>CM040126.1:352016235-352707025 GCA_022559845.1 Amorphophallus konjac
GGATGAATTTGTCCTTTACTACCTTGAAACTCTCGGCCTCTTCCAGTGGTAGAGAATAGAACCATTCCAGAGCAACACTATCCAAAGATCGACGGAATAAGTACGCCATGAGGCGATCATCATATTGGAACTGCGCCGATTCATAAAGAAAATCCCTCACATGGATGAAGGGATTGCTATTCCTGTCATACTTGCGATAGTTGGGGAGCTCTGATTGCGGAGGGAACAGGATGTTCTGGAAGCTCGGAACATGAATATCGGCCAAGGATTGTGGGCCAACCCTTTTTTGGAGAAAGTCGAGTTGTTGCTGCATGGTGGCCCACTTGTCAAGCAAGTCCTGCTCTCGGGAGGGAGCAGGGGTAATGAAGGATGCCGATTGTATTTGAGGGGAAGATGGAACGACTGTAGCAACAGGCGGGAGCCCGTAAGAAGGAGTGGAAGGATAGATTGTGGAAATAGGAGGCCCGTAAGAAGGATATTGGGCCTGAGATAGACCCGGATTAGAATGATTTTGGGCCACTCCTTGCTGAGGGCGTAAGAAATCGGACGGGTTCATAAGGAGCTGCGGAGCTACTGAACCAGAGTTGTGATGATCCACCTGAACAAAGGAAGGGATGGGTGACTTTCCTTTATCGAAAGATTGATGGGCTGAATTAGAAGATTGGCCCATCTCCACGCCAGCGAAAGTGATGGTCCGGGGTTGGACCGGAGTGAGATCAATCGGAGTGGGCTGAACGGACGGCCAAATAATGGAAGGATTAGATTGACCTTGGATAGTGGCAGAGGGAGAAGCATTGGACCCTTGCATAGCTTGATATAGAATTTGGAGTTGGGTTGGACCCAATTGGGCCATCATATGAAGGACGGAGCCCGCGGAAGGAGTAGAGAGAGAAGGGGTAGCTTGACCACCTTCCATAGGAGTGGAGGATGGGAGAGGGGCAGTCCCCTCTCCAGAGGAAAATGTAGTAACCCTAGGGGGGTTTTCAAGGAGCCCCTGAGGAAGAGAGTCCTCTTGGGAGCGAGGAGGATTGAAGGATGCCATGGTGGACTCGAAGTGGGGATTAGAATAGAATGTGAAGAAGGAACTGACTCGAGGAGATGATTCAGACGGACGAAAACAACTCCACATGCAACGGACAACCTTGACAAATGCAAAAACAACCAACACAAAAACACTCAATAAGCAACCAACTTAGGTGACTCTAACAAGATGTAAATGATAAAAGACGAAGACACCCAAAATCAACCAAGTTGTTTAAGATGATGCAACAAGGTTCTTATGATTTCTCCTTTGGAACTTTAGTGGATTGATTGATATGTGCTCTCAAAAATGGGTTCCTAGTAGGAGATGGATATGGGACTTGGTTTGACTCTCAGTGGGATCACTCCTTCACTTATGCAACCCTAGACACGTGGTAGGAAAGGTACAACCGGCCCGGCGTCCGCGTGGGAATCCACGGCTCGCGGGGACTTATGGAGGTCTCTACTGTGATTTCCTAGTCGGCCCCAAGGAATATGGACACGAGAGGTCCTCGCAACAAGGTAGGAAAATGCAATCTAACGTATGAAAAGATGAATGACCCTATGCGCACCGGAGTGCATGCAAAGTCTAGCCTAGAATCTAACAATCAATGTTGCACACAATGATATGGAGATATGAGCAAAGCAAGAAGGAGGTCAAGTATCACCCAAGCAATAAATCACAACAAAAACTATGGAAATAAATGCACCTCGGATGCGTACCTGCCAGGAGAATAACGGTCGAAGGACCCTGCGTCAGAGCATAATAACGGTCGAAGGCCAGACCGCCAGATAATATATAACGCAGGGGGATGAGACCGTCAGATGAGCCAGGGAACCAAAACCAGACAGAATTAACCGGAAAGCCCGTGGAAGCTCACACAGCAGAACCAAAGCGGCGGTCTAATGCCCCTACGTCAGAGGACTGTGACGCGGGGACACCGGACCGTCAGAGAACTCAGAAAACCAGAATGAGCAGTAAACAAAGGGGAAACAAAAGGCAACTCAACAAGCAGACGGTGGTAGGTTTAAACAAGAATCAAAAGCACGATTGGCACAAGTTATCCCACCGTGCTCGCCAAAAAATTATCTGTTGATATTTATTTGTCTATCTTCTATCTTTCTTTTGAAGTTTGAAAAGTGATATAGTAAGATGACAAACAAGCAATCAAAGATCTACTCAAACCTATGAACATGTGATCATGAACCTAGGCAATCATAGCTAGCTCTAGCACGGGCATGCTATCTCAATCAAACTATGCTAAAAAAAGGGAAACACACGTCGGGGCGTGGAGCAAGGAGTAAACAAAAACACACCGTGAAGGTGGGACAAGCAAGAAAAAAATAGAAAGATATGAGGAAGAAGACAGCTAATGCCCAATACCAAGGAAAGATGTGATCACCACCAAAGTAAAAACAAGTCAAAGACCTGAATATACCTTGGAAATAGGTGGATGAAACACCCGCCCACGGGAGAGAAAACCAGAGAAAGCCTGCAGATCAACTTATAAGTGACGGTCAGAACCCTGTGCGCTACTTGGAAGTGACGGCCACACGATAGACCGCCAGAATAGAGTGACGCGCCTGCACAAGACCGTCAGATAACCTGCAGTAAAAAAGCTTGAATTCTTTTAACTCCAACTCTTCCACCCGGCTAGAAGACCTGGGCCTCGTGTTAATGAACCTATAAACCTGCCAAAGATGTAGAAAGACCAAACACAATAACCTCAATTAGTCCTTTTCACAAGCATAGCATCAATTCTCAAAGGACTTGACATCATCAAAAGGAGAGTGGATTACCGGGGAGTTTTTGGTTTTTTAACCCCTCTGGGTGTTTTAAAAGCTTGGGAAGATGTTTGTATGCTTAGAGGACAATGAAAAACGTGGAGAAAGAGGAGGGACAATGCTTTGATTGAGGAAAAACCAGGGAAGAACTCAAGCATGCAATGATGAACTTGAAAGACCAAAACCAAAGTACTCCCTTGGTTATGAGATGGATGGACGTGGGAAGCAGTTCCTCCTGGATGAAGATGGCTCCTGAGTTCGGCAGCACTTCATCGTGAATTCAAATCTTCCTCCCTCCGGGCCATGAAGCCAACGGTTCTATTTATAGACCCTCAAACTCTCAGGTCGAGCAGAGGATAATCAAGCAAGATAAAGAGATAACTCTTAGCAAATCCTCGAAGATAATATCACCAAAAGTCCATAGAATCGAACGGAAGGTCCTAAGGATCAGATTTGCAAGAGATATCATCAATCCAAACCCTTATCTCGACCACGGAGTAGTAGAGAAAAGGCCTGAACTGCCAGGACTCTCGGAAGGAAGTAACGGCTGCACGACAGACCGCCACTTGGAAGCAACGCATCAAGGACCGTCCGTTACTATCAATCTTATCCCTAAAAGATAAGATCAACGGGAAGAAGACCCAACAAGTTTGACTCTTCAAGGAAGCAACTGCCAAGGCATAGGGCGTCAGAATGAAACAACGGCTGCACGACAGACCGTTATTATCAACGTGGAATCAAAAGGATAAGCTTTACAACGAGGCCTTAAGCCTTAGGACTCTTCAAAGAGTAACGGTCCAGGCCCCATGCGTTATAATGAAACAACGCGCCTGGGTCGGACCGTTATTACCATTGAGTTTCAAGAATAGCAATGAAGGGTTGCTAAGCTGTTGCCAACGAAACGCCACCAGGAGCCAATTCTTAATTCAGGAATTAAGACCCAAGAAACAGGCCTCAACTGATCAAGAGATTCAATGAAGAGTGAACAACTCGAAAATCATATAGAATGAAACAAGGAGATGACCCGACTTATCGGGTATAAAACGGGTGTCAACACTTACCACCCAGCGAGCACTCGACGAGTGAACGTTGGGAGCGATGAGCACTCATTCTGAGGATCTACACGACCCTTCAGCTCTCAACTGCGATTTCCTTCTCTCTCTCCCCCACTCTTCTCTATTCCTTACTACCCCATTGCTGACTTAAGCATCGTAAGGTTGTCCCCTGGGGTAACACCCGGGACTCCTTCTGACGCCTTTCTGGCTTCTTGTGTTTATAGGCCTCCACGGGTGCAAGACGATTTCCCCAACAAATAAATAGAGAAGGTGGTACGTGGCCTAGGAACCATTTTCCTGCCTCTACACTTCTTGGCACCGTCTATGGGAACCTGAGCAAAAGGCTATGGCACCCCATGGAAGCCTCCGCAACGCTAGTAACCGGGGCGCGGTTCCCATCAGGGACCCAACTCCCGCCGGGGGTCAAAGGAAGCTTCTTCGACTCACCCCCGACGTGAGGTCACCCCAAGTGATCTACAAGAAATTCGCCAGGGGATCTGAGCCCTGGCAGAGTTTTGCCAGGAACTGCGGAACCAGCGGGAGGACGATAGAGGCCAAACTGGGGAGAATCCTCGCCGAGCACGAGAGGCCTCCCATGCCTCGGTCGCGAGGACCCGATGGTCGCGCAGCCAGCCCCCGTCGAGGGTACGTAGCCCACTGCACTCCAACCCAGAGATGGATCACCGGCTCCAGCGCTTCGACGAGATAGAAGACAAGGTTCGCTATCTAGATGACGTCCTCCTGGCCGCAAAGAATCGTGGCCTGATCGATGAAAACGTGGACTTCCACGCTCCCTTCTCTAGGGAGATCATGGAAGCCCCCATCCCGCCAAAGCTCCAGTTGCCATCATTCACCTCTTACGACGGTACCACCGACCTAGCCGACCACATGCATAGCTTCGAGTCCCACCTGATGTTCCATCAGGCCTCGGATACTGTGAAGTGCCTGGCATTCGTCACGAACCTTCGGGAGAATGCCCGGGCCTGGTTCGAGTCCCTACCGGTCGGAACTATCTCCTCCTTTCAACAGCTTAAGAAGCTGTTCAAGGAGAACTTCGTCAGCTGCCAAAAGGTGGCCAAGTCAGCAGTAACCCTGCTCGCTCTAAGGCAGGAAAAAGAAGAAACGCTGTGGGACTTCATCTCCTGCTTCCGCACGGAGGCGCTCCGCATCCCGCACCTCAACATCGGCATCGCGACCACTGCGCTAACCCAAGGGACGTGGGACCACATCCTCCGACGGGCGCTCGGAGTGGAGGCCCCCACGACCCTTCCTGATCTCCTCGCCCTCGCACAGAAGCACGCGCGTTGTGAGGAGAACACCGCGGCCCTACTCCGTGAGATCGGGACCGACCGGTCAGACCAGAAGAGATCCGCTGACTCACCACGAGAGGAGCAGAGCAAGAGGGAGTGACGCAACAGAGATCACCGCGATCGCCCCGAAAGAGAAAAGGGGAACTACCGCAACTACACACCCCTGATGGCTCCACCCGACCAGATTCGGATGGAGATCCGCGAGGAGCCATTCTTCAAATGGCCTCCCTGGATGAAGTCAGACCTGAGTTCGAGGAGCAAGAAGAAGTATTTTCACTACCACATCGACCACGGCCATGACACCGCCGATTGCATCAACCTAAGGGATGCGATGCGGGACGGACACGGGAACCGACTCTAAGTGATGCGGACCTCGGACTCTAAATGTGGACCCGGCCAGCAACATACAACAATGCAGACACTTTGGTCCGACACTAAGAGTTCCTATGGGCTATACGTCGCTAACAGAAACGCAAGCTCACTCGTCGTCCCAAGCGAGGGGAAACGCGGATCCGCGCGGTTGAGAAACCGGCAGAGTCAAGGGTGGTCGACTCACTTCCGTGCTCGGATCGAGTCACAGGATGGGTCACTCTCTCGCTCACAGCAGTGACATGGACTCACAGGCTAGGTTCCTATCGCACTCAACAGCGGCACACGACCATATACTAGCTAAGCAAGTAAATGCCAAGAAGTCGAGATCGTTACCTCCATGCTCCCGGCGTGGGGAAGACAACCCCGGCCAATCTTGTACTCCTGGTTAAACAAATACACTGTGGTACAAAGATTTGACCCACTCCACGCAGGGAGGTAATATGTCACATGTGGGGCCCGGGAGTAGTGGGAATTGGGTTGACGGGCAGCATCTTGATGTCATCTGTCGGTGCCGAAACCCGCGTTTTAGTGCTGTCCCGATGGCGCGATCTACGGGTTCGTGGGGCCCACGCGCTGCCCCGTCCTCTGGACCTGACGGAGTGGGTCCCACTGTGATGGTGACCTCTGGTGGCGCGCTTCCCTGGATGGCGGCCGAGCTGGAACATCGGTCGGAGGCTGATCGGCTCCGATCTCCAAGTCTTGGAGTTGCTACCCACGGATCTGTTGCTTCTGTTTTGCAGCGCGTGACCTGGCGAGGAGGAGCAAGAATTCGTAGAAGAAGGGTCTGTCCTGGGTGGATAGAATTTCGACGACGACGGTGGCGGCGCGACGGCGACGGCGGTGAGCTTCAAGAACGGATACCGGAGGCGTCTCACCTCAGAATACAGCCATCTCAGCTGCAGAAGGGGGAGAGAGGAGGGGGAGGTCGCACAAGGCTGGGGGCTCCAAGAAATTTCTCATAAAATGTATGCATTAATTCTCATCAAAATGAAAATACATTGTATTTATATGAAATACCAAAAGACACTAACTATCCCTAGATCTAGGGTTGGGGAGGGGTAAAAGAGGGAGTCCACAATTTATTTCTCCCATGTGGTTTGGAACAAATAAAATAAGATTTCAATCCTAATATAATACTATATACATGGGACACCCCCTTGACTTGTAAGTTCCAAATTTTGAATTTTGCTACCCCTTGTCCCCCCCTTGGTCCAACTCTTCTAGAAGCCCACCTTGGAGGGTTGACTGACCCCACATGGGCCCAAGAGCTGAGGTAGATCAATGGGAGAAGGGATGGGGGCCCGCGGGACCCATGTGGTCCCAAATTACAAATAAACCCCTACTACAATCTGAATTACAATCTGAATAAAACCAAATAAACACATATTACACACAAATAAAATCCCCATAAATACTATAAATATAAGGACTCAGGGCGGAGACTCCAGACTGTCTCCGAGCCAGATGGAAGCCGATGTAGCTCGAGTGGTGCTCCGCGTACGGTACCGACGGCTCGCCGGTTCGTGCTTCTCGCTCGCTCAAGTGTCCGCACCAATTCTCCCCGGGTGGGAGAAACTCGACCCTGTTGAGTAAAGGTCTGCATCGCTCTGGTAGCGCTCCAGTAGATCCAGATCTATCTTCTGCAACTCTCCATGGGTGATCCAAGTATCCTCGGTAGCGGGTCGCCCTCTCCATTGCACTAGGTAGCGTGGGTAGGATCCACTCCTGGTAACTGTCACCTGCTCATCCAGTATATGATCTATATGCTCTCGCTACCGTGAAAATGGGGCTGGTGGTGGACACTCAGGTGTGGGATCACTCTCAATGGGAGGAGATGGCTAGAAAGGCTCACTAGGGATCACCGCTGGGTCCCTATATGCAACTAGATCCGACACATTGAAAGTTGAGCTTATACCATATTCCTCGGGCAGGTCCACAACATACGCATTGGATCCAACGTGTTTCAACACTCTAAATGGACCGGCTCCGCGAGCTTACAATTTCTTTACGGTTCCAGAGAGAAACCGTTCAGGTCTTACCCTGATCATGACATATTCACCCTCTTGAAACTCACGGTGGTGTCGATGGGCATCGGCTAACTCCTTATACCGTGCATTGCTGGCCTCAATGTGACGACATACGTCCTCATGCAGACTCCTAACATGCTTTAGCAAAAAGAAAAACACACGGATGCACACATGACCCTAAACAACCCTACGGTTAGTCCGACCCAATTATATGAAAGGTGGTCTAGGACATCCGAATGTGTGCCATGCATACCCTAGGTGTGACCGAATGTCGGTACAATCATAAGATGGTCCTTTGGATTTGGGAGGTTTGGGTGGGCCAGGATGGTTGGGTGTCTCTCCCCCGTGAACGGACTCGGTGGGTGTCGATGGCCCGGCCCGTGGGGAAGGGGTATAATGGTGGACTCCCCTAAAGAGGTGGAATGGAGATTGTAGACCAAGGGGCCCACTAAGAAAGGGATCGAAGGGATCAAAGAATGTGTGACCGCTCGATATGGATTCCCTCATCTCAAGGTCCCATGTGTGGAAGTCCAGAAGGTGTTGTTGATCTCCTTCATCCATGAAGGGAGATGGGATGGTGTATAGGATATAGGATTCCTCCCTTGGGACAAATGGACTAAAGTGAGGCTCGGGCAGTAGGGGAAGGAACAAAAGAGCCTCCGTGGTGATATGGCCCACGGTGTACACAGAGGTAATGGACCCTAAAGCGGAATGGGTGAAGCTACGACCTGTGGGTCGGTCGAAGCCTGGGGCCAACATATGCGTCAACTTCCATTGGCAGTCTAATCCCTGGAGAAGGTCTTCCAAGGTATCTATGTGGTAACTAGACCGAAACGTTGTGTGGAAGGAGTTGACGGGCACTACTTGTAGTGCGGGGTCTATGGATGGGTAGTAAGATGGGGCAGGGACCAAACCTGTCCTAAGCCAGCTAAAGAGTGGCTCGGCTATGAGTAGCTTTCCCGTTAGAAACACGGGTAGCTCTGGCTGAGATGACTCCGAATGAAGATCGGTAGGTGAAGCTTCTCCAACCCTTTTGTCCCCTAGGGCTAGAGATGTCCGAGTGGGACACTGTCCGGCGACGTGGCCGAACCCCTGGCAGCGATAACACTACTGTCGTGACCCACTATGCTCCCTGATAAGTGGGTCCTTACCCTTATCCTCCTGACGGACAGGGGGTGTAGGCAATGGGGCTCTCGTGGGTGGGGTAAGAGGATCCACCATGATGGGGAGAGGACCTTGGGATGAACCATAGATGGCACCGACTTGAGACTACCGGCTGCTACCTCCTTAGGCTCGTGCTTGGTTCCATCCCGGCTAGGAGGTTGGAAAGGGGGAACCAGGGACTCGATATAAGCACACCTCCTATCCACTCTATCCGAAATGATTTGGAAGAGTTCGACAATGGTGGGGTTTGGAGTAGGAGTAATGTGATGGACTCGCCCGTAATCAATCGGCCTAGGCTTGGGTACTTGAAGGGCTTATTTCCTCCGGATATGACACACTTGGTTGGAAGTGAGTTGGTGGGGTTGGCTGGAGGTGTGACCCACGTGGTTGGAAGTAAATGGGTGGGACGAGTTGGAAGAGACCGGATGGGGAAGGTAGACCCTCCTAAGCTCTCTCTTCATGTCCCACCATGATTTGATGGGCCATTGCCTCCTAATCTCTCTCAAGCGCTCAATGTGGTCTCACTTTTCGGCGGCCTCATGTAGAAGCCTCTCCTTGGCAAAATAGAATTGCCTGGCTTCAGACATGGTATAATAATCAAAGTATGTGTCCATGGCGGCCTCCCACTTGAGGTAGTCGCCCGAGTCATTGGAGCCATAAAAATCCGAGGCTTCGGGCCTACGGAAGTGGAGAGGGTGGTTGCCAAGCCCATGGGTGGGCCAACAGTCATATTGCCTGGGTGACCGGGAGTCCATTGGAAACTGGGGACTAAACGACGGACATGCCGACACAAAGTGACAAGACAAACCAACTTCAAAAGACCTTAAACACTAATGCAATGTTGGAGTGCGGACTAATGCACACTAAGGACCTTAGACTTAAACCAAGATCCGGTACGTTGGCAGAGTTACGGGATCCGAAGATCCTCTCGCGTAAGTGTGCGGTCTTCCCGATAGGTGTAGCCTAACATTCGGACAACACCTTTTAATATACCGAATAAAGGTATGCGATGTAACCTTGGACCGACTTAAACTTAGACTCGACTTAAATGACTCTTTTTTTGAATTTTTGTGGACTTAGACACAAAGACTACCCTAGACTCAACTGGCTCTGATACCAAACTGATGCGGGACGGACACGGGAACTGAGTCTAAGTGATGCGGACCTCAGACTCTAAATGCGGACACGACCAGCAACATACAACAATGGAGACACTTTGGCCCGACACTAAGAGTTCCGATGGGCTATACGTCGCTAACAGAAACGCAAGCTCACTCATCGTCCCAAGCGAGGGGAAACGCGGATCCGCGCGGTTGAGAAACTGGCAGAGTCAAGGGTGGTCGACTCACTTCCGTGCTCGGATCGAGTCACGGGACGGGTCACTCTCTTGCTCACAATAGTGACATGGACTCACGGGCTAGGTTCCTATCGCCCTCAGCAGCGGCACACTACCATATACTAGCTAAGCAAGTAAATGCCAAGAAGTCGAGATCGTTACCTCCACGCTCCCGGAGTGGGGAAGACAACCCCGACCAATCATGTACTCCCGGTTAAACAATTACACTATGGTACAAAGATTTGACCCACTCCACGCAGGGAGGTAATAGGTCACATGTGGGGCCCGGGAGTAGTGGGAATTGGGTTGACGGGCAGCATCTTGATGTCGTCCGTCGGTGCCGAAACCCACCTTTTAGTGCTGTCAGGATGGCGCGATCTACGGGTTCGTGGGGCCCACGCGCTGCCCCGTCCTCTGTACCTGACAGAGTGGGTCCCTCTGTGATGGTGACCTCTGGTGGCGCGCTTCCTTGGACGGCGGCAGGGATGGAACACCAGTCGGAGGCCGATCGGCTCTGATCTCCAAGTCTTGGAGTTGCTGCCCACGGATATGTTGCTTCTGTTTTGCAGCGCGCGACCTGGCGAGGATGCTTGATGTGATCACTCCCGACGTTGGATCGACGCACGAGAGGTATCGTTAGAAAGCTCTTTCGAAGTACTTCGATCCTGAAAGTTTGGACTCCATAAGATTTTGAGGTTGGGAGCAAGAATTTATGGAAGAAGGGTCTGTCCTGGGTAGACAGAATTCCGGCGACGATGGAGGTGGTGCGACGGCGACGGCGGCGGCGGCGGTGAGCTTCAAGAACGGATACCGGAGGCATCTCACCTCAAAATACAGCCATCGCAGCTGCAGAAGGGGGAGAGAGGAGGGGGGGTCACACAAGGCTAGGGGCTCCAATAAATTTCTCATAAAATGTATGCATCAATTCTCATCAAAATGAAAATACATTGTATTTATATGAAATACCAAAAGACACTAACTATTCCTAGATCTAGGGTTGGGGAGGGGTAAAAGAGGGAGTCCCCAATTTATTTCTCCCATGTGGTTTGGAACAAATAAAATAAGATTTCAATCCTAATATAATACTATATACATGGGACACCCCCTTGACTTGTAGGTTCCAAATTTTGAATTTTTCTACCCCTTGTCCCCCCCTTGGTCCAACACTTCTAGAAGCCCACCTTGAAGGGTTGACTGACCCCACATGGGCCCAAGAGCTAAGGTGGATCAGTGGGAGAAGGGATAGGGGGCCCGCGGGACCCATGTGGTCCCAAATTATAAATAAACCCATATTACAATCCGAATTACAATCCGAATAAAACTAAATAAACACACATTACACACAAATAAAATCCCCATAAATACTATAAATATAAGGACTCAGGGCGGAGACTCCAGACTATCTCCGAGCCAGATGGGAGTCGATGTAGCTCGAGTGGTGCTCCGCGTATGGTACTGACGGCTCACCGGTTCGTGCTTCTCGCTTGCTCTGGTGTCCGCACCAGGATGCCATCTAGGAGTTGGTCCAAAAAGGACTCCTTGATAAGTTCCTCACCAAAGCCGCGAAAAGGTGACAGAAGACGCCCCAGCCAATTGACAACCGACCCAACGGAAAAGAGATCATGATGATCTCTGGGGGGCCGGCCGCGGGAGGAGATAGCGCGAGCAGGCGGCGGCGATATGCCTTGGCCGTCCACGCCGTGGAGCGGAGTAAAGACACTCGACCGGGAGCTACCACCCCAGGCCATCTGAGAGATCCTATCGTCTTCTCAAAAGATGACCTAGAAGGTGTAACTACTCCCCATTCTGATGCACTCGTGGTCTCAGCCACCATAAACCAACGTACCGTGTGTCGTATATTAGTAGATAATGGAAGCGGACCAGATGTTATCGCGTACAACTGTCTCGTGCTTATGGGTGTTGATGTATCTTGGCTCGCGCCTCTTCATACACCACTGTACGGGTTCTCCAGCACCATTGTCCGTCTGGAAGGATGCATCTCACTCCCAATCATGTTCAAGACCGCGCCAAAAGAGGTGACCTTCCTCGTCGATTTCACAGTTGTTCACGCGATGACCGGGTATAACGCTATCATCGGGCAAGGGATTCTTGGCACGCTTCGTGGCGTCCCCTCCTCCTACCATTAGAAGCTCAAATTCCCCACCCCTCGAGGGGTAGGGGAGGTCCGAGGAGATCAGAGGGAGTCCAAGAGATGCTACCTCATCTCAACTCGTGATCGACGTCCTGAAGAAGTATCGCTAGAGAAGAGGGCAAGAATTGAAGACCCAGGTCCGAGCATGAGCGCGCCGGTCGAGGACTTGCACCTCATCCAAGTGGGAGATGATCAAAGAAGAACGCTAAGGATCGGCACTACCTTGTCCAAGCAAGACAAATAGGCCTACGCGAGCTTCCTCGCATCCCATCAGGATGTGTTTGCATGGTCTGAAGATGAGCTTCCCGGGATACCTCCAGAAGTCATTACGCATCAACTAAGATTGGACCCCGCTTACTGCCCAGTCCAACAGGGCCGAAGGCATTGCAACCCTGAGCGGCAAGCCATCATCAAGGAATAGGTAAGCGAGAACCTACGCTCGTGGCTACTCAGACCCACGAGGTACCCGGACTGGGTAGCCAACGTGGTCTTGGTCCCTAAGAGCAACGGAAAGTGGCGAATGTGTGTGGACTACACCGACCTTAACAAAGCTACACCTACGGATAGCTTCCCCATGCCACGAATCGACCAATTGGTCGACGCTACAGCAGAGCATAAATTTCTGAGCTTCCTGGATGCCTACTCCGGGTATCATCAGATCAGCATGCACGAGCCCGACCAGGAAAAAATGGCCTTCGTCACCGACCATGGCCTGTATTGCTACACCCGCATGCCATTTGGATTGAAGAACGCGGGAGCAACATACCAGCGCCTCGTCAACCACATGTTCGACTCACAGATTGGCCACCACATGGAGGTCTACATCGACGACATGCTCGTAAAAAGCCTCCGGGCCACCGAACACTTGGGAGACTTGGCGGAGACCTTCACCACGCTCAAAAGATACAACATGAAACTCAACCCGGCCAAATACGCATTCGGAGTACGGTCAGGAAAGTTCCTTGGTTTCCTCGTCACCTACAGAGGGATCGATGCGAATCCCGACCAGATCCGAGCAGCACTAGAGATGAAGAGGCCAGGGCGAGTAAGGGATGTACAATGCCTCACCGGGTACGTCGCCGCCCTTGCTCGGTTCTTATCTAGAGCCGTTGAGCGGTGCCTCCCTTTCTTCTGACTAATCAAGCACCGGAGAAGAAAGCCCAGATAGACTGGGACCAAGAATGCGAGTAGGTGTTTGAAGAACTAAAGCGCTACCTGGCGACCCCTCCTATCCTCGGCAAACTGCAATAGGGAGAACATCTGCTCCTGTACATGTCTGTCACACCAAACACAATGAGCGCTGTTCTCACGCGGGAAGAGGCGGGTGTCATGAAGCCTGTCTACTACGTTAGCCGAGCATTGCAAGGGCTGGAGTTCCGGTACTCGCGAACTGAAAAGTTCACCCTAGCCCTCATTACGGCCGCTCGCAAGCTGCGTCCATACTTCTTGGCTCACCCAATTGACGTTCTCACCGACCTGTCACTCCGGCAAATCCTCCAGAACTCGAATGCCTCAGGAAGGCTGGTCAAATGGGCCATCGAGTTGGGGGAGTTCGACGTCAAGTTCCACCCAAGGACCGCGATCAAAGCTCAGGCCCTCACCGATTTCTTCACCGAATGCACCATACCCACCGAGGACTCGCCCGGGCAATCTTCAGCACCTACGTGAGAACTATACGTCGACAGATCATCCTGCGCGGCGGGTAGCGGCGCAGGATTGGTCTTACTGTCGCCGGAAGGATTAGAGCTCCAGTACGCCCTGCACTATAATTTCTCGACCACGAATAATGTGGCCGAATATGAGGCACTCCTCTTTGGGCTACGCATGGCGAAACACTTAGGGGTGTCCAGCGTGCGAGCATACAATGACTCCATGCTCATTGCCAACCAAGTCAAAGGAGAATTCGAGGCACGCGAACCCTCCATGATCAGGTATCTTGAGAAGGCCAAAGCTATGACAAAAGAGTTCTCCTACTTCGAGGTGGTTCACATTCCATGGGAGGAGAACGTTGGAGTAGATGCCCTGTCTCACCTGGCATCCGCTACCACAATTTTCGGCTCGAGGTCGATTCTAGTGGAAGAATTACTAGCGCCAAGCATAGAAGAGCCGGTGTCTCAAGTAAACGCCACCGACTATGAGCCTTCCTGGATGGATCCCCTGCTGGATTTCCTCCTATGACAACAACTCCCAAACGACCGCACTGAAGCCCGACATACGCGAGCACGAGCAGCCCACTTCACAATAGTGAACGGTCGGTTATACCGCCGATCCCTTTCGACTCCCCTGCTGAAGTGCTTGTTCCCAATGGAAGCCGGCCAAGCCATCCAAGAAGTCCACGAAAGACTCTGCGGAAGCCACGTAAGGGGGCGAGCAGCCGTACGGACACTGATTTGGCAAGGATACTTATGGCCCACCTTACAGCAAGACTACCTTGAGTATGTTCGGAGGTGCCCCCACTGCCAGAAATTCTCCCACCTGCATCATCAGCTAGCTGTGCAGCTTCACACCTTGATGGAGCCTTGCCCATTTGCTCAGTGGGGGGTGGACATACTAGGTCCCTTTCCCGAGGCACAAGGGAGGAAGAAATTCCTCATAGTCGCCATTGACTACTTCACGAAATGGGTCGAAGTTGAGCCATTGGGAAAGATTACGAGTGAAGCGACATGGAAGTTCGTGCTACGAAGTATTATATGTCAGTTTGGGATCCCGTGAGTTCTCACAATCGACAATGGCAGGCAATTTGCGAGCGTCGCCTTCCAGAAGAAATGCTCCGAGTTGGGGATTTGGAACCACTACACGTCGGTGGGACATCCCCAGGCCAACGAGCTGGTGGAAAATGCCAACATGATGCTTTTCCATGGCATCAAGACCCGGTTAGACCAAGCTGGCGACTCATGGGTCGACTCAGTCCCGAGCATCCTATGGGTCCACCGTACCACTGCCCGGGCGGCCACCGAAGAGACACCGTTCCATCTAGCATACGGCGCAGAAGCGATAATATCGGTGGAAGTAGCCAACCCCTCGTTGTAAGTGGGACACTTCGACGAGGTCAGGAATAACCAGGCAATTCGGGAAAACTTAGATTTACTCGAAGAGGACAGAGCAAGCGCGCAAATGAGGCTCATAGCATACCAACAGAAGCTGGCTCAATATTACAATGCCCGAGTTAAAGAACGACACTTCTTCCCTGGAGATTTGGTATTACGACGAGCAAGCGTGTCTGACTTAAAGGGGGCCGCAGGGAAGCTCGCGCCAAATTGGGAAGGCCCGTATAGAGTAACGGAAGCACTCGGCAAGGGAGCGTACAGGCTGGCAACGTTGGGGGGGAGGAGGTACCCAAGACGTGGAACTCCGTAAACCTCTAGAAATTCTTCCTGTGAATCGTTACTAGCCAAACTCCACAAAGGTAACCTAAGAGTTTCTTAGAGGCGAGCATTTCTCCCCTTGAAAATGAGAAGGTAACCTAATGGTTTCCTAGGGGCGAGCATGACTCCCCTTGAAAATGAGAAGGTAACTTAGGGGTTTCCTTGAGGCGAGCACGGCTCCCCTCGAAAATAGGAAGGTAACCTAAGGGTTCACTAGAGGCGAGCGCTACTCCCCTTGAAAATGAAAAGGTAACCTAAGGATTCCCTAGAGGCGAGCACCGCTCCCCTTGAAAATGAGAAGGTAACCTAAGGGTTTCCTGGAGGCGAGCACGACTCCCCTTGAAAACAGGAAGGTAACCAAAGGGTTCCCTAGAGGCGAGAACCACTCCACTTAAAAAGATGGTAGCAAGCAAATGGGGAACGCAGATACTACAGAGCATACACGCGGAAGAGCCACCTCGAGATATGCGGAAACTTCTCAAGAAAAGATACATAATGAATATCGAAGTCAAATTAAAGAATTTTTATTCCTTTAGTCCAAATACAAGCTACCAAAAATCGGCAAGTCACCCTTATGTGACCGATTTACAAGCATATGACAAGATGTACTCAACCGTTGTTACATGCAACCCTAGTATCTTGTCCCTTGGGCACCGTCATTGTTCGACCAGCTGCTAACAGTTGAGCGGACACCTATCACTTCTTTCACGAATAAATGGCTGCTCCTCGGTCACTTGTTCTGACGAAGCGGACCAACAGAGGGAGCCACCTATGCCAGAGAAGAGGGCCAGACCCTCCATCCCTAGACCCGCTCATGAGAAGTCCACACCTAGCATCCCTTTTGTTCTGTGGAAGCAGACTAACAGGGATGCCACTGGCAGAGAGACCTGCACCGAGACAAGTAGGTCGATCGACCCGAACATTCCTGGATGACGGGGGACAGTGAAGCAAGAAGGCCCACTCATTATAGGGAACCAGCAGGTCTACCCAACCCTCACCAACGGCGGACATTGGAGCAACGAGGCCCACACATTACGGAGGCCGGTGCAGCACACTGGCCATGCCTACAAACTGGCAAGCAAGTCTTACTGCCCTGCTTGCAGCCATCTTCAAGCGGAAGAGTCTTCCCCTCGGCTTGGGAGGATCCTTCCACCCAGGCTCGCAGAGTGGAAGAAGGAAAAATAGCTTCCGCACTATCATACGCCCTATCACGCCCGAAGGAAGGTGCCCCAGCAGCGGGAAACGTCTCAACACGCACCTGCAAGGAATAGGGGGGAGCAGTCATACACCATGAAAATGGGATGAGCAAAAAAGGAGCCTCACCCATCACCAGAAAGGGTCCATACAGAGAGATTCCCCGTCCCCTTAGGGATGGAACCTGTCTGGCTCAAGGAGCTGAACCCCCCTACCGGCGTACAACCGGTTGACTTTATCCAAAGCCTCCCATCAGCCATCCAAATATCCGCGCCTGTACTCCTCGAAGGCAGGGCCATGCGCTCCCGGCTCCGACCACGGCGGCCATGGTGCTGGGGAAGGATCCCTCCGAAAGATCAAGGGTTGACGACAGGCCTACTGAGATTCATCGTCAGACAAAGTGCCAGACTCTCCTGATGACGTCCCGCAGAAGGGCTCTCTCCTCAAAACCCACCGGGCTGGAGATGGCCGAAAGCTCACCACGGAAGCCACTATTTATAAGGGAAGGTGAAGTCCCCAGAAGAATAAGGACTCTCACTGCCTCGAGCAAATCTGCAGAAACTGAAGCGACGGATCCCGAAAGTCGCGCCCTTTCAGAGTGCCTGTCAAAGGTATCGGTTCATATCTCCAGGAGATTTCGTAGCCATTTAGAAGGAAGGAAAATATACAGAAGAAATCCCAAGAGTTATGAAATAAAGGAAAGGCTTCTATTTCAAGGCAGAAAGATTATAGAGAGACGGCTACCACCGTGGAAAAGATAGAAGGAATTAAAAGAAAGCAGGGGGCACCCTATCAAGGGTTTTCCCCGGGTACATCGTCACGTGCCCTAGGATCTTCAAGCTCACGTGCTGCAATAACTCAGGAGGGAGGAAGATCGACGATCGAGTCCACTGCGTGGCCCCCCACGGTCGTAGCTTCGACGGGTGCTCGCTCGTCCACGTTAGGGCCAGGCACCGACTCTTCGGCACCAGCTTCCTCATCGCCAAGCTCCCCTTCGCCACCATCAGCCTCCGGGCCATAGGGTGTCGAGGGGGGAAGAAGAGTTGGGACGACTATGCTGAGGCTCTCCACTATGGCCTTAACAACAGTGCTCTAGCCCTCCCGAAAGCCACGATTGCGTGCCGGCTCATAGAACTCTAGGGCCACTGCGGTCAGCTCGTCCCGATAAACTGAAGGGGAGCGGAAGCTCTCCACCGCCTCCTCACCAGCACTAGACATCGACGAGCGCAAACTGGAAAGCTCCACCTCAACCTTCTGGGCACGGGTGTTCAAGTCTTGGACCTGCGCCCCTAGTTGGACCACACGGGCCTCGGCCACGTCGGCCCGAGAGCGGAAGAAATCCCAGTCCCGCTCCATCCCGGCCAAGGCTAACCCTTGCTGAACCAGCTGCTCGCGAAGCTCGGCATTTGCGTCCTCGGACCCATTCAAGCGCTCCTCGAGCACCTCACTGTTGGCCGAGAGCTCCGCCTGAAGGGCCTGGCTGGCCTCTAACCTCTGGGCAAGGGCATCAAAGTGATACCTCCACAAGCCAAGAGCATGGGTGACCGAGCACATGCCCTGGGCAGCCAGAGCCACCAACTTCTCTTCCGCCTCACGTTCGAACTCCTTAGTGCTCTCGTGCAGGCGAACACTCCTTCCCATAAGCGCGACAACTGTCGCGACCTCAGAAAGTCTGGACACCGTCTCCCCGGGCAGTGAGGACGGCCATCGCGAGGAGACCACGGGGGGAGGAGAGGAATCAATGTCGACAACGGGGGCTTTGCCCCTATTGTGTCTCGGTGCTGCGAAAATCGACAAAGGAGAAGAAGTCACCGGCTGATCAACTGATGACGGCGGCGGAGCCTCAGATGCAGGTGGCTCAGATGACGGAGGAGGCGGAACGCTGCCCCGGGCCGGGGTGGAAACCCTGACTCTTTTGCTCATGCGATGCTGGTTGTCCAGCGCCATCAGGTCCTCCTCGGACAGGGGGCACAACTATCGCCCGCCATGGTGGACTCTTCTTCAGTTGTGCTAGCGATCCCTTCGAGAGGATCCTCCTGAGGGTTCAACCCCTCGCCGACCGCAGGCACTACTGGTGAACGCACCAGGGGAATATCGGTAGGAACCAGAAATTGCAGCCTCCCCAGAGCAAAAGTGACCTCGGCCTGGGGGGCGACAATCGTCACCTCGTCGGCCCCGGGTGCAATGTGATCCACAGGGCAGGGAGCACACCGTGGCAATTTGATGATCTTGTAGCTCCATACAGGAACCTCAGGCGCCCCTGAAAGTAGAGTAAAAATAGGTTAGCCCAATCAGTCATTAACGGAGAACACAACGAGGAATCAAAGCCAGTACCCTGCGGCAATGGAGGACTCAATCCCAACTCCCGGAGTAGCCCCAGAGTCAACACTTAGTCCGCAACAACCATGCAGAACCGGAGGAGGGTATTGATCTTCTTGCGATCCTCAGTGTTGGCCGAAGGTTTTCTATCAGCCCAAACAGGATAAAAACCCATGGTCCTCCAACTACCGGAAGAGTCATGGTCGGTGGACTTGATGAGATACACGTACCACTGCGACCAACCCTTGAGATTGGCCACAGTGGCGGAGACCTGGATCAGGTTCCGACCGGTTCGAGCCTTGAGGTAGGCATAGGCCGTATCGGACGGGCAACGCTGAAGGAAGTAGAATTGCCGGAGAAGGTGGACGTTTGGCTCCACTGACACTCTCCGACATGCATAAACAAATCCACAGAGGATGTGGTAAGAATTGGGAGTTATTTCCCTTGGGTGCCGACCATAATGGTGGAGGACGGACATGATGAAAGGGTGAATAGGTAGGTGAAAGCCCGCCTGGAAAGAGGCCACGGGGAACATAAACCCGCCCGACAGCAGACTCAACTGATCGTCATCCAAAGTCGAGAAGATAATGTCAAAATCGGGCGGGATCTAGATGGCTTCTCGTAGCCCGTGGACCACCCTGTACGCCACCAACGACGGGGACGAGGGTCGACCAGCACCGGCACCTGAAGTGCTTGAAGCGCTATCACGCCTAGCCACCATTTCTTCAACAGAAGAGGAGGAGCTGACGCGAAGGATTCTCCTACGATGAGGCATGGCCACTGAAGATGAAAAAGGCAAGAGAAGAGAAGGCCCTCACCAAGCGAAGGAAGAAGACACCTATGACGAACACGACAAGCAGTGTACTCGAACGGGGTTTAACAGGAGACCCTGCGGCGGATAACCACCCACGTCGAACCAGTACTACCCCCCTTGGGGGGCAGGTGGAAAGGCACCCGTAACCATCACGGTACGGCCACCCGCACCAGACGCCCGTTCGAGCCCGCACTCCCAGAAGAGACAGAGCATCAATCATGATTACAGTCAGAGGCACCTTACGTGCCAAGCACGACGCCGGACTCATCGACTCCCACGCCAACATGGGGATCAACCTCAAATCATGCATTCTGACATACCCTCTCATGTTCTACTCTCGGCCCCCTGCAGAGTGCTCGACAACCGAGAGTAGGGGGAAGTGAGGAGGGTAGATCCGGTTTGGGCCACGGGTAGCCCAATAGCAATTGACCCAAATCGGAACTGTCTCCTTAAGTGCGCCCAAGAGGCACTCGAAGTGGATGGCCCGCTAAGGCGCGGCCCAACCCAACCTCGCCATCAGATTCTACAGCATGGGAAAGCATGTTAGTCGCTGGAGGACCCTCCGACAACCTACCGTTACCCCCTACCACGTCGGCCCAGATCCCATAACAGGCGAGCACGCCCCATGAGCGCCGTGAGACTCGCCCAGGAACCAGCCAACGTCGGGGTACTCTCCCTCCAACGGGAGGATCCCACCGCTATAGCGGAAGGGAGTTACTCCACTTCCTACGCCTTCCCTATCAAGGGATAAGGCTCCTCGCTCTAGGACAACCCCTATAAGAAGGGGAGCGACTGAGAAGAGAGACACGGTGGATGGTTCTTCCAAAATCTACTACATAAGAGAATAGAGCTACTTACTCTACAGTGCTACGAGAGGGAAGCACTGAACGATCTACGCTGAAGGGAAGATTCTCCTCCGGTGACCTTACCACCAGCGAGCACTCGACGAGTGAATGCTGGGAGCGGCGAGCACTCGTTCTGAGGATCTACATGGCCCTTCAACTCTCGACTGCGATTTCCTTCTCTCTCTCTCCCCCGCTCTTCTCTATTCCTTATTAACCCGTTGCTGACTTAAGCATCGGAGGGTTATCCCCTAGGGTAACACCCGGGACTCCTTCTGACACCTTTCTGGCTTCTGGTGTTTGTAGGCCTCCACGGGTGCAAGTTGATTTTCCCAAAAAATAAATAGAGAAGGTGGTATGTTGCCTAGGAACCATTTTTCTGCCTTTACAGATACTATTTAATCTAAGAGGTATGATAGTCATATCTAGAGAAGGTGGCAAACTATTCAAAATAACAGCAACTTGCATCCTTTCAGAAATTTCAGATCTGCTACTAACTAGGTCTTTGGCCATGACTATCATTTTGTTCACATGTTCAATCATGCTATCTCCCTCTTGCATGCGGTAAGAGTTATATCGGTGCAACAAGAGTTTAGTATTTACCTCTGTAGGGGTGTCATACTTCTCCTTGATAGCATTCCATAATTTCTGGACAACCTCGTAAGTCTCAAAATACTTGATGAGATTGTCCTCCATGAACATTAACATTAAGCTTTTAACCTTTCTATCATCAGATAGTCATTACTCCATTTTTATTCTATCCCCTTCTATGGGATTCTCACTAAGTTCTGGGACAATGCTATCAATAACATATTCTATATTGTCATGGATCAAGTCGTACCTAATCTTCCTATGCCACATATCATAATTAGTACCGTTCAACTTGTCCAGCTTAGCCAGTTCAGAAACGGTGAGTTTGCTAGTTATTTAGGAATTTTGAGCTAGATATTGAAATTGAAGTAGGTTTCAGTGAAATAGTAATTTAAATTCCTTTATGTTGAACCCCCTCTTTGACTAAATGCTTAGATATGATGGCTTTTGATGATGACTAAACACTATATGTATTTATATTTCTGTTGAAGTGTTCTAGCATTAACAGTTTTACAAAGCTCAACATTCTTGTTTAAGTCTTGGAGCTTCGAAGGATAAAGACCAACCTCAACGGGTAAGCATTTTGAATTCACAGCATGAAGCCAAATCCAATTCACATTTATGTCTTTGTAGGGCAAGGAACGTGTCTAAATGGCTAAGGAACTTAAGGACGGTCGGTGAAGTCAAATTTACCTTATAACCCTTAATCTTGTTGTTTAAAGTTCATAAATTTGATCTAATGGGTTAAAGAGGTTTTGAGTCTTATCTAAGCTTGAATGATTTGGGTTTCATTCCCTCTCATGTTTAAAAAAAAAAACCATCTTGAAACCCCTGACTTGTTCTTGGACTTAGTGTCTTTTTGATCAACCATTTGGATGTTCTGGAACAAGGGTTGACCCATTGGGTCGACCCCTAGGTCCCCGAGTGCAAAACAAAATTGTCTTTGAACTCTAGCTGAAAGGGTCGACCCCTTGGGTCGACCCCTAGTCGCAAGGGTTGACCCCAAGGGTCGACCCCTAGTAGTTTGAATTAAAAACTAGCGGATCCCTTTCTCTCAACTGAAAGGGTCGACCCCAAGGGTCGACCCTTCCACGCGAGGGTCGACCCCGAGGGTCAACCCCAAGGGTCGACCCATTGGCACAAACACCCTTAAACCCTCACGAGGGTCGACCCCAAGGGTCGACCCTTTCAGGTCTGAACCTTGAGCCGTAGTTTTTGACTTCCGTGCACTTGCACAAAAAGTCTTTCCAACCAGTCCAACTTCCCTAAATCGCTCCAGGTATTGTGGATCTGGTCTCTAGGGTGTCTTTGAGTGGATCTAGCTCCTTATATACATCATATTGGGGTATGAAACCCTAAGAGTGAGGAAGATCTAAAGGAGTGCTTCTTGTTCTAACCTTTGTGTGTGCAGATTCACAATAGCAGCTCAAGGGCCTTCTTCCACCTTGTTCTGAACCTGAAAGTGAAGGGAAGAAGCTTGAATCAAGCCTCCACATCATCCCCAACAATAATTTGCGTGGGTTATCGAAGCTGTAACCTCATTTGTACAACAAAGCTTCATTCTTCCTCAAGGATCGATCTTCCTCCTGCAGAAGCATTCAATTACATTCAAGGATGTAAAAGGGGGAGCTTCAACCACGATAAATCATTCTTCACTCTTTACTCTCAGATTTACTTTGTGTCTACTTGAGTATTTGATGTAAAACTTGATTCAGATCTGTGTGTGTGTTGTTCGTGTTCGGAAACATGAACGTGTGTGTGTGTGTGTAGTAGCCCAGATCGGGTGCCGCGTGTGTGTGTGTTTGCTGTTCTACACAGCGTGTGTGTGTGGCTCACTTCTTCGTGAAGTCTTGATCCTCACAAGTGAGGGTGGACGTAGGGGACACGGCAGTGTACCCGAACCACCTAAAAATTCCGTGTGTCACTTGTGGTTTGTTCTTCCGCATCCATAGTCGAGTGGGCTTCACGGTGAGTTGAGCGTACACCAATTCCATTGTCAAACACCTACCAATATCTACACGCATTCACAAGTGTGTGCATGTTCGAGTGAGATTTGGTGCATGTATGTTTTATTAATTTAGTTTCACTCCACAAGAATTTTAATTGGCCAATCAATTCACCCCTCCCCTCTTGATTGCCGCCTTTCGGGACTCAACAATTGGTATCAGAGCACTGGTCTCTGTTTCACTCGACCACACGGTCGTAGAGCAGATCCCTTTATATGGCAACCAAGGGGATGATGTCCGAAGGGCATTCGATCCAAAGACCTCCGTTCTTTGATGGATCAAATTACCCTTATTGAAAAAATAGAATGTATGTTTTTCTACGAGCCCAAGACTATGACGTGTGGCGCGTCATTAGCAAGGGTTCGTATACTCTGTCTCAAAATGAGGATGAGTGGGATGATGAGGATATAAAGAAGTGTTTTGAAAACTTCAAAGCCATGAATATAATACAGTGTGCCATTCATCCTAATGAATACTCACGTATTTTCATGTGTTATTCTACGCAGGAGATGTGGAACAAGCTGCGGTTGATCTATGAAGGAACATCGGAAGTAAAGGAAACAAAGGCGAATCTGTTAGTCCGGGATTATGAGTTATTTATGATGAAACCAGAGGAGTCCATTTCTGATATGTTTGCAAGATTGATGGAAATCACGAATGGATTAAAGGGTCTTGGTAAAGAGTATTCCGACAAGGAACTCCTCAGAAAGGTACTAAGATCCTTGTCATCACAATGGCACACAAAGGCCATTGTAATCGAGGACTCAAAGGATCTCAGCACTCTGAAGTTGGATGAGCTAATTGGCTCCTTGATGACTTACGAAATCAACATTAAGAAGAGCGAGGAGGACCACAAAAAGAAGAAGGTAGTCACACCTTTGGCCCTAAAAGTGAATCCACAAGATTAAGAGGGCAGTGTCAATGATTCAACCGGCAACACTGAAGATGAAGAGCTGGTTGCCATGATTACAAGAAGGGCAAGAAGGTTCGTCAAAAGGACCAAAAATTCTGCTGGTCAATTCAGAAAGGGACCAAGAAGGCAAGGTCCGAACTGTGGACGTTAAAAAATGACGATGATGAGCATACCGCACCCGCGTCTACGCGTTCAAGCGCAAGTCGAAGACGGGAAGGTCGAACAAACCTATACCTTGCCCGATCAGGACAAGAACTCACTTGGTGGTCCGCTACCCGTTAAGGAAGTCCCCCCAGGCAGAAGACGTGGCCACGACTCTCCAACTGGCAATGTCAAAAGTTGAATATGAGAAAAGTTGAGAACTCTGGCACAGTCTCGACATGCACCGAAAGGCACGCAAAGTCTTGGACCGAAGCCCAAAGACTGCGAATGAAACATCATGGATGCCGTGCATCGCAACTAAAATATTCTGGGAGTGCCAACATTCATATAAACGGCCGCGACTTCAAAACAAATCTGTTCGGTGCTTAAAATTGCGCGGAAGAGCCTTAAATCGGCGTGGCCTTCACCTAAACTGGAGCCGGTTAAACCGGCACGGGTGAAGTTGGCGCACCCCCTTGCATGCCTTTAAAACGGCACGCCCCTCTCCCTTTGCTAAAATGGCGCGTCCTTAGTGTGTTGCACTAAAATGGCGCGCTCACTGTTGAAGAGCCCTCCTCTTTGAAGGTTAATACGGCGCCACCTTATGCACAACTTACCCAACGCGCTCATTTGAAGGAAGTGCCCCCCTTTATACCTTAATACGGTGCCACCTTTGATGTGTTAATACGGCGCACACAACACCGTACTGGTTTAACCCAATGCTATCCCATCCATACTCCGGTGCTCTGTTTCGCAGCAGAGAACATTTATTGTTTGAAGCCGTGCCTTCACCTCCATTCGATAGCACGACGGTTGCAGCGGTGAAGGAAAGCAGAGTAATGGCGACATCATAGTGTGAAAATCAAAGGATGACACCGCGGTGCGACATTTCAATCTCGTTCGTCCGGTAGACAAGACGTAGTGGCAGAAGTTTTCTTCCATTCGAGAAGGAGAAGGCACCCATTATATATACTTTGCCTGGCTTTCCTCCCGGCTGGCCATCCAAAAGGAGAAGGGGGTGCTCTCGGCTGTGTGCAGTGAAGAGAAGAAGAAAAAGGGAGAAGAAGCTCGGTCCACCCATGCCGGCAAGGTGAAGAGAATTGAGAGAGTGCGTGAGTGTGAGAGGTGAGTCGAGGGGGGGTCTGTGTTCCTTTTTTTTTTCCTCGTCGGTATCTTCTTCCGCCTCATTTGTAATGTATTCCACTCCCATCCCAGGGTGAACTCTGCCTGTGTCAACTTCTTCCCCGTTTGTGAGGATGAATAAAAGAAAAGGGCCCTTTTGCAAGCTCAGTGTTTCTCCGTTCCGATCTACGCCTCCCTTATCCCCTCTCTAATCGTCCAGGGCCCTTCGAGGCTTGCTTGTCCATAGCATGTCCCTCAAGGGAACCTACCTACAGATGAACATTCATTGCCCTTGTGGCAAACATTTGCCCCGCCCCAAAGATCATCGCCCGTGAGTCGTGGTCGCTCTCGCAGGCTGGACCTCATGCGTTCCACACTCACACTTGGGCTAATGGACTGCCGTGAGGCCGCTCCGCATTTTGAGAGTTTACCCCGGAGTAACCCGTGCTGTGACTTTCGCTTACCTCTGGCAAGTCCCGGTCCGGGGGAGGTGCTGCCGGATTTTCGCTAGGGCCAAGAACACCAAGAACAATGATTAAACGCATCATAAAACTTGCCCACGGGTGAAAGAAAAGAAACACACAGTCAGAGCAACAAACCCTCGGGAGAGGCTAATCCGGCGCGGTTACTGTTCCACCACGTCGGTTTAACCCTCCTCTCAAAAGCCCCCATCTCTTTCTTTGAACCCAAAAACGGCGCGCCCATTACCCTTGTATTGCATTAAAATGGCGCGGCCCCTATAGTCTTCTTAACACGGCGCGCCCCTTGCCCATTCTTAATACGGCGCCCTCCTTGAGGTTCCATACCTGGCGCGCTCCCTTGCCATCCTTAATACGGTGCACTTTTTGCACCACTGTAGCATCCTAATCCGGTGTGCCTCCCATAAAAAAAACACAATTAACTAAATGGAAGAAAAGCTTAAAACTCATAAATAAATTAAAAGAAAGGACCCAAACAAATGAATGAAATAAAAGACTATGAACCACTCTCATGAGAACAAACAACGTAACCCTCTCTATAATCAAAATTTTGTTCCGGGGGCGCTTTCCCCCGGAAACCCCCGCAAGGGGCGCTGCCCCCTTGACCCCCGTGACCTGACCGCACAGGTCGATCCGCGTGCGAGGGTGCACGTTGGCGAATTCGGGCTTCACACTTAACAATTCACTCCCCCGGACTGGGTGCAAAGAGAAAATCAATGATGTCTTGTGGTATCAGACGTGGACCACGGAACCCCCGACATGGTCATGATCTGAATACATCTCGGGCCAATAGTTCGTTAACTCGACCCGCTTCTCCCGGGATCTAATTCCGTAACCCCACATTAAACCTACCATGTCTACGGTAGACATTTGCACTATTTTATCATCGTCCTCGATGCTTCAAATGTGGACTCTCGCCCGAACAATGAATGGTCTGACCATGACCGACAAGCACGCATACCTTGGAACCTTCATTTCCTCGGACTGTGTGTAAAGAGAAAAGCAATGATGTCCCATGGCATCAGACGTGGACCTCGGGAACCCCGTTATGGCCATAGTCCGAAACCATCTCGGGCCGATAGTTCATCAGCTTGACCCACCTCTATCGGGATCCAATCCCGCATCCACATTAAACTTGCCGTATCCACGGCAGACATCCATACAGCTTTGTCGTTATCTTCGATGCTTCAAATGTGGACTCTCGTCCAAACAGTGTATGGTCCATTCGTGACCGTCATATATCCCGGTATCTAATACCGCACTTGCATTAAACTTGCCGTACTCACGGCAGATATTTGTACGGTTTGTCACAGTCTCTTACGCTACAAACACGGACCTTTGTCCGAACATAAAGTGGTCCATGAGTGACCGACAAAATCTGAATGGAACGAGAAGACTCTCATCATCCCCGGACCCTTTGCATGGAAATATCAATAAGGCCTCCGTGGGCCATGCCTAGACCTCGGGTCTGCCCCGATCATGGTCATTGCCTGACCCATATCCTCGGCCTATAGCCCGCTCCCTTTGAACACATACTAGTTCTGGGATCTGATCTCGGGACATCCTCCCGTTGTCCCTTGGCACCGGAAATACTGACGATGCCCATGTGAGACTGGCTTCGACCGCGGGGGGGCCACCGCAGCATGGTCGCAGCTTGATCTTGCACCGAGCTGACAAACTTATCAGTTTCCGACCCCTCTAACTGGGGTTTAACTGAACATTTCCCGTCCCTTTGAATAATAAATTTTTCGTATCCCGACGTACATATGTTCCAGTCTTCCCGCGACAATTACGCTATTCTGAAGCCAGACATTCGTCCGAACATTAAATAGTCAACACACGACCGACATGAGCTTAGATGCTTTCTTCACACCCTCGTACGAGGACTTCAGCATTTCTTAATATGTTTTTTTTATGCTATTAATTTTCTGGACATGAGGCCCCTTTTCCTGGCGATTAATCAATGGTGTTCCCCTCTCCAAGGGGATGTAAATGACGCTGTGACCTTTATGGCGCGGCGGGTTTTAGTCTTGACATGAACCACATAATCGTCTGACTAGTCAGAACGAGCGCACCACGGGCTTCTTTAAGCCCGCATAAATCGTCAACTAGGTGACTGGCACGCCCACACACTTAATAAAACCAATAAAAAAATAAACAATGACATTTCAATAAAAAGTGCGTCCACAAGTCTGGCACGCCCGGTGGGACTTAAACCACCCTTCATCTATTCGCCGAGATTCGGGTGATGTGACACAACCTAGAACTCAACAAGCAAGCACAATTAAGCATTCAAAAACGGACCGATAATAGCAACCACTCACCCGATGCTCACTAAGACCCGGGGTAACTTGGCAATGCCAAGGGGAGGTTGTGTGGGCTAGGCCCTTGCTGGTAGAGGGCCAGCAAGGCCAAGGTTTGATTCCCCAAGGGTACGGCTGCCCAAATCAAGGGTCCGACGAAGTGCCAAAGGGCACGGGTTCCACTCTCTTCCCACGGTGATCACTCAAGACAACGGGGCTTGAGGATCGAGCTCTCACTCACATAACCAGCGGAACTAGAACGAATATTGAAAGACAAGCACTAAATGGAGTGAAGGATTGAGCACTTACTCGACCGGTTTGAAGAAACCGGTCCCGGTCGGAGACGAGGGCGAGCGGGGAGGCGAGTGGATCCCCACACGCCGCGTCGGGGTAGCTTGACCTGCCCAAACAAGTTACACCACTACACCTCTCGCAGGAGGGGCATCTTGGGGTGGGGGTTAATGAGATTACAAACAATACTACCTCCACGCAGGGAGGGGCCTTCAGCCGGCCAAGCGGGGCGGGGAAATTAGACTAAAGAGGGATGACTAAGTAACGGCACCGAATCTGCTTGCTGTCTGCGAACAGGGACAGATAGTCGGTGTTGCTGCTGTAGAACCCGCTGGTAGCGAGACCGGTGGGAAAATCTTCGTAGCTAAGAAGAGAATGCCTCAGAATTTCTTTAATTTCTTCTGGAGTCGCTGCTGGCCGGGATGGAGGTTTGAACAGAGCCTCAGATTCTCGGACCGGCAGCTGTGGACTTCTAACAGCAGATTTCAGAGAATGCCTCAGCAGCTCCCGACCTCGGAATCAAGCACCGTTGGAGTCGTTGGAATCGGGGACGAGTCCTTTTCGCAGAAAAACTGACGGGGAAGCCAACCGATGTCAGAGAAGACTAGGGGATGCAGAACAATGGCGACTGGTCGGTGCAGACTGTGGGTAGCAGATCTGTGTAGCTGAGGGAGAAAAATGAGAACTCTAGATCACGAATGCAGAATGAAGTTCTGTTTCTTGATTCTGGAAGTAGACTGGGCGATGAAGAATTTTTAAGAAGAACTTGTGGGCTGATTCCTCCGGGGTTCGTCGTGGCAGTGCTTCTCATCTGGCTCAGGGTCTCAGCCGAGGTAGAACTGCGTAGTTGTGGGAGAATGGACCTCCTAGATGGCTCGGAGATCGGAAGAAGATGAAACCACTTCTGTTGCGAAGGAGACTGGTAGACGCTTCCAACAATGGCTCTTGGGTCTTCAAACTCATCCGGAGGAAGTCGTGGTGGCCGCTGCAAGTTTCTGGTTCATCTGTAACCTCTGGACAGTAAACTGCAACTTCGAAGTAGCTTCCAATGACCAAGAAAGAAGAAGGGGAAGGGGGTAGATGAGTGTGGGAGTAACCCCTGGTTGTAAGGGGGTCTTGGAGGGGGTGTTCTAAGGTGTGGGAGGTGGAGAATAAGGTCTGGAAGAGGGTCCAACAGATGGTGGTAGTGGGGGCTGCGAATTTGGGAAGGTGGGTGAGAGGGAAAGGGTATTTGAAAATGGGTTTAAGGGTGGGGTTAATTTGTTTGTCTTGGGAATGGGGGGGGTTGTGTTGGGGAAGGGAATGGGTGCTTGGGGTAGTGGGAAGGGTGCTTGGGAAAGTGGGAGGGGTAGTTGGGGGTTGGATGGTGAGGAGAGGATTGGTGGAGGGGGTGTTGGGAAGGGATGGAGTATTGATGAGGGTTGTGGGGAATGGGAAGAGGCTTAAATGGGGTAGGTGGGGAGTGGAGGTGGTTGGGAAGGGAGGAGAGAGAAGAAAATTCGAATTTGGGTGTTGAGGAGAGAGAAAGTGGAGTGAAAAAGAGAGATTAAGAGAGGGAAGGGTGGGATTCTCTCCCTAAGGCTTCTCACCTCACTAATGGATTCACTCCACTATAAAAATAAAGATAGAACTCACAAAATGGTAATTTTTTCATTGATTGATTCATTCCGTTGAAATGGGGGGAATGGGGTCCTATATATAGGCAACCCACATTTTACAATAAGTCCCTGACAAAAGACTCAATGATAAATAACCGAGGGGGTAGGGGGTGCACTTGGGCCAAACCCAATGAATTGGGCCCAATAACTAACTAAACAACATAATGACTCTCAAACTTAGGGAAATAAGCACAAGACCTAGGGACATGACTCAAGTAAAATGAAAATTACATCAAATGACTCAAATAAAAATTACGTAGGACTCAAAATTAGATAACTAGACCATGCCGGATGCAACCGGGGCGAGGAGACGAGCTGTGAACGTGGGCATGGGAGGTGATGTCCCCATCATACTCCCGGGGTGCGGAGAACTTGACTCCGTCGAGTAAGTGTCCTCCCCTCCTTGGAGGGTGTAGAAGTGGTACTGCCCTCAAGTCTTCCGAACGAGACCGATCCATCCACCTGCCGAGATAGCGCTCGTATACCTTGCTCCTGGTGGTAGTGAGCTGTTCATCCAATATTCGTTCAATGCGCTCACGCTGGGCTCTCTTGGCTGGTGGACTCTCCTCACGGGTGGGTGCTCTCTCAACGGAGGGAATATGCTCAATATCCTCACTAGGTACCACCGTGGGTCCCTTGTATGGCACTAGGTCGGCGACACTGAATGTGGGACTTACCCCATATTCCTCGGGGAGATCTAACTCATAGGCATTTGCACCAATGCGCCTCAAGACCTGGAAGGGACCAGCCCCACGTGGCCTCAATTTGGAGATGGCTCTCGGGGAGAGTCTCTCCGTCCTTACCATCACAAAGTCACCCTCATGGAATTCTTGGTGACGTCGATGAGAGTCGGCTCACCTTTTATAAATCACATTCTTCTTGCTAATGTGCTTGCGGATCTCTTTATGCAATATTGTGAATGCAGACATTCTAGGGATGATGGGTGGACCTGGGCAACCAAAAGTAGACCTATCGTGTAATGATGCAGTGTAGACTTTGGTTAGCCTAGGTGGGCCGGGGCACCCGTAGGTGGCCCTATCATGTAAATTGGTGATAAATATTGGGGGACCCGGACATCCGTAGATGCCTTTGACATGCTTAAGACCCATGATGAATGAAGGTGGACCATGACATCCGAATATGGACCACTCATACTTTCTTCTTGACATGTGGGTGATATGAATGAATGGACCCAACATAGTGTTCATGCCAAGGGGTATGGTAAGCCTAGACACATGCCTGCTTTTCCCAAAGGTGACTTCCATGTGTATAGGTGTGGGACAACCTTTGAACTCCCATTGAAAAGGATCGAATGGATCTAAGAAGGTGGTCATCATGGGGTGGGGCATAACCTGATTACCTAGGGATATGTGGCCCAAGGTCATGGCTCCCAAGGTGTAACCCGGGTCAAGGATGAGGTGGGTTTGGCCCAATATGGTGGGTGAGGGTAGGAAAGGGTGGGTGGTTGGTAAGATGGTTGGGTCATATGAGTCCCTTGACTCCTATTGGAATGGATCATATGAATCATAAAATGGGTCACCTAGGGGGAGGAACTCCATGTCCTCAAGATCCTTAAAAGGTGCTAACTCATCCTTCTCCATGATAGTTGGGCCAATGTTCTTGACAAGTGGGTCGGCCATGAGTGGAGGGCTTGGCTTTCTACCTGAGATAAGAAGCTCTAAATCGAGGAGAAGGTTGGGCTCATCGGGTGTAGGGAGGAATAGAAGGAGGTCGCTAGTGTAGCAACCAATGGTGCAAACCGAGGTGATAGACCCTATGCATAGGTGTAGGAGGTTAAGGCTCCTAGGTTGTTCGACCATAGGGGTCAACATGTTAGTCATCTCTAATTGCCATGCTATCCCCTTGAGAAGGTCCTCTAAGGTTTCTACTTGGTAGGATGTTTGGATTATGGTGTGATAGGAGGAGATGTGCACTATGGGAAGGTTTTCCTTTATGGGAAGGCAATCGTGGGCCGTGATCTCTCTTATTGGGCTCTTCTTTAGCCAACCAATAAGGGACTCTTCCAAGATGAATTCGACCTTATCTAGAGGGGGTGGTGGAGGGTGAAGATCCTCGTGCGAGGCTTCCTCTTCAATTGGGACATGGGTGCTCTTCATGGAGGGGATAGGTTCCCGAGAGGTATTTGTCTTCATGTGGTAAAGTGGGTGGACTACTTCTTCCAAAGCTAATGGAGTGGGAAGGTTCTTTGATGGTGGGGTGATGATGGCCGGAGTATGGTGCACCCGGGGTGGTGAACAAGGGCGGGATTCCCGCAGGTGGGAGAATACAAGGTTGTTGAATTTAAAGGTTCCCGAAAGCTGTGGCGGATGCACTAGGCAAGTCCGACGTGTTGGGTCGATGTCGGCATTCCTTTCATATAACAATTTCTTACCTAGGATTATACATGGACCCGCCAATGTTCCATTTTGACACCAAGCCCCATCCAAATACTTAGTTTTCCCGAACCATTTATGGAATTCAATAAAGACTTGGTCTCCATTGTGCACAATTTATCCGGTCCTACAAAGAGAGGTAATGATATCGGGGGACACCCAATTTTCAGATTCTAGGTCAATGAAATCAATTTCTACGGGCTCTCCATTAGGTAAGCATGCATGGGATATGATTGGGAGAGGGGCCATGTGACCCAAGACTCAATGTTAACAATGATGGGTTTGACAATGCACGGTTCGGACAAGAATGCAAGTATGCCCTAGGACTTGACTTGTAGAGACAAGTCAATGACTTGCTCTGATACCAATTGATGTGACACAACCTAGGACTCAACAAGCAAGCACAATTAAGCATTCAAAAATGGACCGATAATAGCAACCGCTCACCCGATGCTCACTAAGACCCGGGGTAACTTGGCAATGCCAAGGGGAGGTTGTGTGGGCTAGGCCCTTGCTGGTAGAGGGCCAGCAAGGCCAAGGTTTGATTCCCCAAGGGTACGGCTGCCCAAATCAAGGGTCCGACGAAGTGCCAAAGGGCACGGGTTCCACTCTCTTCCCACGGTGATCACTCAAGACAACGGGGCTTGAGGATCGAGCTCTCACTCGCATAACCAGCGGAACTAGAACGAATATTGAAAGACAAGCACTAAATGGAGTGAAGGATTGAGCACTTACTAGACCAGTTTGAAGAAACCGGTCCCAGTCGGAGACGAGGGCGAGCGGGGAGGCGAGTGGATCCCCACACGCCGCGTCGGGGTAGCTTGACCTGCCCAAACAAGTTACACCACTACACCTCTCGCAGGAGGGGCATCTTGGGGTGGGGGTTAATGAGATTACAAACAATACTACCTCCACACAGGGAGGGGCCTTCAGCCGGCCAAGCGGGGCGGGGAAATTAGATTAAAGAGGGATGACTAAGTAACGGCACCAAATCTGCTTGCTATCTGCGAACAGGGATAGATAGTCGGTGTTGCTGCTGTAGAACCCGTTCAGGAATTTTGCTGGTGGCGAGACCAGTGGGAAAATCTTCGTAGCTGAGAAGGGAATGCCTCAGAATTTCTTTAATTTCTTCTGGAGTTGCTGCTGGCCGGGATGGAGGTTTGAACAGAGCCTCAGATTCTCGGACCGGCAGCTGCAGACTTCTAACAGTAGATTGCAGAGAATGCCCCGGCAGCTCCCGACCTCAGAATCAAGCGCCGTTGGAGTCGTTGGAATCGTGGACGAGTCCTCTTCGCAGCAAAACTAACGGGGAAGCCAACCGATGTTGGAGAAGACTAGGGAATGCAGAACAATGGCGACTAGTCGGTGCAGACTGTGGGTAGCAGATCTGCGTAGCTGAGGGAGAAAAATGAGAACTCTGGATCACTAATGCCGAATGAAGTTCTGTTTCTTGATTCTGGAAGTAGACTGGGCGATGAAGAAGTTTTAAAAAGAACTCATGGGCTGATTCCTCCGGGGTTCGTCGTGGCAGAGCTTCTCATCTGGATCAGGTTCTCAGCCGAGGCAGAACTGCGCAGTTGTGGGAGAATGGACCTCCTAGACGGCTCGGAGATCGGAAGAAGATGAAAGCACTTCTGTTACGAAGGAGACTAGTAGACGCTTTCGACGATGGCTCTTGGGTCTTCAAACTCGTCTGGAGGAAGTCGTGGCGGCCGCTGAAAGTTGATGGTTCATCTGCAACCTCTGGACAGCAAACTGCAACTTCGAAGTAGCTTCCAATGACCAAGAAAGAAGAAGGGGAAGGGGGTAGATGAGTGTGGGAGTGACCCCTAGTTGTAAGGGGGTCTTGGAGGGGGTGTTCTAAGGTGTGGGAGGTGGAGAATAAGGTCTGGAAGAGGGTCCAACAGATGGTGGTAGTGGGGGCTGCGAATTTGGGAAGGTGGGTGAGAGGGAAAGGGTATTTGAAAATGGGTTTAAGGGTGGGGTTAATTTGTTTGTCTTGGGAATGGGGGGGGGTTGTGTTGGGGAAGGGAATGGGTGCTTGGGGTAGTGGGAAGGGTGCTTGGGAAAGTGGGAGGGGTAGTTGGGGGTTGGATGGTGAGGAGAGGATTGGTGGAGGAGGTGTTGGGAAGGGATGGAGTATTGATGAGGGTTGTGGGGAATGGGAAGAGGCTTAAATGGGGTAGGTGGGGAGTGGAGGTGGTTGGGAAGGGAGGAGAGAGAAGAAAATTCGAATTTGGGTGTTGAGGAGAGAGAAAGTGGAGTGAAAAAGAGAGATTAAGAGAGGGAAGGGTGGGATTCTCTCCCTAAGGCTTCTCACCTCACTAATGGATTCACTCCACCATAAAAATAAAGATAGAACTCACAAAATGGCAATTTAATCATTGATTGATTCATTCCGTTGAAATGGGGGGAATGGGGTCCTATATATAGGCAATCCACATTTTACAATAAGTCCCTGACAAAAGACTCAATGACAAATAACCGAGGGCGTAGGGGGTGCACTTGGGCCAAACCCAATGAATTGGACCCAATAACTAACTAAACAACATAATGACTCTCAAACTTAGGGAAATAAGCACAAGACCTAGGGACATGACTCAAGTAAAATGAAAATTATATCAAATGACTCAAATAAAAATTACGTAGGACTCAAAATTAGATAACTAGACCATGCCGGATGCAACCGGGGCGAGGAGACGAGTTGTGAACGTGGGCATGAAAGGTGATGTTCCCCATCATCGGGGCCTCATGGCCTCCTAATAAACAATGTTTGCCTGCTTTGATGAATTACAGGTGTTGTCTTCGCCAGCCCTATGGGGAGAAAAGCCGGACTAGGCACAATTATCTTTATGGCCTCGAGGACGCTACTCCGAGGCATATGAAGCCTCCAGGAATCATGTAGGCCGCTAAAAGAGAGAAAAAAGAGAGAAGAGAAAAAGAGGAGATGGAGGGGAAATCAAACCCCCTTTCCGCAAAAAAAAAGAGAAGAAAAGGAGAAAAGAAGAAAAGAAGAAAGGAAGAAAGAAGAAAGAAATAAAAAGGGGAAGAGAAAGAATCGGCGAGAGAGGGTTGTACGGCCATATCCGTCGGACACGTGCTGAACAAAGATTACCACTGTGGGAGTGCTGCGGTGGAGCGAACCACTCATCCCCTCCCTGAGGGGGTGAGCGCTCTCCTGCACACACACCTTGACCTATTGCATAAAAAGGGGAAGAAGAGAAGAAAAGAAATGACAAAAGATAAAGTTGACAAGCATTGCCGACCAAGAGAACAAGAACAAGTCACAACTGAAGCTTAATGAATTCCTCCCCGCTGTGGGGAATGCCTTATAGCGATGAGGCCAAGCACGGCCACCAATCCCAAAGAGAGTATGCATATACCCTGCCATGGGAAATAAAAAGAAGAAATATATCTCGCCATGGGGGTATAGGAGGCAAGAGAAGATACACCTCGACCCAGGGGTATCTGAAGAGAAATTCACCCCTCCTGGGGGCATAAGAAGCAAAACACACACCCTATCATGGGAGCATAAGAAGTAAAGACTCTACCCCCTATTGGGGCATATGAAACAAAAGAATACACCCCGGCTCAGGGGAGTATGAAGAGAAATATACCCCACTCTAGGGTGAAAGAAGCAGAAGAATCTACCCCGGCCTAGGGGCATCTGAAGAAGAAGCATACACCCCGTCACAGGGGTATAGAAGCCACAAAAGAACATACTCCGCCATGGGGGTATATGGAGAAAAGAATACTCCCCGCCTTCGGGGTAAAATAGGCAGAGGACATCCCGCCTTCCGGGCATCTGAAATGAAAAACATACACCCCAGTCTGGGGGCATGTGGACGCACTTCTCGACACGTCGATTTATTCATTCTTCTGTTCGTTTGTGGACGCATAAGAAGCAAAGGATACACCCTGTGTCGGGGGCATATGAAGAGAAACGCACCCCGTCCTGGGGGGGTGCAAGAAGCAGAAGAATTCACCCCGATCTGGGGGCATAAAAATCCCGCCTTGGGAGCATCAGAAGCAAAAGATACACCCCGCTCTGAGGGGGCATAAGAAGCGGAGAAGTTCACCCCAGCCTGGGGGCATACAAAAAGAAAATATCTTGCCTTGGGTGCACAAGAAGCAAAACACACCTCTCGTGGGGTCACATGACATAAAGCTCCACCCCCGCCTGGGGGCATAAGAAGCAAGAAGTTGCACCCCGCCAAGGGGCATAGAGACCATAAAGAATACGCCCCGCCTGGGGGCACAAGAAGCAAAACATACCCTTGCCCTGGGGGCATATGAAGCCAAGAAATGCATCCCGGTCTGGTGCCATAAGAAGTAGAGAATACACCGCGTGCCGAGGGCATACGAAAAGAAATACACCCCCCTCCAGGGCATGAGAGGTAGAAGAATCCACCCGGCTTGGGGGCATAAGAAGCAAGGATACACCCCAACCTGGGGGCACACCAAAAAAGGAACACACCCCATCTCGGGTGCATAAGAACTAAACATACCCCACCATCGGGGGGTAGAAGAAGCAGAACCTACCCCGCCATGGGGAATAAGTAACAAGAATTCACCCTGGCCCGGGGGCACACAAAGAAAGAAGCGCACCCCGACTTAGGGGCATCTGAAGAAGAAACACACCCCACCATGGGGGCCTATGAAGAAAAGAATTCACCCTGCCTTGGGGGTAAAATAGGCAGAGGACACCCCGTGCCGGGGGCATAAGAAGCAAGAATTACACCCCGCCTTGGGGGCATCGGAAGCAGCAATACACCCCACTCTGGGGCACTAGAAGCAGAATACATCCCGGCATGGGGGCATAAGAAGCAAAAGGCATACCCCAACATGGGGGCATGAAAAAGAGAAGCAAAAGATACACCCCGTGCCGAGGGCATGTGAAGAGAAAGATACCCCACTTCGGGGCATAAGAAGCAGAAGTTACACTGGGGACATAGAAGCCATAAAAGAATCTACCCCGGCTTAGGGGCATTTGAAGAAGCAGCACACCCCACCTTGGGTGCAAAAGAAGCGAAGACTCTACCCCGTATGGGGGCATATGAAACAAAAGAATACACCCCAGCTTAGGGGAATACGAAGAAAAATATACCCCACTCTGGGGCAGAAGAAGCAAAAGAATCTACCCTGGCTCGGGGGCACAACAAGCAACAGAGTTACACCCTGATCTAGGGGCACATGAAGAGGAATGCATCCCACCATAGGGGCGTATAAAAGAAAAGAGAGCAAGAATACACCCCGGTCTGGGGGCATAGAAGCAAAGAGACATACTTCCCGACCTGGGAGCATATGAAGAGAAGTATACCCCGGCTTAGGGGCATTTGAAGAAGCAACATACCCCTCCACGGGGGCATAGAAGCCATAAAGAATACACCCCGCCTGGGGGCATAGAAGCCATAAAGAAACACACCCCGCCTGGGGGCACAGAAGCAAAGAGACATACATCCCGACCTGGGAGCAAATGAAGAAAGGTATACCCCGCCCAAGGGGCATTTGAAGAAGCAACGTACCCCACCACGTGGGCATGAAAGCCGTGAAGAATTCACCCCAGCTTAGGGGTATTCAAAAAATCTACCCCGACTTAGGGGCATTTGAAGAAGAACTACACCCCGCCATGGGGGCATAAGAAGCAAAGACTATACCCCGTGTGGGGGCATATGAAACAAAAAATACACCCCGACTCATGGGAACATGAAGAGAAATATTTCCCATCACAGGGCATAGAAGACATCAAGAATTCACCCCGACTCAGGGGAACATGAAGAGAAATATATCCCATCATGGGGCATAGAAGCCATCAAGAATACACCCCGGCATTGGAGAATCAGAAGAAGAAACATACACCTCGACTCAAGGGAATATGAAGAGAAATATATCCCATCACGGGGGCATAGAAGCCATCAAGAATACACCCCGGCTTAGGGGGATCTGAAGAAGAAACATACACCCAGCCCGGGGGCATGGAAGCCGTAAACAATACACCCCGGCTTAGGGGGATGTAAAGAAGAAACATACACCCCGCCTGGGGGCATAGAAGCCGTAAAGAATACACCCCGCCTGGGGGCACAGAAGCGAAGAGGCATACTCCCCGACCTAGGGGGCAGATGAAGAAAAGCTACACCCCACTCTGGGGGCATGTGAAGGAAAATACACCCCAGTCCAGGGGCATTGATGAGAAAGAAAGAGCAGAACAAAAGAACAGTTATGAGGTGGACGTGGTCTTTGAACCCGCCTCTTCATAATAAAAAGAAGAGCAGAAAAGGAAAGAACAGTCATAGGGCACACGTGGTCTTTCCACTCACCCCTTCACATAAAAGAAGAAGAGAAGAAAAGAAAGTGAGCTTTGAGGCAGGCATGGTCTTTCACCCTCTACCTCCAGCCATCCAACAAATAGACTCCTCATATGGTCGGCGTCATGAGCTTTCATCGAAGTCGACCAAAATCTTCCACCGATGGGGCGTTAAATCGATAAAACCTTTCGCCGACGGGGCGTTAAAAAAAGAAAACCTTCAGCCGACGGGGCGTTAAATCGACTAAACCTTCCACCGATGGGGCGTTAAACCGACAAAACCTTCCGCCGACGGGGTGTTAAACCGACAAAACCTTCCACCGACGGGGTGTTAAATCGACAAAATCTTTCATCGACGGGGCTTTAAACCAACTAAACCTTCCACCGACGAGGCGTTAAACCGACCAAACCTTCCGCCAACGGGGTGTTAAACCGACAAAACATTCCGCCGATGGGGCGTTAAACCGATAGGACCTTCCGCCAACGGGGCGTTAAACCGATAAAACCTTCCACCGATGGGGCGTTAAACCGACAAAACCTTTCACCGACGGGGCGTTAAACCGACAAGATATTCAGCCATCGGGACTTCAAGCCGACAGATATTCAGCCATCGGGGCTTAAAGCCGACAGCTATTCAACCATCGGCCTCCGAGCCGACAGCTCTTCCATTATCAACCTCCGGGTCAACAGCTATCCAATCATCGACCTCTGGGTCGACAGCTATCAAACTATCGGCCTCTGGGCCGATAGCCTACCCCTCATCGGCCTCTGAGCCGACAGCTATCCAATTATCGACCTCCGGGTCGACAGCTATACAACCATCGGCTCCCAAGCCGACAGCTACCCTAATCATCGGCTCCTAGCCGATAGCTTCCCAATCAAAGAATCAACCTCCCACTTTGGTTCGGATTCTTTCCCGCCAGAGAATCAAAGAACCAACCCTTCACTTTAGTTCGGACCCTTCCCCGACCAGAGAATAAAAAATAACCCTTCCACTTTGGTTCGGGTCCTTTCCCGACCAGAGAATCAAAGAATCAACCCTTCACTTTGGTTCGGATCCTTCCCTGACCAGAGAATTAAAGAATAAACCCTTCACTTTGGTTCGGGTCCTTCCCCGGCCAGAGAATCAAGAATCAACCTTCTACTTTGGCTCGGATCCTTTCTCGACTAGAGAATCAAAGAACAGACCTTTCACTTTGGTTCGGATCCTTCCCCGACCAGAGAATTAAAGAGTAAACCTTTCACTTTGGTTTGGATCCTTTCCAGGCCAGAGAGTTAAAGAATCAACCTTTCACTTTGGTTCGGATCGTTTCCCGACTAGAGAGTTAAAGAATCAACCCTTCACTTTGGTTCGGATCCTTTCCCGACCAGAGAATCAAAGAATCAACCTTTAACTTTGGTCTGGATCCTTCCCCGGCCAGAGACTTAAAGAATCAACCTTTCACTTTGGTTCGGAGCCTTCTCCAGCCAGAGAATTAAAAAAGAGACCTTTCACTCTGGTTCGGATCCTCCCCCGGCCAGAGAACAAAAAGAGACCCTTCTCTTCAGCATCACACGGCCCGCTACCCAACTCCTTTTGGCTCAGCCATTTCGGCCAAGGCCCACTATCAAGATTAATCCACCTGTCCCACCGTGCTCTCCGATATCTTTCAACTTTATAGCCTGCTTCTGACATCTCCCGACTTGTTAGCCTGCTTCCCAACTTCGACTCTTGCAGCCCGCCTTCCCAGTTCTGGCTCTCATAGCCTGCTTCCCTTTGGCCTTCGTGGCCTGCTTCCCAATTCTGGCTCTCATAGCCTGCTTCTCTTTGGCCTTCGTGGCCTGCTTCCCAATTCTGGCTCTCATAGCATGCTTCCCCTCTCTCGGCTCTTTGTAGCCCACTTCCTGACTTTGGCTCTTATAGCCTACTTCCCTTTGGCCTTCGTGGCCTGCTTCCCAATTCTGACTCTTGTAGTCTGCCTCCCGACATCGACTCTCGTAGCCCGCTTCCCCAGCTTCGACTCTTGCAGCCAGCTCCCCTAATACCTTTACTACCACTACACCTATACGTAACAACAGTATGTTCTTACCCAAAAAAAAAAGAAGAAGAAAAAGAGACAAAAAAAAATTTGCTCGGCTGCCCTGCTTGCATGCTTGCTTATAATATAGAATAACGCACCTCCTTGGAATTTTATAGGACCATGTTTCCTTGCTAAATAAAATCACCCTGATTTCGGGTGCACGTGTGTCACGGCATACGCTCAAAGAGAACCCAATTATGGCGGGTGCACACGTCAAGGGGAAGAGTCGTGGCTAAATTGCTAAGACCAACTCACAAAATAAACCCGAGGTAGCACTCCCACACTTCACATTTAATGTGTTCAATGGTCTTCAACCATAGGGATTGCCCGATTTTCTTCTTAGTACTCTACGGAGACTTAAATTCCTACACTCGCGTGAATGGTAATCGTGAGGAAAAAGTTGCCTACCCCCGTTTAAAAAAAAAGAAAAAAATGATGATGCAAAAAAGAAGAAGAAGAAGGAGAAACGTAAATCCGAGTAGCCGAGAATCCCCACTGAAACAAATGAGGAGACTCGCATGAAATGGTGAAGCAAATTTCAATAGGGATGAAGTCTAGTAGCCGGGAATCACCATTGAGACACATGAGGAAACTCGCGTCAAACGGTGGAATCCGCAATAAAATTATGATAAGGATGAATCCTAGTAGCCGGAAATCCCCATTGAGACACATGAGGAGACTCGCGTCGAATGGTGAAATCTGCTACCAAAATAAACAGATGGGGGCTGTGCGAAACTACCAAAATCGAGAGTCTAAAACCCACGTGTAGGCACTAGAGTAATCCTCGAGTGTTACTTGGAAACCTCGCATATCCCTATGTTTAGGGCATTTTGCTCACACGTCTGCTCCTCCACTCCACGAAGAGTTACCTTGGGTGAAATGCGTGAATTTAAGCTATGCATGCAAGACATGTGATATCCTCTTGACGGGTGCACCACCCCTTAGCTGTGCCTTCTGGCCCGCACCGTGTCTACAAATTATGGGCGATGTCCCTATCCCACCCCCTATAGAGGGAGCTATCTTATTTATACTTATGTTATGTCTGCTGACGACTGCCTGCATGCTTGAATAAAGAAATAAATAATAATAATAATAAATAAACTCAATTTCGGCTATCACAGCCTACTTTCCCAGTTCTGGCTCGTACAGCCCAATCTTGGCCCTCACGGCCTACTTCCTGCCCTTGCGGCTTGCTAATCTCATAACTTTGGCTCTCGTAGTCTGCTTCCTCAATTTGGGCTCTCATAGCCTGCTCCCCAATTTTGGCTTTTATAGCCAGCTTCTCCAGTGCGACTCTCGTAGTCTGCTTCCTCAATTTGGGCTCTCATAGCCATCTCCCCAATTTTGGCATTTTTAGCCAGCCTCCCGATTGCGGCTCTTGTAGTCCGCTTCCCCAATTTTAGCCTTCGCGGCCTATTTCTACAACATCAACTCCTGCCCTCGTGGCCCACTTTCCCGGGTTCAGATTTCACAGCCGGTACTCCTGGCGCATTAAGGAGCATCAAAAGACTCTCTCCACTGTAGATCGGACCTTCTGTCCGGTTAGAGAACCAAAAGATCCTTTCACTCTAGATCGGACCTTCCGTCCGGTTAGAGAATAAAAAGATCCCTTTCACTTTGGTTCGGGCCTGTCGCCCAGCCAGAGAGACTAAAAAGACTCCCCCCACTCTAGATCGGACCTCCCGTCCGGCTAGAGAATAAAAAGATTCCTTTCACTCTAGATCGGGCCTTCCGTCCGGCTAAAGAACAAAAAAATTCTTTCCACTCTAGATTAAACCTTCCGTCCGGCTAGAGAACGAAAAGATCCTTTCACTCTAGATCGAACCTTCTGTCCGGTTAGAGAATAAACAGATTCCTTTCACTTTGGTTCGGGCATGTCACCCAGCCAGAGAACAAAAAGATTCTCTCCACTCTAGATCGGACCTTCCGTCTGGCCAGAGAATAAAAAGATTCCTTTCACTTTGGCTCAGACCTTCCGCCATGCCAGAGAAAGAAAAGATTCTCTCCACTCTAGATCAGACCTTCAGTCTGGCTAGAGAACAAAAATATCCTCTCACATTGGTTTGGACCTGCGGTCCAACCAAAGAACAAAAAATTCTTTCCACTCTAGATCGGACCTTCCGTCCGACTAGAGAATAAAAAGATCCTTTCACTCTAGATCGGACCTTCCGTCCGGCTAGAGAACAAAAAGATGCTTTCCTTTTGATTCAGACCTTCCGTCCAGATCATGACATGAACAAACTCTTCTCTCCATCCCTTTGGGTGACGGATACCCCTTTGATCTGGACCTTTCGTCCGGGGCATTGAATCAACAAACCCCTCTCTCCGTCCCTTCGGGTGACGAACAATCCATGTTGACTGAGACCTTATGTCTAGGTCATTACATGCATAAACTCTTCTCTCCATCCCTTCAGGTGATGAATAGCCCATTTGATTTGAGCCATCTGTTCAGATCATTGAATCAACAAACTCTCTTCTCCGTCCCTTCGGGTGACGAATATCCCTTTTGAATCAATAAACTCTTCTCTCCGTCCCTTCGGGTGACAAATACCCCTTTTGACTGGGACCCGCCGTCCAGATCAGTAAAGGAATGAACCCAACTTCGGCTCCTGCAGCTCGCTCTCCCGACTTCAACTATGGCCCGCGTGGCTTGCCTTTCCAAAATGGACTTGGGCTCCTACAGCTTGCCCGCTTTCACAAGAAGCATTGACTTCGGCTTTTCTAGCCTGCCTCCCGGATTTCGGCCCACATGGCCCGGTTTCTCAACTCCAATCATCGGCCCCTAAGTCGACAGCTATCCAATTTTTGGCTTCCGCGCCAACAACTTTCTAACCATCGGCTCCTAAACCGACAACTATCTCACTATCGGCTTTCATGCCGACAGCTATCCCACCATCGGCTCCCATGCCGACAGCTATCTCACTATCGGCTTTCATGCCGACAGCTACCCAAAGTTGTTCAAAAAAAGAAAAAGAAAAAAATAAAAAAGAAGAAAAAAAAAGAGAAGAAAAAAAAAGAAAAAAAAAGAAGAGAAGAAAAAAAGGGGAAGAAGAAAGAAAATTATCAAAGTCATTAGGGGACGCTGATTCTTCAAGTCCCACCAGAATGAGAAGCTTCCCCTCTAGCCCAGACCACTGCATCTCGGCCGAATGACCAAACAACCACATCCTATGTAGCAAAAAACCATTGTTTTCAGCCTAGCGCTGCTGTAACCCGTCCCACCGATGCACAAACCAGTGGCCCGGACCCTCCGTCTGGTGCCATGAACAAAAAGACCCTTGCTTTGGCACTAACCCTATGTCAATGAATAAACCACGTTGGTCTCCGACTCCCTGTCGGCCTCCGACTCCCTGTCGGCATCGATGAACAAACCAGTGGCCCGGACGGTCTGTCTGGTGCCATGAACAAAAAGACCCTTGCTTTGGCACTAATCCCGTGCCGATGAATAAACCATGTCGGTCTCCGACTCCCTGTCGGCATCGATGAACAAACCAGTGGCCCGGACCTTCTATCTGGTGCCATGAACAAAAAGACCCTTGCTTTGGCACTTATCCTGTGTCAACAAATAAACCACGTCAGTTTCCGACTCCCTGTCGGCAACGATGAACAAACCAGTGGCCCGGAACTTCCATCTGAAGCCATGAACAAAAAGACCCTCGCTTTGGCACTAACCCCGTGCCAATGAATAAACCACCCCAGTATTACAATCTCCAGTCCCACCGATGAATTAACCATCGGCTCGGACCTTCCGTTCAAGTCGATGAACAAAACGCCTTTGCTTCGGCTCGTACCTTCCGTCCAAGTCGATGAACAAAAAAAAAACTCCTTTGATTCGGCTCAGACCTTCCGTCCAAGTCGATGAACTAAAAGAACTCCTTTGCTTCGGCTCGGACCTTTCGTCCAAGTCGATGAACAAAAAACCCCCTTTACTTCGGCTCGGACCTTCCTTCCAAGTCGATGAACAAAAAGAAACCACATTGGCTCTGGCTCGGACCTCCCGTCCAAGTCGATGAACAAAAGGACTCTTGGCCCACGTGCGCACGCGATGGAGCGGTTCCCTCATCCCTTTGCTGAAGGAGTGAGCGCTCTCCCGCAAATCAACACCGAACCAGTATGCCACTAGCCCGGAAGAACATATATCTTCTCAAAGAACTCTACACTCGCGAGTCCCGTGCACTCATCCCTCGCTTGCGCCACCCGCGAGTGGGGGGCATTTATGGACGTCAAAAAATGATGATGATGAGCATACGGCACCCGCGTCTACGCGTTCAAGCGCAAGTCAAAGACGGGAAGGCCGAACAAACCCATACCTTTCCCGATCAGGACGAGAACTCACTTGGTGGTCCGCTACCCGTTAAGGAAGCCCCCCAGGCGGAAGACGTGGCCACGACAGTCCAACTGGCAATGCCGAAAGTCGAATCAGAGAAAAGTTGAGAACTCTGGCACAGTCTCGGCATGCACCGGAAGGCACGCAAAGTCTTGGATCGAAGCAAAAAGACTGCGAATGAAACCTCATGGATGCCGTACAACGCAACTAAAACATTCTGGGAGTGCCAACATTCATATAAACGGCCGCGACTTCGAAACGAATCTGTTCGGTGCTTAAAATGGCGCAGAAGATCCTTAAATCGGCGCGGCCTTCACCTAAACTGGCACCGGTTAAATCGGCGTGGGTGAAGTCAACGCGCCCCCTTGCATGCCATTAAAACAGCGTGCTCCTCTCCCTTTGCTAATACGGCACGCCCTTAGTGTATTGCACTAAAACATCGCGCTCATTGTTGAGAGCCCTCCTCTTTGAAGGTTAATACTGCGCCACCTTAGGCACAACTTACCCGGCGCGCTCATTTGAAGGAAGTGCCCCCCTTTATACCTTAATATGGTGCCACCTTTGATGTGTTAATCCGCCGTGCACAACACTGCGTCGGTTTAACCCAATGCTATCCCATCCATACTCATGTGCTCTGTTTCGCATCAGAGAACATTTATTGTTTGAAGCCGTGCCTTCACCTCCATTCGACAGCACGACGGTTGCAGCGGCGAAAGAAAGCAGAGTAATGGCGACAGCGTACTGTGCAAATCAAAGGATGATACCGCGGCGGGACATTTCAATCCCGTTCGTCTGACAAACAAGATGCAATGGTGGGAGTTTTCTTCCGTTCGAGAATGAGAAGGCACCCATTATATATAGTTTGCCTGGCTTTTCTCCCGGCTGGCCATCCAAAAGGAGAAGGGGGTGCTCTCGGCTGTGTGCAGTGAAGAGAAGAAGAAAAATGGAGAAGAAGCTCGGTCCACCCACGCCGACAAGGTGAAGAGAAAGAGAGTGTGTGAGTGTGAGAGGTGAGTCGAGGGGGGGTCTGTGTTCCTTTTTTTTCCTCATCAGTATCTTCTTCCGCCCCCTTTGCAATGTATTCCACTCCCATCCTAGGGTGAACTCTCTCTGTGTCAACTTCTTCCCCGTTTGTGAGGATGAATAAAAGAAAAGGGCCCTTTTGCAAGCTCAGTGTTTCTCCGTTCCGATCTACGCCTCCCTTCTCCCCTCTCTAATCGTCCAAGGCCCTTCGAGGCTTGCTTGTCCATAGCATGTCCCTCAAGGGAACCCACCTACGGATGAACATTCATTGCCCTTCTGGCAAACATTTGCCCCGCCCCGAAGATCATCGCCCGTGAGTCATGGTCTCTCTCGTAGGCTGGCCCTCGAGCGTTCCACACTCACACTTGCGCTAACGGACCACCGTGAGGCCGCTCCGCATTTTGAGAGTTTACCCTGGAGTAATCTGTGTGGTGACTTTCGCTTACCTCTGGCAAGTCCCGTTCCGGGGGAGGTGCTGTCGGATTTTTGCCAGGGCCAAGAACACCAAGAATAATGAATAAACGCATCATAAAACTTTCCCACGGATGAAAGAAAAGAAACACACAGTCAGATCAACAAACCCTCGGGAGAGGCTAATTCGGCGCGGTTACTGTTCCACCACGTCGGTTTAACCCTCCTCTCAAAAGCCCCCATCTCCTTCTTTGAACCCAAAAATGGAGCGCCCATTTCCCTTGTATAGCATTAAAACGGCGCGGCCCCTATAGTCTTCTTAACACGGCACGCCCCTTGCCCATTCTTAATACGGCGCCCTCCTTGAGGTTCCATACCCGGCGCGCTCCCTTGCCATCCTAAATACAGCGCACTTTTTGCACCACTGTAGCATCCTAATCCAGCGTGCCTCCTATAAAAGAAAAACAATTAACTAAATGAAAGAAAAGCTTAAAACTCATAAATAAAATAAAAGAAAGGACCGAAACAAATATATGAAATAAAAGACTATGAACCACTCTCATGAGAACAAACAATGTAACCCTCTCTATAATCAAAATTTTGTTCCGGGGGCACTGCCCCCCGGAAACCCCCGCAAGGGGCGTTGCCCCCTTGACCCCCGCGACCTGACCGCACAGGTCGATCCGCGTGCTAGGGCGCACGTTAGCGAGTTCGGGCTTCACACTTAACAATTCACTCCCCCGGACTAGGTGCAAAGAGAAAATCAATGATGCCTTGTGGTATCAGACGTGGACCTCAGAACCCCCGACATGGTCATGATCTGAATACATCTCGGGCCAATAGTTCGTTAACTCGACCCGCTTCTCCCTGGATCTAATCCCGCAACCCCACATTAAACCTGCCGTGTCTACGGCAGACATTTGCACGGTTTTATCATCATCCTAGATGGTTCAAACGTGGACTCTCGTCCGAACAATGAATGGTCCGACCGTGACCGACATGCACGCATACCTTGGAACCTTCGTTTCCCCGGACAGTGTGTGAAGAGAAAAGCAATGATGCCCCATGGCATCGGACGTGGACCTCAGGAACCCCGTTATGGCCATAGTCCGAAACCATCTCGGGCCGATAGTTCATCAGCTTGACCCACCTCTATCGGGATCCAATCCCGCATCCACATTAAACTTACCGTATCCACGACAGACATCCGTACATCTTTGTCGTTATCTTCGATGCTTCAAATGTGGACTCTCGTCTGAACAATGTATGGTCCGTTAGTGACAGACATATATCCCGGGATCTAATCCCGCACTTGCATTAAACTTGCCGTACTCACGGTAGATATTTGTACGGTTTGTCACAGTCTCTTACGCTACAAACACGGACCTTTGTCCGAACATAAAGTGGTCCATGAGTGACCGACAAAATCTGAATGGAACGAGAAGACTCTCGTCATCCCCGGACCATTTGCATGGAAATATCAATAAGGCCTCCGTGGGCCATGCCTAGACCTCGGGTCCACCCCGATCATGGTCATTGACTGACCCATATCCTTGGCCTATAGCCCGCTCCCTTTGAACACATACTGGTTCTGTGATGTGATCTCGGGACATCCTCATGTTGCCCCTTGGCACCGGAAATACTGACGATGCCCACGTGAGCCTGGCTTCGACCGCGGGGGGCCCACCGCAGCATGGTCGAAGCTTGATCTTGCACCGAGCCGACAAACTTATCGATTTCTGACCGCTCTAGCTAGGGTTTAACTGAACGTTTCCCGTCCCTTTGAATAATAAATTTTTCGTACCCCGACATACATATGTTCCGGTCTTCCCGCGACAATTACGCTATTCTCAAGCCGGACATTCATCCGAACATTAAATGGTCAACATACGACCGACATGAGCTCAGATGCTTTCTTCACACCCTCGTACGAGGACTTCAGCATTTCTTAATAGGTTTTTTTACGCTATTAATTTTCTGGCCATGATGCCCATTTTCCTGGCGATTAATCAAGGGTGTTCCCCTCTCCGAGGGGATGTAAATGATGCCGTGACCTTTATGGCGCGGCGGGTTTTGGTCCCGACACGAACCACACAATCATCTGACTAGTCAGAACGAGCGCACCATGGGCTTCTTTATGCCCACATAAATTGTCAACTAGGTGACTGGCACGCCCACGCACTTAATAAAACCAATAAACAAATAAACAATGACCTTTCAATAAAAAGTTCGTCCACAGCTACGAATGCAAGAAACCCGGTCACATGCGGGGTGAGTGCCCCGATCTGATGGAGAAGCTGAAGAAAGGAAAATTCAAGAAGCCCAAGGCCATGGTGGCCACTTGGAGCGATGAAGATGAGGAAGGGTCCGGGAATGAAGATGGACTAGATGAGCTGGTCCAGAACCTATGCTTCATGGCCAATGACGACGATGGAAATGAAGTAGATTCTGAAACTGAAACTCTTACTTGAGAACAATGGCAAATTGCATATGTGTCATTATATGAAAAATGAAAAAAATTCAGATCTGAAAATAGACATTTGAAAAAGAAAATTGAACATCTTATGCATGCTGAAAACTCATGTGAAAATTGCCATGTGTTGAAATCTGAAACTGAGAAATTGATAAATGAGAAAGAAATTCTTGTGTCAAAAAATGAATTGCTTGAAAAAGAGATTTCATGCATGAGAGAGGAGCAATTCACACTAAGTAAAATGCATGATGATTTGAAAAATAATCTGGAACAAGAAAAGCTTGAAAGCATGGCATGCAATCAAGCAAAAGAAAATGCCAAAAATCAAGTCCATTCTCTAATGCATGAAAACCATGAGTTGAAGGATGCTATTGCCATTTTTGAAAAAGGAAAAACTTTACAATCTGAAACACATTCAACTCATATGCCTCCCAGAAGTTTATCTCCATCCACGTCAAAAACACATGTGCATAATTCTTTCTTGAATAAAGCAAGGAGAAGAAATAGGGATAGAGCCATTACATGCTTTTATTGTGGAAGGTAAGGCCATGACATGTATAATTACAGAATTCTGAAATTTGATGATGAAAGCTTTGCTAGAATGAGAAATAGATCATACACATCTCATGTTTCTAACCATCGTGGACCCAAGCTTGCTTGGGTACCAAAATCAGCATAAGTACGGTTGTTGTGATTGCAGGTCTGCTTGAGAGCTCAATGGAATAGGTGGTATTTGGACAGTGGATGCTCTCGGCACATGACGGGAAACAAAGAATTATTTGCGGACCTGCATGAAAAGGATGGTGGAACAGTGGCATTTGGTGGTAAGGACAAAGGCAAAATCATCAGAGAAGGTAAGATAGTTGGATTGCCTAAGCTGAAGGTTACGGATGAAGGAGTCTGTGGGGCATGCAACATGGGTAAGCAAACAAGGACATCATTCAAGTGCAATAATGATGTAACTACATCAAGACCCCTTGAGTTAATCAACATTGGCATTTTTGGACCAAGTAGAACACATAGCTTGGGTGGTAAATTGTATGACTTTGTCATTGTGGATGATTATTCATGATTTTGTTGGGTTTACTTCCTTTCACATAAAAATGATGTCCTGATGGAGTTTGAAGCATTTTGCAGGGTAGTTCAAAATGAAAAGGGATGTTGCATCAAAGCCGTGCGGAGCGATCACGGTAGGAATTTGATAACCATGAGTTCAGCAACTTTTGCAGAGCTCAAGGCTATACGCATGACTTCTCCGCACCAAGAACCCTCGAACAGAATGGTGTTGTTGAAAGGAATAACATGACGCTAATTGAGATGACAAGAACCATGCTAAACGAGAACAACTTGCCGAGGTACTTTTGGGCTGAAGTAGTGAACACCGCTTGCTACATTGTCAATCGTGCCATGGTAAGACCATTGTTGAAGAAAACCCCCTATGAGCTGTACCGAGGTAAGAAGCCAAACATCTCCTATTTTAGACCGTTCGGCTCAGTTTGTTACATTCACAACAATGGTAAGGTGGACCTGCCTAAATTTGACCCCAAAAGTGACAAAGGTATATTTCTTGGATACTCTCTTAGCTCAAGAGCTTATCGAGTGTATAACTTGAGAACTCTTGTAGTTGAGGAAAGCCCCCATGTCATCATTGATGAATCATCATCTAAAAACACTAATGAAAAATCTGTTTTGCAGGACGATGAATTGAATGACGGTAATATCGAGATGATGGAAGGAAAAACTGAAAAACAAGAAGTAAAAGAACCACAAGAAGATGATGCAAATCCGGAAGATCAGTTGGAACAGTAGCTTCCAAGGCAATGGACTTTCGAAAAGGACCATCCGCCGGAGAATGTGATCGGCAATGTTGAAGACGGAACAAGAACACGAGCCTCCTTCAGGGAAGTTGAAAATCATGACTATATTGCCTTACTTTCCCAGTTTGAACCTCACTCTATTGAAGAGGCCTTGAAGGATGAGTCTTGGATCATGGCTATGCAAGAAGAACTACACCAGTTCCAAAGGAACAAAGTGTGGTTCCTTGTGCCATGTCCAAGAAACCACTCAGTGATCGGAACAAAGTGGCTTTTTTGAAACAAAACAAACGATCAAGGATTGGTAACTAGGAACAAGGCCAGGCTAGTAGCTAAAGGCTATAGCCAAGAGCTTGGAATTGATTTTGATGAGTCTTTTGCTCCAGTAGCAAGACTCGAGGCAGTGAGAGTTCTATTAGCATTTGCATGCTGTAACAACATTCGATTGTTTCAAATGGATGTTAAAAGTGCATTTTTGAATGGCTACATAAAGGAGGACGTGTACGTGGAGCAACCACCGGAGTTTCAGGACACAAAGCATCCAGACCATGTGTACAAGCTAGACAAGGCACTCTACGGTCTGAAACAAGCACCCCGGGCATGGTATGAATGGTTAAGTGATTTCCTCGTTCAAAATAGATTCAAACGAGGTAATGTTGATCAAACCCTTTTCACGAAGTTGAATGGTAAGGAAATCTTAATTATTTAAGTTTATGTAGATGATATTATCTTTGGCTCCATCAAAGATGCTCTCAGCAAAGACTTTACCAAATTGACGCAAAGTGAGTTTGAAATGAGCCTTATGGGAGAGCTGACATTCTTCTTGGGATTGCAGGTCACACAGACGGCTGACGGTATGTTCCTACATCAGAAGAAGTATGCAATGGAGCTGCTGAAAAAGTTCAACCTGACCTCTACCAAACCACAACCAACTCCCATGTCCACCTCAATAAAAATTGATCAAGATGAATCCGTGGACCAAAAACTCTTCAGAAGCATTATAGGTTCTCTGTTGTATTAAACTGCCAGTAGGCCCGACATTCAATTTGTTGTGTGTTTGTGTGCACGATTTCAGTCCAATCTAAAAGAATCACACATGTCGGCTGTTAAACGAATTTTCAGATATATTGCTGGTTCAAGTAATTTAGGACTGTGGTTTCCGCGTAATTCGAGCTTTGATTTAGTTGCTTATTCTGATGCCAATTATGCGGGTTGTAAAGTGGATCGGAAAAGCACCAGTGGGTATTGCCATTTTCTGGGGGGATGCGTGGTCTCATGGGCCTCCATGAAACAAAACTCAGTGGCTCTATCAACCGCCGAAGCCGAATATGTGGCTGTCGGGAGTTGCGTTGCCCAAGTGCTATGGATCCAACAAGAGATGATTGATTATGACATTTCCTTCAAAAACACTTCCATCTTGTGTGACAACACTTCAGCCATAAACTTGTCAAAGAACCCAGTCCATCACTCTCGCACAAAGCATATTGAAATAAGACATCATTTTCTCAGGGATCATGTGAGCAAGGGTGATGTAGAAATCAGGTTCATTGAAACAGACCAACAAATTGCTGACATTTTCACCAAACCTCTAAGTGAAGAAAAATTCACAACATTCAGGAGAGAATTAGGGGTTTGTAGGATAGACGAGTCTGTGTCATGATCATCTGCATAACTAGGTATATACGTAAATGCATAGCATGCATTTGCATTAGTATGGTGCATAGTTGAATTTCCCCTTGCCATGCATGTGCATTATGATTGCTTGAAAAATCAAACAAAAACAAAAAAATATATATGTGTGTGTGAAAAACCATGATTGTGTGTATTGCATGTCTTCTATTTATAGAATACAACCATGTCATTGTAATTTCTATGGCCAATATTTCCTTGAGTTCTTTAAATGCCAGCAAGAGAGCAAAACCCCTCAAAATCTGAAATTCGGGGACGTTAGATAATGAACGTCTACTATGATCCTAGATTTTCTTGAAACAAGTTTCCCATTGCATTAACTCATAAAACAACTCAAATTCCTTGATTCCAACATGATATTATCATTAGGGATTAGAGCCACATCATTTTTTTGACCTTCCCTTTCACTTAAATAATTTTTTTGTGAAAAACAGTGGAAGGGTCGACCCCCAGGGTCGACCCACGTAGAAGGGATGACCCCAAGGGTCGACCCTCATGATATCCGATCCTGTCTGGGGTTGGGGTGAAAGGGGTCGACCCATTGGGTCGACCCGTTACGGTTGGGCGGTGTCCGCCGCGTCCGAACCGCCCTAAAAGGGGTGGAAACCCTATGTTTCCCCCTTCCCATCTCCTAAAACCTCTAAAGCGCCCTTCTAGCCCTAGCCACCACTCCTTTCATGCCCTCAAATCCCCTCTTGGTACCCACATGCTCAAGCCCTAGCCGCGGCTCTCTCGGTGGCGTCCCGCGCACAAAATCCTTCCGTGCAATTCCAACGCCTCTTCCTTGAGCTTCACTCCCACTGAGGTATGTTCTTGATGTGTGGAGGATCATAAATCTATGTGGATAGCCTTCCTCTCTCATTGAACCATCTCGATCTACACCCTCATCAACTGGTTCCTTCGGTCTATGTTTAGATGGCCCCAAAGAGGCGTTCTTCTCACAGCGGAGGGGAGTCTAGTGCGGCCATGGCTCGTCGTGGTGGGGAGGCTGCCTACGGCAGAGGATCTGTGCCTTCGAGCAAGGTTTTGGACAGAAAGGTACTCTGACCTTGAGCGGTCTCATTTGCCAACCTTAACCGTCATCTTCCGAGTTTAGTGGATGTTCTTTGCAGTCAGCCAAATTTGGATCTCTTCATGTCTGAACATCGACGCATTTATCTGAATTTGGTGCATCAATTTTATAGCAACTTAACCATTTCTGGGGAACATCTGATTACTATGGTAAATAAGAAACGAGTTATAGTCTCCACATAATTCTTAGGAATGGCATTTAATCTCCCTCATGAAGGCTATACATTTGGAGATTTTTTGGTTCCTGAAGAAACAGTTGATCAAATGCTGACATCCGACGAAAAAGGTGAAAATTCTCTTGCTGGGTTAAACACCAACCATTTTCCTCCCCTGCAGCATATCTTACATAGGATGATCACTACTATCCAGCTACCGAGAGGATGAGGTCATGACAAAGTGACAGAGATTCATATGTTCTTATTTTACTGTCTCTTGGGTGGTATTCCAGTTTATTTCCCAGCTATGTTTTTAGCACATATGTGTAACAGCATGAAGCACAAGAACAGAACTCTTCCATATGCCGCCGCACTTACTGCACTCTTTGCACAAATGGACATAAACCTCTCCAAAGAATCTTCTCAAACTATTAGAGAGGCTGATAAATTTACCATTCATTCCATTTGTGGTAATATGGGCTATGAAATGCAAGATGGCAACTTGGTCCGGACATTGAAAGTGCTGCACATGAAATCAGTTCTGAGGAGGAGGACGATGATGACGGGCAGGCCGGTGCGCAACACCCATAAATTCCTGTTGAGGAGATGCCTTTCGAGGCGGTTCAGCTGCTCATGGACCGTTTTGATACTATTGATGATCGTTTAGACAATTATAGGGAGACAATAGAGGCTATGCAACATGCTCTCGCTGATCTGAAGCTATCTCATCATGAGCACTCTCAGTATGTTACTGACACTTTGGCTAATCAATCCAACATGCTTGAAGAAGTCTTGGAGTATATTAGGCGTCCGCCCAACTCACCGACTCCGGATGATGATTAGACGGCTATGCTCTTGCAGAATGGCACACTTCCTATCCCTTGTCATCCCCTCTTTTTGATGATGCCAAAGGGGGAGAAATTTTGATATATGTGTGCCCAGGCTATTCGGCTACGTATATGTTATTGTGTGTTGTGTGCTTGCATGCATGTATGCTTTAATCCCATTTCTGTCAGTAGCAATGTTACATGTTAGTTGTGTTGCATTTCTGTTGCGTCTCATGCATTGCATCTTGTAATTTATCCTTGAACTCAGACCTTGTTTACCATTAACTCGTGTTGTCGGCAAACTACTTTGGAACATGTTTTTGCTCATCAATCTTACATCGTTGGCCGATCTTGTGTTTCACTATTATAATGCTTCTTGAGCAGTTCATGTGATGCATGAAGAGTTGAACAATGCTTCTTGAGTTTTACTCTTAATATGGAGGTTGGAGGTGGAATTCAATGTGAATGCTAAATCATTTTGAAGTCTTACGCTTGCTACACCCCGTTGGCCTTCAGCGGCACACCCTTTGCCCTGTTCAGCGGCACGCCCTTGAGCTCTTCAGCGGCACGCCCTTCGGTGGCATAGCCCTTCAGCGGCACAACCCTCCTGGTCTTCAGCAGCATGCCCTGGCAGCCGTTCAATGGCACGCCCTCCTGGTCTTCAGCGGCACGCCCTGGCAGCCGTTCAACGGCACGCCCTCCTGGCCATTCAGCGGCACGCCCCCTGCAGCCTTCAACGGTACGCCCCTGGTGGCCCTTCGGCGGCACACCCTCAGTGGCCTTTAGCGGCACACCCAGGTCAGCCCTTCAGCGGCACGCCCTTTTGGCCCTCCCGCGGCACGCTTGTTGAACCCGCCAGCGGCACAATGTTCAGGCATTTTGACGGCACGCCCGGCAGACGAGATCTTACGCCCATGCCCTACAGATCTTCGGCGCACAGTAGGCTGTCCGAGGTGTCGTCCGGAGGTTGGGCCATGCATGCTACTCCCCAGACATCAAGGACGAGGGGAAGTCAAACCCCATCAAAACTGGTCGCTTCCCGCCTCTGACTACTGTGCTCGAACGCTTCCACCGTGGAGGATATAAAAACCCCTCTCCTTCGATACACAGGGAGGAGGGCAGCGGACAGAGAAGAGGAGAAAAAAAAGAAGAAGAGGAGGAGAGGAGAAGACAGACAGCCAAAAAAAAGCGGACAGACAGCCAGATAGAGAGGAAAGAACCCGCTGCTGGAGAGAGCCACCACCTCCGGAAGAAGAGGAAGAAGAGAAGAAGAAGAAGAAGGGAGCTCCGCCGTAAGGTCCCCCCTCCGATGATCACCCAGAAGAGAGAGTAAGGGAGGGAGTGAGAGAGGGAAAGTGAGATGTGATGTAGAGGAGGGAGTGGGGGAAGGGCAAGGAGTAGTCACCCCTGTTCGGCCCCAACACTCCTCCCGTTTCCTTCTTCTTCTTTCATTTGCATGATCTTTTCCCCTTCCCTGCCGCAGTCTCAGCACGTATGTGCTTCGCAATGTATGTGGCCCGTTGTGGTCACTCCTCTTCGTGAATAAAAATCACCCTTCCTGGATTTCTTGTTGCTTCCGTTGGTTTATGCCGATGTGCATGGTGTATTGTTCGTTTTCTCCCATCCTCCGGTGCTTTGGAGTCTCCATGCCAATGTTGTTCCCCCCGTGCGATCCCTGGCCTCACGAGCTCAATGTCCTCCTCTCTGGTCCCCAACTTCACCCGTTTGCTTGAAGGGAGAGGCCCTCCTTCGTCTCTTGGACACTCAGCTACCAATATCCCTCTTGGCCTTCTTCCCTACCTCAACTCCAGCCCACCTAGCTAACCCTCAGCCTTCATCCTTTGCTTAGCCCTCCACGGGTCCACTCCTACCCCAATGCAGCCCCCAGCTCCCAGCCGCACCCCCATTGAACCCTTCGCCGGCACGCCTAATCTCCCTGTCGCCGGTACACCCCCCGTTAGCCCTTCGCCGGCACGGCCTTGACTGCCCTCCCCAGCACGCCATAGACAGCCTTCATCGGCATGCTCCAAGGCGGCCTTCCCAGGCACGGCCCTAGCGGCCTTCACCGGCACACCCTTAATCTCCCTAGCCCAACACACCCCCGACCAGTCCCAGGGAGGTTTCCTATCCCTCGTTGCTTTCGGATTTTTTGAGGTTTTATCAAAGGTGTTGCCGCCTTCGGGTGCCCACCTCCAATTGTCGGGTTCCGCCACTCCATGTGGGCGCGTTCCCTTTATCTCCCTTACGCTCGGGCCAAGGGGAGATGCTGCCAAATTTTTGTTAGAGAATAATAACACATTAAAGAGGCAAAAGGATGCAACAAATAAATGGGACAACAACATATTAAAGGGCAAAGGAAAATAACGAACGAATGGAACGATTGGCGATAGAATACTCCAACCGGAACAAGGCACTACGGACAACATAAGAAGAATTGGATCTAATTGATTGCTTGGTAGATTAAACGCCCAATCTATAAAGAACAGGTTGAGAGGAGAGGAAGGAAAGACTTGTGTAAAATTGCATAAAAAAAACCAAAGAGAAGAAGAAAAGAAAAGCCTTAAAGGAAGTGGAGGAGGAGTGGGCCCTTCAACGGTACGCCCCTGGCCAGCCCTTCGCCGGCATATTTTCCTTGCTGCCTTCCCCGGCACGCTCTCTTCCTCCCTTCAATGGTACGCCCCTGACCAGCCCTTCGCCAGCACAGTTTCCTTGTTGCCTTCCCTGGCACGCTCTCTTCCTCCCTTCAACGGTACGCCCCCGGCCAGCCCTTCGCCGATACACCCTTCCTGGCTGCCTTCTCCGACACGCTCCACGCCGCCTTCGTCGGCACGCTACCGGCTGCCCTCGTCGGCACACTCCTAGCCCCCTTTCACACCTCCCAGCCTGTGTCGGTGCATATTGCACCGACCTTGGGTCTACCTCGGTGCACATTGCACCGACCCTGCCCCTTTATGGCCCAAGCATCGCACTTACCTTGGCCTCTGTACAGACTTTGCCCCTTCACGGTCTAGCCCTTGCACCGACGCAACCCAACATTGCACCGATGCAATCCAGCATTGCACCGGCCCTCCCCTTGCATAAACACACCATGCACCGACCTGGCCTACATGTGCATCGACCCGTCCGCATAGTTGCACCGACCCCAGATTAAACCTGCATTGACCCCTTTCCCTTGCATGAGCATGCATTGCGCCGACCTCTCCTCAACCCTGTGTATCAGCTGCACCGACGTCGGCCCGCTATCTGCACTGACCCTCATCCGGCTCGGTGCATACGTGCACCGACCTTGCCCAAAACGCGCATTGGCCCTTCTCAAACGTTGCACTGACCCCCATCACCCCTTTTAGCCCTTTCCCGACACACTCGACCGCTCTTTGCCGGCACGCCCGTCTGCACCTTGCCCGGCACGCTCGGCCAGATCCTTCGCCGGCACGCCCATTTGCGCTCCTCGCCGGCACGCCCAGCTTGGCCGCCCTTCACCGGCACGCCCGCTCGCGCCCTTCGCCGGCACTCCTCTTCAGCCCCCTTTTGGCCTCCAGCGGCCCACTCTCTCCCCAAAAATATATATGTAATATATAATGATAATAATGATAATAATAATAATAAGCTAATAAAAAAATTATCATAAACCTCGCTTTGGGCCGACATTCTGATTGAGCCAGACTCGTTTCTCAGGCCGAATCCCTTCCGAGCCGCCACTAAAATTGCTGGGCGTCCGGCAAACATTTGAACGGATTCATCCCGGCTTCCACCGCGTCTCTACTACGGACCTTCGTCCGAATATGAAAAAGGTCCATGAGTGACGAACATGGCCCGTGGCCCTTACCTCGATGTGGATATTAATGTGATTTGTTCCTGCTCCTCTCTCTCGCGCAGTTGGTATCAGTCCTTTCGGCCGTAGGGCCCCTAATTTCGGCAATTAATCAAGGGTGTTCCATCGTATGGGGGATGTAAATGACGTTGTGACCTGTAGGGCACGGCGGGATTCGGTCCCGACACGAACCACACAATCATCTGACGAAGTCAGATCGAGCGCACCATGGGCTCTTAGGAGCCCGAATAAATTGTCACTTTGTGACTGGCACACCCACGCACTTAATAGACGAATAAGCAAAGCCAAACAAACGAACAATGCAATGAGCGAATTTTAGTGTATCCACAAGTCTGGAACGCCCGGTGGGACTGATCCACCATTCATCTCTTTGCCGGAATTAGGGGCCCTGCGGCCCCCCTTCTTGTAAGACTAATTGCGCTACCTTTGTGAATGCAGGAGAGCCACACTATGCTGCCAACGATGGCGGTTACTTGCGGCCCTCAGGTCATCGGCAATCATGTTCGGGACGGCTACCTGGCGGTCCCCCTCAACTTCGGGAGCTTCCCTCCCACGGTGGGCTTCCCCAACTTCTTGGGGGTGGCCTTCGTCAACATACTCGACGTGAAAGCACCTGAGGAGCCCCACACCAACGCTCCCACCCGGGGGGCCACTGAAGCTGCTGCCGCCCGAGCTGTGGCCGAGGACAATGATGGCGTCCCTACAACAACGCTAGCCTACAACGTGCACCACTTGCACCAAACTGCCGGTCCGTCCCACCAAGGATCGCCATCTCATCGGAGGAGGCTCTGGAGGAATAATACTAGCGTCGTCTCGGGGCGCCGCATGTCTAACTCTGGGAAATCCATGACCGTCGGGACCCTCCGAGTTCGCTTGGACGGGCAGAGGTCCCAGGTGACACTGGACCGCATCGTCCCGACTATCCCAGTCCGGAACTCTTTCCAGGGGCTGTAGAAGGTGACGCCCACCGTTCTGGCCGTGTCACCAAAGACTGCACCGGCTCACAGGCCGGCCAAATTAAAGAAAATCTGGGTCCCCAAGGAGGCCCGACCCACTGCACCTGCCCAGGCGGGGCCTAGCACTTTCCGCCTGAGGAGGGCCCGAAGAGATGAGAGGGTCGAGGTGACGGCCCCAACTCACCAACCAGCACTTGCCATGCCGACGCAGCCCGAAGGCGCCCACCACCGGCACTGCAGACACCGACACCAGGCTGCCCGCCCAGCGCCCAGGGTTTACTCCCCACCTGTCACTGCCATCGGCACACAACCACCGGCCGCTCTCCCTGACCAGGAGTGGGAAGGGATCGAGCAGGCCATGAGAAGCTACCTCCGGGGCCCAGATAGTACTCCTTTGGGTCGCCAGCGACTGCTGGGGGCAATGGCCTCTGCCTTTTGAGAAGAAGAAGAAGCCCGACCTGTACCTAGTGCAGAGTCAAGAAATCGGTCAGAGGAGCCACGCCAGTCCCCTCTTCGGGAGGAAGCGCCGCCCCGACGATCGGTCCTTGACAGGTTGGTGTTCTGGGGGAACGTCATCCCGGAGAATGATGAAAAGAAACAGAGACTGGAGAGTCTTCACCTGCAATATGGCAGGAGTTATGGGTCAGTATGGGGCCCTACCCACCGATCCTGAAGAAGTGGCCAGGCTCGCCGCTAGACCGGGGCCTCTCACTAGAAGGGGAAGGGCGGCAGGCGAAGCGGCACGGACAGGCGCCGAAGAAACTTTTTATGAAGAACCTCCTGTGGCTTTCGCGGCCAATGTAGTCACCACCAGCGACACGAGCGACGGACCCTCCACATCATCCGAGGATGCCCCGACCGAGGAGACAGGGGGCATGCCCAATCTCCCCACAACCGACCCGGCAATGTTGTACATGATGCAACGGTTCCAGCAAGAGATTGAGTTGCTGAAAAAGCAACTAAATGAGCAGAACGCACAACCCTCGACGTCCGGACAGACCGAGGTTCCGCTCGAAGCACTTGCGGGCAACAGGCAGTCTTCAGAAGCAACTCTGCAAGCTGCGACCTTCCCAGCAACTCCCAACTTCCCAGGGGGCATACCCCCCGCAACAGGTACAGTACACAGCACCGGCCCCGCTGCGGGCCCCGCCTTCCAAAGGGTCCCCCATGGCTCCCCAGGCGACTGTGCTAACTACCCCGAGCACGCAGCCCGCCCATTTCTATCCAAATCCGGTCGACCTGGCAACTGTCAGCCGGTTGATGCTTGAACAGATGATAGACATGAAGCTGGCGGAGAGGAGCGATGGGGATCAGACGCCATTCGACGTCTACCAGGTGCCCTATCCGGCCCATTATGCCTCGAAGAAACCCAAAGAAAGGTTCTACGTTGCCAAGCGGGAGGTCACTGTGGCAGAGCTCTATTCCACAAGACAGAGGAATGATGAGTCGGCTCTCGACTACATTAAAAGGTGGAGAAACCTCAGCATGAGGTGCAGGCGTCCCCCACATCAGGAGGACGCAGTGCAGATCTGCAAATAGAATTTAAAAAAAAAAATCCTGGAAAGATTGATTGGCACTAAGGTCAAGACATTCAACCACCAGAACAATATAGTGGCCGAGATTGAAGCATTTCTGGCCCGATATTCCTCCACTCCGGCCATGTCAAGCTAGAGAGCCAGGCAGGCCGAGAAGAAGCCAGCTCCCCCTGAGGTGTGTACACTGGATTTCCATGCCTTTGAGAAACAGAAGGAAAAAGCCAAAGGAGCTACCAACCCTCCCCCGCCTAGAACTACAGAACGACGGGAAGGCCCCTCAGTGAGGGAGAAGATGAGAAACAAGCTATATTCCTTCTCTCGAGACAAGTCCCGGCTCCTGTTCGAATGGGCGACTAGCTACAACAAAATCACATTGCCAGAACCGAAGAAGCCCGGTGACCTGAAGAAGAAAGACGACCCGCGCTTCTGCCTGTACCACCGGATGCTCGGGCACACTGTTGAGGACTGCTACATCTTCAAAGACGTCATTGAGGCCTTAATCAAGAACGAGGAGCTGGACATGGGGGATCATAAAGTAGACCCCCCCGCAGCCCCATGAGTTGCCCAGCATAACCTCCACCGCCAACATGGTCTCGTTATACCAGGAGTTGCCTGAAGAGTGCGCGGAGGCCAGCACCCGCGCCGCCTATGAAACTTTTGTTACGGCCCCGGGTCAAGACCAAGGGGGTTGGCAGACCGTACCCAGGAAGAATGGAAGGGGACGGGTCCCTCGGCCCACCCCAGAAGTTCATGTACGGGGTGTGACACCCCGGCCAGCACCACCTCCGGTGAACTCAGTCCGGCATGACGCGGTCCCCCGACTAGTCATGAGGCGGCCCACCTACAATAAAAAGAAGCACATCCCAATGCGGATGCACAAGGAGACCAGCCCAGCGGTTGAAAGACTCCATGCTATTATTGATGGGCTCGAAGACTATGAACAGCCCGAAATCCAGCCAGTGGAGCTGAAAGAATATGTTCCTTGGGAGGAGTTTGAGTCACTCGAGCTGGCTCCAGGAGCGGAAGCTGAGGCACTGAAAGAGCCTTCCCTGAGGGGTGAACTTCCCCATGAGTGGCTACCGGCTACAGCAAAAGAGAAAAAAAATAAACAAACAAGGAAAGGAGGGGCAATCTCCCATCCTGAATCATCCCCCCTGCGTCGGAGGGGATATTAAGAGGCAAATGGACCACACCGGCCCTGCCACTTTGTTAACACCTACAAATAGCCCTTTGGCTCGAACATCCAGTCCAGGCCATTGACTAAACAAACTCTTCTCTCCGTCCTCCCGGGGCAGTGAGTATGCCTTTGGCTCGGACATCCCGTCCCGGCCATTGACTAGACAAATTCTTCTCTCCATCCTCTCCGGGCGGTGAGTATCCCTTTGACTTGGACCTCCCGTCCAGGTCAATGGCTAAAACAAACTCTTCTCTCCGTCCTCTCCGGGCGGTGAGTATCCCTTTGACTTGGACCTCCCGTCCGGGTCATTGACTAAACAAACTCTTCTCTCCGTCCCCCCGGGACGGTGAGTATCCCTTTGACTTGGACCTCCCGTCCAGGTCATTGACTAAACAAACTCCTCTCTCCGTCCTCTCCGGGCGGTGAGTATTCCTTTGACTTGGACCTCCCGTCCAAGTCATTGACTAAACAAACTCCTCTCTCCGACTCCTTTGGGCGGTAAATATCCCCCCTGATTTGGACCTCCCACCCGGATCATCGGTTAAGCAAATCTCCGTTCGCCCCCCCCCCCCTCCGGGCGATGAGAGGCCCGATCTCTCATCAAGTCCCCCGCTTGAAGCTAGTGCGCAGTCCCGACGCTAGGAAAGGCCGGTAGTCCACCCATTCGGCATGGTGGAGTGGCCCCCTCGTCCTTCCCTTTGGAGGGCAGGCACTCTTCCGTGCCCGACATGGGTCCCCCGCCTGGTTCCCCAAGAGTGGACTGCCACGAAGACTTACACTCTGCTAACGTGTTCTGGCACTACAAAAGAGGGAGAGAGAAAAGGAGCGCCAAGGAAGAAGAGAATAATATATATATAGAGAAGGGAGAAGAAAAGAGACGCCCTAGGGCGAATGCTACGCACACTAAAAAGACATGTGAAACAGTAGGTGTCCTATTCTATTCAAGGAAGATTAAACTACACGTGCTTAGGGGCATACCCCTGAGTTACATTTCAAAAGAGAGAAGAAAAGGAAAAGAAAAGAAGAGAAAGGAGCAGGGGAGATCGGCGCTTAATCGATGCCTCGGAAGATGTCCTCAAGAGGGAGGATCCCGACACAAGGAAAAGCCGTCATGTCTTCTAGCTGGCTCCGCTGTCCCTCGAGGCATCCCAGATCGGTCACCACAGACGCCGTCTCGACCTTTGCCACCTCCAGTGCCTGGATCTCTCTAGTCACGGTCGCCTCGGCCTCGACGAGGTCAGACTCAGCAGCGGCAAGGTAGCCTTTCAGCTTCTCGATCCGGCTCGTGAGGGCGTGAACACGGTGGTGGCCTTCATCTAGGGCCTTTGCGTGTTGCTCCTCGTTGCCCGTCCGCACCTCCACGACTTGCACATACTCGTCCTCCTAGGCCATGATGGCGGCGAGTTCCCCAGGAGCCTGCGTCTCGAGGAATTCGCGGCGTTTGACATACTTCAGCAGCAACAAAACCCGCCCCGACCATTCCTCGAGTGGGCAGCCCAACACTTGCAATGCCCCAGTTAGCTGCGACACTATACTCTGCACCTCCCGATATGACAAGGAAAGCTCGGCGAAGAGCATCATCCGCAGCATCACCAGCATCTGTCGAACCGGCGCACCTGACGAAGTGTAGCAGACGGAAGGCACGGTCGGAGGAGCAAAATCTACAGAGCTGTCCACCTCCGCTCATAAATTAGCGTCCACCACGGCCGAAGAGGATGGAAGGGCAAGAGTTAAGTCACCTGGCCCTCGGAGTCTGACGGGAGACCCCCGGCCACTCGCCGCCAGGAGAGTGGACAAAGTCACCGCCGGGTCACTTGACGCCGCCATTATTCGGCGATCTCCTGCCTCCTCCTCCGCCCGGTCCGTCTCCGCCACCAGTTCGCTGGACGGGGACGCAAGCGCCGCTGCCTCAACCAAAAAAGGGGCTTCGAGCAAGGTCGGGCCAGAAGGCGTCACCGATCGACCTCTCCCCTGCGCCTGGGACCCCTCCAGGTGTGCACAGAGCCCCGCGAATATCCTCTTCAGAAGGGGGTTCTCCACCTGAGCCGGGATCTTCGGAAAAGGAGGATGAGGAACCACCAGCCGGGGTCTGCCTCCCGCTTGCACGAGCGCTGCGAGGCTCTCCGCCCTCGGGCCCAGGACCGAAGCTAGCCCCTCACCGCTATCGGACCAATAATCGGCCTCCGTTTAGCGACAGCCTTCCGGACACGGGCAGACGTCTTCCCCGGTGTCAGCGTTACCTAACCATGTGGAGCAGAGTTAGCCACCCGCCACCGGTGATGAGTCATGTGGGATCAAAAGGCGGGGAAGAGTCATAAGGCCCGCGTACTTACCTCGGCCACCGGGACGATGCTGCCTTCGGGCGCGATCTCCCCTCCTCCAAAGGCTCGTCCGCCGGCCCAGGAGCACTGGAAGTCTCTACGGCCGACTCCTACTGAAGGGCCTCGAACAAAAGGGCTAGCTTGCCCAGGCCCGCATCGGCTCCCGCCGGGCGGTCGACCGACGCGGCTGGAGCAGCTCCCTCCACAGCCTCCGGCTCGGTTGGTTCCTGAAAATCAAGGGATGACATGACGAAAGTCACTGGATGATCACGAGGGAGGTCCCGTGCGAACAAGCTCACACTTACAGCTGCCTCCTCCATTAGGCTCAAAGAGCTAGCGAGTGAGGGAGCCTTAAAAATCGGCTTGGGCGGCCCAGACACCTCAGATATGCCCTCGCCAGAAGCCACTTCGTCGGAGGAATAATCATAGTCTACCTCTTCACCCGATGAAGACTCAATCACCACGGGTTCTGCCCTTGCTGGCAGGGGGGCCTCCGCTTCGAGGTCGATGATCGACGCATCCTCCCGCGGGCTGGGTGAGGCTACTACGCCAAGTTTCAACCTCTTCCTCACGTACATGTGCGTCGCGGGGAGATGTAGGCGGGGCCCTAATGGCCCGATAACTGCTGCATCAGCGCCTGCCACATAGAAGAAATGGGTGGATCATGCCAGAGCCGATGAGGCCTTAAGGATGAAAGAAGTCAATTAATTGCATGAAGATAAATACCCTCGCCGGCCGCTACAGGAAAAAGGTGACTCACGGGTCCCCTTAACAGGCGACGGTGCCCCGGTAGCCACAGTCTCCCCCTCGCCCGAGATCAGTGCGGGTACCGGCTCCTCCATACCGACTGAGAAGAAGAAACACACATGTCAGGCGTGCATGAAAGCCTTACCCGCGGAAAGCAAATAAACCCCAAAGAATATCAGTGGTCAACAAGTCTCACAGGCAGGGTGACTCGGTTCGGCCCGAGTGACTTCAAACTCCTCGAATGACAAAATGGGAGCCACCGGAGAGACAGCCACCGAAGCCGGAGAGACCTCTGCCCTCCTTCGCTTTGCCTCTGACCGCCCAGCCACTTTGGCGGCAGCCAACGCTTTCTTAACAGGCGACTTAGCCCAGGATCTCTCCTTGGCTCGTGGTCAGGGGGTCGGAGTCGGTATTGAACTCTCCGCTGCTGCAACCGCGGCCTCTCCTACATTAGGAATGTGCATGGACGCTTGCCCTGCCACATCGAGGACGGGCGCAGGAACCGGCTTCTCCACATCATGAATAGGCATGGGTGCAGGCTCTTCCACAGCAGCTGAGACAAAAAAAGGGAAGAGACATTCATGTGTTAAGGCCTTGCCTTGGAATGAAAATAGACCTTAAAAGCACATTAATGGTTGGAGACTCTAACCGGCGGGCTCACTCGGTTCGGTCCGGGTGACTTCAAACTCCTCGAAAGATGGAATTCGGGGCGCCGAGGAGTAGTCGCCGAAGCCTTAACGGCCTCTATTTTTTGCTGCTTCGTGTCCCGCTGCTTGGCCACCTTGGCAGCATCTACCGCCTTCTTCACAGGCGATTTGGCCCGGGATCTCTTCGCTACCTTGGGCAAGGGGGTCGTGGTCGGGGTCGGTAATGCGGCATCAAAATAGGCTGGTTTCTGGATAAGCCGAAGAAAGTTTCGGTACGTCGCCATTTGCACGCTGTCGGGGTGATCTATCAGAAACATATATATGATTAGCATCTGATACCCTGCAAAGGTCATAACGATGGTGGAGGAGAACAAAAGGAAGAGGGAAGATCACATACCATGGGGGCCAGTATACAGTCGAAGTGTTATCGGCCAGTAGCTCAGGGACGGCTCCTTGTCCCGACGCGCCGCCTCCCGGACTAGCCAGCACGCATCCTCGATCTTCTGGCAACGATCAGTGAGGGCAGCCAGGTCCACATGCTTCTTCGACAGGAGGTGGCAGAAAAGATTGAAGTGGTCCATGCCCCACCCGTCGGAGTAATAATATGAGACCTGCAGGCGCTTGCCCAGGATGGCGGTCGTCTGGTCCTCGATCTTCAGCCCGTTCACCCGGAGAAGGACATATGGCCATGTGGTGTCCTTGTAATTTTCAGGCTTCCTGATGCGGGACGGACACGGGAGACGACACTATATAGTGCCACCCTCGGACTCTAGATGAAGACGCGACCAGCAATACACACCAGGGAGACACTAAGCCCGACACTACGAGCTCCTAGTGGCAAACGTCGCTAACAGAAGTGCAAACTCACTCGGCGTCCCATGCGAGGGAAAGCGTGGATCGTGCGCGGTTAAGGAACCGGCAGAGTTCAAGGTAGTCAGACTCAACTTTCGGACTCGGATCGAGTCACGGGACGGGTCACTCTCACTCTCACAGCGGTGACATGGACACACGGGCTAGTACCTACACTCTCGGCAGCGGCCTAAGACCGTATACTAGCTAAGCAAGGTAACGCCAAGGAGTTAAGACTTTACCTCCACGCACCCGGCGTGGCGAAGACAACCCCGGCCGAATTACGGATCCCCGGTTAAACAATTTTACAACAGTACAATGATTTGACCCACTCCACGCAGGGAGGTAAAAGGTCACATGTGGCGCCCGGGAATCACGCAACTCGGGTTGACGGGCAGCATCTTGATGTCGCCCGGCGGTGCCGAACTCCGCGTTTTCGTGCTTTCCGAACGGCGGGTTCTGCGGGCCCACGGGGCCCACGGGTGGCGCTGGCCTCCGGATCTGCAGGAGTGGGTCCCACTGTGGTGGGGACCCCTGGTGGCACGCCTCCACGGAAGGCGGCCGGCCGGGAACACCGACTGGTGGCCGAACAACTCCGATCTCCAAGCTTTTGGAATGCTGCCCACAGATTTTTGCTTGCTGTTTTCAGGCGCGCGCTCCGGCGAAATCAACTGCTGCGATCAGCCCCGTCTCCGGAATGCGACGAAACCAGCGCCGTTGGAAAGAGGACTCAAAATCCTCCAACGTAGGGCCAGTGGATTCCTCTGAACCTGTGCGGACCTGGAACTTAACTAGTTTTCAATTCTCTACTACATAGTTCCAGAACTCTCAGTTCAGCACATCAGTTCCCTGTAAACGGCCGTTGACCGCCTACTTACAGTGGGATTCAGACTTCAAGCTCTTCTTCAAAGTTGTAGATAATCAAACCAAGAAGCTGGGAAAATTTTTAGAATTGGATTTGGAGGTGGTGGTGATTTGATAGGATTTTTGGAGTGTCTGGTGGTCGGATCTGGGAACTGATGTCTACAACTTTGAAGAAGAGCTTGAAGTCTGAATCCCACTGTAAGTAGGCGGTCAATGGCCTGGCCCCATCTCCCCTCCCATCTATGGACCCTATCCTACCTCTGGTGCCAATTAATTCATTTCACACCACTTTCCGGTCTAGTCACTATGTGGATACATTGGATGACCTTCTTAAAGGGTTAGACCGGCAGTGGACATTTACGCACTTGTTGGCTCTAGGCTTCGACCGACCCACCGGTCGTAGTTTCACTCATCCCGCTTTAGGGTCCATCACCTCCGTGTACACCGTGGGTCATGTTACCACGGAGGTTCTTCTACTCCTCCCTATGCCGACCGAGTCCGACTTCAATCCCCTTTGCCCAAGGGAGGAATCTTACTTTTTACCTATGACTGCCGTCCCACCTCTCACAATGAATGAAGGTGATCATTTACACCTCCAAGATTTCCAAATGTGGGACAGTGATTTGTGGAAGCCTAGTCTGAGGGGTCATACCTTCTTTGATCCCTTCGACCCATTCTCTTGTGGACCCCGTGACCCACCATATTTACTCCACCTTTTCGAGAGAGTCCACCATCATACCCCCACCGTCTCATCTCCCTTCACGGATGAAGGTGACCATCAACACCTTCTAGAATTCCACACATGGGACCTTGAAATGAGGGAATCCATATCGAGGGGTCACACATTCTTTGATCCCTTCGATCCCTTTCTTCATGGGCCCTTTGGCCCACAACCTCCATTCCACCTCTTTAAGGAAGTCCACTATTACACCCCTCCTACTCGGGCCTGGCAACCTTCACATGGTAATAGGTCCGAACCGTCATTTGGGGGTAATGAAGACTTTGGTTTCCCCGGTCCACCTAAACCACCCAAAACTCCCGGACTTCCGACATCCAAACCCAATGTCCATGATTGGTGCATCGTAGGATGTCTAGGAATCCACCATGCCATTAACCTCCGGTTATGTCAAATGCATGCATGGCACATCAGTTCCCTGTAAACGGCCGTTGACCGCCTACTTACAGTGGGATTCAGACTTCAAGCTCTTCTTCAAAGTTGTAGATAATCAAACCAAGAAGCTGGGAAAATTTTTAGAATTGGATTTGGAGGTGGTGGTGATTTGATAGGATTTTTGGAGTGTCTGGTGGTCGGATCTGGGAACGGGTGGACAGAACTTCAGGTGGATCTGAGAACGATTTGTGGAAAATACGAAATGGACGAACTAGAAATTTAGAAAAATTGTGGATGAAGGGGTTGGTGGAAGGAAGATCCAGTAAAATTGGACGAACCAAAGAAAATCAAAAAGTGGACCTAAGACCTAAAACTCAGGGCGGAGATGAATCTGGACAGACTGCTGGCAGAACTGAAAGGGAAGAGTGGATGAAAATCTAAATATATGGAACGGGATATGAATGACAAACCAATTTTTTTGGGATATCCTTGACACCTATGGAACCTCCAGTAAAATCCCCAGGTCGATCAGAGCTCGTGGTTGATGGCTGAATTTCTTGGAAGCTGCTGTGGTACTGCGCAGGCAGAACTCCGATGAAGACGATGGCGGTGCGGTGGCGGCTCGTGGCGGCGGCGAGGATGACCGAAACTGATAGGGGAGGAGTCACACCTCAAGAGGCAACCTTCACAGCTGCAAGGGGGGAGAGAGGGTCGCACCAAGTTGGAGCTCCAACAATTTCTTTGATTCAAAATGGCATTAATTGCATAAAATGGGAAATTACAACCTTAAATAGTCTACATCTCACATCCATCCATAGCCATTGGATCTAGGGGATGGGGATGAAGGGCTAGGATGGCATGTGACACACACACAAAATACAATATAATATTAAAGGGGGGGGGGCCCTTGGACCAAGGAGAGGGGGGGTGGTGGAAGGTTGAAAATGGTAGGTGGGAGGTAGGTAGCCTCCTTGGACTTTTTAAGTCCATTGTCCCCCATGTGTTCAAATACAAGTCAACCTTCTAGATGCTCCCATGTGGCATGTTGACTGGCCCCACGTGGGACCCTGGGATGAGGTGGCCCAATGGGGTGGGAGATGCTCATAAGCCCCTATTACACTCAAAATGGCCAACCGGACGTAACGAAATAAATGCAAATTAAACACACATAAAGTCTAACTGAATATAATAAATGGGGAAGCTCAATGCGGAGTCTCCAGGCTGTCTCCGAGCCAGATGGACGCTGAGGTGGCTCGTGTCGTGCTCCGTGTGCGGTACCGGTGGCTCGGCGTGTCGTGCCGATCAACTGCTCGGGTGTCCGCACCACTTCCTCTCCTCCCGCCTCATGAATGTACGGTATGGGCAGATTGGGTCCCTCTCCGGACGCCAGCTCTTTGCGGGAGTCCCCTCCTCCTCCATGGGCAACTGATAATTAATAAGCTCCAGGCGATCGCTCCTGATCCGGCAGAGGTCCCTCAAAGTTTTCTTGAAGTCATCCTTGGCCACCGGGGGTAGCTCCACCTTTGGTGTCGGCCTCGCTTCCTGAGCCTCCCGGCGAGCGGCCAGATATGCCACCACCTCCTTCTCCTGCCTGTTCTTGAGCCGGAGCAGATGCTCTGGGTCAATATCGAGTACTGGCACCGACTGCTTGCTCAAAAATTTTCTCTCTGCCCCGTCCCAACAGTCGGTCTTGTGCAACCGATAGAAGGCCGTCCGGGCGTTCCACCACTTTATGTATTCTAGGGTCACCCGAGGAATACGGCCTGTGGCTGGCACCCTGAAAGCCACGGAGTCCGCCCGGTGAAAGAAGTCCCACCAACTTCGGGCATGCTCGGCGGTCGAACTCCCTCGGAGACTTCGTGAAGGCAGGCCAAACTGTGCATGATATACAGGGATATGCTGATCATATCCAAAATTGTGGCCGAACCGGAAGGGGTAGTAGGGTTCCAGTAGCAAATTGTCCCCCTTCCTGAACGCCAGCACGCTCGGGCGAATGGATAACGCCCAGTCCCTGAGCTCGGGTTCCAGCAATGGGCGGACCACGTTCTCCTGGCTGATTGGATGGATGTACTTCTCCACCTGATCATCCCTACATTCCCTCTTATTATTCACCAGAGGGCTAGAATGTGCGGCCAACGTCCAGAAATGGATGGTGTCGGCCGCGTCCTGCGGAACCATCGTCAGCCGGCCCCGAATATCATATAACCGCTGGGAAGTAGAGCCTGGTTCCGCGCTGGCGAACTCTAACATCCTCGACACTAGCCCCCAGTCCTGAAGGACGCGCGGGGCGAATTCTGGAAACAACGAGCAGACCCAGGCATTGAAGAAATGCAGCGGGCACACATATCGAGCTTGCCTCGGGAATTGATGAGTGCTGAGGTCCCCCAGCGCCTTGTATATCAGGAAAAGAGTGGCCGGGCACAAGGACAGCTTGATTCCCCACGCCAGTTGATAGGCCGGGTAGATGGCGTCCGGTCGAATGACTGTCTCATCCCCGCATGGCATGGCAAATGAGCACAGCCAATATGTCAGGTATGTGGCGCAATGTGTTAACGGGTCAACCCCCATCGGATTGGGGCCACTCCGGCGTCCTCTGGAAGAAATCTTCACATCAGTCTTGGGCTTGGCGCGCTTCTTGCGAGCAACGACGGTGCCGACGCATGGAAACTCCTCATACTACTTCAGCCCATCATAAAAATATTGCAGCCACAGGGTCAGGCGCACCCTCTTCCGGTCCCCACGGGGAGGTTGCCTCCCTCCGTGCGCCAGCCGGTACAGTTCCCGGTATACTTTCATGAGATACCGGTATGAATAGCCAAGGGAATTATAGCCATCCCCATTAGTTTCGTCTTTGATCAGATCTGGGAGGCATACTTCTTCATAGGGCTCCCCGTCAATGGGCAAGCCGCTGAGCTGGGTGAGGCTCCACAAATCAAGTGAAGTCTCGCCTTCCACCGTATAGAAAGTATTGGTCTCTGCACTGAATACTTCTATCATGCCGCAGCAAAGACCCTTGGAGATGGGATAGCCATAGCGAGAGGCGTAGACACTGTGGTAGATGCCAGCCCGGACCAGCAATGGGGCGTAGTTGAACAGCACGTACTCGGTGAATTCTACTACCCCTTCCCTGAAGGTATGAGCACCATGGAGCTTCAGCTTCCCGAACCAGCCTAGCGCCAACTCGTACTTGAATTGGACGGCCAGGCAATCCAGTGTGAAGGGCTCCTCCCCGTATCCCCATTTCAAGGAAGCCAAGAACAAACCAAAGCGAGGCGGCTCGCCTTGCACCCGCCCCGTGGACATGTCCCATTTTGTCGGAGTGAATTGGGGTGCTCGCACCAATCTGTCCTCGGCTGGTAGCACTCCTTCGATCCCCAGGATAGGCTTCCACTCTCAGGCCTCCCCCACCAAATACATCGGGATGCTCCTAGGGACACTGTACAATAAACTATCACGAGCCTGTAGGATCACTCGCTCGACCTCCCGCACAGCTCGTAGCTCCCGCCTCTCCTGGGAGCGGAAGTACTTCAAAAATCGGATGAGATGCTTATCCTTCGGGAAGTCCTTCCGATATTCGCCGGTCCGATCGAAGGTGAAGCGATTCTCAACCCGAGAGAGCCTATTATAGTCCATTGTCTCAGCCTCGGAGCCCGAGGACTCGGCTAGTGCCGCCACTTTAGCATGCTCCCTATCCAGCTCCTCTACATTGAGCCATGTGATGGCTGGCACCGGAGGCGGGGGAACAAGGCCGACGGCGGCAGCAGGAGCAGAGGAACCGCTTGGGGCAGCCATTTATCTGCAAGGATATAACAAACAGAAGATCAGAACAAGCCATGGGCGAAGAGAAATGAAAACTGTAAAGGGGCTCTACTACAAGTAAAATGAATAAGACACTGTCAATTTCTGACGAAATTTCGGTAGAGTTTCCCCTAGGCCAGAGGCGTAAGGGAAAACACGGGTGCGCGTCCACAAGGAGTGACGGCCCCAACAAAGTCGCGATGGGCCCCGAGGGACAACACCGGAAGTCCTCCGTTCAAGGAAGTCCTCCTTTCTCCCCTTCACCGGCTCCCCCGCCTGAAGCCCTCGTCGGCACGCCCATGGAGCTGCCCTTCCCCGGCACGCTCTCTGCCTCTTTCGCCGGCACGCCCCTGGCGTCTTCCCCGGCACGCCCTAAGCGACCTTCGCCGGCATGCCCAGGCTGCTCTTGGCCGGCACACCCTACGTGGCCTTTGCCGATGCGCCTGCAAGGGTCCCAACCCGGCACACCCGGAGTGTTGCCCGGCACACTTGATGCCCACTCCACAGCACAACCTTGGCAATCCCTACTAAGTGCCACAAACCCAAGGACAGAAGATGAGTGGAAATGAAATTGAAATGGTGGATGAAAATGATGGGGGATAAAGACTATAGGGGGGACTCTACTACAATTGAGACGAATAAGACACTGCCAATTTCTGACGAAATTTTGGCAGAGTTTCCCCTAGGCCAGAGGTGTAAGGGAAAACACGGGTGCGCGTCCACAAGAAGTGACGGCCCCAACAAAGTCACGGTGGGCCCCAAAAGGTAACACCAGAAGTCCTTAGCTACACAGGCGTATGCCTCTCCCTCTCTCCGGTACACCCTAGGGCTGGCCTTCCCCGGTACGCCCTCAGTGTCTTCCCCGGCACACCCTGAAGCTACCTTCGCCGGCACACCCCTTGGGTGTCTTCCCCGGCACACCCCAGGTGGCCTTCCCCTACACATCCGGGGCCACCCTTCGACGGCACACTACCCGCTATGGCGCTCCCCGGCACACCAGTGGTGAAGCCTCCCCGGCAAACCCGCCAGGGTCCTTCCCCGGCACACTTGGTGCCCCCCCTCCGCCGGCACACCCTGCCTCTCCATCCACCGGCACACTCGTGCTCTCTGTCCCCCGGTACACTTGTGCCCTGTGCTACCCGGCACGCCCGAAGGCCCCTTCACCGACACGCTCCGGCGCCCCCCCCTTACACGGTGATGTCGGTGACGTCTGCCACCGCCCCCGTCACCCCAAGGGAAGAAGGAGGAGGAGGAAGCATAGAGGAAGGAGAAGAGAAGAAGAAGGAAGGACAGAGGGAAGCCTAGGGCTCCCCCCCCCCCCCCCCCCCCCCCCGAGAACAAAGAGAGGAAGAAGAAGGAGAGGAGAAAAGAAGAAGAAGAGGGGGAGAAGAGAAGAGAGGAAAAGGGGGAAGCCCCTCCACGGTGGTCTCCTCACCACGGTGATGGTGACGACGGTGACGACGACGGCCACAGCGGTGGCGCTCAGCGGCGAAGAAGAGAAGAGGGGGGCAAACGGTTCGTCTACCACCGAAGAGAGAGAAGAGGGAGTGAAAGTTTGAAAGGGGGGTTCGAATGAACCGCCCCCGCCCCTTTTATATGGCGAGCAAAAAAAAGAGAGAAGAAAGAAAATAGAGAAAAGAAAAGGAAGAAAAGAAAACGAAAGAAAAGAAAAGAGGAAGGGGAAAGAAGAGAAAAAGAAAGGGAAAAGGAAAAAAAGAGTATATGTATCCGAGGTGAAGAAAAATGAACAAAATAAATAAATAGACATAAATATATATATGTATATATACACATATATATGTATGTGTATATTCATATATATATACAGAGGTGTATACACAAAATAATATATGTGTATATATATATGGGTAAATAATCCGTGATGGCAGGCGTCTGCGCAAGACCGGTCCGTCCGCACGCTCTTCTGTACCGACGGGCGTCTGCACCAGTGAAGACGGCTCTACCACCGGCAGCAGCATCAGTCCCTTGCCGACGAACGAGTCTTCCTCTGGCGCAAGGCTTCGTGCCCTAGCCACCTACTCTCACACAATATTGCCATTACGGACCTTACGTCCGAATCGGCGAAAAATCCCCTGTTGTGTTGGCATTGTCTTCTTGCCAACGAATGAACCCTATCTTTCGGCGCAAGGCTTCGGACCCTAGCCAACAAACACATATTATCCACTTGTCAAAAAAAAAGATAAAAAAAGAGAAAGGGGCTGAAAATAGAGGTGCCCCGCCAGACTTGTCCCTACATGGGGGTGAGGGCAAAAATGGCAACAACCCAACTGCGACGAAAACCCGCAAAGGGCGCTGCAGGTAAAATCAGGTACCCCGCCACGCGAAAACCCGAGAGGGCGCGTGGGCAAAAGCAAGAGGGGGCTGGTGCTGGTGAAAACCCGAAAGGGCGCTTGTGCCGGTAATGTGGTTTAAAGAAAAAAAAAGAGAGAAAAGAGAAAAAGAAAGAGACCAACATACTGCTTCAGTTCCCGACACCCCGTCGGCACTGATGAAGAGACAAAGAGACCAACATACTGCTTCAGTTCCAGACACCCCGTTGGCACTCATGAAGAGACAAAGAGACCAACATACTGCTTCAGTTCCCGGCACCCCGTCGGCACTGATGAAGAGACAAAGAGACCAACATACTGCTTCAGTTCCCGACACCCCGTCGGCACTGATGAAGAGACAAAGAGACCAACATACTGCTTCAGTTCTCAGCACCCCGTCGGCTCTGATGAAGAGACAAAGAGACCAACATACTGCTTCAGTTCCTGGCACCCCGTCGGCACTGATGAAGAGACAAAGAGACCAACATACTGCTTCAGTTCCCGGCACCCCGTCGGCACTGATGAAGAGACAAAGAGACCAACATACTGCTTCAGGTCCCGGCACCCCGTCGACACTGATGAAGAGACAAAGAGACCAACATACTGCTTTAGTTCCCGGCACCCCGTTGGCACTGATAAAGAGACAAAGAGACCAACATACTGCTTTAGTTCCCGGCACCCCTTCGGCACTGATAAAGAGACAAAGAGACCGTCGGCACTGATGAAGAGACAAAGAGACCAACATACTGCTTCAGTTCCCGACACCCCGTCGGCATTGATGAAGAGACAAAGAGACCAACATACTACTTTAGTTCCCGGCATCCCGTCGGCACTGATGAAGAGACGAAGAGACCAACATACTGCTTCAGTTCTTGGCACCCCCTCGGCACTGATAAAGAGAAGAAGAGACCAACAGACTACGTCAGTTCCCGACACCCCGTCGGCACCGATGAAGAGAAGAGGAGACCAGCACACCCACGGGCACCGCCCGGCTCATCCTTCGCCTGCGATACCCATGGGTGGGGGGCATTTGTGGACATGCAAAATTGCACGCCCGTATGTCCTGACTAGTCAAACATTAGCGACAGCTTCAACTGAAGGAACTACGTGGAAGAGGGCCATCCGGACTCCCCGAACACATATAGCACTGTCGTGAAGCTATCTCCGGAGTCACGACAGCGAAGAGGAATCAACCCCCAGGAGCCCCACAATCTGTGGGCCTCGAAGAAAATCAAACGGGCCACAACTCAGCGCTCACAACGGGCTCAGAACTGCCTATTTAGCCCTTCAGCGGCATGCCCTTGAGCTCTTCAGTGGCACACACCACTGGCCTTCAGCAGCACACCCTCTGCCCTGTTCAGCGGCACGCCCTTGAGCTCTTTAGCGGCACGCCCTTCGGCGCCACAGCCCTTCAGCAGCATAGCCCTCCTGGTCATCAGCGGCACGCCCTGGCAGCCGTTCAACGGCACGCCCTCCTGGTCTTCAGCAGCACACCCTGGCAGCCGTTCAACGGCACGCCCTCCTGGCCGTTCAGCAGCACGTCCCCTGCAGCCTTCAACGGCACACCCCTGGTGGCCCTTCAGCGGCACACCCAGGGCAACCCTTCAGCGGCACGCACTCTGTGCCCCTTCAGCGGCATGCCCTTTGGGCTCTTCAGCGGCACGCTTATCGTGCCTTCCAGCGGCACGACCTTTTAGCCCTCCCGCGGCACGCTTGTTCAACCCGCCAGTGGCACAGTGTTCAGGAATTTCGACGGCACGCCTGGCAGACAAGATCTTACGCCCATGCCCTTCAGATCTTCGGCGCGCAGTAGGCTGTCTGAGGTGTCAGCCGGAGGTTGGGCCACGCAGGCTACTCCCCTGACATCAAGGATGAGGGGAAGTCAAACCCCATCATGACCGGTCGCTTCCCGACTCCGACTACCGTGCTTGAATGCTTCCGCTGTGGAGGATATAAAAACCCCTCTCCTTCGATACACAGGGAGGAGGACAGCGGACAGAGAAGAGGAGAAAAAGAAGAAGAAGAGGAGGAGGGGAGAAGACATACAGCCAAAAAAAAGCGGATAGACAGCCAGATAGAGAGGAAAGAACCCGCTGCTGGAGAGAGCCACCGCCTCCGGAAGAAGAGGAAGAAGAGAAGAAGAAGAAGGGAGCTTCACCGTAGGGTCCCCCCTCCGATGATCACCCAGAAGAGAGAGTAAGGGAGGGAGTGAGAGAGGGAAAGTGAGGTGTGATGTAGAGGAGGGAGTGGGGGAAGGGCAGGGAGTAGTCACCCCTGTTTGGCCCCAACACTCCTCATGTTTCCTTCTTCTTCTTTCATTTGCATGATCTTTTCCCCTTCCCTGCCGCAGTCTCAGCACGTATGTGCTTCGCAATGTATGTGGCCCGTTGTGGTCACTCCTCTTCGTGAATAAAAATCACCCTTCCTGGATTTCTTGTTGCTTCCGTTGGTTTATGCCGATGTGCATGGTGTATTGTTCGTTTTCTCCCCTCCTCCGGTGCTTTGGAGTCTCCATGCCGATGTTGTTCCCCCAGTGCGATCCCTGGCCTTACGAGCTCAATGCCCTCCTCTCTGGTCCCCAACTTCACCCGTTTGCTTGAAGGGAGAAGCCCTCCTTTGTCTCTTGGACACTCAGCTACCAATATCTCTCTTGGCCTTCCTCCCTGCCTCAACTCCAGCCCACCTAGCTAACCCTCAGCCTTCACCCTTTGCTCAGCCCTCCACGGGTCCACTCCTACCCCAATGCAGCACCCAGCTCCCAGCGGCACCCCCATTGAACCCTTCGCCGGCACGCCTAATCTCCCTGTCACCGGTACACCCCCCATTAGCCCTTCGCCGGCACGGCCTTGACTGCCCTCCCCAGCATGCCTTAGATAGCCTTCGTCGGCACGCTCCAAGGAGGCCTTCCCCGGCATGGCCCTAGCGGCCTTCACCGGCACACCCTTGATCTCCCTAGCCCGACACACCCCTGACCAGTCCCATGGAGGTTTCCTATCCCTTGTTGCTTTCGGATTTTTTGAGGTTTTATCAAAGGTGTTGCCGCCTTCGGGTGCCGACCTCCAATTATCGGGTTCCGCCACTCCATGTGGGCGCGTTCCCTTTATCTCCCTTATGCTCGGGCCAAGGGGAGATGCTGTCGAATTTTTGTTAGAGAATAATAACACATTAAAGAGGCAAAAGGATGCAACAAACAAATGGGACAACAACATATTAAAGGGCAAAGGAAAATAATGAACGAATGAAACGATCGGTGATAGAATACTCGAACCGGAACAAGGCACTACGGACAACATAAGAAGAATTGGATCTAATTGATTGCTTGGTAGATTAAATGCCCAATCTATAAAGACTTGTGTAAAACTGCATAAAAAAAATCAAAGAGAAGAAGAAAATAAAATCCTTAAAGGAAGTGGAGGAGGAGTGGGCCCTTCAATGGTACGCCCCTGGCCAGCCCTTCGCCGACACACTTTCCCTGCTGCCTTCCCCCGGCACGCTCTCTTTCACCCTTCAACGGTACACCCATGGCCAGCCCTTCGCCGGCATATTTTCCTTGCTCCCTTCCCCGACACGCTCTCTTCCTCCCTTCAACGGTACGCCCCTGACCAGCCCTTCGCCGGCACATTTTCCTTACTGCCTTCCCCGGCACGCTCTCTTCCTCCCTTCAACGGTACGCCCCGGGCCAGCCCTTCGCCGGCACACCCTTCCTGGCTGCCTTCTCCGACACGCTCCACGCCGCCTTCGCCGGCACACCCTTCCTGGCTGCCTTCTCCGACACGCTCCACGCCGCCTTCGCCGGCACGCTACCGGCTGCCCTCACCGGCACACTCCTAGCCCCCTTTCACACCTCCCAGCCTGTGTCGGTGCATATTGCACCGACCTTGGGTCTACCTCGATGCACATTGCACCGACCCTACCCCTTTATGGCCCAAGCATCGCACTTACCATGGCCTCCGTACAAACTTTGCCCTTTTACGGTCTAGCCCTTGCACCGACGCAACCCAACATTGCACCGATGCAATCCAGCATTGCATCGGCCCTCCCCTTGCATAAAAACACCTTGCACCGACCTGGCCTGCATGTGCATCGACCCGTCCGCATAGTTGCACCGACCCCAGATTAAACATGCACTGACCCCTTTCCCTTGCATGAGCATGCATTGCGCCGACCTCTCCTCAACCCCGTGCAGCAGCTGCACCGACATCGGCCCGCTATCTGCACCGACCCTCATCCGGCTCGGTGCATACGTGCACCGACCTTGCCCAGAACGCGCATTGGCCCTTCTCAAATGTTGCACTGACCCCCATCACCCCTTTTAGCCCTTGCCCGGCACACTCGACCGCTCTTCGACGACACGCCCGTCTGCACCTTGCCCGGCACGCTTGGCCAGATCCTTCGTCGGCACGCCCGTTTGCGCTCCTCGCCGGCACGCCCAGCTTGGCTGCCCTTCGCCGGCACGCCCGCTCACGCCCTGCGCCGGCACTCCTCTTCAGCCCCCTTTTGGCCTCCAGCGGCCCACTCTCTCCCCAAAAATATATATGTAATATATAACGATAATAATGATAATAATAATAATAACAATAATAATAAATTAATAAAAAATTATGACAAAAAATAATATAAATCTGAATATATATATGTATATAAAATAAAAAAATGTGAAATAGTAGTAATAATGATAAAAAATTATAATAATAACAATAAACAACACGGATAAATCATTCAGAATAAATACACAAAAGGAAATGAAAACATATATATATATATGTAATTTGAAACCCAGAAAAAAAATGGTAAAATCTATATCGCACTCCCATCTCTCCCGTGGCCCGGTGCTGAAGGAACAATAATGCCGCCTTCGCAGGCCGGGCCTGAGCCTTGGGAACTACCCCAAAGTGGCCATGACCTGACCTCGCTTTGGGTCGACATTCCGATTGAGCCAGACTTATTTCTCCGGCCGATCCCTTCCGAGCCGTCACTAAAATTGCCGTGCGTCCGTCAAACATTTGAACGGATTCATCCCGACTTCCACCGCGTCTCTACTACGGACCTTCGTCCGAATATGAAAAAGGTCCATGAGTGACCAACATGGCCCGTGGCCCTTACCCCGATTTTGATATTAATGTGATTTGTTCCTGCTCCTCTCTCTCGCGCAGTTGGTATCAGTCCTTTCGGCCGTAGGGCCCCTAATTTTGGCAATTAATCAAGGGTGTTCCCTAGTATGGGGGATGTAAATGACGTCGTGACCTTTAGGGCACGGCGGGATTCGGTCCCGACACGAACCACACAATCGTCTGACGAAGTCAGATCGAGCTCACCATGGGCTCTTCGGAGCCCGAATAAATTGTCACTTTGTGACTGGCACGCCCACTCACTTAATAGATGAATAAGCAAAGCCAAATAAATGAACAACGCAATGAGCGAATTTTAGTGCATCCACAGAGGTGAAACTCATGGTGTAGACGTTTGCGCTCTGGAGACGGTGATCACCATTTCCTTCTGACTGATCGAACAGTGCGAAGGGGAGAATGGGTTATGGACTTCGGACAGAGGTGATCAAGGGTAGGCACACAAGTACATCCCCAACCACCAAACCCATAGAACAAGAGAGGAAAATAACATAGCCTATGTCGTCAGAAGGAAATCCCCGGGGAAGAAGGGGTTATTGCTGTAGCCCATGAGTTGCAGGGCATATTCGGCGCCGTGGAAGACAACCGAAAAGACCTTTCACACAGCGAGACCCTTAAACGCATAGACGGAAAGGAGATGACATATTAGCCATTCCGGCGCCGGCACTGTGACACGGCGCTGGTTCAGTGATCGTAGGAACAACACGCAGAGAGGGGAGAAGAAAGAACAATACGGAACGAAAACAATATTAAACCATTCACACCACTGATGCGCTCGTGTGTTTCATTCATTCCGAAAATAAGAAAAGGAAATACATATTTAAACTATGGGCGCCGGCATCATTGCTCGGACGTCGTTTACATCAAACGGAGCAGTAGATTATTGGGGAGAGAAATAGCAGAGATGATGGGGGGAGGCGGCTCATATCATTTCCGTTCCCCCCCCCACTTTTGTTTACACCACAGAAAGAGAAAGTCGAAGGAGGAATCGACGAAGAAACAGGACGGCGACCCACCTAAGAGTGACAGAAACAGGGCTCTTCCTCTCCGGCGTCGGGAACTTCGAATAGAACGAGGTGGCGGCCGTGGAGACGCTCAGAAGGGAGACTTTTCCAACAAGAAAACCCTCAGGCCTTTCTCTCTGGCTAATTCTTCTTTTCGATTATCCCTCCTCCCCCCTTTTGTTAATTGGTCGAACGAGGGTTGCCTTTATAGCAACCAGCTAATCCGGCGCCACGAAGCCCGTGCCATATTCAGTGGCACCGGGAGAAATGTCCCCCAATTGATTTTGGCGCGTCGGATTTGGTGGCGCCAGATAAAGGGGCGTCGGTGACCTCTTGTGCACCGATTTAGCTTGTTCGCTTGATGCGGGCTAGCCGATGGGTCCGGGGATAGTTCCGGAAGCTCCCGTTGACTCTTCCTCTCGCCACGGTCCTTGGAAAAACCTTGGCGAGCAGAGATGAAGCTCTCGGCACGATGAATGGCCTTAATCGGAACTTCGTGTGTGTTTGGCTCGAGCGCGCGGGTTTTTCGCTGATACGGCCTTCAGCATTGTGATTTGGGCTTCCGGCTCGGCCTGACTCATGCCTGGAGCTTCTTTGAGGGATGGTATAACATCTGAAATAATTCTGCCTTGACTGGTGATCATTCGGCCATTAACGGACCCAATATAGCGAGGAGCCGAACTCGTGTCGGGTGATCGGGACCTTCCACTGCCAGAGCCTTCGGTTCCTTGTTATGAAGGACCGATGGTATTCTTCCTCCTTAGGAGAGTCTTCATTCAGGTGGCGAGCCACCGGGTAGACAGTCGTCCTTGGTCGGGTGACGGGTGTGGGGTAGCGGCACGACGGAGTCGATGTCGAATCATTAGGCAGGCTTGATCGCACTGCCGGTTGGATGTGGATTCATCTCGATTCTCCCGAGGTGAAGTGATGGGGACATCACCTCCCATGCCCACGTTCACAGCTCGTCTCCTCGCCCCGGTTGCATCCGGCATGGTCTAATTATTTAATTTCGAGTCCTATGTAATTTTTATTTGAGTCATTTGATGTATTTTCCCTTTTATTTGAGTCATGTTCCTAGGTCTTGTGTTTATTTCCCTAAGTTTGAGAGTCATTATGTTGTTTAGTTAGTTATTGGGCCCAATTCATTGAGTTTGGCCCAAGTGCACCCCCTACCCCCTCGGTTATTTGTCATTGAGTCTTTTGTCAGAGACTTATTATAAAATGTGGGTTGCCTATATATAGGACCCCATTCCCCCCATTTCAACTTAATGAATCAATCAATGAAAAATGCCATTTGAGAGTCCAAAGCTTAGTTTAGTGGAGTGATTCCAACATTTTTTGGGTGAGAAACCCTAGGGGAGAGATTCCCCACCCTTCCCTCTCTTAATCCCTCTTTTTCACTCCACTTTCTCTCTCATCAACACCCAATTTTGAATATTCTTCTCTCTCCTCCCTTCCCAACCACCTCAACCCCCACCTACCATCATTAAAGCCCTCCACTTCCCCATGGCCTCCATTACTCCACCACCCTAGTCCCAAGGAGATCCTTCACCATTCCAACACCATCTTCCACATTCCAACACCACTTTCCCCATTCCAACACAATCAACCCCTTCCCCACACAACCCCACAACTTCCAAAGCATATTTGAATTTGAAATCCACCCTTCCCTCCACTCACTTGTGCCCCCCCTCACCTTCTCCTCTCACCCACCTTCCCAAATTCGTAGCTCCTCCTCCCACCACCTGTTAGACCCCCTTCCAGACCCCATTCTTCCCTTCCCCCACCTTAGAACACCCCCTCCTAGACCCCCTCACAGCCCGGGCTTTCCCCACACTCATCCACCCCCATTTCCCCTCCCATATACCCCATTCCCCCCCCCCATCATCTTCAACCTACAGCTCTCAACCGAAGATCTACAGAAGAGCAGTAACTTGCAGCGGCCACCACGACCTCCTCCGGACGAGTTTGAAGACCCAAGAGCCATCGTCGGAAGCGTCTACCAGTCTCCTTTGCAAAAGAAGTGGTTTCATCTTCTTCCGATCTCCGAACCGTCCAGGAGGTCCATTCTTCCACAACTGCGCAGTTCTGCCTCGGCTGAGGACCTGAGCCGGATTAGAAGCTCTGCCACGACGAACCCTGAAGGAATCAGTCCTCAAGTGCTTCTTAAAAGTTCTTCATAGGCCTGTCTACTTTCAGAATCAAGAAGCGGAACTCCATTCGGCATCCCGTAGCAGAAGTTGTCAATTTTCTCCTTCTGCTTGCATGGATCTGCTTCCCCACAGTCTACACCGACCAGTCATCTTTGTTCAGAGCCTCCAGGTCTTCTCCGACACTTTTTGGATTCCCCGTCAGTTTTTCTGTGAAGAAGACTCATCCATGGTTCCAACGACTCCAACGGTGCGTGATTCCAAGTTCGGGGGCAGTCGGGGTACCTTCTGCAACCTACTACTAGAAACCAGAAGCTGCCAGTCCGTGAGTCTGCCTCTCTGTTTGGACCTTCATCCTGCTCAGCGACGGCGTCAGAAGAAATCAACAAAAATTGGACGACTTCCCTGGCCTCCTACAAAGCTTCTCCAGGAGGTTTCGTCCCCAAAAACATTCGTGAGCAACCACAGCAGTCATATCTTCAGTCAGCTGTCAGCACCCACAGAACGTGAGCAGAATCGGCATCCACCAACTTCGGTGTTCCTTTCTCATTTTCCCCTCCCCGCTTGGCCAGCTGAAGGCCCCTCCCTGTGTGGAGGTAGTTTTGGTTTGTAATTTCATTAACCCCCACCCCAAGGTCCCCCTCCTGCGAGAGGTGTAGTGGTGTAATTTGTTTGGGCAGGTCAAGCGACACCGCCGCGGCGTGTGGGGATCCACTCACCTCCCCGCTCGCCCTCGTCTCCGACCGGGACCGGTTTCTTCAAACCGGTCGAGTAAGTGCTCAAACCTTCACTCCACTTAGTGCTTGTCTTTCAATATTAGTTCTAATTCCGCTAGTTATGCGAGTGAGAGCCCGATCCTCAAGCCCCATAAACTTGAGTGATCACCGTGGGAATATTACAACCGGTGCCTTTGGCACTTTGTCGGCCCCCTTGATTTGGGCATCCCCACCCTTTGGGAATCAAACATTGGTCTTGCTGGCCCTCTACCAGCAAGGGTCCAACCCCACTTCCTCCACTTGGCATTGCCAAGCCACCCCGGGCTTGGGTGAGCGTCGATAGAGCGGTGGCCCAATTCGGCCCATTTGAATGCGATTGTGCTTGCTTGCATTAGGTCCGAGGTTGTGTCACATCAAGTGGTATCAGAGTAAGTTCTAGACTTATCTCTACTAAGTCTTGTCCTAGGGCCATTGCATTTATCACTCGATCATCATGGCCACTTCCTACTTAGCCTACTCGTCTCGCTTGGACCCAATAGATGCCTTTGTGTTTGATGGATCCCACCCTAGTTTATATCTAGAATGGGAAAGCTCCATAGATCACCACTTTGGGAGGTTCACCCTGTCAGGGTCTATGCAAGTCAACTATGCCAAAAGTTTGCTATGGCGCCAAGCTAGGAATGAATGGCAAAACATTGTAGGCTTAAGGGAAGTTGGAAGGCAAGAGCCAATCGACTCTTGGGTTGAGATGAGAAATGAACTTAGGAAGATTTATGCCCATATGGACCCTCCTATCACCATAGAGGAAGCCCAAGATCCCACCAATAAAGAAGAAGAGCCTCAATCTTCCCCCACCCCTCATGGTCCGGATCCTCAAAGGCCATGCACCATCATACATGGCACCCTCACCATAGATGAGTCCATACTCCAATGGCTCAAGCAATGTCCCACCCTCCCTAGCTCACCACCATTGGGATATAAATCCCAAATTGTTCCCACCCGACCTCCCTATGTCACTTATCAAAACTTCTACTCTGTGGAAGACTTGGGAGACCTTGTGGATTGCCTACATTGGCAAGCCCACTTAACCGGCCTACTAGCCATGGGACCATTGGAGCCTAGCACCGTCAACTTTATCCACCCATCCATCGGTTCCATCACCTCCCTTTGCACAAGTGGGCATTGTACTAGTGAGATCCTCCTATTTCTCCCCTTGGAGGAAGAACCCATCCCGGTCTACTCCCCACTCCTTGAGATCCCAAGTACCTTGAACGGTCAACCCAGTAGAGACCTTGGACCAACTACTTGGGAGGAGGATGACTCACCACCTTGTAAGGACCTTGGGAACATAAAGTTCCTCTCTCTAGGTAGCCCTTACCATGATCCCTTTGACCCATTCCAATGGGAGTACGGATACCCATGTGGCCCAACCATCTTACCCACCACCCACCCTTTCCTACCCTCACCCACCATATTGGGCCAAACCAACCTCATCCATGACCCGGGTTACACCTTGGGAGCCATGACCTTGGGCCACATATCCCTAGGTAATAAGGTTGTGCCCCACCCCATGATGACCACCTTCTTAGATCTATTCGATCCTTTCCAATGGGAGTTCAAAGGTTGTCCCACACCTATACACATGGAAGTCACCTTTGGGAAAAGTATGAATGTGTCTAGGCTTACCACACCCCTTGGCATGAACACTATGTTGGGTCCATTCATTCATATCACCCACATGTCAAGTAGAAAGTATGAGTGGTCAATATTCGGATGTCATGGTCCTCCTTCATTCATCATGGATCTTAAGCATGTCAAAGGCATCTACGGATGTCCGGGTCCCCCGATATTTATCACCAATTTGCATGATAGGGCCACCTATGGGTGCCCCGGCCCACCTAGGCTAACCAAAGTCTACACTGCATCATTACACGATAGGTCTACTTTTGGTTGCCCCAGTCCACCCATCACCCCTAGAATGTATGCATTCACAACATTGCATAAAGAGATCCGCAAGCACATTAGCAAGAAGAATGTGACTTATAAAAGGCAAGCCGACTCTCATCGACGTCACCAAGAATTCCATGAGGGTGACTTTGTGATGGTAAGGATGGAGAGACTCTCCCCGGGAGCCATCTCCAAATTGAGGCCACGTGGGGCTGGTCCCTTCCCGGTCCTGAGGCGCATTGGTGCAAATGTCTTTGAGTTAGATCTCCCTGAGGAGTATGGAATAAGTCCCACATTCAATGTTGCCGACCTAGTGCCATATAAGGGACCCACGGTGGTACCTAGTGAGGAGATTGAGCCTACTTCTTCCCTTGAGAGAGCACCCACCCGTGAGGAGAGACCACCAGCCAAGAGAGCCCAGCGTGAACAAATTGAACAAATATTGGATGAACAAGTCACTACCACTCGGAGCAAGATATACGAGCGCTATCTCGGCAGGTGGATAGATCGGTCTCGTTCGGAAGACTTGAGGGCAGTACAACTTCTACACCCTCCTAGGAGGAAAGGACACTTACTCGACGGAGTCGAGTTCTCCGCACCCCGGGAGTATGATGGGGACATCACCTCCCATGCCCACGTTCACAGCTCGTCTCCTCGCCCCGGTTGCATTCGACATGGTCTAATTATTTAATTTCGAGTCCTATGTAATTTTTATTTGAGTCATTTGATGTATTTTCCCTTTTATTTGAGTCATGTTCCTAGGTCTTGTGTTTATTTCCCTAAGTTTGAGAGTCATTATGTTGTTTAGTTAGTTATTGGGCCCAATTCATTGGGTTTGGCCCAAGTGCACCCCCTAACCCCTCGGTTATTTGTCATTGATTCTTTTGTCAGGGACTTATTGTAAAATGTGGGTTACCTATATATAGGACCCCATTCCCCCCATTTCAACTTAATGAATCAATCAATGAAAAATGCCATTTGAGAGTCCAAAGCTTAGTTTAATGGAGTGATTCCAACATTTTTTGGGTGAGAAACCCTAGGGGAGAGATTCCCCACCCTTCCCTCTCTTAATCCCTCTTTTTCACTCCACTTTCTCTCTCCTCAACACCCAATTTTAAATTTTCTTCTCTCTCCTCCCTTCCCAACCACCTCAACCCCCACCTACCATCATTAAAGCCCTCCACTTCCCCATGGCCTCCATTACTCCACCCCCCTAGTCCCAAGGAGATCCTTCACCATTCCAACACCATCTTCCACATTCCAACACCACTTTCCCCATTCCAACACAATCAACCCCTTCCCCACACAACCCCACAACTTCCAAAGCATATTTGAATTTGAAATCCACCCTTCCCTCCACTCACTTGTGCCCCCCCTCACCTTCTCCTCTCACCCACCTTCCCAAATTCGTAGCTCCTCCTCCCACCACCTGTTAGACCCCCTTCCAGACCCCATTCTTCCCTTCCCCCACCTTAGAACACCCCCTCCTAGACCCCCTCACAGCCCGGGCTTTCCTCACACTCATCCACCCCCATTTCCCCTCCCATATACCCCATTCCCCCCCCCATCATCTTCAACCTACAGCTCTCAACCGAAGATCTACAGAAGAGCAGTAACTTGCAGCGGCCACCACGACTTCCTCTGGACGAGTTTGAAGACCTAAGAGCCATCGTCGGAAGCGTCTACCAGTCTCCTTTGCAACAGAAGTGGTTTCATCTTCTTCCGATCTCCGAGCCGTCCAGGAGGTCCATTCTCCCACAACTGCGCAGTTCTGCCTCGGCTGAGGACCTGAGCCGGATTAGAAGCTCTACCACGACGAACCCTGAAGGAATCAGTCCTCAAGTGCTTCTTCAAAGTTCTTCATCGGCCTGTCTACTTTCCGAATCAAGAAGCGGAACTCCATTCGGCATCCCGTAGGAGAAGTTGTCAATTTTTTCCCTCTACTGCATGGATCTGCTTCCCAACAGTCTACACCGACCAGTCATCTTTGTTTAGAGACTCCAAGTCTTCTCTGACACCTTTTGGATTCCCTGTCAGTTTTTCTGTGAAGAGGACTCATCCACGGTTCCAACGACTCCAACGGTGCATGATTCCGAGTTCGGGGGCAGTCGAGGTACCTTCTGCAACCTACTACTAGAAACCAGAAGCTGCCAGTCCGTGAGTCTGCCTCTCTGTTTGGACCTCTATCCTGCTCAGCGACGGCGTCAGAAGAAATCAACAAAAATTGGACGACTTCCCTGGCCTTCTACGAAGCTTCTCCAGGTGGTTTCGTCCCCAAAAAAATTCGTGAGCAACCACAGCAGTCATATCTTCAATCAGCTATCAGCACCCACAGAACGTGAGCAGAATCGGCATCCACCAACTTCGGTGTTCCTTTCTCATTTTCCCCTCCCCGCTTGGCCGGCTGAAGGCCCCTCCCTGTGTGGAGGTAGTTTTGGTTTGTAATTTCATTAACCCCCACCCCAAGGTCCCCCTCCTGTGAGAGGTGTAGTGGTGTAATTTGTTTTGGCAGGTCAAGCGACACCGCCGCGGCGTGTGGGGATCCACTCGCCTCCCCGCTCGCCCTCGTCTCCGACCGGGACCAGTTTCTTCAAACCGGTCGAGTAAGTGCTCAAACCTTCACTCCACTTAGTGCTTGTCTTTCAATATTAGTTCTAATTCCGCTAGTTATGCGAGTGAGAGCCCGATCCTCAAGCCCCATAAACTTGAGTGATCATCGTGGGAATATTGCAATCGGTGCCTTTGGCACTTTGTCGGCCCCCTTGATTTGGGCATCCCCACCCTTTGGGAATCAAACATTGGTCTTGCTGGCCCTCTACCAGCAAGGGTCCAACCCCACTTCCTCCACTTGGCATTGCCAAGTCACCCCGGGCTTGGGTGAGCGTCGATAGAGCGGTGGCCCAATTCGGCCCATTTGAATGCGATTGTGCTTGCTTGCATTAGGTCCGAGGTTGTGTCACATCACGAAGTCCCCGGTGCTCGTTCTAGGTGACTCGAGACTCTGGAAGCTCGAAAAGTCTTCAGTAGGTTGTCCTTCCTCAACTTTTGTGCTTCAGTAGGCCGTGTCATTCGTCTTTGCGGCTCGATCACCGTTCGTCACATTTTGAGTGCCAACAAGGTATTGTGGATCTGGTCTCTAGGGTGTCTTTGAATGGATCTAGCTCCTTATATACATCATATTGGGGAATGAAACCTTAAGAGTGAGGAAGATCTAAAGGAGTGCTTCTTGTTCTAACCTTTGTGTGTGTAGGTTCGCAGCAGCAGCTCAAGGGCCTTCTTCCACCTTGTTCTGAACCTAAAAGTGAAGGGAAGAAGCTTGAATCAAGCCTCCACATCATCCCCAACAATAAGTTGCGTGGGTTATCAAAGCTGTAACCTTATTTGTACAACAAAGCTTCATTCTTCCTCAAGGATCGATCTTCCTCCTGCAGAAGCATTCAATTACATTCAAGGAAGTGAAAGGGGGATCTTCAACCATGATAAATCATTCTTCACTCTTTTATCTCAGATGTACTTTGTGTCTACTTGAGTATTTGATGTAAAACTTGATTCAGATCTGTGTGTGTGTTGTTCATGTTCGGAAACACGAATGTGTGTGTGTGTATGTGTGGTAGCCCAGATCGGGTGCCGCGTGTGTGTTTTTGCTGTTCTACACAGCGTGTATGTATGGCTCACTTCTTAGTGAAGTCTTGATCCTCACGAGTGAGGGGTGGACGTAGGGGACACGGCAGTATACCCGAACCACCTAAAAATTCCGTGTGTCACTTGTGGTTTGTTCTTCCGCATCCATAGTCGAGTGGGCTTCACGGTGAGTTGAGCGTACACCAATTCCATTGTCAAACACCTACCAATATCCACACGCATTCACAAGTGTGTCCATGTTCGAGTGAGATCTGGTGCATGTATGTTTTATTAACTTAGTTTCACTCCACAAGAATTTTAATTGGCCAATCAATTCACCCCTCCCCTCTTGATTGCCGCCTTTCGGGACTCAACAATTGGTATCAGAGCATTGGTCTCTGTTTCACTCGACCACACGGTCGTAGAGTAGATCCCTTTATATGGCAAACAAGGGGATGATGCCCGAAGGGCATTCGATCCAAAATCCTCTGTTCTTTGATGGATCAGTTTACCCTTATTGGAAAAATAGAATGTATGTTTTTCTATGAGCCCAAGACTATGACGTGTGGCGCGTCATTAGCAAGGGTCCATATACTCTGTCTCAAAATGAGGATGAGTGGGATGATGAGGATATAAAGAAGTGTTCAGCAAACTTCAAAGCCATGAATATAATACAGTGTGCCATTCATCCTAATGAATACTCACGTATTTCCATGTGTTCTTCTGCGTAGGAGATGTGGAACAAGCTGCAGTTGATCTATGAAGGAACATCAGAAGTAAAGGAAACCAAGGCGAATCTGTTAGTCCGGGATTATGAGTTATTTATGATGAAACCAGAGGAGTCCATTTCTGATATGTTTGCAAGATTGACGGAAATCATGAATGGATTAAAGGGTCTTGGTAAAGAGTATTCCGACATGGAACTCCTCAGAAAGGTATTGAGATCCTTGTCTTCACAATGGCACACAAAGGCCACTGTAATCGAGGACTCAAAGGATCTCAGCACTCTGAAATTGGACGAGCTAATTGGCTCCTTGATGACTTATGAAATCAACATCAAGAGGAGCGAGGAGGACCACAAAAAGAAGAAGGTAGTCACACCTTTGGCCCTAAAAGTGAATCTACAAGATTCAAAGGGCAGTGACAATCATTCAACCGACAACACTGAAGATGAAGAGCTGGTTGCCATGATTACAAGAAGGGCAAGAAGGTTCGTCAAAAGGACCAAAAATTTCGGTGGTCAATTCAGAAAGGGACCAAGAAGGCAAGGTCCGAATAGAGGAGGAAGTAGCAAGAAACAAAAAGTGATCTGCTACGAATGCAAGAAACCCGGTCACATGCGGGGTGAGTGCCCCGATCTGATGAAGAAGCTGAAGAAAGGAAAATTCAAGAAGCCCAAGGCCATGGTGGCCACTTGGAGCGATGAAGATGAGGAAGAGTCCGGGAATGAAGATGGACTAGATGAGCTGGTCCAGAACCTATGCTTCATGACCGATGACGACGATGGAAATGAGGTAGATTCTGAAACTGAAACTCTTACTTGTGAACAATGGCAAATTGCATATGAGTCATTATATGAAAAATGTAAAAAATTCAGATCTGAAAATAGACATTTTAAAAAGGAAATTAAATATCTTGTACATGCTGAAAACTCATGTGAAAATTGCCATGTGTTGAAATTTGAAACTGATAAATTGATAAATGAGAAAGAAATTCTTGTGTCAAAAAATGAATTGCTTGAAGAAGAGATTTCATGCATGAGAGAGGAGCAATTCACACTAAGTAAAATGCATGATGATTTGAAAAATAATCTAGAACAAGAAAAGCTTGAAAGCATGGCATGCAATCAAGCAAAAGAAAAGGCCGAAAATCAAGTCTATTCTCTAATGCATGAAAACCATGAGTTGAAGGATGCTAGTGCCATTTTTGAAAAAGGAAAAACTTTACAATCTGAAACACATTCAACTCATATGCCTCCCAGAAGTTCATCTCCATCCACGTCAAAAACACATGTGCATAATTCTTTCTTGAATAAAGGAAGGAGAAGAAACAGAGATAGAGCCATTACATACTTTTATTGTGGAAGGTTAGGCCATGACATGTATGATTGTAGAATTCTGAAATTTGATGATGAAAGCTTTGCTATAATGAGAAATAGATCATACACATCTCATGTTTCTAACCATCGTGGACCCAAGCTTGCTTGGGTACCAAAATCTGCATAAGTATGGTTGTTGTGATTGCAGATCTTCTTGAGAGCTCAATGGAATAGGTGGTATTTGGATAGTGGATGCTCTCGGCACATGACGGGAAACAAAGAATTGTTTGCGGACCTGCATGAAAAGGATGGTGGAACAGTGGCATTTGGTGGTAAGGACAAAGGTAAAATCATCGGAGAAGGTAAGATAGATGGATTGCCTAAGCTGAAGGTTCCGGATGAAGGAGTCTGTGGGGCGTGCAGCATGGGTAAGCAAACAAGGACATCATTCAAGTGTAAGATTGATGTAACTACATCAAGGCCCCTTGAGTTAATCCACATTCACCTTTTTGGACCAAGCAGAATACATAGCTTGGGTGGTAAATTGTATGGCTTTGTCATTGTGGATGATTATTCAAGATTTTGTTGGGTTTACTTCCTTTCACATAAAAATGATGCCCTGATGGAGTTTGAAGCATTTTGCAGGGTAGTTCAAAATGAAAAGGGGTGTTGCATCAAAGCCGTGCAGAGCGATCACGGTAAGGAATTTGATAATCTTGAGTTCAACAGCTTTTGCAAGGCTCAAGGCTATACGCATGACTTCTCCGCACCAAGAACCCTCGAACAGAATGGTGTTGTTGAAAAGAAGAACAAGACGCTAATTGAGATGGCAAGAACCATGCTAAACAAGAACAACTTGTCGAGGTACTTTTGGGCTGAAGCAGTGAACATCGCTTGCTACATTATCAATCGTGCCATGGTAAGACCACTGTTGAAGAAAACCCCCTATGAGATGTACCGAGGTAAGAAGCCAAACATCTCCTATTTTAGACCGTTCGGCTCAGTTTGTTACATTCATAACAATGGTAAGGTGGACCTGCCTAAATTTGACCCCAAAAGTGACAAAGGTATATTTCTTGGATACTCTCTTAGCTCAAGAGCTTATCGAGTGTATAACTTGAGAACTCTTGTAGTTGAGGAAAGCCCCCATGTCATCATTGATGAATCATCTTCTAAAAGCACTAATGAAAAATCTATTTTGCAGGACGATGAATTGAATGACGGTAATATCGAGATGATGGAAGGAAAAATTGAAAAATAAGAAGTAAAAGAACCACAAGAAGATGATGCAAATCCGGAAGATCAGTTGGAACAGTAGCTTCCAAGGCAATGGACTTTCGAAAAGGACAATCCGCCAGAGAATGTGATCGGCAATGTTGAAGATGGAACAAGAACACAAGCCTCCTTCAGGGAAGTAGAAAATCATGACTATATTGCCTTACTTTCCCAGTTTGAACCTCACTCTATTGAAGAGGCCTTGAAGGATGAGTCTTGGATCATGGCTATGCAAGAAGAACTACACCGATTCCAAAGGAACAAAGTGTGGTTCCTCGTGCCATGTCCTAGAAACCACTCAGTGATCGGGACAAAGTGGGTTTTTCAAAACAAAACAAACGATCAAGGAGTGGTAACTAGGAACAAGGCCAGACAAGTAGCTAAAGGCTATAGCCAAGAGCTTGGAATTGATTTTGATGAGTCTTTTACTCTAGTAGCAAGACTCGCGGCTGTGAGAGTTCGATTAGCATTTATATGCTGTAACAACATTAGATTGTTTCAAATGGATGTTAAAAGTGCATTTTTGAATGGCTACATATCGGAGGACGTGTACGTGGAGCAACCACCGGGTTTCAGGACACGAAGCATCCAGACCATGTGTACAAGCTAGACAAGGTACTCTACGGTCTGAAACAAGCACCTCGGGCATGGTATGAATGGTTAAGTGATTTCCTCGTTCAAAATGGATTCAAACGAGGTAATGTTCATCAAACCCTTTTCACGAAGTTGAACGGTAAGAAAATCTTAATTGTTCAAGTTTATGTAGATGATATTGTCTTTGGCTCCACCAAAGATCCTCTCAGCAAAGACTTTGCCAAATTGATGCAAAGTGAGTTTGAAATGAGTCTTATGGGAGAGCTGACATTCTTCTTGGTATTGCAGGTCACACAGACGGCTGACGATATGTTCATACATCAGAAGAAGTATGCAATGGAGCTGCTGAAAAAATTCAACCTGACCTCTACCAAACCACAACCAACTCCCATGTCCACCTCAATAAAAATTGATCAAGATGAATCTGGTAAATCCGTGGACCAAAAACTCTTCAGAAGCATGATAGGTTCCCTATTGTATTTAACTGCCAGCAGGCCCAACATTCAATTTGCTATGTGTTTGTGTGCACGATTTCAGTCCAATCCAAAAGAATCACACATGTCAGCTGTTAAACGAATTTTCAGATATATTGCTGGTTCAAGTAATTTAGGAATGTGGTTTTCGCGTAATTCGAGCTTTGATTTAGTTGCTTATTCTGATGCCGATTATGCGGGTTGTAAAGTGGATCGGAAAAGCACCAGTGGGTATTGCCAATTTCTTGGGGGATGCGTGGTCTCATGGGCCTTCAAGAAACAAAACTCAGTGGCTCTATCAACCGCCGAAGCTGAATATGTGGCTGTCGGGAGTTGCGTTGCCCAAGTGCTATGGATCCAACAACAGATGATTGATTATGGCATTTCCTTCAAAAACACTTCAATCTTGTGTGACAACACTTCAGCCATAAACTTGTCAAAGAACCCAGTCCATCACTCTCGTACAAAGTATATTGAAATAAGACATCATTTTCTCAGGGATCATGTGAGCAAGGGTGATGTAGAAATCAGATTCATTGAAACAGACCAACAAATTATCGACATTTTCACCAAACCTCTAAGTGAAGAAAAATTCACAATATTCAGGAGAGAATTAGGGGTTTGTAGGATAGACGAGTCTGAGTCATGATCATGTGCATAACTAGGTATATACGTCAATGCATAGCATGCATTTGCATTAGTATGGTGCATAGTTGAATTTCCCCTTGTCATGCATGTGCATTATGATTGCTTGAAAAATAAAACAAAAACAAAAAATATATATATGTGTGTGAAAAAGCATGACTGTGTGTATTGCATGTCTTCTATTTATAGAATACAACCATGTCATTGTAATTTCTATGGCCGATATTTCCTTGAGTTCTTTAAATGCCAGCAAGAGAGCAAAACCCCTCAATATCTAAAATTCGGAGATGTTAGATAATGAACGTCTACTATGATCCTAGATTTTCTTGAAACAAGTTCCACAATGCATTAACCCATAAAACAACTCCAATTCCTTGATTCCAACATGATATTATCATTGGGGATTAGAGCCACATCATTTTTTTTGACCTTCCCTTTCACTTAAACAATTTTTGGTGAAAAACAGTGGAAGGGTCGACCCCCAGGGTCGACCCACGTAGAAGGGACGACCCCAAGGGTCGACCCTCACGATATCGGATCATGTCTGGGGCCGGGGTGAAAGGGGTCGACCCATTGGGTCGACCCGTTACGGTCGGGCGGCGTCTGCCGCGTCCGAACCGCCCTAAAAGGGGTGGAAACCCTATGTTTCCCCCTTCCAATCTCCTAAAACCCAGATCGGGTGCCGCGTGTGTGTGTTTGCTGTTCTACACAGCGTGTGTGTGTGGCTCACTTCTTAGTGAAGTCTTGATCCTCACGAGTGAGGGGTGGACGTAGGGGACACGGCAGTGTACCCGAACCACCTAAAAATTCGTGTGTCACTTGTGGTTTGTTCTTCCGCATCCATAGTTGAGTGGGCTTAATGGTGAGTTGAGCGTACACCAATTCCATTGTCAAACACCTACCAATATCCACACGCATTCACAAGTGTGTCCATGTTCGAGTGAGATCTGGTGCATGTATGTTTTAATAATTTAGTTTCACTCCACAAGAATTTTAATTGGCCAATCAATTCACCCCTCCCCTCTTGATTGCCGCCTTTCGGGACTCTACACTTTAGAAGTAAATTTAATTTCAATTGTTACAATTTTTAATGTGCATGCAACAAGTAAGGTTGTATCTTGCTAATTTAAACAAAATTAAATAATATTTAAGTTATCAACTATTTATATGAAATGACATATAGCAATGAATATGAAATGACAATATCATGTGATGACTTTTAAAATTAAAATTTCTAATACAGGGTATAACAAGATTGAATATGTTAACTAAACAAGGATACATAATTATATATTGTTTAAACAAGGTACATGAACTAACCGGATATGTTTACGAATGAAGTTAATGCTAAATGAGTATGAACACAAAAATATTTTAATCAGGATAGAGATGTTATTAGTGCAGAGATCAACAAATTAATTTCAGATATGATATTAATGCAATATATATGTTTATGTAATAAGGTGTTGTTATTATCACATAGATATATTTGTAAATAGTTCAAAGGTTAGCACTCCGTTCAACAGGAGTATATGTGTAAATATATATATAGTTCTCGATACAACAGTAGTGAAAGAAAGGGGTTGATTGGCTATGTATTACAGGGGGATCAACTATCTTATTTGGTGTTTTAATGAGAGCAAGGGGGAACATCAGGCACGCCCCGAGCGCGGAAGGAACCCGGTACGCGTGACGAGTTATATCATTCATGTCAATCAGAGCATAAGGAATTCGACCTTATAGACATAGATGCGTAAATTGCAAGATAACCAATTCCAATTTATTCATAATAACCAGTAAGGTAAATCCATTACATAATCTCCTTCTTGAAAAAAGTACTAAAGGACATATTTTTTTAATCCAAAAAGCCCTACCTAGAGGCAGATGGGGGGGCCATCAGCCACTAGGGGGTGAATTTTATTACTGAATAGGATGAATTAAGATTACATCTGTCGGATGCTGGACATACCCAGCTTATCCATTCGAGCCTCTCCCTTTATAATAGGGGGTAATTCATTGTAGGAGAGAAAAACATTACATTTGGAGGAGCAGGCTAAGGAGGCCAGTAGATCCGCTACTTTATTTCCTTCTCTGTAAGTGTGAACAGTCTTGTCAAAATGAGTAGTAGATCTCCAGATGTCTCTTGCATAAGAAAGAATTGACCATGGACATTGGTAATCCTTGTTAATAACTCGAACAAGAACTTGGGAGTCACATTCAATATAAGCTGGGTGGTCTGAAATAGTATGCAAATAATGAATTCCATCAATAAGAGCTCTTGCCTCTGCTACCAGGCTGTTGGCCTGACTATAGAAGTGGGAGAATGCTAGGAGGACATTTCCATTATGATCTCTGATGACACCACCTCCTCCAGAGGTTCCATCGGACTTGCAAGCCCCATCAGTATTTAATTTTAAGAATGGCCAAGGGGGAGATACCCATTTAATTGCTTTCAGCTGAGCACCAATTGAACTTGAGGCAAAGATCCCTAGGGAATCAAGAGTCCTCCGTTTGCTAATATCATGCTCTTTGTATGATGCACTTGTGCAGGCCTGCTTCACTTTTGCAATAATTTGGTGGAGAATACGGCTTTTGGATATAGTACTGCCTTCATATCTCGCAGAGTTCCTAGCTCTCCAAATATCCCAGCAACCAAAGCCAATCACTGCTTGGATTAGGAGCCCATGAGCTGAATTCACCTTTATGTGGCAAGCAACATTTGAAATGAAAGATGTGACATTATTTCCTTCCAATGGCAGCCCCATAGATTGGAAGTAAGACCATATGTGAGATGCTAATTCACTGTGAATGAAAATATGGTTTATACTTTCCCCCTGATGGGCCTGATAGCAGGAACATTTAGAGCACATTTGGATACCCAGACGTTGGACATTTGTGTCAACAGGGAGGCTGTTATGTAGAATTTTCCATAGATGAACTAAAATTTTGGTTGGAAGCCATGAAGACCAAAGCCTTGGCCATTGAGCTGATTGAAGGCAGTTTCAGAAAGTACTTTGTAAGTGGAAGCCACCGAGCAATGTCCTGTGGAGGACAGACTCCATACTGGGAGGTCAGTATCAGGGGTGAGAGTGGTGTGAATAATTGTTGTTTTAAGATTAACAGGCAGAAATCTGTCCATTAAATCTGTTTCCTCTCTTGGGGAGCGCAGCAGGAACTCATTAACAGTAATGTTTGAATTTGGGATACTGTTGGGAGGTACAAAATCAGATAGACAGTTCTTTCCAATCCAGTTATCATACCAAAAATTTGTGTGCTTCCCATCTCCAATGATGATCTTTTGAAATTATAGAACAATCTGTTTTGCCTTGATCCAACTTTGTCTGGCAGGTCCAGCCATATTATTAAAATTCACATCTCTCAAGTGGCACTGCCCAATATACTTAGCTCTGAAGAAAGTTGCCCACAAGGAGTTAGCATGCAATACTTGCCATAACATCTTAACTCTTAGAGCAATGTCCATCTGCCTGAGAGACATAATTCCAAGGCCTCCCTGAGATATAGGTCTGCAGATTATGTCCCAGGATCTCCAATGTCTTTTGTTCCCATTCGGTGAGGAGCCCCAGAAAAAATTTGCAAAAGACTGCTCCAACAGGTGGTGAGTACCAGAGTGAAGAGGTGCAGTGGATAGGGAATAAATAGGAATTGAGGTGAGAACATGCTTTATCAAAGTCAACTTAGCACCTTGTGATAGGAGACTGGATTTCCAACCAGAGATCCTCTTTTGAATGGAGTGAATGATACCTGCATAATGCACTTTTTTGCTGCGGCCTAGAACCAGAGGGAATCCAAGATATTTGAGTGGGAAACTGTGTCTGGTGAAACCAGTTAGCCTGGATATCCGATGGACAGTGGGATCATTTGTCTTAGGGTGTAAGAGAAAACCACTCTTACTGGTATTGATAAGCTGACCTGACCCCCGTTCATAAGTTTTGAGCAGCTTCAGTAAATACCTGACAGATGCAAGGCTAGCCTTACTAAATATCAAAGTGTCGTCTGTAAATAATAGATGGGAAACAGTGGGACACCTCCGAGGCCCTTGAAAACTTTCAATTCATCTATTTAACTGAGCTTCTTTTAAAGATCTGCTCAAACTTTCCTCAGCAATAATAAATAAGGATGGGGCAACCGGATCACCCTGCTGAACACCCCTAGATGATTTAAAAAATCCAGCAACATCACCATTCAATAAGACTGAGAACCAACAATTCTGGATAAGCTTGCCAATCAGCTATATGAAAGACAGACTGAAACCAAATCTTTGCAGAATAGCAAACAGGAAATCCCATTCAAGTCTATCATAGGCCTTGGCCATGTCTAATTTAAAGATGATATTCTTTCCTCTGGTTTTTCTGCCTAATTCCTGAGTCAAGTCTTGAGCTAAAGCAATATTTTCAGTTATGTGCCTCCCTTTTACAAAAGTAGTTTGTTCCTGCGAGATTATGTTTGGTAGGATTGTGGCCAATCTTTTATTGACAATGGATGAGATGATCTTATAAAAGAAGTTACATAGACTGATCGGCCTGTAATCCGAAATATTCACTGCCTTTGGTTTTTTTGGAATTAAAGCAATTACAGTGGAAGATACAAATCTTGGGAGGGGCTGTGGGTTTGTAAATGCTTCTTGAACAGCCCTTACAACCACATCAGAAATGATTGGCCAAGCCTTATGGAAGAAAGCACCCGTGAATCCATCCGGCCCTGGTGCACTGTCAGCAGAGAGTGCAAATACAATATCCTTTATTTCCAGTTCAGTAGGAACAGCACAGAGCATTAAATTATCTTGCTGGGTAACTAAATTCGGAATGCAGTTTAAGGAGGATTCCTCTATATGATGCAGCTGAGAAGAGAATGCAGACTGAAAATGGGTAACAACAATGCTCTTCATATCTTCATGATCTGAGGTTAACATGCCTGCTGAGTTTCGGAGCTGAGGAATATACTGTTTGTTTCTTTTGGCTTTGGTCGAAGTATGGAGGAATTTAGTATTTCCGTCCCCCTCCTTTAACCATCTAATCCCTGACTTCTATCTCCAAAAGCATTCTCATGTAAAAGCCTTTCAGATTGGAGAGATTTGCCCTTTTCTAAAATGTTGTGATTTTCCAGAGAAGGATGTATATCATAAGTGTGTTCAGCTTTTAGAACCGCGTCCTCTGATGCCATCAAATTCAAATGAACATGACCAAAAGTCTGCTTGTTCCAATTGCGAAGCATAATCCTCAAGTATTTGAGCTTCAAGTATATAGTGGACATAGGGGAGGATGCCAAAGGGCTGGTATTCCAACAGGTATTAACATCCATAAGAAAATTCTCATGCACAGTCCACATATTCTGAAAACAAAATCGGCTCTTAAAGGTGTTCTTGAGTAGCAATTTCACCAATAGGGGTGCATGATCAGAAGCTTCCCTGGATAAATGTTCAATAGAAATTGGGAATAGATTTTGCCAATCTGAATTTATGAGAACCCTGTCCAGCCGAGCCTAGATACCATGACACCCACTTTGGTTGTTATGCCATGTAAACTGTGATCCCATGAAACCTGCATCAAATAAAGCACAATCTGAAGCACACTCAATAAAGTCAGAGATTGCACCTAAATTTGGTGGATTTCCACCAATTTTTTCCTCCACTGACATAATGCAGTTAAAATCCCCAGCCACTAGCCAAGGCCCTGAGATTTGAGAATGCACTGATAGAAGGGACATCCACAAAGCCTGCCTCTCTAGAATGGACATCCACAAAGCCTGCCTCTCTAGAACGGAACATTTTGCATAAACAAAAGATAGGTGGAAAAGAGGCCAGACAGAACCAGTTTGTGTAAGAGTAATTTGCTGCTCATCCGAATTGACAATAGAAAAGTCCAGGGGGTCTCTCCAAAAAATCCAAATATGAGCCATATCATCACAGTTGGCAATACAGTTACTCATTCCTAGTTTCCTGCATATGTGAGTCATTTTACTGACATGAATTTTGGGCTCCAGCACAGCAATACACTCAATTTTATGGGACTTAATGAAAAATTTAACCCTCCCAATCGAAATATCATTTCCTATTCCTCTAATATTCCATATGATGAAATTCATTAGGATTTGGATAGAGGAAGAGACCCGGAAGATCCAGTCCTGGTCATGGATCTAGTTTTGACACCTGTATTTTCATTGAGCATATTCCTGGAGTTTTCAATTTCTGCTGCGTTTGCAATGTTCTGTCTTATATTTGTCAACTCCACACTTTGCTGTAGTTTCTGAGAGCAAGGCAGTGAATCCGGCTGGCTGCTTAAGGCAAGCAAAGGAACCTGTTGTGTGATCATAGTTTGGTGGTCAACAATGGCTAATTCCGGAACAAGAGCAATAAGACCATTACCATCAAACCTTTGTCCTGAAGGGAGCTCTCTAATAGGAGCAATAGTTGTTTCTGGAGGAATCTCAGTGTTCCGACAAGAAGAATCTACTAAATTCAATGTAAGTGAGGTTTCAGCCAGATTTACTTCAGCAGATTTAGTTGTATCAGTTTGTGCCCTTTGGGCACTGACATCCATATGTGTATGCATTGAATTTCCTTGATAAACAGGGGAAATTTCTTTTAATTCGGAAGCATTTTCCCCCGCAATCTTTGAGAGGGGCATCATATCTTCTTCACTGTTTGCATGAGCATCCGGATAAGCCCCTACAACATCACCACCCGAAGTTTCATGTGAAATCGAAAGCTTAACAGGAGGAGGCACTTCATTTCCAACATTCCTTTTAGCACCTGTGTTCAGCTTAGCCACCGGTTTCCAGACATTTTTAACAGGTCTAGAGGTAGCCTGTGGCATTTCAGGATATACCACTGGCTGACTCATTTTACCTTTACAATCGTTCAATGAATGGCCTAGTCTGGAGCAACTCGAACAGAAAGTGGGAAGCTCAGGGTACAGGATATCTTGCCAGGTCCCTCCCCCAGGAAAACCAACCCACAGTCTATGTGGGTGAGACTTCAGGATATCCAACTCAACACATACACGGGCAGCCATCGTGTTGGAAAGATTTAGAGTGGAGGCATCAATTTTCAAGACCTTCCCAATGTTCCCGGCAATAGAACGCAACATAGGCTCCACAAAAAGATTCACAGGCAACCCAGGGAAAGAGATCCATACCGGCAGAATAGAGGAATCTTCATTTGGTGAAAATTGCATTGTCCACTTAAAGAACCGGAAAATTTTGCCATGAACATAGAGATGTTCTCTTAGAAGCAGCTGTAAATAATCCTCTTGATTGCGGAATCGCAGAAGTAAGTGCTTGGAGTCCAAAGAACTGATCATAAAATCTTCCTTGAAGCTGCACCGATTAGTGAGATGGGCCCTGATCTCAGGGAAAGTAGGTCTTCCTTGAGGCGTACGAGCCACCAGTGCAAAAGCAAAAGGCATCATAGACGCTGCAAGTTCTTCAGCAGAGAAAAAGACAGCCGATTCACCACCATTCGTAAGTGCTGGCTCGTGGACCTTACCAGGAACGACAGGCGGCAACAACGACGAGGTAAGAGCTTCAGCAAAAGTGCGACTTCTCCCCGGGGGGACAGCGGGGGACGAAGAAACCAAGGCGGGAAGGGACGAAGACGCAGTTGCTACAATAGAGGGGGCCACGACGGGCCCCCCCGAGGTCGCCATAGCCAAGGAGTCAAAGCGCCTCCATGGGGCCTACGCTAGGTCAAAGCACTTCAGATCTTTCTTGCTAGATGTGCTTTTTTGATACATGAGGTGGTCGTCAAAAAATGATCATGTACTAAAGGACATACTAGACTCAATAAAAGAAAACTACAATGATTGACTCAAGAAATAGGGAAAAGACACGACTAGATAACGACATCGATAGTTGGAACAGCTCTACGCTCTTTACTCGTTCCCATTGCCATCCAATTGATTCTCGTCATCAGAGTTATCTGGAAAATAGGAGAAAACACTCGGTGAGCGAACGCTCAGTAGGAATTATATCTCAAGTACAAACTTGCTTAAAGTAGATTACATGTTATATGAATGCAAGTATAGCTATGCATGTACGTAAGATAAAGATGAGAGTGAAGTACCAATGGCTAATAGAGATGAACTAGCAAGATTTCATGATAGTCATGTGAAGTATCAAGATTTATCAAGTCATGTAAATATCAAGTCATGTCATGTGAATTGACTATTATAATATCAAGCAAGTAAATATCCATTCCAAGCCACGCAAGTCATGCCATGTAAAGTCAAGTACTATAGGGTTTATGGAATGCCATAAATCAAACTAGTCATGTACTTCGGTGCAATGCCACACCGTGATCAATCAACTCCCATGGGCACAAGTACTTTCGGGTGCTCCTCCCAAGATCAGATCGGGCCCTATATGCACAAGCATTGAGTCATGTATATTTTTAGACATTGTTGACATCAAAATTTGCATAAGCAGAGGTGTCAAAGAAAACCTTCAACCAAGCATCCAGAGCCTTGAAGAGCAATCAAGGATGCAACTCCGATGTCATCCCGAGAAGTTTGGTAAACTAGGATAGATAAAGGGTCTATCACCTTCGACACTCTGTCCGGCTGAAGCCCTTCGGGTCAAGCTGCTGCTCAGCACGACTGTCATTTTAGATGGTAGAGCTGATTAAACTTTGTCAAGCTCCGGGCAATCATCTGCCTGCTGCAAAGGATCTTCAAAATATCATGATACTTACAAAATGGGACCCACATCACCTGCCAAGCAGTGGGGACATAGGACATCACAGACTACAAGAGCAAATGCTATTATTTGACAAAATGAACAGCTAAAATGAATTGGGCCAAGCCCATGCACAACGCCGAATGGGTATTGGGCCGAAATGGACAAAAGCCCAGCACCACGCGCCGATGACCAATGGCGCCGATGCCCAAGGCCCAAGGCGTGCCGAGTCCATCCCGCGCCGACCGAAGGCCACTCCCACCTTTCCACGCGCCGACTGGATGGGCTAAAGCCCCTATAAAATTCCATGTCTTCGAAGAATAGGGGAGAGGAGAAAAAAAGGAGGAGGATACAGTAAGAAAAAGAGGGGTTCCATCCTTTTCTGTTCGACGGCCGACTGAGTGACTGAGAGCATCCAGGGCACTAAGAGAGAGAGAGAGAGAGAGCCTGTCGAGCCAGAAGGCAGAAGGCAGAAGTTACTGAGAGAATAGTTACAGAGGGATCAACTCCGCTGTCCTGTTTCAGGTGGGAGTCCGCTGGTCGGATGCCCCTCGGGGCTATATTCATCTCTCCCCCTTTCTCTGTTCTATTCGGTTCTACCGTTTCTTTTTTTGTAACTCCTGTTCGGTGTGCTATGATGATATGAGAATGAGTTTCGAAGCGGAAGATCCGCTCAATGGATGTAATCGGAATGTGTAGTTTACATTTGATTCTATGAAATATAATGAGATGCTTCTCATTTTGATGCTTTCTCCCTCTCTCTCTTCCTGGGAACTATTATATTCGATAGCTCTTATATACATATTTTGATTCTACTGTGCATACACATCTCTCAGATTGTGTGGAACCATTTCTATTGCCTCGTCGTTGTTTTCCCAACCTCACAGTCGTGGTGAGAGCTTGAGACAGTCCATATCATGGCCTCTCATTCGTGAGGTGGTGAGGGATATAATCAAGTCGCAGTTTATGTGATTCCACAAATAACTGGCTCCCGGTGATACTCATGGGTGAAGCTTCTCGTTCCCTAGGATGATCTGTCTAAAGCCAGTTAGCATCATTTTCTTATTTTCTCTCTCTCTACCAAAAACCCCTGAATAAAGCCTCAAAGCCCCCAAATCCTCAAATCTTCCCCATCAGCGCCCCATTTAATCTCCCGGCACGGTGCTCTCTCGGCGCTGGTCCTGCGCCGATTGTCAGGCGCGCCGATAACCAATGAAACCCTTCCCCGCGTCGGTTTGCTTCCACGCCGACCACCTCTCTCTGCTAGCCGATGCCCCATCGCGTCGAGTCCCTACCGCACCGATTCCGTGGGCACCGATTCCCTCTAAGGCCGATCCATATGCCCGTCAATCCCCTTAAGCTAGAGACATCTGATCATCTAGCGACCTCTGATGAACCCTAAAGCCCAGCACTCGGAGCCTTATCATCCTTCGTTTAGAACCCGTACTATCTCGAGGAGGAATAATGGTCTTTCACTCAAATCCACGAAAGCTAAACTAATGGGGTTTATCCCTACATTCTGCCAATTATGATGTTTCTTTTCTAACCCCACTGGCCCATGGAGTTCTGCCACTGCATGTTCTCCTATGATCCCTTTAAGGGAATATCAGTAAATACCATGATAAGCGGACATTGTCCCATTGCATCTCAATCCTTTTTGGATCCCGGGCCATGCCAGTCTCTCTCTTTGGCTTCCATCTCGGCACTCTGTGGATGGATGTCCTATACCCCTCCTCCCCCCCCCGGGCATGATTCGAAATAAGGGGAGATGCTGTCTGAATGAATTCCAATCTTCGCTATGTTGAATCATCTACAAACCCCTTGGAGCTAGAGAGGTCTGCCTCTGCATGTCCTCTACTGACTCCCTCTCGGGAATAATAAAATTCAATGCCGTGATGGACGAATACTGTCTCGGTTTAGTCCAACCTCATGATATTCGGGCATTGATATGCTCCGATCTTTTATGGATTCTCTCCCGGCTCTGTGTGGACAGTTTTATATTCCCACTTGACAGAGTCCAAGATAAGGGGATATGCTGCCAGATTTATTCCATATACTCTCATATAGTGACGATCGACTGAGTAGCTAAAGTAGCTAAATGTGCATGTAGCACATCCGTCAGATTAAGTCTATGGTTTGAAGTCTATTCATACCTGCCTGATTCTGCGAAGAATAATGTTTCGCTTTCTTTGCAATCATTTACATGATAATTAATGAAGAATCCCATGTCCACCATCCTATTCTTTCGGTATATCAAATAGTGTGTGGTTGAAGGTCGAATTATGCCCGACCGGAAGTCATCACTATGCGTGAGGATGGTCCTCAAACCTAGGTTCTCTGCCTTGTATTGGGAATCAGGTAGATAAATCATAATAAACTACAAATCGCATGAACATCTGCATGCATCTTCTACCCTGCAAATAAAATGAGCACGACAGTCTTATCTTGTTTTGCCCCCCGGGTCCCTTCTACTTTGGCGATTAATTAAGGGTTTTCCTTCCCCTGGAAGGATGTAATTAACGTCATAGCCTTTATGGTATGACGGACTTCTGGTCCCGACTTAAATCCCACAATCAACTGACTAAGTCAGATCGAGCGCATAATGAAATCGTCACCTCGGTGATTGGCATGCCTAAATAAAACACAAATAAATAAAGAAATAAATGAAACAAATAAAAATAAAAAATATATAAAATAAATAACATGAAGATCCGAAAACATAATCGAGTCCACAAAGTTGGCACGCCCAGTGGGACTAGGTCTCCCTTCATCTTTTCACCAAAGTAGGAGGCCTGGCGGCCTCCCTAAAAGTTGTGATTGTGTGCTGATCTTATTTGCAGAAGTTCAAATGGAGACTAGACTGGTTTCTGTCAAGTTCGGCCAACAAGTCATCAACAACCACGTTCGTGATGGGTACCTAGCGATGCCGAGGGTGTTCGGGTCCATGCCACCGATGGTGGGCTTCCCGAACTGCTTGGGGCTTGCATTCGTCGACCTACTCCAAGTCGATGGTAAAGCTGAGAAGACTGTTGCGGTAAAAGCCGCGAATGGACCAGAAAAGAAGAAGTCATGAAAGACGGTTGTCTCGTGTACCATTGTTCCATGCTATGTACATCATATGGATAGGAGGACCACTGTTCCTGCTCTTGCTGGCAAAAGAAAGAAGAGTTACCGTAGAAATCGGATTGTTGCACCTCGAGGATGTCTGTCAACTTCAGGGAAGTCCATGCTGGTCGGTGGAATGGGGGTGTATTTCAATGGTCACCCGGCTGAGGCAGTGCCCAACCGCATCATTCCAGCGGTCCCCACCTATAACCAGTTTCAAGTGCTGGCCACCAGGAAGGCCAACGCAGAAAGAGACGAGAAGAAGTCACTGGCTCCTATGCCAAGGAAGTTCAAAAAGATATGGGTGCCCAAGAAAGCCCGGGGCCTAGCACCGGCCCCTTAGAGAAGAGAAGCTGCTGCTGTGCACCCTAGGAGAAGGAGGAAGGAAGGTCATATTGAAGAGAAAGAAGTGGAGGAGGTCATCCAAATGGTTGCTCCCCACATGCCAAAGGCCTGCGCCAAGCAAGCAGACATGTTCCGGTACCCCCGGAGGATGTATCAAACTTCCCAAATAACAAGACTAACTTATCAGCCAAAGACACAAGAACGACTGATGCCTCAAGTTGATCCCCAGAGGCACAGTCAAGAAGAGATGAACAAGGTAGTCCAAGACTATTTCCATTGCCTAGGGAACTCCTCCCTAGGACAACAAAGATTGCTCCACGCCATGGGCGCCGAAGGAGAAGAGAAGGATAACAAGGAAGAGATGATGTCAGGAATCTCATGCTCGGGCTCCAACGAGTATGAAGATGGACGAAGGGCCGAATATTTAGAAGATGACCTAAAAATGAAAAACAAGGAAAGAAGAGTCTCTGTATTCGACCGATTGACCCTCCCTGGTCATGCTCGAAGAAGAGTCTGGAGGCGAAGAGGAAAATTGCAGATCTTCGCCTGCAACATGATAGGAATAGTTGGCTGGTATGATGCTCTGCCCGACCAATCTGAAGATGTAATCAGATTAGCTCAAAGGCCCGGACCCATAACAAGGCGAGGTCAGGCAGCAAAAGAGAAACTTGCAACAATTGATGATTTGTTAGAGATCACTACCTTGACTACAAATGTGGTGACTTCTGGAGAAGAAGATGTGCCGCCAATAGTCCCGACTGAAGGGACATCTAGTCAAATGACAGAAGAGATGCCTATGGTTGTGGCTCTGGACCCAACTATCTTAATGATTTTCAGAAGATACCAGAAAGAGATTGAATCTCTTAAAAGGCAATTGAATGAGAGGAATGAACAAAGTCCTGTCTCCAAGCATGTTGAACTAGCAAAGGAGATCTCTAGTTCTGCGGAGGTTGTAATACATGCCGTCTCCCACCAAGCAAGTCACGGGAAAGCTCCATGCCAGCCCTTCCCACAACAGCCGACAGTGCAGCCTTCGACGCTTCAAGTGAAACCCTCTCCTCCATGAGTGCAGCCAGGTTTACATGCCACTGTCATGACAACTCCCTTTACACAACAACAGGCGTACTTCTACCCAGAGCCTGTTGATCTTACTGTAGTGAATAAGCTGATGGTCGAAAAGATGATAGAAATGAAACTGTCCGAGAGGGCTGATGGTGATTGCGGAGCTTTTGATGTCTACCGAGACTACCCCCAGGCATCAGCAAGCCGCCAAAGTTCGAGAAATTCAATGGGCAAGGCTCCCCAAAGGAACATATCGCTTATTATACAACAATCATGGGAGACTTGGCTGCTGATGAAGCTTATTTGCTAAAATTCTTCGGCTCGCCCCTCACGAGCTTGGTCTTTGAATGGTATTCCAGCCTCCCATCCGGGTCTGTAGCTGATTGGCCCGATATGCAGCGGAAGTTCCGAGAAATGTTCCATGTCACAAAAAGGGAAATTACAGTGGCAGAATTATACTCTACCAGACATAGGCAGGATGAAACAGCCCTGGATTATATTAAAAGATGGAAGAACCTGGCCATGAGATGCAGGCGGCCTCCGCATCAAGAAGATGATGTTCAAATATGCAAGCAAAACCTTAGGACGGAAGTGTTTGAAAAGATTATTGGAATAGATATCAGGACGTTCGACCATTTGAACAGTGTGGTGGCAGAGGTCGAAACCTTCCTGTCCAAATGTCCTGCAATTAACATTCCCGCTGTTCAGAAAGGGAAAGCTATTGAACGGCGATCAGCGCCAACTGAAGCAAACACTGTTGACTTCAAAACCTTTGACCAGCAAACAGAAAAGGCCAAAGTAGCAGCTGCCCCTCCGCCAATAGGGGCAGTGGAAAAGAAAGAAGGTGTCTCTTTGAGGAATAATGTGAAGAAATTATGCTCGTTTCCCAAAGAAAAGACACGGGCATTATTTGACTGGGCATATAAATACAACAAGATAACATTGCCTGAGCCAAAGAGACCCGATGATGCAGTAAAGAAGGATGATCCTCTATTCTGTCCATATCACCGGGCACTGGGACATGTCATTGAGAACTATTATGTCTTCAAGGATGTCATGGAAAGCATGATCAAGAAGGGTGAATTACAAATGGGAGAACACCAGGTGGATCCCCCGCGCCCTCATGAGCCCCCAGTAATGAGGCAAGCTGTCAATATGATTTTCTTGTACTAGCAATTGCCTGAAGAGGCTGCTGAAACTTGCACACAGCATACATATGAAGCATGCTTTCTTACCCCCATCAAGGATCAGGTGGGATGGCAAATAGTACCAGCTAAGACTAAAAGAAGGCCATCAGTCTCCGAAGTGTCGGGGGCCTCTATCCAGGGTGTCACTCCGAAACAAGCCCCGCCAGCAATAAACCCTGTGTGGCACACTACGGAGTCACCACCAGTTATCCGAATATTTACTCACAATCAGAGGAAGCAGACTCCGCTGCCAGCTCATGAGAAGATAAGCCCCGAGGTGAGGCGCTTGGAGCAATACATCAACCAGCCTGATGAATATGAACAGCCCGAGCTAAAGCCGATATTGGTAAAAGACCATGTCATTTGAGAAAAGTTGGAGGAATTAATCATCAAAGAGCAACCAGAAAAAGAAGAAGAAGAAGCTGGAGCCAACCTCTTCTGGGCGCACAAGCCGGCCGAGTCAAGGCACCGGAAGAGGAATAAACCAAGAAATAAGAAGAAAATAGTCACATTGCAATGTAATACTCTATCAGTACTGTTCATCCTGCCAGGAGAAGAGGATGAAGGGGAGCCTTCCGCCACATCACTGGAAGCGAATCAAGCCGAGGCTTCAACCTCAATGCATGCTACCCGCTCTGGGAGAAGGTGGGGGCGTCTACCTCCAGCCAACCACAATATTATCTTCAGGGGTGAGCAACCCTACCAGATACCCGAGCCAGAAGTCCAGGGCATTGAAATTCCTCCCCCGTCAGGCCTGTGAGCGACGTCACGCAGTTCGGGGAGCGAAGAAGACGCGGAGCGCGCGGGCTCCTCTTTGTTTGCTGCAACACAGAAATAAGAGAAAAGAGAATGGGCCACCACGGGAGATTGCTCCGGTGGGGCGAGCGGGACAAATGTAATATAGCAAGATATGGGGGTTAAACGGCCATAGCGGGAAGTGACTCGCCGCGGCCTCGGGGGGATGGGAATGGTGCAGAAATTAAATAGCAAGAATTGAAACGGCCATTGGGGAAGTGACTTGCCGCGGCCTCGAGAATATGAGCAGATAAGAATATAACAGAATATAAGGAGAATATAAAGAGCGAAAATTTAAACGACCATTGGGGAAGTGACTCGCCGCGGCCTCGAGAATATGAATAGATAAGAATATAACAAAATATAAAGAGAATATAAGAGCGGGAATTTAAACGGCCATTGGGGAAGTGACTCGCCGCGGCCTCAAGAATATGAATAGATAAGAATATAACATATAAGAACGGGAATTTAAACGGCCATTGGGGAAGTGACTCGCCGCGGCCTCGAGAATATGAGCAGAATATAACAGAATATAAAGAGAATATAAGAACGGGAATTTAAACGGCCATTGGGGAAGTGACTCGCCGCGGCCTCGAGAACAAGATGTGATCGCCAGGGGCCAAAAGACTCCAAAATAAGAAAGTGATCGCGCCTACCTCAAGAGCGGGAGATGGCAGGTTGCTTCTTCCTCCCCCTTCGACCGGCCGACGGAGAGGGCTTTCCTTGGGTACCCTTGCAAAATAACGACAAACAAGTAACGAGTGGATTCGAAAGATGAAGGTGTAGTATTCAAATCCTTGCGATAAAAATAACGAAATGGTGGCAAGACACACACCTGGTTGGTGTTATCTTTTAAACCCCTCTCGGACTCGAGTAGGAGGAAAATGAGATAATGGATGCAAGAAGTATATAAGAAGAGGTGCCCTTATGAAGGGGGATAGAGGATGCGAGATGATGAATGCAAAAGAACTACGAAGAAAAGGAAAGGATTGGCTTATTGGATGTGCCGATGGTGAAATCCGGCGGAGCTCCGGCAGCGTAGGGACGACGTGGAAGCGTGGTGGATGAAGACGACCTTCCTCTCGCCAGCGTGGGCACCCGAGAAGCCGGCAGAACCTCCACCTACAAAAGACCCCACAAGTTAGAAATGACTCCGTAGCCTCTGGGCTCCGGCAGCCTATCGGATCTCTTAGAAGCTCCTCCAGAACTGAGGGGGTGGGACTCTATTTATAGGGCTCCGGAGGGTGGAGGCGTCCAGGACCCTGGACACCTCCATCAGGGCAAAAAAGATATTTTATTCTATTTTTATTCATTTTTTTAAAATATTTTCATGGAGGCGTCCAGGGTCCCGGACGCCTCCATAAGTCCCACCGAACTCCACCGAAAGTCGCACGCCGTTTAACACAACGCGTGGTTTTAGAGCGGCGACCCGTGATTTGGAAATGGGCGCGTCCAGTCGGTTGGACGTCTCCAAAATTTGGATACTTTCACACACGACAAACCATCGTTCGGTGGGCGGGGCCCCGTGAGTGAGTTGATGGAGGCGTCCAGGAGCCTGGACGCCTCCAAGAAAATATATTATTATTTTTTGTTTTGTTTTTTTATGCCAACTAGCATTTTATGTTTTTTTATTTTTGTTTTCATGGAGGCGTCCAGGGGACTGGACGCCTCCATAAATATATATATATGTTTTATGTATTTTTGTCTTAAAAAATAAATTAAAATGATGGAGGCGTCCAGGGGCCTGGACGCCTCCATTAAGACCCCCCCGGGTCCGCTGAAAAGGCGTCGGCAGCTCCCCGACAGGCACCCTTCCTGGTTTCGGGACCTTCCGATGCATCTGACTGGTGTTGATGCCGTCCGAATGCTGCGACGAGACAATTCCGGATACCGAAAAAGGTAGAAGAAGACCCAAGAAAAGGAAGCACTCAAGTGATTCAAAATGCGAAATCCACCGCGGGGCGTCGTATAGTAATATGAGACTTTCTCAAGAGACGTCAGGAATGGCGTGTCTACAACTGCCCCGCCTTGGCGTCTGCTTTGCAAGGGAGCGACACGTAGTGGAATGGTATCGAAGTGGAGTGAAGTGAGAGCGGACTGATAAGTTGATGCCAAGGTGTGATGAGACACGCTTTTGACGTTACTGTTTGGAATCTTTCCTGAAGTTTCAATGAGGCGACCTTGAAGGAGGTCTTTCAAATTTTGACGATTTGCTTGGACGGAGATCAAATAAGGGAGGGTGAGATGTGCGCTCAGGCATGAAACAAAAAGAGACCAACTTCTCGGTGTGGAAGCACCTGGGTCATAAACCTGCAGGTTTCACCTTTGGGGAGCGGTTACCAGCCAACGTGGAAGTGCTGCGGCCAAGGTGGGTCAAGCAAGGTAAAAAGCAAAGGAATATCTGAGGGTTTGTCCAAACAAGGGTCTCCTTTGAAAGAGCAGTGTAGGGCCGTTTCAAGGAAACTCAGTATTTCATTTGGAGTGGAATATCTCATATTTGTAAGAATTGAAGCACAGCGGCTTTCGCAATCGAATCACTTGAATGATCTTCCGTAATAAATCAAAGTCCTATATGAATGCATGCTGGGCTTAAAGAAAAATTTAAAACAAACTAAAATAGAAAATAGCCAAGGATAATATTGTCAACTTGTTAAGAATGGGTCAGGATACTGATCCGGTGAGCCGACACTGGGCTGGGGCCCGTTTATCCGCGCACCAACTCACTGAATGGAACCGTCGTCCCCATGTTACCACAAGTTAACGGCCTATCCGTACAACCCAAATTCTTCCAGGATCATCACTATTTTTGTTGAAGGGGAACTCAAATCCCAGATTCGTTCGGGCCACGAGGTCCTTGACATGTTCTAGTAGCGTAGGTATCATATACTACGATGCATGACATGGTGGGACCAACCATCGAAAGGTGGGACAGGAGATAGGACAAAGACGTCCGTTAGAAAAACCTGCACAGACCAGCATAGGTTAGTAACATCAAAAAGTAGCATATTTATAACAGAATCACACCATAGTACAAGGGGGTCTAGACAAAACTCTGACAACTGACCACTGTAGCGCCTCTCCTTTCCTACACTTCTTCTCTTGCACCAAGTTGTTTCGAGGCATGCCTTACGAGACTTTTGCCCTGGACAGAAAGGAACTACTTTGCACGGAGGGATTCTGTTGCTTTCTTTTGGGCGCGTCCAGGCGCGAGGACGCGTCTTAATCCTCGAATTCAAATTTAAAGCGCCGGGTGGCCTTTCTTCTCCCGTGCCTTACCCGCAAACGAGCCCGCCTTCCGCCGAAACTCGCTTGCCCATCTTTGTCTTCTTCCCCTTGATCGATGGAGTTCGGCGGTCTGGACCACGGCGAAGGTGGAGAGGGACGCGGGACCCCTCGCCTGAGGAGGGACGCGCCAGAGCACGGAACGGCGTCCATGGAGGAGGAAGGGCCGCTTCGGGCCCCCGAGGGACCCGAGGGGCCCAATGGCGCGGAAGGAAGTGAACACGGCTTGGTGAGTGCTTCGGTTTCCCCTTCTTTGATCTATTTTGAGTTTTGAAGCGGGCCGCGTGAGGGGGGAAAGGGTTCGGCGAGTGTTGCACTCAAATGATGGACGCGTCCTAGACAGGGGACGCGTTCTTTGTTATGATGCGAGGCCCTTCTTTCTTGGTGAAGGACATGGCGAGGATCCTGGGCCTGGCCGATGAGTGGGCGAGTGCAGATGAGCCGAGCCGCGTTAGGAAGGAGAGTCGCGGCAAGGCGAAGCTTGAAGATTGGCGCATACGTCTCCCTGGGCAGCAAGGGAGCGTACTGGTGTAGGATAGTGTCGACTTCCTGCGGGGGCAGAGAGAGAGTTATGCGGGGCTTCCCCAAGTCGGGGATACGCGCGACGTCGACGGGTCGCGTGCCCAATTAGCCGAGGTCAGGCGGCAGCTGGCCGCCACTCAACAGGAACTGTCGCTCCTGGTAAGCTAAGTGCTGCATTTTCTATTTTTAAATGTGGAGCTTAGCTGACGGCTATTGTTTGTTCGTTCCAGCGTGCCCAGCAGACAGCGATGGTGGGAGTGACTGGCGGCGCATCTTCCAGTTCCTCGGCCCCTTTTCTCGAGATTGCCTCCCTTCGGGAGCAACTTGCTGGTGCGGTGGCTCAGGCTGCCCGGGCGGAAGAGGAGCGTGATGCCTGGGTGACGACTGTAGCAGAGCTGCGACATCGCGGTGAGGAGAGACCTTCTCCAGACATCCTGGAGTTAAGGGTTCTTCTGCAGATGATGAGGAGAGAGGCAGAGAGAGAGAAAGCCGAGAGAAGATCTGAGCCACAGCGGGATCAGACCGAGAGGAGGGCCTTGGAGGCCCAAGTGAGGGAGCTCCAGCTGGGCCTTCAGGTCATCGTGCAGAGGCTAGGAGGGATGGAGACGCGCTATGAGAGAGCGCGAGAGTTCGGGGAGCGACTGCACCAGTCTGGTCGCTTTGCCGCTAGTGGCTTCTTTGCCACGCCAGGGGAGGAGCAGCGAGTCATTGCTGTGGAGCCGGCGCCACGAGGAGAGGTGGGTGCTACTGCACGGGGATCCCGGAGGCTTCTGAGGGACCCTCACCTCAGGGGAGAGGAGAGGGACGCCTAGAGGGATGAGCATGAAGATAATGGTAAGAGTTTGGCGAGCTAGTGGACCCGCCTCCTCTCTATGATTGTGATGTTTATGACAGCTTATGTAGAATTATGAATGGAGTGATTTGATTTTCTGCTGCTTGTTTGTTCTCTTGTGCGTTCCTTCTTCGCCATGCTTCCTTTGTACTGTTTCAATGTGATGTGCCTGTCGAGACTCCACCCCAAGCGGAGAATCGCGTCTTGTTGTGACCATTTTCCACGAGAATCTACCGTCGAAGTCAATAAGGACGGCCCTAGTCCCTTTTCCCGGATGTTGTGTCAAATTTTACAGACGTCCTCCAAAACATGATAGGGTATCCCTAGACAACATAGGGGGCAAATCGTCATATTCTTCGTCCAATCAATCACCCTGTGCGAGCGGTGAAGTGACTCACGGGACCGCATGGTTGGTGCCTCATCGCGAGGGCTATCATTAAAGGTGATGGAGGCAATCTTGGCCTGCACTCCTTCCATTTCTATAAATTCTTATCCCTTTTATCCTCCCAGGTATATCGAGAGCTAACTCGAGAAGCCCAAGTTCTCACGGGAGACGAGGAGTTCAAAATTCTGAGAGTTGGATGGAGGGTGAATCTTCCCACTCCTCGAAGAGAAGCAGGTCCAGTGGTAGTAGTTCCAGGAGGCTTTCAGACCTCGAAGGGCACTTCAGCGAAAGGGCCCGATCACAACTCGTAAGCTGAGCTTTCCAGCCCTTTTCTCATTCTTTCTTCCTTCCTCTTGACAACACCCTTCTCCATTTCTTATGCACGCACAGAGTGTGATGAAATCACACATTTCATGGGAGTTAGCAGTGGCCGCATACAGGGGTCTCCCGAATTTTCAGAAGGCCAGGCTAGACGTGATGGGATTTGGTGCCTTTCTTCAGATCGAGCCGATCCAGCTCGACCTGGTCCTGATCCAAGCCTTGTGTGAGAGATGGGACCCAGTGAGTCAGGCATTCTTGATGCCCTGGGGGCACATGATGCCCAGTTTGGAAGATGTGGTCCGGATCACAAGCCTGAAGGTGGAGGGCGAGGCAGTGACCGGGGTCACTTATGCGGATTACCGAGAAGGTGCTCGGAAGCTACTGGGTTTGGACCTAGATGGTCGGAAAAACAGGTCGGTAGCTAGGGCGTCCCTCATGGATGCATTAGGGCTCACCGACACTCGTCGGCGGGATGATGAATCCTCAGAAGAGTTCATGAAAAGGATGGAAATAGGATGCCGTGCCATGTACTGCACAGATTTTGGCAACTGGGAAAGATGCAACATAGATTTGAGGAGATTTCTCCTCTTCCTTTTGGGGAGATTGGTACTGAGCTCGAAAGGGGACGGTATCCAATGTCGCTTCCTGGAGCTGCTATCAGACCTTGAAAGAGTAGGATATTATGCCTGGGGAGCTGCCATGCTGGCGCACTTGTTTGCAGGCCTGTTCCAAGAAGCGGATCGTGAGATGGCTGTGAGTGGTTTCATACCATTCATCCAAGTATTTTTGGTCTTGCTTGTTTTGTATTTTTTTTGTTGTGTTTTTGCAAGGTACTGATGACCTGCGCCGAGCAGCTATGGAGCTATTATTACCTCCCCATGGGGAGAGCTCGACATTGGCGACCCGCGATGGTGCCACTAGCCAGGCGGTGGGAACCCATCATGAGTGCGGCACCCCTAACCTACCAACTGATGGTGCTAAGGCGGGAGCTACAGAAGTTCCCTGCAGCGATGGTAAACTGGAGACCCTACTCAGACATGGTCGATGCCGACCAGCCGTGGGTTCTAGCAAGTCGTGCCCGGTTTGGACGGGAACTGTGGATGCACTGCCTGAATGAAATCGAGCCGCTTCAGCTACGATTGGTTATGAGGACTTTAGGACTGGCTCAGAAATGGGTGGATACGGCTGCGCCACCTCGTGTCGGGAGAAAGACGCGAGGACCGGTGACCTGCATTGACTGGCGCGTGCGGTTCCCTGAACAGTATGAAGACTGGCAACGGGGTGGCACGATTGTAGAATCACATGCGCGGGATAGCGAGGACTACTTGCGTCTATATAGGACAAAGTACGCAGAGCAGCTCCAACCCCGGGGACTTGTGGAGGCAGGTTTCCCCTTTTTCTCTTTTCTTCTTTCTCCTTTTTTTGGTTTTCTGGTGGAAATGCTGACTCGTATGGCTGCAGGATATCCATGATACGATGATAGCGACTTTACAAACTCGCTTGGCAGAGATGGAGCAACGGTTGGGCGATGCCCGCGGAGCTACGAGCGCCTTGGTAGGTCTACAGTGTGTTCCTAATTAAAACCGCAGATTCCAGATGTTGGCTGCTAATTCACGCGGTCGTAGCATGCCCAGATTGGCGTGGCTTCCCCAGCGATGGGAGTAGGTGGTGCCTCTTCCAGCTTGTGGATTTCCACCTCAGAACTTGACTTGCTTCATGAGCAACTTGCTCACGCCACGCAGCGTGCTGCGGAGGCAGAAGGGATGCTCTGTATACAGGTAAAAGTTTCAGTGTTGAGTTCTCTTTGTTTACGCCTTATCGCGTATCTGATATGGTACACTAGGCAGGAAAAGGAGACGGAAGAAGCGCTTGCCCAAGCTGCACAGAGGGAGGCTAGGATAGTAGAACTGGAGAGGGAACTGCGGCGTCATCCTGATGTGACAGGACCTAAGGATGCAATGGTATCAACCAAATGAACCTCGGACCTAGACTTGCAAGCCCACTTACAAATTAGCGGACTCGATGTTGGCGGACCGATATCGCAGCACAACCCTTTCCCCGTGGTGACTAAGTGATGGTAGGGTGGATTCGAGAGCCTAAACCACGCTGCTTAGGGTGATGACTTGGCCAATGAGTTCCCCTCCCTTGGATTGGAGCACCCAAATCAGTGGGGCGGACGCCGTGCCTTGAGCGTACGGGGATCTCTCCTCACTCAAACCACGGTGGCCACTCGTAATCGGGAATCACGGGACCGGGCACTCTCTTCCTCGCCGGCTGAACTTAGAAATGATACTAAGAAAACACAAGTATCCAGGGAGGGTTCAGCATATACCTGACCGGTGTGAGGACACCGGCCCCGAGTCGGAGACGTAGGCGAGCGGGGAAGCGTGTGTTCCCCACACACCGCGCCAGGGAAGCTTGACCTGCCCAAGAGAAGTTACAACACTACACCTCTCGCAGGAGGGGGATCTTGGGGTGGGGGTTAATGGATATTACAACCAAAATTACCTCCACGCAGGGAGGGGACTTCAGCCGGCCAAGCGGGGAGGGGAAAATGAGCAAGGAACACCGAAGATGGAGATTGCCGATTCTGCCCGCGTTCTGTGGGTGCTGACAGCCGAGTGGAGAAACGACTGCTACCGATTTTTGTTGGGGACGAAACCACATGGAAAAGCTTCGTAGGAGGCCAGGGAAGTCGTCCAATTTTTGCTGAATTCGTCTGGTGTCAAGGCTGATCTGGATGGAGGTCCGAACAGGGAGGCAGACCCTCGGACTGGCAGCTTTTGATTTCTAGCAGTAGGTTGCAGAGGGTGCCCCGACAGCTCCCGACTTGGAATCAAGCACCGTCAGAGTCGCTGGAACCGTGGATGAGTCTTCTGTGCAGAAAAACTGACGGGGAAGCCAACCGATGTCGGAGAAGATCAGGGGACGTAGAACAATGGCGACTGGTTGATGTAGACTGTGGGCAGCAGGACCGTGTAACTGAGGGAGAAAAAAGATAACTCCTTCCAAAAGATGCCGAACGGAGTTGCGCTTCTTGATTCTGAAAGTAGACAGGAAGAAAAAGAACTTTGTAGAAGAGCTCGTGGCCTGATTCCTCAGGGGTTTGCCGTGGTGAAGCTTTCTCTTCGGATCAGGATCTCTGCAGAGCTAGCTCCTAGTTTCCAACAGCTGGTTGCAGAGGATGCCCCGACAGCTCCCGAACTCGGAATCGGGCACCTTCAGAGTCGTTGGAATCGCAGACAAGTCCTCTTCGCAGAAAAACTAACGGGGAGGCCAGCCGATGCCGGAGAAGACCAGGGATCTCTAAACACTGATGACTGTTCGATGCAGACTGTGGGTAACAGGATGATGGAGCTGAGGGAGAAAAATGATAACTCCTGCCACAGGATGCCAAACGGAATTCCGCTTCTTGATTCTGAAAGTAGACAGGAAGAATAAGAATTTTGTAGAAGAGCTTGTGGGCGGATTCCTCCGAGGTTCGTCTTGGCAGAGCTTCTAATCCGGTTTTGGTACTCAGCAGGGGCAGCTCTGCGCAGTTGTGGGAGAACGGATCTCCCGGTCAGCTCGGAGCTTGGAAGGGGACGAGACCACCGCCGTTGCGAGGAGGACAGGCAGCCGCTTCTATGGACTACTCTTGGGCTTCCAGGAACATCTGGAGGAGGTCGGGGTCGCTGCTGCAAACTTCAGGTCTTCTGTAGGTCCTCTTACTCTAGATGGTAGAAGGTGGGGTGATGGAGGTGAACAAGGGAAGATGGAGAGGATGAGAGGGGGGGCGACCCTAACCAAAGGGGAGGGGTCTTGGGCGCCCTAGGGCTATGGAGGGAAGGGGATTTTTGAATTCAAATGGTCTAGGGAAGTGGAGGGTTGCATGGGGGAGAGGGAAGGGTGGAGGGTTGCATGGGGGAGAGGGAAGGGTGCTTGGGAAAGGGATGAGGTGGTTGGAGGGTGGCTTAGTGATTGGGGATGCTCCCTTGGGACTAGGGGGTGGAGTAATGGATTGTGTGGGGAAGGGGAGTGGCCTTTAATGGGGGTAGGTGGGAGAGTGGTGGTTGGGAAGGGAGGAGAGAGAAAATTTTTGAAATTGGGTGTGGAGGAGAGAGAAAGGGGAGTGAAAGAGAGAGATTAAGAGAGGGATGGGTGGGATTCTCTCCCTAAGGTTTCTCACCTCACTAATGGATTCACTCCACCATAAAAATGAAGATAGAAATCACAAAATGGCACATTTTTCATTCATTGATTCATTCCCCTCAAATGAAGGAAATGGGGCCCTATATATAGGAGACCCACATTTTACAATAAGACCCTGACAAAAGACTTAATAACAAATAACCGAAGGGGTAGGGGGGGCTCATGGGCCAAGCCCAATGAATTGGGCCCAATAGCACACTAAACAATCTAATGACACTCAAATTTAGGAAAATAAATGCAAGACCTAGAGACATGACTCAAATAAAATGAAAATTACATAATTATGACTCAAAGAAAATATGAAAATTACATGAACTGAATCAGAAAAATGTGACGGACATAATGGAACCATGCTGGTGAACAACCGGTAAATATGAAGGGTGAGAGATGCCCCCATCATACTCTCGGGGTGCGAAGAGCTCGACTCTGTCGAGTAAGAGTCTTTCCTAGCTCGCCCATGTGTCCACCATCGTGGCCAGCCCTTCCACCTCACAAGATACTGCTGGATTGCCCTGCTCCTGATGGTGTCATTATGTTTAACTAGTATCAAATCTTTGTGCTCATGCTGGTCTCTCAAGGTTAGAAGGGGATTCTTATTGGTGGGGTCACTCTTAAAAGGGGGTATGGGCTCAATATCCTCGCTAGGTGCCACCGCGGGGCCCTTGCAGGGCACAAGGTCCGCCACACTACAATGAGGGTTGACCCCATATTCCTTCAGAAGGACCAACTCATTGGCATTTATGCTCAATCGCTCCAAGACTTTAAAGGGTCCAGTCTCTCGATCCCTGAGCGTAGAGGCGACTCTAGGGAAGAGCCTCTTCATCCTGACCATCAGATAGTCACCCTCTTGGAAGTCTTGGTTTCTTTTGCGGGTATCAATTCGCCTTTGACAAATCCTTTTGCCTTTGATGATGGGCCTGCAAGTATGCAATCCTGAGACATAGTTGGTGAATGCTAGCACTCTATTGGATGTTGGGGGTCCCGGGCACCCAAATGTGGACCTAGCATGTCTAGACTCCCTATGAAGATTAGTGAGGATAGGAGGGCCTAGACCTCCAAATGTAGCTCTATCATGCAAAGGGGTGACAAATGCCGGGGGACCCGGACATCCAAGAATGCACCTATCATGCTTAAGACTCATGATGAATGGAGGTGGACCATTACATCCGAAAATGGTCCATTCATGCTTCCTACTTGACATGTGGGTGATGTGAATGAATGGACCCGTCTTATGAATCATGCCAAGTGATGTGTTGTGCCAAGACTTATGCATTCCTATCCCAAAGATGACTTTCATGTATATGGGTGTGGGATGGCCTTTGAACTTCCATGTGAAAGGGTCAAAAGGATCTAGGAAGGTGGGCATTATGGAGAGGGGCTCTTCCTTGCTTCCTAGGCATATGTTGTCTATGGCGATGGTTCCCTTTGTGTGGCCCAAGTCTTGGAAGAGGTGATCTTGGTCCAACATGGTTGGTTGGGGTAGGGAAAGGTGAGTTGTGGGTAAGGTGGGTGTATCACATGGGTAACTAGGCTCCCATTGGAAGGGATCAAAGGGGTAATGGACTGGGCTTCCTAGAGGAAGGAACTCTATGTCCACATGGTCTACGCATGGTGGGTCATCCTTCCCCAAGGTAACTGGACCAAGGTCTTTAGTGGGCCAGTCGATCAAGGTACTTGGGATCTTAATGGTAGTGGAGTGGACCATGATGGGTTCTTCATCCATGGGGAGAATGAGAAGGAGGTCACTAGTGTAGCAACCAATGGTGAAGACTGAGGTGATAGAACCATCACATGGGTGGATGAGACTAAGTCTTCTTGGGTGGGCCGCTCCTATGGTCAATAAGCAAGTCAACTTTAGTTGCCATTCTAAACCCTTGAGGAGATCATCCCAACCATTTACCTCATAGTAGGATTGGAATGTGGTGTGATACGAGTTAATGGGTGCTAATTGGAAAGGGTGCTCCATGGTTGGGGTTTGAAAGTACAAGGCATGAGGGATGGGATTTTGCTTGAGCCATTTGATGATGAGTTCTCCTACGGTCACCACCTTTTGCGTGAGATTGAGTGGTTTGGGGAGGTATGTGTTTATTTGGACGGGGATGAGTTGATGTCCTTCTTCCTTATTGATAGGAGTATGAATTTCCTTGAATGTGGGGAAGGGATTTGGGTTGGTGTCCAATCCCGGGGATTTGGTCTTGTGGCCCGGGTTCTCCTCATGTTAACTCATGACCTCATTCATTCTTTGAAGTGGGTTGAGAGGGAATGGTGGCCGGGTATGGGGCTCCGGTGGGTGAGGAAATAAAAGGTTGTTGAAACCATAGGCTCCCGGGAGATGTGGGGGATGAACTAGGCAAGACCAACGTAATGGGTGGAAGGTGGTATTCCGTTCATCAAGCCATTATTTCCCTAGGATTATGCAAGGGCCTTCCAAAGTACCAATTTGACACCATGCTCCATCAAAGTATTTGATCTCTCCAAACCATTTATGGAATTCAACGAAGACTAGGTCTCCGTTGTGCACAATTTGTCCGGTCGTAGAGAGGGTGGCTACAATTTTGGGGGATACCCAATTATCTTCTACCATGTAGATGAAGTCAATTTCTGTGGGGCTCCCATTAGGTAGGTATGCTTGGGATATGATGGGAATTTGGGCCTTTTGGTCTGTAGACTCAATGACAATGGGAGGTGGATAATGCATGGAACGATCCGATGAGAACTCTAATGCAAGCGTGCCCATGGACTTGACTTGTTAGAACAAGTCAAATACTTGCTCTGATACCACTTGATGTGACACGACCTAAGGGTGCAATGGTATAAACCAAATGAACCTCGGACCTAGACTTGCAAGCCCACTTACAAATTAGCGGACTCGATGTTGGCGGACCGATATCGCAGCACAACCCTTTCCCCGTGGTGACTAAGTGATGGTAGGGTGGATTCGAGAGCCTAAACCACGCTGCTTAGGGTGATGACTTGGCCAATGAGTTCCCCTCTCTTGGATTGGAGCACCCACATCAGTGGGGCGGACGCCGTGCCTTGAGGGTACGGGGATCTCTCCTCACTCAAACCGCGGTGGCCACTCGTAATCGGGAATCACGGGACCGGGCACTCTCTTCCTCGCCGGTTGAACTCAGAAATGATACTAAGAAAACACAAATATCCAGGGAGGGTTTAGCATATACCTGACCAGTGTGAGGACACCGGCCCCGAGTCGGAGACGTGGGCGAGCGGGGAAGCGTGTGTTCCCCACACGCCGCGCCAGGGAAGCTTGACCTGCCCAAGAGAAGTTACAACACTACACCTCTCGCAGGAGGGGGATCTTGGGGTGGGGGTTAATGGATATTACAACCAAAATTACCTCCACGCAGGGAGGGGCCTTCAGCCGGCCAAGCGGGGAGGGGAAAATGAGCAAGGAACACCGAAGATGGAGATTGCCGATTCTGCCCGCGTTCTGTGGGTGCTGACAGCCGAGTGGAGAACCGACTGCTGCGACTGCTACCGATTTTTGCTGGGGACGAAACCACCTGGAAAAGCTTCGTAGGAGGCCAGGGAAGTCGTCCAATTTTTGCTGAATTCATCTGGTGTCGAGGCTGATCTGGATGGAGGCCCAAACAGGGAGGCAGACCCTCAGACTGGCAGCTTCTGATTTCTAGCAGTAGGTTGCAGAGGGTACCCCGACAGCTCCTGGACTCGGAATCAAGCACCGTCAGAGTTGCTAGAACCGTGGATGAGTCTTCTATGCAGAAAAACTGACGGGGAAGCCAACCAATGTCGGAGAAGATTAGGGGACGCAGAACAATGGCGACTAGTCGATGTAGACTGTGGGCAGCAGGACTGTGTAACTGAGGGAGGAAAAAGATAACTCCTTCCACGGGATGCCGAACGGAGTTCTGCTTCTTGATTCTGAAAGTAGATAGGAAGAAGAAGAACTTTGTAGAAGAGCTCGTGGCCTGATTCCTTGGGGGTTTGCCGTGGTGAAGCTTTCTCTTCGGATCAGGATCTCTACAGAGCTAGTTCCTGGTTTCCAATAGCTGGTTGCAGAGGATGCCCCGACAGTACCCGAACTCGGAATAGGGCACCTTCAGAGTCGTTGGAATCGCGGACAAGTCCTCTTCGCATCAAAATTAACGGGGAGGCCAGCCGATGCCGGAGAAGACTAGGGATCTCTGAACACTGATGACTGGTCGATGCAGATAGTGGGTAGCAGGATGACAGAGCTGAGGGAGAAAAATGATAACTCCTGCCACAGGATGCTGAACGGAATTCCGCTTCTTGATTCTGAAAGTAGACAGGAAGAATAAGAACTTTGTAGAAGAGCTTGTGGGTTGATTCCTCCGAGGTTCATCGTGGAAGAGCTTCTAATCCAGTTCTGGTACTCAGCAGGGGCAGCTCTGCGCAGTTGTGGGAGAATGGATCTCCCGGTCAGCTCGAAGCTCTGAAGGGGACGAGACCACCGCCGTTGCGAAGAGGACAGACAGCCGCTTCTATGGACTACTCTTGGGCTTCCAAGAATGTCCGAGAAGGTCGGGGTCGCTGCTGCAAACTTCAGGTCTTCTGTAGGTCCTCTTACTCTAGATGGTAGAAGGTGGGGTGATGGAGGTGAACAAGGGAAGATGGAGAGGATGAGAGGGGGGGCGACCCTAACCAAAGGGGAGGGGTCTTGGGCGCCCTAGGGCTATGGAGGGAAGGGGATTTTTGAATTCAAATGGTCTAGGGAAGTGGAGGGTTGCATGGGGGAGAGGGAAGGGTGCTTGGGAAAGGGATGAGGTGGTTGGAGGGTGGCTTAGTGATTGGGGATGCTCCCTTGGGACTAGGGGGTGGAGTAATGGGATGTGTGGGGAAGGGGAGTGGCCTTTAATGGGGGTAGATGGGAGACTGGTGGTTGGGAAGGGAGGAGAGAGAAAATTTTTGAAATTGGGTGTGGAGGAGAGAGAAAGGGGAGTGAAAGAGAGAGATTAAGAGAGGGATGGGTGGGATTCTCTCCCTAAGGTTTCTCACCTCACTAATGGATTCACTCCACCATAAAAATGAAGATAGAACTCACAAAATGGCACATTTTTCATTCATTGATTCATTCCCCTCAAATGAAGGAAATGGGGCCCTATATATAGGAAACCCACATTTCACAATAAGACCCTGACAAAAGACTTAATAACAAATAACCGAAGGGGTAGGGGGGCTCATGGGCCAAGCCCAATGAATTGGGCCCAATAGCACACTAAACAATCTAATGACACTCAAACTTAGGAAAATAAATGCAAGACCTAGGGACATGACTCAAATAAAATGAAAATTACATAATTATGACTCAAAGAAAATATGAAAATTACATGAACTGAATAAGAAAAATGTGACGGACATAATGGAACCATGCTGGTGAACAACCGGTAAATATGAAGGGTGAGAGATGCCCCCATCACATCCTGATGACGACTCCTCTAGGGATGCCGTGGAACTGAGGATCACTCTCCAGTTGGAGAGGGAAGACCGTGAGAGAGAACGGGCAGAGAGAGAAAGAGACGCAGAGAGAGAAAGAGCCAACAGATTGACTGTAAGGGCGGAACGAAGGGCCATGGAGGCCCAATTGTTCAAACTCTGAACCAGCCTTGGTCTTGCTGAACAGTGGCTGAGAGATGGTGAGGAGCGCTACCGAAGAGCACGAGAGCGTGGCTTTCGTGTTGGTAGCTTCTCTGCTGCTTCCGTGGATCAACGCCGGGGTGTGGGAATAGGAAGGGGAGTACAGAGCGGTAGGAGTACCGCTTTTCGTAGTTGGGTAGCACCTTTGAGAGCGTTTTACCCAGAGAGTAGTGGGACGAGTAATGTAGAGAGAGAGGGCGGAACTTGATGTAATTTTTTTATTTTTTGGAATAAAATACATGGTTCGGTTTGTTTGGTTTTCACCTTTGCTTCTGTTGCCTGAATCCCTGCACACATCACTGAAACAAAGAAATCAGAATTTCTGTTCTGACTTGGCCCCTTGCTCAATAAACAAATGGTCACTGTGACTGTCCTTGATAACTGGTCAAGGGGCCAAGCCTTTATTTAGCGAAGGCAAGGGAAAGATGCGGTGATGATAAATGCGACAGGCAAGCACACGAATGCAAGCGGTATTAAAAGTGAGATGCTGCACGCAAATGCAATCATGCAAAATTGATTTGTTTTCTTTTTTATATTTGGCATTTTTTTGTTTTATCATAAAAAAGATTTTTTTGTTTGCAAATATATACATTTTCTTTTTTTTCTTTTTTTTATTTTTATCATTTCAATTTTTTTGTTGCTAACGCCAGGCAAGCACCCAAATGGCACCTAACCTACGTGAGAACAGAGGTTTCTTACTAACCTCCCAAGTATCCTAAGTGCACATCTAGGTTGATTTGGGCCTCTAGACCCCTCGAATGATGATCCCGCCGGCTAAGACTTACCCTGATGACCATACTGTCATGCCATGCTTAGGCTCCCAGTCGCTTCCGACCACAGGGATTCACCCAAAAGGTGTTTGAGGTAAGAGATTTGCCCGACCCGGGTCTGTTTCCTCACAACTCTAGATGGTATATGATGGAACACCCTGGAACCCCAATAACCAACCGCGCGACGCTGACCCGGAATCAGACGCCGTCGCACCCATAGGTGACGTGCTTGCATTGGCCTAAGCCCGAGGTTAAACAAGAAGACATCAAGGTGGTAAACAGGGGTCTTGACCAGCCAGAAACACGGAGACTCCTTCGCAGCGATAGCTTTTGCTTTTCAAAGTAGGCAACCAAATGTGTATATTAAAATAAGGTCGCAGACCCTAGGCAGTTTTCACCCTTCAGAAACTCCATCGAACCTTCATCTTTCGAGGGAGAAGGAAGAGTGCAGGGGATAAACCTCCTGAGAGGACCGGCAAAGCCGTTAACCCGGCAAGCGAATAAGGGCCCATTAACTCTTTCCTTTCGGACAACTTCGGACCAAATCTCGAGCATTTACATTCCATAACCCCCCCCCTTTTGTGGATTCGAACTTTTGCTTTGAGGGGTTCCATTTATCGCATCAGGCACGGTCACGACCAGGCTCTTGATTTTGATTTTGTATTTCTTTTGTGAGGGAGATATAGTCGTTTGACGTTTGTGGGCTCCCTTTCGTATGCCTGTGGGGACACTGCCCTCTTCTCGTACTCTGATCGATGCTCGAGGAAATGGATCCTACTCTTGCCCTTGGGGTTTGAGTTTCGGTTTCTCATGCTCAGCGTTTTAAGGGCGCCGACTGTCTCATTTGGTTGAAGAGAAAAGAATAAAGATTACAGCTTTCGGAGATCTTCTGGGTGGGGCCCCACCGTAGGTGATGCTACCGACTTTTTTGAATAAAATACATAAGTGAGCACATGTTAGCTTCCTTCGAGCGAGCATAGGCCGACGTGGCCGGACAGGGATCTCCACGGTTCTGGCAAACCAAGACCCGGTGCCTACCAAGCCTTAATGGGCCCTATCCTAACATGAAGGTTGGATGCAGTGACTTGACTACATGGTGACCACCAGGCATTGGCATTTTGAATTTTCCATATTTTTAGTGGTTTTCAATATTTCTTATTTTTGATGTTTTCTATTTTTTCATCTTTTTTTGTGTTTTGACATTAAGCTAAGGGTAGTATTTCTTAAGATAAAGCCCATTCCAAGGGTGGGATAACTCGGTCCCTTCGGCGTTGATTAGCTTGTAGGCGTTGCCAGGGTACACAGCTTGAATTACAAATGGTCCTTCCCAATTGGGTTGGAGCTTAGAACGCGGCCCTCCAGGTTTGACAAAAATTCTTTTTACGACCATCTCACCGACGTTGAATTTTCTCTCAACGACTTTCTTTTGGTAAAAGCGAGCGAGTCTATTTTGATACACACGCGCGTGTTCAGCTGCGGCCAGCCGCTTCTCATCCAAGAGTTCCAACTGGGCGAGGAGTGAATTACGACGATCGTCGAGGGAAAATTTCTCATCCAATTGTACCCTAAGAGAAGGGATCAGAGTCTCGTACGGGACTACCGCTTCCATACCATAAGTAAGGGCAAACGGAGTCTGCCCGGTGGGGGTACGGATTGAAGTGCGATAGGCCCATAGGGCTTCGATAAGTTTTTCTGGCCAGTCTGAAAACTTACTAGACTCGCAGGTTTTTTTGATGATTTTGAGCAATGTTTTATTGGTGGCCTCCGCTTGGCCGTTACCTTGTGGGTAATAAGGTGATGAATGATGCAATGCAATTGCGTACCTTTTGCAGAGGTCGTATAGGTCCTGAGAAATGAACTGTGACCCATTGTCGGTGACGATTGTGCTTGGGACGCCGAATCTGGCGAGGATGTTCTTCATGATGAACTTGCAGACTGTTGACGCCTTGATTTTCGCGTAAGCTTCGGCTTCGGCCCATTTGGTGAAGTATTCCGTCGCAGTAAGGATGAAAGATTTTTGCTTGGTGAGGGAATTGGGATCACCTAGGGGACCAATGATGTCGAATGCCCACATGGAGAAAGGCCACGGGGAGGATATTGGATGAAGTGAGGAAGATGGTGAATGGATTTTATCGGCGTGAAGTTGACACTTGACACACCTACGGACATAGACAGCACAATCTTCTTCCATAGTGGGCCAGTAAAAGCCTTGCCGAATGATCTTCTTGGCGAGCATCTGACTATTCACGTGGCCACCGCACACACCCGAGTGCGTCTCCTCTACACATTTCCAAACCTCATCGTCACCAAGACATCTTAACAGAATACCAGTAAGGCTCCTCCTATAGAGTAGACCTCCAACCAATGTGTATTTCTGAGCCACCCTTCTTATGGCTTTCTTGTCCTCTGTGGTGGCCCTTTCAGGATAAGACTGATCTTGGCAGTATTTGACTATTTCATAGAACCATGGTTTCTCTTCATCAGCCAGTTCTTCTTCAACCTCTGCCAACATGATCCCCCTCTTCTCAAGGATATCTTCCTGCAGGATCTTCCTTGCTATCATGTCTTTGATATTTACGTAGGAAGCATCATCGATTGCAGGGGCGTGAAGTTTGTAGATGGAAATGGACTCAAACCATCTTCCTAGAGGGAACCTTATGGATGATGCCAACGAGGCGAGGGCATCGGCGAGAATATTCTGATGACGAGGGACATGAACAAAGATCAGTTTGGTGAACAGTTTGGCAAAGGCAGCAGTGAGTTCTTGGTATGGCTTGAGTTTGGGATCGCGAGTGCGATATTTAGTGAGCACCTGGCGAAGGATGAGTTGACTATCACCTACGACTCGCAACTCAGTGATACGAAAAGAATGAGCGAGTTCTAGGCCAGCTAGAAGAGCTTCATATTCGGCTATATTGTTGGTAACTGAAATTTGAGCTGGTATGCCAATGGGAATGTGAGGCCTTCAGGCGACAGGAGGGCGACGCCGATTCCTCTCCCTTGAGAATTCAGAGCTCCATCAAAATATAGCGTCCACATTGGCTCATCTGATTGGTTGACGGATATTAATTCCTCATCTGGAAACTCTGATTGGACGGGATCGAACTTGGGAAGAGGATGGTGAGCGAGATGCTCGGCTATGGCATAGCCTTTAATCGCCTTTTGCTGGATGTAGGTGATGTCGAACTAAGAGAGAAAACTTTGCCAGCGTGCTAGCCTATCCGTAAGGACGGATTTCTCCAGAAGGAATTTGATAGGATTCATTCGAGCAATCAAGTGGACCTCATGAGCCAAGAAGTAGTGCTTCAATTTCTGTACTACCCAAACGAGGGCAGCACAGGTTTTCTCCATGATGGTGTACTTCTGCTCACAGGGATTGAGAAGTTTGGACAAGTAATAGATTGCACGTTCCTTGCCTTCTTCATCAGCTTGTGCGAGGATGGCTCCCACGGAGTCATCCAAGACTGAGACGTAAAGGATCAGAGGTTTTTCTGGTTTAGGTGGAATGAGAACGGGTGGACTAGCCAGATATTCTTTCAACCCTTCAAAAGTTTTCTGACATTTAGAATTCCAGTGGAATTCTACTCCTGACTTGGTCAACTCGTAGAGAGGTCTACACCTTTGTGAATGTTGGGACACAAACCGACGAATAAATTGCAACCTCCCGATTAAACCTCGGATTTCCCTCAAATTCTTGGGAGGCGGCATATCCCTGATGGCCTTAGCTTTGTCGGGATCTATCTCGATCCCTCTTTTACTCACAATGAAACCCAGCAATTTACCCGACGACACACCAAACACACACTTCTTCGGGTTCATTTTTAATTAGAACTCCCTTGACCTCTGCAAGACTTTAGCCAAAACTTCTGGATGTTCCATCCTGGTCCTTGATTTCACCAACAAGTCATCCACATACACTTCCAGATATATGTGCATCATGTCATGAAATATGGCCATCATCGCTCTTTGGTAAGTAGCTCCAGCATTCTTTAATCCGAACGGCATGACCACGTAACAATATGTTCCCCAAGGGGTAGTGAATGACGTCTTCTCCTGATCCTCTTCTGCCAAACGAATTTGATTATATCCTGAAAATCCATCCATGAATGAGAGGGTCTCATAACCTGCTGTGTTATCGATCAACACATCAATGTGAGGCAAGTGAAAATCATCCTTCGGACACGCGCGGTTAAGGTCCCGGAAGTCGATGCAAATCCTGACTTTCCCATCTTTCTTCATGACCGGGACAATGTTTGCCACCCATTGAGGATAAAGGACGACTCTAATGAACCTGGCTTTGTGGAGCTTATCGACCTCTTCTTTCATTTTCAAAGCCATCTGAGGGTGGAAACGCCTTAACCTTTGTTTTACCGAGACGGACCCTGGTTTTAGGGTTAAACGGTGTTCGACCAAGGTTGAATCTAGACCCGGCATATCCTCGTAGCTCCATGCAAACGTGTCCTTATATTCCTTGAGAACTTCAATTAATGCCTTTTCTTCAGAGGGTGGTAGATTGTCGCTTATGAGGATGATCCTAGGGTCTTCCTCAGTTCCCAAGTTGACTTCTTTGGTGGATTCTTCTACGGTGGTTGACGGCTCGTCGAATCTCCTCATTCCACTAGCATATGCGCCAGCCGCGTCCTCATATTCTTCACCCTCATCTTCAGTGGGGCATTCTTCATCCGTGATCTCGTAGACTCCATACCCTTCATCAAATGCACAGTCGCCCTCACATTCTATTTCCGGTAGCCTGATGGGATTTTCTAACAACTGGGGGATGGCAAGAAGGGCCTGACATCTGGCGGCTAAATCTAGAAGGAATCGACGAGGGATCTGCCTACCCTTGGATTTCTTCCTAGGTACCACCCTTGACCTATCATTCCTAGATTGACTGACAATATTTACAGAAGAAGAGGAAGACGAAGAGGATGGTGTAGAATGTACAGGAGAAGACCCCTCAGAGGAGGGGTAGAAAAGGTCGCTCATCAGACCTTGGACGGGTGGTCCGCAGGGCGGGACGCACCCGTGGGAGATGTAGGAGGTTTCCTCAACGAAGATGTGTTGTTGGGGAGTTTGAAAATTGACGTTTTTTTTTCGTTTTCATTTTTAATGACAAAGCAGTGAAAAGAGATTGGAGGAGAGAGAAAAGTGGTTATGGCTAGAGGATTGTGAGGCTCATAGAGCAGATCATGGTTGAAGACCTGGCGCGGGTTGAAAAGCCTGCGTAGGTATGTAAGCAAAGAAGGGGACCTGGGAAGATCATCAGATAACTGTCTGGCCCAGGAAGAAAATATCAGCAAAGGCTGAGACGAGTGGATGGAGAAGATGGCGGCTAATGAGCCGTCGACGGCAATGTTGAGGATGGATGAAGATCCGTCGATGACAGGGTCCTTCTGGCGAGGACGAGGATAGTTTGGAACCTTGGCAAGAGTGGTAATATTCTCTGGTATTCCGGAGATCAGTGGTGGTCCTTCAAGCTGCGGAGACGAGAACATCCTTTCCAGTGCAACGGAAATGTCCCGTATGTCGAACCATTTGTTCCACTCGCATTCCGGATCTTTGATCTTGCCTCTTTTGGTGATCCTCGGACATTTTTCAGCCAAATATACAGCATGTGATCTCCCGTATGCTTCTCGTGGGTAATCTCCCATCTGAACAACGGGCCCTCTGTTGAAGTGGTTTGATAGAGTCCATGTGAGGGGCTTCCAATCTGCCTTGAACGGTCCTTTGAAGCCTAGGCCAAACCTGCAGTTCGGCCTAATTTCCTTTGGCGGTTTGAGCCTACCCTATAACTGTGCGCCCAGACCTTTACCCTGTTGATAGTCGATGTTCCTCATAATCTCCCAACCTTTGGAGTGAAAAGGGAGACATGATGTTGCGGTTGCTCTGACCGGTTCCTTTGGTGCTAGTGGAACGTGAGATGAATCACGTACGTCCAGTAGTGACAATATGGGCCGATGAGACGGCCAAACAGAGGGCAGAGAGGTGTTGATAGCATCCACTGTGTGAAGGACAGATGTACTGACCACTTTAATAATCCTCCCATTGTAAGGAAACTTCAGGCACTGATGGTTGGTGGAAGGTACAGCGTTCATGGCTTCGATGTAAGGGCGACCAGGTATAGCCTTGAATGTGGGGTCCATGTCGAGGACATGGAATTCCGTGGGAATTGACATGGGACCTAGTTCTACCTTCAGAATAATCATCCCCTGCGATGGCCTTTTGCTATTGTCATAAGCCGTAACCGTGATCGAGGAAGGTCTTATTTGTTCCTCGTTGACCCCACACAACTGAAGGGTGTCCATGGAGATCACATTTATGGACGCACCCGTGTCCACAAGACATGGGTTTATGGATACCCCATTAATTTTTATTGAAATGCACAATGCATATTTCCGAGCTTCCTTGGGAGCGAGCTCGTAGTTGTGGAACATGATGGCCGGTTGTGTGTCTGTTGAGGTCAGGACGGTCGAAATCTTCTCCACGGGGAGGTCCTCATTAACCATGACTTTTTGAAGATATTCCATCAAGGCCGCCTGGTGGGATGTGGATCTTTGAAGTAGCTCCAGGATGGAGATCCGAGAAGGCTTCTTGTCCAAGTGTTTCAATAGATCATACTGTGTTCCAGGGATAGCCCTTTCTGGTTGTTCTCCATCATCCTTCTCTGGCTGAGATTGCTCAGGATTCTGACTGTTGTGGGGGAAAACCCTGTGGAAAATCCTTCCACTCCGGAGTACCATCGCCTGCGGCTTTTGTACCTCTGTAGGGGTAGCAGTGGGTTTTAACAAGGATTTGAGGGGGAGTGGTGGAGGAATGGTTGATGAAGCAGGGGTGATGACGGGAGCAGGGATTCTGATGAGGGGTTTGTTAGGTGGAGGCATGGTGGAGGTAGAGGGGATATCACGCAGATTATGAAAGATAAGGGGTCTGGAAGGTGGAGGTGGAGATGAAGTAGAAGTGGGTAGGGCTTGAAGCGGGCAATGATTTTGAGGTGGGTGATGGGTAATGAGTGGTTTTGAAGGTATTAGTGGTGATATGGTGGAGAAAGACGGGGTTATGTATGGTTGACGGATGATAAGGGGTTTATAAGGCGTAGGGGTAAATGTGGTAGAGGTGGATGGTAAAGCGGGGGAGTGAGAGAAGATGAGAGGGTGTGAAGGCGTAGTGGAGAGTGTCGGTTGATAGGAGATCGGGGTGTGGATGAGAGGGCGTAATGGTAGTGGAAATGGTGAAGGTGATACTGACGCGGGTTGATGAGAGAGAGGTGCTACCCGAGCAAGGCAAGGGTGTTACGTGATGATAGGATTGGCGGTAGAAAGAATAGAGGAACTTTCCGGGTGTCACACCTGCTCTCTCCCGACTTCTGGGAAGGAGGAGATGGGGTTAACCTGATGATTGGGCTGTTGGTGCTCCGGTAATGGATTCTGGATTATGCCCACGTTGGGCTGTTGTTGTGGGGCCTGCTGAGGCTACTGTTGTTGTTGTGGTTACTGCTGCTGCTGCTGTTGTAACTACTGTTGTGGCCTATGAGGAGGTCTCCTAGCCTTGAGAGCGGCGACGTATCATCTCATTTCATCCCAATCTATTTGATGTTCATCATTCATATCGTGGATGTAATCTTTGAAATGGAAGCAGTAATCTACTGTGTGTCCTGGCTGCCTGTGGTAGACGCAGTATTTGGAGGTATCAACATTCGGGGGCCACACGGGCCTTTCTCTGGGTAGGGCGAGTTGGTTTGATGCCATGAAGGCATTAAAAATGTCTGCTAAGGTTTCTGACAATGGTGGATAGTAGGCTCTCTTGGGACCGACCGGCCTCCTTTGTTGCTGTTGGGGACCATAGTTCCCCAGGGGTGGAACTTGGTAGTACTGAAGCGGTGGTTGTTGTTGCTGAGGTTGTGGTTGTTGTTGCTGGGGTTGACGTAATGGAGGCATATTATCCTGGGGTGGATTATTTTGGGGTGGAGGACGAAGAGGGAAAGGACCTGGTTGGAGGGGAAGTCGGGGCATTTGTGGAGGTCTTGGGTTGACTGCATAGTTGGCATTGTTGACTGCACCCACTTGCTCATTTGTCACGACCCCTTTTGTGGCTCCGCCCGGGACACCAGCGCTTGTCTTTCTGACCACTTTGGGCTTTCGTGACTCAAACATGTTCATAATAGGGGAGTCTTTTAATTGAGTTTGGATGTACCGGGCCCTTTCATAGAGTTCCTCCATTGTAGTAAGTTTATTCATGGCCAGGACGTGTCTGAACTGTGGGGTTGCATTAGACACAATCATCTTCACTTGTTCGGACTCGGAGAGGGTATCCCTTATTCTTTCCGTCAGAGACCTCCATCTATCAGCATAGCGGACAAAATCTTCGTCGGGCTTCATCTTTTCGGCCACTAGGTCGGTAATGGAGAGTGAGGGACCGACCCTATCCCTATATTTCTGCAAGAACCTTCTCTGGACTATTTCAAAATTCTCGGCCTCGCGGGGCTCCAAGGAATAGAACCACTCAAGCGCGGGACCATCCAATGATCTCCGAAAGAGGTATGCCAGAGACCTCTGATCGTTTTGCCAATAGGAGGACTCATACATGAAATCCTTGAGGTGAATGAAGGGGTTGCCGGTACCATTGTATCTGTGGTACATGGGTATTTCGGAGGGAGGAAGATGAATGACGGGAAGGATTGGCAAAGCAACCTCGGGGGTGGCTTTCACGTCCACCATTCTTCTCAGATTTTGAAACTGCTCGTCCATGCAATTGAACCTATTGAGGAGCGATTGGGCGAGCTCCTCTGGAGGTGAAGGTGGTACTTGCCACTGGGGGAGAAACTGTCTCCCGGAGACTTGAGGGGGGAACCCCGAATGAGAGGGAGCTGCCGGACCACCGACAGTCGGCCCCGACTGAAGCGGTATGTGGGGAACAATGGGAGTTTGAGATTGTGACGGGAACTGGAATGAGGGTGGTTGTTGGCTCGCTTGTCCTTGAAGCGAGGGAGACTGGATGGCTTGCGCCAATGAAGGAGATGGAATGGCCTGCACGGACTCTTGGAGAGGTGCGATGGCCGGAGTTGATTCCTGGGGCGTGAGGGAAACAGATTTCCCCTTCAGAATGGCCTGGAAGGCTCGGAGCTGTTCAGAGGTAAGCTCCGTGTTGGCGAGGACGCCCAGTAAGGAAGAGATATCATGTGGTGGGGACGTGTCCCCGGCAATAACCTGCACCTCATGCGAGGGCTCATGAGAAGGACCCGAGTCCATAGCATAGACTCGCGGGTCGGCTGACAAACCACGACTAGGGTGGTTCTCCTCAAAAGACTCGTGAGCCATGCTCACAGTTTTCCCAGAACGTAAAAACATACACTAGCAAGCAGGTAGCAGAGATTATCAAACAAGTGGATGCCTTTACGCCTTTTTTGTGTTTTGATTTTGATGATTTTTTTGTGTTTTTAGCGAGATCCGAAGTTCACACAAAATAGGGACCCTAGTTTATTTTTGTTTCACCGCCGTGTCAGCTAGCGTCTCTCGTCTCACCACGAATGGGATGACTAACTCTGGAGAACTTCAATGGTACAACCAGCCCAGTGAACGAAGAGGAGATTCTTCGATGTCGGGGACTTACGGAGGTCCCAGTGGAGGAGATTCTAGTCCGTTGAGAGGAATTCTCAAACAGAGAGTCCTTCCTTCACCGGGAAAGGGTGATCCTTAAAAAAAATGAAAAAGGATATAAAAGAGGGATGGATGTATGCGATGGAATGCTGACAAAGATATAGAGTAAGAAAATAACAGAAATAACAAACATATAATAACCACCCAACCAATCAAATTGACAGTGCTGCCGTGAGCACAACGGGGGCGCGTGAGGGCGCCAAGGTAGAGAGGCACGGACGGTGCCGAACTTGCAAGGGTAGCCAAAAGGAAGCAGTAGACGTCCCACCGTGATCGCCAATCTGTGAGCGACGTCACGCGGTTCGGGGAGCGAAGAAGACGCGGAGTGCGCGGGCTCCTCTTTGTTTGCTGCAATACAGAAATAAGAGAAAAGAGAAGGGGCCACCACGGGAGATTGCTCCGGCGGGGTGAGCGGGACAAATGTAATATAGCAAGATATGGGGGTTAAACGGCCATAGCGGGAAGTGACTCGCCGCGGCCTCGGGGGGACGGGAATGGTGCAGAAATTAAATAGCAAGAATTGAAACGGCCATTGGGGAAGTGACTCGCCGCGGCCTCGAGAATATGAGCAGATAAGAATATAACAGAATATAAGGAGAATATAAAGAGTGAAAATTTAAACGGCCATTGGGGAAGTGACTCGACGCGGCCTCGAGAATATGAATAGATAAGAATATAACAAAATATAAATAGAATATAAGAGCGGGAATTTAAACGGCCATTGGGGAAGTGACTCGCCACGGCCTCGAGAATACGAATAGATGAGAATATAACATATAAGAACGGGAATTTAAACAGCCATTGGGGAAGTGACTCACCGCGGTCTCGAGAATATGAGCAGAATATAACAGAATATAAAGAGAATATAAGAACGGAAATTTAAACGGGCATTGGGGAAGTGACTCTCCGCGGCCTCGAGAACAAGATGTGATCGCCACGGGCCAAAAGACCCCAAAATAAGAAAGTGATCGCGCCTACCTCAAGAGCGGGAGATGGCGGGTTGCTTCTTCCTCCCCCTTCGGCCGGCCAACGGAGAGGGCTTTCCTTGGGTACCCTTGCAAAATAACGACAAACAAGTAACGAGTGGATTAGAAAGATGAAGGTGTAGTATTCAAATCCTTGCGATAAAAATAACGAAATGATGGCAAGACACACACCTGGTTGGTGTTATCTTTTAAACCCATCTCGGACTCAAGTAGGAGGAAAATGAGATGATGGATGCAAGAAGTATATAAGAAGAGGCGCCCTTATGAAGGGGGATAGAGGATGCGAGATGATGAATGCAAAAGAACTACGAAGAAAATGAAAGGATTGGCTTATTGGATGTGCCGATGGTGAAATCCGGCGGAGCTCCGGCAGCGTAGGGACGACGTGGAAGCGCGGTGGATGAAGACGACCTTCCTCTCGCCAGCGTGGGCACCCGAGAAGCCGGCAGAACCTCCACCTACAAAAGACCCCACGGGTTAGAAATGACTCCGTAGCCTCTGGGCTCCGGCAGCCTATCGGATCTCTTAGAAGCTCCTCCAGAACTGAGGGGGTGGGACTCTATTTATAGGGCTCCGGAGGGTGGAGGCGTCCAGGACCCTGGACACCTCCATCAGGGCAAAAAAGATATTTTATTCTATTTTATTCATTTTTTTTTGAATATTTTCATGGAGGCGTCCAGGGTCCCAGACGCCTCCATAAGTCCCACCGAACTCCACCGAAAGTCGCACGCGGTTTAACACAACGCGTGGTTTTGGAGCGGCGACCCGTGATTTGGAAATGGGCGTGTCCAGTCGGCTGGACGTCTCTAAAATTTGGATACTTTCACACACGACAAACCATCGTTCGGTGGGCGGGGCCCCGTGAGTGAGTTGATGGAGGCGTCCAGGAGCCTGGACGCCTCCAAGAAAATATATTATTATTTTTTGTTTTGTTTTTTTATGCCAACTAGCATTTTATGTTTTTTTATTTTTGTTTTCATGGAGGCGTCCAGGGGACTGGACGCCTCCATAAATATATATATGTTTTTTGTATTTTTGTCTTAAAAAATAAATTAAAATGATGGAGGCGTCCAGGGGCCTGGACGCCTCCATTAAGACCCCCCCCCCCCCCCGGGTCCGCTGAAAAGGCGTCGGCAGCTCCCCGACAGGCACCCTTCCTGGTTTCGGGACCTTCCGATGCGTCTGACTGGTGTTGATGCCGTCCGAATGCTGCGACGAGACAATTCCGGATACCGAAAAAGGTAGAAGAAGACCCAAGAAAAGGAAGCACTCAAGTGATTCAAAATGTGAAATCCGTCGCGGGGCGTTGTATAGTAATATGAGACTTTCTCAGGAGACGTCAGGAATGGCGTGTCTACAAGGCCTCTATGCAAAAGCAAAAGGGGGTGATGAAACTCTGTCATTCCTTGAATTCCTATCTGTGCTGGAGGGCAAACGGCCGGCTCAGAATGCTACTGCTGAAGACAAAAATCCCCGACAACCATCTGCCACGATGCTCAAAGAGAAAGATAAAGCGAACATCGACCTTCCCTCAACACCAGAGATAACTTCCCCGACAAAGACTCCCCAACAGTCCCCTCAGAAGAAAGAAGCCAGAGACGGGCAAGCCATGCCGCAAGCACCCCATGAGCCTCCAAGACCCCACTGGGTGAAGGAGATGCGACTGTCCAACGTCCGAGTGGGCAGCTGAATTATGAAGATGCTGAAGAAGCTCCCCATAAGGTTTTCTATATGGGAAATCTTTTCCTTGAGCGAAGAAGCTCGCCAAGCTATTATTGATGCTCTACAATCTCCAGCTCAGTATGAAGCACTCTTGACAGAGGTTAGGATGACATGTTAATTCCTGACCCCAATCATAACAGGCCTCTGTATATGAGGGGGCATCTCAACTGTCAGCCATTAAGCCGAATTCTGATAGATCCGAGAGCTGTTGTAAACATCCTACCCTACTGCATCTATCAAAAGTATTATTTTGATCTGCACCTCACCAAAGTCAAGGATATGAGGATTGCTGGCTTCAATCAGAAATGCGAAACTCCGCTTGGAGTTGCAGAATTCAACCTTACATTGGGTGATTTCACCACCATAGTGTAGTTCTATGTCATAAATTCTAATACTACATACAAAGCCTTACTGGGACGGCCCTGGCTGCATAGATATCAGATAGTGCCCTCCACATTGCACCAGTATATCAAATACTGCCACAATGGCAAAGAAGAGAGGGTGTTTGCAGACTTGCATCCCTTTGAAGTATACGAGTGTCACATGCTCGATGCACCGTTCTACACGGAAGCCTCCCAAGGGGTGAAGAAGAAAGAAGTTCCTGCAAGTCAGAAGAAAACAATGTCAAAAGCGGACGAGTGGTCCCCTCCACCACCCCCGGGTTATGTGGAACAACAGGAGGTCTCCCACGTCTCTCAGACTAAGGACTTTGCCAGAATTGCACCACCAGCTACTGACCCTGGCAAAGCAGAAGATGATGTGAAGAAAAAACTTGAACATGTTAAGATCCCGCCTGGACTGTTCAAACCTATTCCGAGCCTGGAATGCCAGACAGTGCAACCACTAAAGACTATGGAGGTTCCCCATTTCGGCGAACCCCCTATGATATTCTACCCCGAAGAACCTGTCGATGAAAATGATGAAGACTGTGTAATCCCGGAGGAGGCAACCAATAGGATGGTACCGATATCGGGTATGGATTACACTGCCCAGCGGGTCTCTCGGATGTTTACCAAAATGCAAGTACCCTTGCTTTAGCTTGTTGGCCAGAAGAAGGCATTCCAGAAGCTCTGGGATCTGCCCAACAACAATAAAGAATTGTTGAGGATCACTTGGTACCCGGGGCTGGGCTACACCCTGCAGGAGTATTATGAGACAGAGGTAGATGTTGTCTCCACCTACTTCATCCATGAAGACCATTTTGAGGCTAATTATGATGATTACCCACCGTATGGCGAAGAAGCAACACGCCGCCCCGAAGGTGGTGCTGAAACCTATGATAGTTATAAGAGCTCAGGGGGACAATATGAAGTCACTCTATGCCAATGCTGGAAGGATTTCCTCCCCAAGAAGGATCTGCCCTAGACTGAAGCCCGATTTGATAGGGAAACACATGATGAAGATCAAGCTTCTAAGGAAGAAAAGAAGCACCTGGAATTTGAGCACATACTGGAGGAGATCCGGGCCATGCAAGACCTGGCAGACTCGACAGAAGAGTTTCTACCTGTGGACCCTCAGGGGGCAAAAGGTCATATGTCAGAACCACAAGATGAGACATCGAGACAGCAAAGCAGAGTTGACCGAAACCCGGTGGAGGGTCTGATAATTCAACACTGGAACAAAGAAACTGAGGCTTTACACTGATAATTCTAAAGAGCCAATCCGAAGAAAACCAACAATCACTGGCCGACTTCAAAGACCTAAGGTCAACTTATACATCACTTCGGGAGCTGGAAGTCCTCGAGGTTGAAGAAGATTACATCAATGGAGGCTTTATAAACCTCGAAGAAGCTCCACCAGAGGTCGAGGACGGCGGTCAGGCTACCGTTGATGAGCTGATAGAAGTGAACCTGGGAAGTGAGGAGGATCCAAGACCCACCTTTCTCAGTGCGCTGTTGTCAATAGAAGAACAGGAGTAGTATATACAATTTCTGAAGGAGTTCCGGGACTATTTTGCCTGGACCTACAATGAGATGTCGGGGTTGAACCCCGATGTAGCACAACATTTGTTGTCAATTGATCCAAGAGCAGAGCCTGTAAAGTAGCCTCCCAGGCGGATGCGGACCGAGCTGATTAATCAAATTAATGGGGAAGGCGACAAGCTCATTGATGTGGGGTTTGTCGAAGAAAATCAATACGTAACATGGTTAGCAAATATAGTGCCCATGAAGAAGAAAAATGGGCAGATAAGATTATGTGTTGACTTTCGGCACCTCAACAAAGCATGCCCCAAAGATGACTTCCTTGTGCCAATCACTGAGGTGATGATTGATGCCACCACAGGTCATGAAGCCCTCTCATTTATGGACGGATCATCCGGATATAATTAACCAGATTTGGATCGCTGAGCAAGATAGGGTCCATACGGCGTTCCGCACCCCAAAGGGGATATTCCACTACAAAAGGATGCCGTTCGGCCTCAAGAATGCCGGTGCTACATATCAAAGAGCCATGATGAAGATATTCGATGACCTGCTCTACAAGAAGGTGGAGTGCAACATTGATGATCTGGTGGTGAAGACCAAGAGAAAGGAGGACCATCTGCAAGATTTGAGGGTGGTGTTTCAAAGGCTATGCCAATATGAGCTAAAAATGAACCCCATGAAATGCACCTTCGGCGTGTCCAGTGGGAAATTCTTGGATTCATTGTCTGACACAGAGGCATTGAAATTGATCCATCCAAGATTAAAGCTATTCAAGAACTCCATACTCTGAAGAGTCTATCAGAGCTGCGGTCCTTGCAAGGCCGACTGGCATATATTCGTCGATTTTTTTCAAATCTGTCGGGACGATGTCACCCTTTTCACAAGCTCATGATGAAAGATATGCCGTTCTTTTGGGACGATGAATGCCAAGCAGCTTTTGAGAAGTTGAAAGAATATCTGAAAACCCCTCCAGTGTTGGGAGCGCCGATTAAAGGAAGACCTCTCATTCTCTATATAGCAGCCACTCACTGCTCCATGTGGGCAATGCTAGCTCAAGTGAATGAAGAAGAAAAAAAGCAAGCCCTTTACTACCTCAGTAGAAAGTTAGTAAGGACTGAAGAGAAGTACACTTGTATAGAAAAGACTTGTCTGGCACTGGTCTTCGTTGTCAAGAAGCTCCGCCACTACATGTTGTCTCATGAAATCAGATTGATTTCTGGAACAGACCCGCTCAAGTATAGATTATCCCACCCAGCACTCAAAGGTCGATTAGGCAAATGGGCCGTGATTTTGATGAAATTTAAGATTTCATAGGTGCCTCAGAGAGCCATAAAAGGTCAGGCCGTAGTTGACTTCTTTGCAGCACACCCTGCACCAGAAGATAATCCATTAGGAACTGAACTCCCTGATGATGAAACACTAGAGGCATGCCAAGCTCAGCCGGTGATATGGCAACTCTACTTTGATGGGGCATCAAGAACAGAAACTACCTCTGCTGGACATGTCAGAGTCCGAGCAGGAGCCGACATTGTCCTGAAATCACCTAAAGGGGAAGTGATATACACTTCGTGCTCAATAAACAAGCCATGCACCAATAATGAAGCTGAGTACGAAGCTCTGATAATTGGCCTGCAGATCGCTCTCAGCATGGGAATCCAGATGCTCCAAGTGTTTGGCGACTCAATGCTGATAATAAAATAGATACAAGGGGAGTTTGAGGTACGGAATCCAGAACTAAACCCTTACTATCAAAAAGCACTGCGCTTTATGGTGAACTTCCACCATATTAAGCTCAATCATGTGGGCCGAGGGCATAATGCTCAATCTGATGCTTTGGCAAAATTGGCCAGTTTGCTAGCAGTCCCACCAGATGAAACACTCAACATTGTTGTGATAAATCGACGGCAGGTTCCCAGTATGCTAGAATCGTGTCTAGAGGAATGTGAGGCTAACATAGCCGAAGAAACACAGGACCCCGACTACCAACAGCTACCCAAAAGCAAGGAGGAAAGAATGAAGCTCCTTAAGACCAAGGATTCCTATGAATTCCGAAGCAGAATGCTGTTCCGAATCATGGCGGACGCCCGCAAAAAGATTCTGCTCCGCTGCCTATCCACAAAGGAGGCCTGGCAAGTGATGAAAGAGATACATGCCGGAACAGCCGGTGCACACCAAACTTGACCGAAAATGAAAATTGAAGTCAAGAAATTAGGCTATTATTGGCCTACTATGTTTGAAGATTGTTGTCAATTTGCAAAAATATGCCAGAAATGCCAGGAGCATGCTGTTGTGCCCAGAAGGCCTCCTGTACCCCTACACCCAATAGTTCCCAGTTGGCCTTTCGCTCAGTGGGGAACCGATGTGGTGGGACCTCTTCCAACTTCCTCAGCCGGACACAAGTATATCTTGGCTATAACCGATTATTTCTCCAGATGGACAAAAGCTATAGCACTCAGAGAGGTGACTGGTGAGCTGGTTGCCAGATTCATCAAACAGAATATTATTTTCGATTTGGTGTTCCCAACCGAATAATTTCTGACAACGGGAGCCACTTCAAGAATCAGAAAATATATCAGCTCGCTGAGAAGTATAAAATTGATTGGAGGACTTCCACCCCTTACAATCCGCAAGCAAACAGATTGGCTGAAGCCTTTAACAAATCCCTATGCACGCTCCTTGCCAAGATCGTCAGCTCCCACAAGAAGGACTGGGGAGAAAAGATGTATGAAGCATTATGGGCATCTCACCCTTCTCCTCAGTATACGGCTCCGAGGTAGTAGTCCCCATACAGCTGGAAGTTCCATCGCTCAGGGTTGCTATTCAATACGGCCTGGCCCGCGATGAACAAATGAATGCTGAAAGAAGATTTGAAGAATTGGCTGAGCTGGAGGGAAAACGCCTTCAGACACAGAAGAACATCCAAGCATACCAAGCCCGCATGGCAAATGCCTTCAACAAGCTCGTCAAAGGGCGAGAATTCAAGAAAGGTGACCTGGTCATGGTCAAGAAGAAAGAAGTCATAGCTTCCAACCCGAAGGGCAAGCTGGCTGCAAACTGGTTGGATCCATATGTGGTCCAAAAAGTCTACGAGGGTGGAGCCTACGTGGCTGTCAACCATCGGGGGGAAGTTCAGTTCCCACCACTCAACGGGAAGCATCTGAAGCTCTATCATGTTGTGCCACTGCCCTTTGAGAGAGTGGCGAATGATTGAATAAATAGCCTCAACATAAAAATTGATGGTAATGAGTGTTCTGAAGAATGTTGATGACGATAAGGATGGTCACTCCTTCCCTTCATGCTGACATCAATTCGGACCTTCTTGTTAGCGCAGCAAGAGTGATATAGAAGGGGGGGATGAATAGATCACTCCCAATTTGTAGAAACATAAGTGGAATATATTTTCTACTGCTAACGCACCTCTTTAAACCGTACACAGAGGGATGTAAATGAGAATGAAGAGCGAATCACATGGAAGCAAAGAGCCGAGCAGATGAAGAGCGTAGAGAACAATAGCAAACCACAGAGGAGGCACTCGATTTTTTAGGTGGTTCGATTGCAGTCCGCAATCTACATCCACCCCTCACTCCAACTAGAGTGAGGATTCCACTAGACGATGCTAGATCAATGCAGACTCAGTCTGCGAACAACGTGCTGCCACACAGCTTGAACACCAAGGGAAACAAATCCCTCAATCAAGTTCTGCCACCCACAGAACCTGAAACCTGTTCTAGCTCCCAACTAGAATACAACCGGAGAATCCTCTCCCTTCCTCCACACACCGGAGGGAAACTATTAATGACAGCCAGTCACTAACACCACCAGAGATCATCGATCTCTCTTCCTCTGCAACACAGAGGGAAACTGGTGTAATACTCCCTTCCTCCACACACCGGAGGGACAACAATTCAGATCAGAATAGAAGGACGAAAAATAAACGAAAGCAAAGTGGAAAATGAAAAACAATGAGAAGGAATCGGTTCTGAAACCCAATACAAATGTAGCTTCAAATGAAGCAATTCATCAATCAGCACACACTCTCTCTCTCTCTCGACCAAACTCCTCTCAGATATTGAACTCTCTGCTCTTTTCCTTTCTCTTTCTTTCTCTCTGCACTTTTCTTTCCTTTTCTGGATCGAAGGATGTATATGCTCTCCAGGCTGCTTCTTCGATCAACCTTCATCTTAAGACGAAGGCTCCATTTTATACCTGGAGCAGCAGCAGGGCGCGTGTGGCTTCCACAGTTCCCGCCCTAAGAGTTCGGACTACGTGGCAGCATCCAGCAGGCTGTCAGACCACGTGTCCTCATCTGGGCATTTTCCTTATCCTCAGATCACGTGCCCAGCACCAGTACGCTCAGTAACTGGAGGTAGATGGCGTCAACTCACTTGCTCCAAAGGGTTGACGCAGTCATCAGAAATCTTCAAACTTCTTAACCGCTGCGTCGACTCCATCAGCCTATTGCGTTGACGCAACGGTATCGGCAGTCCAGTGTTCAAGTCTTCAACAGATAGGCGAGCTGCGTCCACGTTATCAGCATATTGCGTTGACGTATTGAAGGCATCCAGAGATAAGTCGTCCCTTTCTTGGACTACTGCGTCGACGCTACCAGTTGGTGGCGTTGACGCACGAACGTGTACCTTTCTATACTGGCATCTCTTAAGCCGCTGCGTCGACGCTGCTTGTTGATGGCGTTGACGCAGTGGAAGATTTCGTGAAGGCTTCATCGCTTGTAAGAGTCTCTGTTTCTTTAACTGCTGCGTCGACGCTGCTTGCTTGTGGCGTTGACGCAATAGAAGACGACGTGAAAGCTTCGTCCACTGATGCGTGGACGCTTTAAGCTTCAGGCGTCGACCCTGCTCCCTGCAGCAACAAGAAAGAAGTGTATAGACTTAGTGTTAACGTGAAGCATTGTATAGACTTCAGAGATCAATATAGCAACTGTGTACAAAGTGAGGGAGTGTATAGACTGTTGTGCCCCTGTGTGGTTTTGATGATGACTGACACACCATGAGTCACACTGAGGTGTGCTAGATGACTGATTGACTGCTTGAATATCTGATTGTTTGCTTGAATAACTAATTCATGAATATGGCTAGATTGGGGCAACATAGTGGCTAATTGTTTACTGTTTGCTCATGCATTTCAAGTCTGTACATTGGGTTCACATCTCCAAGTTTGTACAGCCGTTTGCTTTGGATTTAAAGTCTATACTTTGGCTAAGTGTATACACTGTCAGTCTCATTTAGAGTCATATTTGCTGATCAGTCATGCTACATGTTAAACTGATGCATAAAGCATTCATTGCTGTGGTTTTAATGATTTATCTGGTTTTGATGATTGGTGTTTGATGTTAATCACTATGAGTCATCCTGTTGAAATGTTCATTCAGGCCTTCATATGCTCAGTCAGTTTATCTGCTGACATTGTGCTTTGATGATAGCTTCATGATTGTGATTTGTATATCATCTGGAGAATGCACGTGTATGACTGATATATTGTGTGTGTTAGACTTCTGGTATGTGCATGGTCTATACATCGCCTTCAATCTTCAAGTCTATACACTGGTTTATTCTTCAAGTCTGTACATCCACAGTTAGACTTGAAGTCTGCACTCTAGTCTTCACTGTCAAGTCTGCACATTGGTGTTCGATTTCAATGTCCATACATTGGGCTTTTACATGAAGTCTACACATTGTTGTTTGCAGTGAAAGTCCATACTTTGGACTGTTCATCAAAGTCTGTACATCATACTGCTATAGTATGTCTGTACAGTGAGTGATTCATTGGTGAAGTCTGTACACTTAACTGAACTTCAAGTCTAGACATTGCACGGTTCCCTTCATCTTCGTGTTGTTTTCAGTATGTGTCAATTTCATCTTCGTGTCATTTTTACCTCGTGTCGTGTTACCCCGTGTCAATTACTGTTTCGACTTCGTGTCGTTATCAGTCCGTGTCTTTCTTATGTTGAAATCACACCTCGTGTTGATTTCTGTTTTCGACTTCGTGTCGTTTTATTTTTTATCATTTTGACTTCGTGTCAAATCACTGCTCTGTCTTCGTGCTGTTTTCACTCCGTGTCGATTTTAGTTGTCATCTTCGGGCTGTTTTCAACCCGTGTCAATTACTGTATCGTCTTCGTGGTGTTCTCACTTCGTGTCAACTTCACTTCGTGTTGATTCTTTGTATTCTGTCTTAGTGATTGGTCTTTCGTTTTAGACTTCGTGTCTTTATCGCATTGACCACACTCCGTGTCGTCTCTCCTCTCATGACTTCGTGTCGTGTTATCTACACCTCGTGTCATTGTCTCTTTGTGTCTTCACCTCGTGTTGTTTTCGTCTCTTCGTGTCGGGTTTGTTCTCATGCGTGCAGGACATCGCAGCACTTCGTGTTGCTTCCTGTTTCACTTCGTGTCATTTTTGTTCTTCCTAGACCTCGTGTCTTTCTTGTATTGAAACCATACTTCGTGTTGGTTTCTGTTCTCGTCTTCGTGTCTGTTGTCAGCACGTGTTGTTCTCTTCGCTGTGTGTCATGTCATGTTGTTTTTATGTTCATGTCTTCGTGTTGTTTTTGTCTTCGTGTCTTCGTGTGTTTTCTTTCTACCTCGTGTCGTTCTCTTAGTAGTGCTCGTTGTGTCACCACTGTATCTCGTGTCGTCTTCAGTGCAGTGCACCTCTTGTTGTTTCTATACACCTCATGCAGCTCTATTGTTAATGGCCATACAGCGTATTAATAGTTTTAATGGCTTTACATCTCCTTGCAGGTCCGAGGAAGAAACATTCCCAGTGACTGGCAGCACGTGATCCGAGGCTGGAATGAAGCCTGCTGAGAGACTGCCACGTGGTCCGAATTCTTAGGGCTGGAAATGTGGAGGTCACACGTCGTGGCTGATGCTGCTGCTGCTGCTATATATATGACTCTTCTTCCACAGAAGAAGATTGATCGAATTGGCAAGAAGAGAAGCCAATACAGAGAGCCACGATCCAGAGAAGAAGAAAAAGAAAAGAAGAAGAGAAAGAGAGTGAGAAAGAGAAAGAAAGAGAGAGTGAGTAAGAGATCGAGATAGCAGAGTGTGAAGGGAAGAAGAGGAAGAAGAATAGAGAAAAAGAGAGAGCTAGAGTGATAGAAGCTTCAACAGAAGATCTGTTCCTGCTGAACCGTGGATCAAATCCAGGCCAGCCAGCTCCTGCGAGAGCCACATTTGTTTTTATCTTTTCAGCTTTCTATTGCTGGTTTCGTTTTTGTTTTTATCCATTTACTGTATTTCCGATCCTCTGTAGAGAGGTCGGGGTTCCTCCTGTGGGTTCAGGAGAAGGGAGACTTTGTGTCTTCGGTTTGCAAGTAGCTGGGTGCTACTTGTGGTTGGTACCCTCCGGTGTGGAGGAAGAGAGACTTGCGTCTCTGGTTGCCTTTGACAGGGTGTCATCGGTTGTTTCCCTCCGAGTTGGAGGAAGGGAGATTTATCTCCGGTTGTGCTTCCCTCTGGGGTTCAGAGGAAGAGAGACTTGGGTCTCTAGGTTCCCCTCCGGGTTGGAGGAAGGGAGGCTTGTTCCTCCGGCTCTGGGCTTGTGAGTAGCAAGTCCGGTGGTTCCCTCCGTGTGTGGAGGAAGAGAGACCGTGTGTCTCTGGTTTCCAAGTGGCTGGAGTCACTTGTGGGTTCCTCCTGTTTGTTCAGGAGAAGGGAGATTGCTATCTCCGGTTGCAAGTAGCTGGGTGCTACTTGTGGGTTCCCTCCGGTTTGGAGGAAGGGAGACTTGTCTCCGGTTCTGGGCTTGTGGATTCAAGTCCAGGGGTTTCCCTCCGGGTCTGGAGGAAGAGAGACCGTGTGTCTCTGGTTTGCTAGTGACTAGTGTCACTAGTGGTTCCCTCCGGTTGGGAGGAAGAGGGGAGGTTGTTCCCCTGGTCAAGCTGTTTGGCAGCGTTTGTTGCAGACTGAGTCTGCTGTTTCTAGCGTGAGCTAGTGGAAACCACACTCGGTTTGAGTGTGGGGTGGATGTAGGTCTGGAGGACCGAACCACCTAAAAACCCCTTGTGCATTGTGGTTTGACTTGTTCATTTGTGCTTCCGCTAGATGAATGCATAGGGGCGCTCTAAGCGTTTGGCTTTTGGCTGAGCAGAAGTGTTGATTAGTTTTCTTAGAATATTTTAATCTGTCAAGAGAGCGAAATTCCAGTTGAGCTTCAGATTGTCGAATCTGTCTTGTTATTATTCTAGTTTTAATTGGGAGAAGTTTTTAACGGGTTATATTCATTCACCCCCCCCCCTCTGAATACTGCACCGAACCTAACAATTGGTATCAGAGCAGTTACTGCTTCAAGATCCAACGATCTGCAGTGATCCCCGTGCTTCTCGGTGTTTATTCCGGTTTGCTGCTCCTTGATCTTTGTCTAATTGATCATTGCCTACAAATGGCTCTTCCACTGGTTTTCAATGGGTCTAACTTTGATTCATGGTTCAGTAGTTTGCGTAACTACGTCAATCTAGATAATCCCAATTTGTGGAAGTTAATTACTCATGGTCCTCATAGATTACCACGAAAAGAGTCCAAATGGACTGATCGTCATAGATCAATGCATAGAGAAAATCAGAAAGCTATAAAACTGATAAAAGCATCCATCAACAAGGCTTTACACTTTTGCCTTCATGATTGCAGGTCTGCTAGGGATATTCTGGACAAGATGAAACTAACTTGCAGAACAGAGAAGGAAAACTGCATGATGGCTGATGGGAGCGACCATAGCAGCAGCCACAGTGATGAAGAAGAGAACGAAGTTCAGGTAAATCCCTTTGCGGACTATACCTTAGATGATTGGGTAGATGCTTATTCCAAGCTGTTAAGATCTAGCAATAAATTGAGCAAGAAAAATAGATCTATGAAAAAACAGCTAGATATGTTTGAGAATTCTAAACGTGTTGGTGAGGACAGTGATACTCTGAAAACTGAAAATCAAATATTTAGAAGACAGCTGACTGATCTTGATTCTATTACTTCAGATCTGGAATATCTGAGATCTGAAAATGCTAGACTCAAAAACCAAACTGAGGAATCTGGATGTAAATCAGTGAGCCTTGAAAATGAAAATAGATTGATTTCTGAAACCTTGGAGACTGTCATAATAGAAAATTCAGAACTTCAGAAAAGGCTTGAAAAACTTCAATCTGAAGATGAACAAGAAGTGTTTAGTGAATGTCAGACCTCCTTAAGTGTTTTGAAATTTGATGATGAAATCCTGGAACACAATGGTAAAATGAGACAGGATATCTGCAAGCTAAAACAGTTAAATACAGCTATGTCTGAGAGACTTATCACTCTTGAAAAGGGGAAGAGTGTTAGCCTGGATAGCTCTGATGAGCTAATGAAAGCTGAACAGGAAATTGAAAGTCTTAGGACTGTTAATCAAATGCTGAAAGAAGATGTTATTTGCTATTAAAAGAAAGTTGATGAATATGAAATCCATGTATCAAAGCTTGGATCAGAAGTTACAGAATTGAGGAAATCTCTTGAGAAATTTGTCAGTGGAAAAGAAAATCTTGATAAAATTCTTGGATCTAAAGTGAATCTCCGAAGAGAGGGTTTGGGCTACAAACCAATAGATAAAAAGAGCTTTGAAAGTAAGCTTCAAACTTCATTCGTGAGTAGCTCTAAGTCAGGCAGCACATCGAATGTGCCTATTTTTGAATTTAGTGCTAAGAAGAATCAAAATTCCACTGACAGCCCTAAGTCTGAGAAACAAGTTCAAAAATAGAAAAAGACTATTCATGTTCAGAACAAAGATTCAAGGAACTCTCATGATAAACCTGAGAATGCTGTGCCTAAATTGAACAAACACATTCATGCAAATAAAAAGAAAATTTCATGCCATTACTGTCATAGGTTTGGTCACTTGATGCATGAATGTAAATTGATGGAACAGGATGATAGAATGCATGCCAGGAAGTACAATAACAAAAACAGTCCTGTTGAACAGAAAAGAAAAAGTCATTGTTATCATTGTGGAAAAATAGGTCATGTTAGTGAACAATGTTGGTTTGCCAAAGGTAAAGGCAAATATTTTTTAAATTCTAATCATGACAATTTGTATGAAAATCAGCATGTCTTTAAAAGGAACAAAAATGGGTCCAGGGGCCAACACATGGTGTGTTTCACCTGCAGCAAGTCAGGCCATAGGGCGGTTGACTGCTGGCTTAATGTTGGTAGAAGAAATTCCATCTTCTGCTATCACTGTGAGAAATTTGGCCATACAGTCAAAGACTGCTGGTATTCTCAGAGAAAGAAGGTCAACTCTAAATTTGCTAAACAAAGTGTGTTTGGTAGAAACAAATCTGCTCAAACAAGAAAATCCCTCACATGCTTTGAGTGTGGTAAGCAAGGTCACAAGGTGACTGATTGCTGGTTTTCTGACCATCTGAAACAAAGTAGTGGTAAAAATAGAAACATTCATGCTCATGAATTTAGTACACCTGCTTACATGCATAGTAAGAAATTCAGACCGAGTGGTTCATGTGATTATTGTGGTCGGTCTGGACATTCCATGCCTAGCTGCTATATGAAAAAGCATGATGTTATGATGGCTCAGAAGCTTTGGAAAACATCCCATCAAAATGCCACTAACCCTGCAGGACCCAAGGAAACTTGGGTACCAAAATGTGCCAAGTGAGAAACTTTTTGCAGGTGTGTCTTGGGAATGAGAAATAAAAGGGGCAAATAAACCAAGACACCCTAAAAAGGTAAACCCCACTCATGCACCTCTCAGGTAAGTCTCTTGACTTTTCAATGAGTTTGCTTAGATGGCATTAGGTATATAGATAGATTTGTTAATTAGTGGTTTAAACATGTATGTTTGCATTTCCATGCAATAGTTGTTGCTTCTGAATATGCTCATTCTGTGACTGCATACATCTAGAATTCATGACTCATGAATGATTTTCAAATGTTCTGAATGCACACCGTCAGGGGGAGCTGCACTGCATATCATGCACATTTGACCAGTCTAATACCCTTCAGGGTCTTCATGCCTTTCATGGGTAGTTAATGCATCTAATTGCATCTCAGAGTGGCATCATTTAATCATGAAATTTTTCAAAAGAAAAGGGAGGGTTACAGTTTATGCACTCAGTGAGGGGGAGCATCTCTCATTATTCATTCATGTAAGTGCATGTGACCATCAGACCTCTCATCAAAGCTCATGTCTGATGACTAATACTCACTTTCCTGTTTGAACTGCAATCTTGATAAACTCCTTGGTGATTGTGAAATGCATTGTATTTCAGCCTCTTGCTTCAATTCTTGTCAGCCATTGTCACTCATACTATCAATTGGTATTCATTGGCATTTGTTGACGTGGCTGTACCTGAAAATTGCTCTTGCCTTCCTTGAAGTCCCAGAAAGATTTCTCTGCTCATATCTTGATCATAAATCCGAAAAACATTGTTTTTAAGGAAATTTCTATCATATAGGACTATGAATGTCTGAAGATTTCAGCTGGTTGAAGTTTCATGTACTTTTTATGTTTGTTTATGAATTCTTCTTGGAAATATCTGAGTTAGTCTTAATAAATTTTAACCAATCCTTTCATGTTGTGTCTTTTAAACTCTTCTGAAATCTAAAATTCTGAAATCATGATTTTCCTTGACTGATTTGCATGAAAATATGTATTGTTTTTAAACATCAGGGAATATGGATTGTCAAATACCAAATCTTGTCAGAGCAATGTCCTTGGTCACTGAGAAACACATCTCATTCATCAAAGAAATGAATTGAGATATGTCATGAAGTGCCATAGTTAACTCTGTTTAAATATGTTGATTAAAAATATGGCAGAGCAATGGCAGGCACACTGAGAAATACATGTCTCTCATCAAAGAAATGAGTTTCAGTGTGTCATGAGGTATAAATGCTATCTCTGTTCTTAAGAAGCATGACAGTTAGTCCTTCCAAGCGCTTAGGGATACTGGCGTCTAAACAACGTGTATCCTCCAGTTGTAAGGATGTACTTAACTTAATTGCTCTTGAATATGGCTGTTAAAAAAAAAAAATTCGTTGCCTATCTAGCAGATCATCTGAGATTGTTTGGAAAAGAATGTTCTTTCAATAGAAATTTTGACAGAAATAAATGGTTTCTTGTTTGTTTATCCTCAATACTATCGATTGCATTTCTTGAGGAAATCCTTGAAATTAAGCGAGGAAGAATGAAGAAGGTTAAAAAGGTTTCTCAATATTAAAACTTGGTTCACTTGTTATTAAGAAAACTGATTTCAGATATGAGTAGAAATAGCTCATGTTCAAACCTCGCATACATAAAATTCTGAACTGGTTTGTCAACATAGGTTCATTCATAGGTTTCTATGATGGAAAACTCTGTAATCATCTGTTTAAATCAGATTTATGAAATTGATATTTCATTGAAAATCTTTCTCATTCTTTTTAAATTCCTTTTTACTCTCTCACATTGGACTCCAGTCGGTCAGACTAAACTGACTGCTTCATTTGCACTCAGTTCTATCAATTGGTTCCAACTGTTGACTTCCACTCATGTCTTGGACCTGCATAAGCATGGTGGATGCATAAGAGTTGTATGTCTAAGGGGGAGCTAGTCAAACTAATTGCATAACATGTCTTTCAGGTTTTGATTCATGCATAGGTCTCATATTCTACATGAATTCTCATTGACTGTGTACTCATATAATTAATTGCAATACATTCATAACATCTTTTTAGTTGACGATGGGGGAGACTTCATTCATGCATTTAGTTGAGCTCCTAACTCTTTTCTGAATTGAGTTCTTCATACTTCAGTGCTCCTGTGTGATTGAAAATATGACATATCTACTGGGGGAGAAGCTCTTGAAAGGATACATTTGGAAGATAGTTGTCACACTCCAAAGGGAAGTATAACATTCAAGTCTATACTGAATTGTTTCCCTATTTCATATCTTTGATGAAGGCAAAGGGGGAGAAGAATCTAATCTGATTCAGTGTAACTCATAGTGTTGCCATCATCAAAAAGGGGGAGATTGTTGTGCCCCTGTGTGATTTTGATGATGACTGACACACCATGAGTCACACTGAGGTGTGCTAGATGACTGATTGACTGCTTGAATATCTGATTGTTTGCTTGAATAACTAATTCATGAATATGGCTAGATTGGGGCAACATAGTGGCTAATTGTTTGCTGTTTGCTCATGCATTTCAAGTCTGTACATTGGGTTCACATCTCCAAGTTTGTACAGCCGTTTGCTTTGGATTTAAAGTCTATACTTTGGCTAAGTGTATACACTGTCAGTCTCATTTAGAGTCATATTTGATGATCAGTCATGCTACATGTTAAACTGATGCATAAAGCATTCATTGCTGTGGTTTTAATGATTTATCTGGTTTTGATGATTGGTGTTTGATGTTAATCACTGTGAGTCATCCTGCTGAAATGTTCATTCAGGCCTTCATATGCTCAGTCAGTTTATCTACTGACATTGTGCTTTGATGATAGCTTCATGATTGTGATTTGTATATCATCTGGAGAATGCACGTGTATGACTGATATATTGTGTGTGTTAGACTTCTGGTATGTGCATGGTCTATACATCGCCTTCAATCTTCAAGTCTATACACTGGTTTATTCTTCAAGTCTGTACATCCACAGTTAGACTTGAAGTCTACACTCTAGTCTTCACTGTCAAGTCTGCACATTGGTGTTCGATTTCAATGTCCATACATTGGGCTTTTACATGAAGTCTACACATTGTTGTTTGCAGTGAAAGTCCATACTTTGGACTGTTCATCAAAGTCTGTACATCATACTACTATAGTATGTCTGTACAGTGAGTGATTCATTGGTGAAGTCTGTACACTTAACTGAACTTCAAGTCTAGACATTGCACGGTTCCCTTCATCTTCGTGTTGTTTTCAGTATGTGTCAATTTCATCTTCGTGTCGTTTTTACCTCGTGTCGTGTTACCCCGTTTCAATTACTGTTTCAACTTCGTGTCGTTATCAGTCCGTGTCTTTCTTATGTTGAAATCACACCTCGTGTTGATTTCTGTTTTCGACTTCGTGTCGTTTTATGTCTTGTCATTTTGACTTCGTGTCAAATCACTGCTCTGTCTTCGTGCTGTTTTCACTCCGTGTCGATTTCAGTTGTCATCTTCGGGCTGTTTTCAACCCGTGTCAATTACTGTATCGTCTTCGTGGTGTTCTCACTTCGTGTCAACTTCACTTCGTGTTGATTCTTTGTATTCTGTCTTAGTGATTGGTCTTTCGTTTTAGACTTCGTGTCTTTATCGCATTGACCACACTCCGTGTCGTCTCTCCTCTCATGACTTCATGTCGTGTTATCTACACCTCGTGTCGTTGTCTCTTTGTGTCTTCACCTCGTGTTGTTTTCGTCTCTTCGTGTCGGGTTTGTTCTCATGCGTGCAGGACATCGCAGCACTTCGTGTTGCTTCCTGTTTCACTTCGTGTCATTTTTGTTCTTCCTAGACCTCGTGTCTTTCTTGTATTGAAACCATACTTCGTGTTGGTTTCTGTTCTCGTCTTCGTGTCTGTTGTCAGCACGTGTTGTTCTCTTCGCTGTGTGTCATGTCATGTTGTTTTTATGTTCATGTCTTCGTGTTGTTTTTGTCTTCGTGTCTTCGTGTGTTTTCTTTCTACCTCGTGTCATTCTCTTAGTAGTGCTCGTTGTGTCACCATTGTATCTCGTGTCGTCTTCAGTGCAGTGCACCTCTTGTTGTTTCTATACACCTCATGCAGCTCTATTGTTAATGGCCATACAGCGTATTAATAGTTTTAATGGCTTTACATCTCCTTGCAGGTCCGAGGAAGAAACATTCCCAGTGACTGGCAGCACGTGATCCGAGGCTGGAATGAAGCCTACTGAGAGACTGCCACGTGGTCCGAATTCTTAGGGCTGGAAATGTGGAGGTCACACGTCGTGGCTGATGCTGCTGCTGCTGCTATATATATGACTCTTCTTCCACAGAAGAAGATTGATCGAATTGGCAAGAAGAGAAGCCAATATAGAGAGCCACGATCCAGAGAAGAAGAAAAAGAAAAGAAGAAGAGAAAGAGAGTGAGAAAGAGAAAGAAAGAGAGAGTGAGTAAGAGATCGAGATAGCAGAGTGTGAAGGGAAGAAGAGGAAGAAGAATAGAGAAGAAGAGAGAGCTAGAGTGATAGAAGCTTCAACAGAAGATCTGTTCCTGCTGAACCGTGGATCAAATCCAGGCCAGCCAGCTCCTGCGAGAGCCACATTTGTTTTTATCTTTTCAGCTTTCTATTGCTGGTTTCGTTTTTGTTTTTATCCATTTACTATATTTCCGATCCTCTGTAGAGAGGTCGGGGTTCCTCCTGTGGGTTCAGGAGAAGGGAGACTTTGTGTCTTCGGTTTGCAAGTAGCTGGGTGCTACTTGTGGTTGGTACCCTCCGGTGTGGAGGAAGAGAGACTTGCGTCTCTGGTTGCCTTTGACAGGGTGTCATCGGTTGTTTCCCTCCGGGTTGGAGGAAGGGAGATTTATCTCCAGTTGTGCTTCCCTCTGGGGTTCAGAGGAATAGAGACTTGGGTCTCTAGGTTCCCCTCCGGGTTGGAGGAAGGGAGGCTTGTTCCTCCGGCTCTAGGCTTGTGAGTAGCAAGTCCGGTGGTTCCCTCCGTGTGTGGAGGAAGAGAGACCGTGTGTCTCTGGTTTCCAAGTGGCTGGAGTCACTTGTGGGTTCCTCCTGTTTGTTCAGGAGAAGGGAGATTGCTATCTCCGGTTGCAAGTAGCTAGGTGCTACTTGTGGGTTCCCTCCGGTTTGGAGGAAGGGAGACTTGTCTCCGGTTCTGGGCTTGTGGATTCAAGTCCAGGGGTTTCCCTCCGGGTCTGGAGGAAGAGAGACCGTGTGTCTCTGGTTTGCTAGTGACTAGTGTCACTAGTGGTTCCCTCCGGTTGGGAGGAAGAGGGGAGGTTGTTCCCCTGGTCAAGCTGTTTGGCAGCGTTTGTTGCAGACTGAGTCTGCTGTTTCTAGCGTGAGCTAGTGGAAACCACACTCGGTTTGAGTGTGGGGTGGATGTAGGTCTGGAGGACCGAACCACCTAAAAACCCCTTGTGCATTGTGGTTTGATTTGTTCATTTGCGCTTCCGCTAGATGAATGCATAGGGGCGCTCTAAGCGTTTGGCTTTTGGCTGAGCAGAAGTGTTGATTAGTTTTCTTAGAATATTTTAATCTGTCAAGAGAGCGAAATTCCAGTTGAGCTTCAGATTGTCGAATCTGTCTTGTTATTATTCTAGTTTTAATTGGGAGAAGTTTTTAACGGGTTATATTCATTCACCCCCCCCCCCCTCTGAATACTGCACCGAACCTAACATAGACTTGCAACTCTTCATGAGATCTCAGTGTATAGACTCAACCAATGTATATAGTTGAAGATCTAACAATCAAGTGTATAGAGTTAGTTATGTGAGCATGCGTTGTATAGACTTCACACAAGAAGACAAACAGGCTGTACAGACTTGGAGAGTTGATCCCAATGTACAGACTTGTTGATATCAAATGAAGAGCTTCCAGTGTATGGACTTTGCAGTGCAAACGACAATGTATAGACTTAGAGAAATGAAGTCTAGTGTATAGACTTGGAATCCACTGTACACGACTATACAGACTTTGAGGCTTAATGCAAAGGCCAGTGTACAGACTTCTAAAAATTGTTGTGTTGTATAGACTTGGCTTTGAGCACTTGGGCTGAAGGCAATGTGCAGACTATGCGATGTATAGACTTTGCCCAAGGAGCCGAATGTATAGACTTCGCCACAGTCTAATGAACATACTTTGCAGAAGAGAACGAGCCAAGGTGTAGACTTCAAAAGAAGCAGTCCGATGTACATACTTCAAGGAGTCTTGACAACGGACGCTGTTCAGACTTTGCAAACACGAGACGATGTATAGACATTAAGCTTGACACTCCAATGTATAGAGTTGAGGATTGGAAGGATATATAGGGTTGAGCTGAACTGGTTTTTGCAAAGTGCAGACTTAGTTGGTCGGGCAGTGTACAGACTTGGAATTCTAATGCCAGTGTGTAGACTTCAGTTAGAAAGTGACCGATGTACAGACTTGAAGGAGTTATCCCAAAGAACAGATGAGTCGACGCATCAGCAAGGTTGGGTCGACCCACTGCTGTCAAAACCAGCTAAGCAAAGTGTAGATAAAAACATAATGGCATGCTTATCTGACAACCAAATAAACTATACTTACTCACATGATGAAACAACATTAATCTAAGCATAGAGGATTGATTTATAGTGTGAGACATCATCAAAACCATCATCAAAACCATAAGGATTCAACACTTCTGTCCGGGTAGATGATGAAACCCTATTCTCCTTTGCGTTGATGTAAACCCCACATCAACGATGAAACTCACACATTTTCGGCGAACGACTTCGTCACCCGAGCTGCTACATACCAACATCAATTAAGACCTTCCGTCCGGGTAGATGATGAAATCCTATTCTTCTGATGGGGGCATCTCTCGCCCTTTATATTTTCAAAACCCCGGTTGCTCGCTAGCATGGTTCCAATGTGTCCGTCACATTTTCCTTAGTCAATTCATGTAATTTTCATATTTTCTTTGAGTCATAATTATGTAATTTTCCTTTTATTTGAGTCTTGTACCTAGGTTAATGAGTTATTTAACTAGGATTAAGTGTTACTAGGTTGATAGATTAGTTTATGGGACCAATTCATTGGGCTAGGCCCAACGACGCCCCCCCTTCCCTTGGTTATTTGTCATTGTTGCAAGAGTCAGGGACTTTTTGTAAAATGTGGGTTGCCTATATATAGGACCCCATTCCTCCCATTTGGAATGAATGAATGAATGAATATTTGAATTTTCTAGTGTCCAATTTAAATCTTCTGCTTTTGGTGAGAAGCCAATTGAGTGGGTGAGAAGCCCCTATCCCCCCCTCTCTCTCTCTACCTCTCTCTCTAGAAAGTCATTTTCTCTCTCCTCCACTTTCTCTCTCTAAAACTTGCGCCCCTTTCTCTCTCCTCCCCTCCCAACCACCTTTATCTCTCCTCCCCCCCTCCATTAAGGTCATTCCAACTACCCCAACCCTCATTACTCCACCCCTAGTCCAAGAGACCCTCCACCAATCCATACTCCACCACCCAACCACCAACTACCCAATCCCCTTCCCTAAGCACCCTCTCATCTCCCAAGGGAGACTTCTCCACTCCCTAAGCACCCCTTCCCTTCCCCAATACAACCCTTCCCATCCCCAAAGCCCGCATTAATCACCCCTTTAGTCCACTTTCAAACCTTGGAGATAGATCTCTCCTTCCCTCTCACCCACCATCCCAAATTCGCAGCTCCTCTCTCACCCACTATAAACACCCCATTCCAGTGCCCATTCTCCCCTTCCCACACCATGGAACACCCCCTCCCAGACCCCCTCACAGCTAGGGTTCTCCCCACACTCATCCACCCCCATTTCCCCTCCCATATACCCCATTTTCCCCCATCATCTTCAACCTACAGTTCTCAGTTTGCAGGCAGCAGAGGAGCACCCAGCTGAAGAGGCTGCCACGTCTTCACCTGGAAGCTTCAAAGGGCAAACCATATACCGGTGGAATCGTCGTCCAGTCTACTTCGGAACGGCGGTGGTCTCATCACGTTCTGAGTTCGGGGCTGTCCGAAGCAGTCGATCTTCCCCGACTGCGCATCTCCTCCCTTAAGAGCAACATGAAGCTGACTCCTGAAGCTACCATGACCACTCTCTTGAAGATCTGGAGGCGAGGCTTGGCTGGGAGCTTCTTCGACAAGTCTACTTCCAGAATCAAGAAGCGGAGCTCTGTTTCACACCTGGAATCAAGAGTTCTCATTCTCTTCCTCCTGGTGCGCGGTTCTGCTTCCTATCAGTCTACTCCGACCTCCCCTCATTGTTCGAGTTCTACCAGTCTACTCCGACAACATTTAGCATCCCCGTTGGTCTTGTTTTGAAGAGGACTCATCGACAATTCTGACGACTCTAGAGGCACCTGATTCTGAGCTCTGGAGCGCTTGTGCCAACCACTTCTTCCTGCTGTTGTGAACCTGAAGCAGTCAGAACTGAAGACCTGCCACCATATTTGAGCTTCTGCCCCGACCAACACCTGTGACCAGAGAAATCAACAAAATTCAGGCGTCATCCCGATCTAGATACGAAGAAATTCCAACTGGTTTCATTATCAACAAAAATCGGGAGTGGTCACAGCGTCAAGTTATCCAACTATCTGTCCTGAAGCGCAGGAAGCGGACAGAATCGGCATCGACTCCCTTGTTAGCTTCTAGCTCGATTTCGCCCCACCCCACTTGGCCGGCTGAAGGCCCCTCCCTGTGTGGAGGTAGTTTTGGATGTAATAACAATTTATCCCCACCCCAAGATCCCCCTCCTGCGAGAGGTGTAGTGTTGTAACACTTAAATAGGTCAAGCTTCTCCGGCGCGGCGTGTGGGGAACCCACGCTTCCCCGCTCGCCCTCGTCTCCGAGCGGGACCGGTTTCTTCAAACCGGTCGAGTAAGTTCTCCACCCTAGCTCTAATTTTGTGCTTGTTCTTTTAATATTAGTTCATAGTTCCGCTGGCCGTGAGAGTGAGAGCTCGATCCTTAAGTTCCTTTGCTTCAAGCGATCACCATGGTGAAAGGAGTGTACCCGTGCCCTTGGCACAACGTCGGCTCCCTTGAATTGGGCAGCCATACCCTTGGGGGAACATTCCTTGGCCTTGCTGGCCCTCTACCAGCAAGGGCCCAGCCCTCACATCCTCCACTTGGCATTGCCAAGTTACCCCGGGTCATGGTGAGCATCGGGTGAGCGGTCGCCATTATCGGTCCGTTTGGAATGCCAATTGTGCTTGCTTGGTAAGTCATAGGTTGTGTTACATCAAATTGGTATCAGAGCAAGTTCTAGACTTGTCTCTACTAAGTCTTGTCCTAGGGCCATTGCATTTTTCACCCGATCATCATGGCCACTTCCTACTTAGCCTACTCGTCTCGCTTGGACCCAATAGACGCCTTTGTGTTTGATGGATCCCACCCTAGTTTATATCTAGAATGGAAAAGCTCTATAGATCACAACTTTGGGAGGTTCACCCTGTCAGGGTCTATGCAAGTCAACTATGCCAAAAGTTTGCTCTGGCGCCAAGCTAGGAATGAATGGCAAAACATTGTAGGCTTAAGGGAAGTTGGAAGGCAAGAGCCCATCGACTCTTGGGTTGAGATGAGAAATGAACTTAGGAAGATTTATGCCCATATGGACCCTCTTATCACCATAGAGGAAGCCCAAGCTCCCACCAATAAAGAAGGAGAGCCTCAATCTTCCCCCACCCCTCAAGGTCCGGATCCTCAAAGGCCATGCACCGTCACACATGGCACCCTCACCATAGATGAGTCCATACTCCAATGGCTCAAGCAATGTCCCACCCTCCCTAGCTCACCCCCTTTGGGATATAAATCCCAAATTGTTCCCACCCAACCTCCCCATGTCACTTGTCAAAACTTCTACTCTGTGGAAGACTTGGGAGACCTTGTGGATTGCCTACATTGGTAAGCCCACTTAACCGGCCTACTAGCCATGGGACCATTGGAGCCTAGCACCGTCAACTTTGTCCACCCATCCATCGGTTCCATCACCTCCCTTTGCACAAGTGGGCATTGTACTAGTGAGATCCTCCTATTTCTCCCCTTGGAGAAAGAACCCATCCCGGTCTACTCCCCACCCCTTGAGATCCCAAGTACCTTGAACGGTCAACCCACTAGAGACCTTGGACCAACTACTTGGGAGGAGGATGACTCACCACCTTGTGAGGACCTTGGGGACATGGAGTTCCTCTCTCTAGGTAGCCCTTACCATGATCCCTTTGACCCCTTCCAATGGGAGTACGGATACCCATGTGGCCCAACCACCTTACCCACCACCCACCTTTCCCTACTCCAACCCACCGTGATGGATCAAACCCACCCCTTCCTAGACTCGAGTTACACCATGGGAGCCATGACTATGGACAATATACTCCTAGGGATCAAGGAAGTGCCCCACTTCATGATATCCAACTTCCTAGACCCCTTTGATCCATTCCAATGGAAGTCCAAAAGCCCACACATAGGAGACCTCTTTGGCACAAGAGTGCATAAGTCTTGGCGTACAACACCACTTGGCATGATTCATAAGTCGGGTCCACTCGTTCATATCACCCACATGTCAAGTAGGATGCATGATTAGTTCATATTCGGGTGTATTGACCCTCCCTCATTTAACATTGGTCATACACATGTCAAAAGCATCTACGGATGTCCGGGTCCCCCGACATTCATCACCACTTTGCATGATAGGTTCACCTACGGGTGTTCCGGCCCAACTAGGCCCACCAAAGTCTACATGACAGCATTGCATGATAAGTCCACATATGGTTGCCCCGGCTCTCCTAATTCCATCAAAGTTTTCTTGGCATCAAAGCATGATTGGTCTACTTTTGGTTGCCCAGGTCCACCCATCACCCCTAGAATGTCAGCATTCACAAAATTGCATAAAAACCTTGTCAAGCACATCAGCAAAAAGAATGAGACTTATAAAAGGCAGGCCGACTCTCATCGACGTCACCAAAAATTCCACGTTGGTGACTTTGTGATGGTGAGGATAGAGAGACTCTCCCCAGGAGCCATCTCGAAATTGAGGTCTCGTGGGGCTGGTCCCTTCTAGGTTCTGAGATGCCTTGGCACTAATGCCTATGAGTTAGATCTTCCCGAGGAGTATGGAGTGAGTCCCACATTCAATGTAGCTGACCTAGTGCCATATAAGGGGCCCACGGTGGTACCCAGTGAGAATATTGAGCCTATTCCTCCTGTTGAGAGAGCACCCACCCGTGAGGAGAGATCACCAGCCAAGAGAGCCCAGTGTGAGCGCATTGAACGAATATTGGATGAACAGGTCACTATCACCAGGAGCAAGGTGAATGAGTGCTACCTCGTCGGGTGGATGGATCGGTCTCCTTCGGAAGACCTGAGGGCGGCATCACTTCTACACCCTCTGAGGAGGGAAGGACTCTTACTCGACGGAGTCGAGTTCTCCGCACTCCGGGAGTATGATGGGGGCATCTCTCACCCTTCATATTTTCAAAACCCCGGTTGCTCGCTAGCATGGTTCCAATGTGTCCATCACATTTTCCTTAGTCAATTCATGTAATTTTCATATTTTCTTTGAGTCATAATTATGTAATTTTCTTTTTATTTGAGTCTTGTACCTAGGTTAATGAGTCATTTACCTAGGATTAAGTGTCATTAGGTTGATAGATTAGTTTATGGGCCTAATTCATTGGGCTAGGCCCAAGGGCGCCCCCCCTTCCCTTGATTATTTGTCATTGTTGCAAGAGTCAGGGACTTTTTGTAAAATGTGGGTTGCCTATATATAGGACCCCATTCCCCCATTTGGAATGAATGAATAAATGAATATTTGAATTTTCTAGTGTCCAACTTAAATCTTCTTCTTTTGGTGAGAAGCCAATTGAGTGGGTGAGAAGCCCCTATCCCCCCCTCTCTCTCTACCTCTCTCTCTAGAAAGTCATTTTCTCTCTCCTCTACTTTCTCTCTCTAAAATATACGCCCCTTTCTCTCTCCTCCCCTCCCAACCACCTTTCTCTCTCCTCCCCCCCTCCATTAAGGTCATTCCAACTACCCTAACCTCATTACTCCACCCCTAGTCCCAAGAGACCCTCCACCAATCCATACTCCACCACCCAACCACCAACTACCCAATCCCCATCCCTAAGCACCCTCTCATCTCCCAAGGGAGACTTCTCCACTCCCTAAGCACCCCTTCCCTTCCCCAATACAACCCTTCCCATCCCCAAAGCCCCCATTAATCACCCCTTTAGTCCACTTTCAAACCTTGGAGATAGATCTCTCCTTCCCTCTCACCCACCATCCCAAATTCGTAGCCCCTCCCTCACCCACTATAAACACCCCATTCCAGCCCCCATTCTCCCCTTCCCACACCTTGGAACACCCCCTCCCAGACCCCCTCATAGCCAGGGTTCTCCCCACACTCATCCACCCCCATTTCCCCTCCCATATACCCCATTTTCCCCCATCATCTTCAACCTACAGTTCTCAGTTTGCAGGCAGCAGAGGAGCACCCAGTTGAAGAGGCTTCCACGTCTTCACCTGGAAGCTTCAAAGGGTATACCATATACCGGTGGAATCACCGTCTAGTATACTTCGCAACGGCGGTGGTCTCATCACGTTCTGAGTTCGGGGCTGTCCGAAGCAGTCGATCTTCCCCGACTGCGCATCTCCTCCCTGAAGAGCAACCTGAAGCTGACTCCTAAAGCTACCACGGCCACTCTCTTGAAGATCTGGAGGCGAGGCTTCGCCGGGAGCTTCTTCGACAAGTCTACTTCCAGAATCAAGAAGCGGAGCTCTGTTTGGCGTCTGGAATCAAGAGTTCTCATTTTCTTCCTCCTGGCGCGCGGTTCTACTTCGTATCAGTCTGCTCCGACCGCCCCTCATTGTTCGAGCTCTACCAGTCTACTCCGACAACATTTAGCATCCCCGTTGGTCTTGTTTCGAAGAGGACTCATCGACGGTTCTGAAGACTCTGGAGGCACCTGATTCTGAGCTCTGGAGCGCTTGTGGCAACCGCTTCTTCCTGCTGTTCTGAACCTGAAGCAGTCAGAACTGAAGACCTGCCACCCTGTTCGAGCTTCTGTCCCGACCAGCACCGGTGACCAGAGAAATCAACAAAATTCAGGCATCATCCCGATCCAGCTACGAAGAAATTCCAACTGGTTTCATCATCAATAAAAATCGGGAGTGGTCACAGCATCAAGTTATCCAACTGTCTATCGTGAAGCGCAGGAAGCGGACAGAATTCGCATCGACTCCCTTGTTAGCTTCTAGCTCGATTTCGCCCCACCCCGCTTGGCCGACTAAAGGCCCCTCCCTGTGTGGAGGTAGTTTTGGATGTAATAACAATTTATCCCCACCCCAAGATCCCCCTCCTGCGAGAGGTGTAGTGTTGTAACACTTAAACAGGTCAAGCTTCTCCAGCGCGGCGTGTGGGGAACCCACGCTTCCCCGCTCGCCCTCGTCTCCGAGCGGGACCGGTTTCTTCAAACCAGTCGAGTAAGTGCTCCAACCTAGCTCTAATTTTGTGCTTGTTCTTTCAATATTAGTTCATAGTTCCACTGGTCGTGAGAGTGAGAGCTCGATCCTTAAGTTCATTTGCTTCAAGCGATCACCGTGGTGAGAGGAGTGTACCCGTGCCCTTGGCACAATGTCGGCTCCCTTGAATTGGGCAGCCATACCCTTAGGGGAACATTCCTTGGCCTTGCTGGCCCTCTACCAGCAAGGGCCCAGCCCACACATCCTCCACTTGGCATTGCCAAGTTACCCCGGGTCATGGTATGCATCGGGTGAGCGGTCGCCATTATCGGTCCGTTTGGAATGCCAATTGTGCTTGCTTGGTAAGTCCTAGGTTGTGTTACATCATCTTCTTTGCGTCGATGTAAACCCCACATCAACGATGAAACTCACACATTTTCGGCGAATGGCTTCATCGCCCGAGCTGCTACATATCAACATCAATTCGAACCTTCCGTCTGGGTAGATGATGAAACCCTATTCTCCTTTGCATTGATGTAAACCCCACATCAACGATGGAACTCACACCTTTTCGGCGAACGGCTTCGTCACCCGAGCTGCTACATACCAACATCAATTCGGACCTTCTGTCCAGGTAGATGATGAAACCCTATTCTCCTTTGCGTTGATGTAAGCCCCACATCAACGATGAACACTTCTACATGTTCAAAAGGCACCGTGCAAACACAAATGTTACATTAAAAAAAAGAAAGAAAGAAAAATGGGGCTTAAAATAGAGGTGCCCCGCCGGACTTGTTCAGACATCCTGGACAAGGGCAAAAAGGGCTATAACCTAGCTGTGGCGAAAACCCGAAAGGGTGCTGCGGGCAAAATTGGGTATCCCGCCACGTGAAAACCCGCAAGAGCGCGTGGGCAAAAGCAAGAGGGGGCTGACCCTGGCGAAGACCCGAAAGGGCGCTTGGGTCAGTAATGTGGTTATGATAATATGAAATACACATATGTCTTTTAACAACACACCCACCATATGTCCCACCGATGATGAAATCTTCCATTGATCATATGGCACATCACTTTTATCGATGCTAAAACCTATCCGAGATAGACCTTCCGTCTATTCTAATGAAACACATCCATTCCCTTGCGTCGATATAAACCCAATGCCGATGATGAAACTTTCTGTCGATCCTAAGGCATCATCGCCTAAGTCGATGATAAAACCTATCTGGGATAGACCTTCCGTCTATTTTGATGAAACAAATCAATTTTCTTGCATCGGCATATACCCAATGCTGATAATGAAATCTTCTGTTAGTCGTAAGGCATCATCGCCTGGATCGATAATGAAATCTATCAGGGATAGGCCTTTCGTCTATTCTGATGAAACCTTTAAATCCATTTCCTTGCATCGGTATATACTCAATGCTGATGATGAAACCTTCTATCGGTCGCAGGGCATCATCGCCTGGATCGATAATGAAATCTATCTGGGATAGACCCTCCATCTATTCTGATGAAACAAATTCATTTCCTTGCATCGGCATATACCCAATGTTGATGATGAAACCTTCTGTCGGTTGCAAGGCATCATCGCCTGGATCGATAATGAAACCTATCTGGGATAGACCTTCCGTCTATTCTGATGAAACCTTTAAATCCATTTCCTTGCATCGGCATAAACTCAATGCTGATGATGAAACCTTCTGTCGGTCGCAGGGCATCATCGCCTGGATAGATAATGAAATCTATCTGGGATAGATCTTCTAATGAAACCCACCCATTTTCTTGCATCGGTATAAACCCAATACCAACGATGGAACTTTCCATCGATCCTACGGCACGTTACCTAGATCGATGCTAAAAACCTATTCGAGATAGACTTGTTGTCTATTTCGATGAGACCTATGAACCCTTCATCCACACATCAACAAACGTTCCTACATTCGGCACCTTTGGCCGATGAAACATATACTTATGCTAATGTTCCGATTTGGCAACTCTTGAAATCCCGGCATGCGGTGGAGCGATTCTCCCATCCTTTCCTTGAAAGAGTGGGCGCTCTCCTGCGGTACAGATACGAGTGAATTTTCACGAGCATTACCAAACTGATGCATACCATTACAAAATGAAGATATGGAGATGGGCACCCAGACATAAGAAGAAAGCCAATTTTTCATTACAAAAAGGGGATGAATATAGTCGGGGTCCTCGGAAGGGATGCATTACAAAGCAAGGAATGACTAAGGTCACCGGAAGATGTCCTTGAAATCAAGGAGCCTGACATTTGGAGCCGCTCCTAATTCCTAAGGATGAGCTTCTTCTCCTTGGAGGTGAGCTACTTCATCCTGCAGTGATGCCACTTGCCCTCTAGCAGGGCGATCTCTTCAGCACTCTGAGACTGTGCCATCTCCACTAATGGCAGTTCAGCCTCAATGGCATTCAATTCTGCCCATAGCTCATCCATCTGGCTGCATAAAAATCGGGCACGAGTAGAGGAAGTTTCCAGCTAGGTCCTGTGCCATTGAAGATTAGAATTCAGCATCTCTAGCCCTTATCGACAATCGGCTCTCTGCAATTTAAGGGCCGCCAGTCTATCACTCATAGTACGCCCCAGAAACTCACGGTGATTCACAAATTTCAGCAGTAACAGCACCCGCTAGGTCCATATTTCTAAAGGACATCCTAGTGTTTGCATACCCACTGTCAGTCACTCAGCCACCTCTTTCAGTTGAAGATAAGTCAATGTCGGCTGAGATTCCACTACCCGGTGTAGCATCTCCAAATTCTGCCAGATAAAATCCTCTAATGATATGAACCCAAGGGAGGTTGCTGGAGTCACATCAAAAGTGACTTCACTATCTATGGACGCCCATAAGCCAGTGTCTGGCTCAGAAGAAGAAGATGGAATGGCCACCAAAGCTGATGGAGCATGCACTTCAACAGTCTGTTCATGTTCCGCCGGGCTCCTGGAAAGTGTCTCTTCTACAAGTGCTGGAGGCGGCAGAGGCTCTGACTCTATTACTTGCACAGATGGAGTCGTAAGCTCATGCGTAATGGTCAATACGGCCGTTGTAACAAAGGCAAAACCTCTGGACAGATCCACTTCGGCTCTCAAAGTAGACACTAGTACCGAACTCTCTCCCAGCGAGCCTAGCTCTAATGATGATGCTTTAGCCACCGGTTGTATCCTTACTGGCATAGGATGGAGTACAGTCACCCCCTATGGAGAAGCTATGGTGACAAGAGGCAATATGTCCAAAGCCTCCGATGAAATGATGACATCTGAAGACGGTACCGAAAGGTGATCGGTTGCGCCAGACTCTTGGAACAAAGCCTCACTAAGCACCAAAGTGACAACATAAATGGAAAAGCTATGCAGCTCAGCAAAAGGGCGGGCAGAATTTACCATGTTCGCGGAGTCCATCTCCTCGAATGCCTGTATAGAGGACACTAATTCTACACTTGAAGCAACAAAAGGAGGGGTTATCTCATCTTCCATGTCAATCCCAGCAAATTCCTTTTGCAATGTTCCCCCGAATGATGGTGCTAGCAATCTTGGAAGACTAAATATTGAAGGACCACTCAGTAGCGTAGGGGGTGTCACTGTCCCTTTGCTAACTATCTCATATGCTCTTTCATCGCCCTCTGAAGAACCATAGTCAACTTCTTCGTCAGAAAGGGTAGCAGAGCTGTTGGAAGAGATATCTACACTAGGCTCGAGTTGGCCCGCCGCTTCTGTTACCTTCTGAGTTGTTGAGCGGGTGATCACACGTCGCAAGGGGATAGCACCCTTCTTCAACACAGTTTTATGCCCTTTCTGCTACAAAGGGACATCCACAGTCGATGTCCTAGCCTCGGTACCGACTACTTCGGCCGCTATAGCACAAAGATATGCATAAAGCAAGGTTAGAAGGTCATCAAAAAATGTGGGGGGGGGGAGAAGATCCAAAATATCAAAGTCACCTGGCTCACCCTCGGGTTCACTAGCCGGTGTGGGAGAAGGAAGTCTAATGTCCTTCTGAGCAATGGGGAGGTTCTCTCCTATGGCTTTAGCTATCTCAGTGGCCTCCACCATAGCCGCGGCAGGGGGTCCCACATCCTCCGTCGCCTTGGTGATCTCCTCGGTATTCACAGCAGTAGCTACTGCTTCTTGAGCTATTACCTAATAGATAAAATGTCAAAGAATGAAGGTGTCGTGGAAGGAATAATCTTATAGTCCGCAAAGAAAAGTAGCATCACCTTCGGCTACTTGCTGGGTAGTCTCCTGCTGAGCGACAAATTGTTCATATGATGGCACGAGATGCAAGGGAATCTCAATTACATCAACTGCGGAGGATGGCTGCTTCGATGAGGCTTTCCGAGCTTTCTTCGCCCGTCCCAAGGCAACTTTCAGCAAAGAAGCCGCCCTCTTTCTGCCAGGAGGTAGTGGAGTAGTGGTTGGCGCTGGTGTAGGAATGTCAAAATATTCAGGCTTCTGGGCCTAGGAAATAATTTTCCTATAAAGCTCCTGCTGTTTTATGTCTGGCCTATCTGCTGAAGAGAACGTATATCGTTATAAAAAAAGGGCCAAGGAATGAGACAAGCAACATGTCAACTGGAGAAAATCTTACCTACCGGGCCATTATAAAAAGATGAGAGGGACCAGTATTGATAAGCCACCTCCTTGCTTTGGGATGCCGCCTCCCGAACAAGCTAGCAAATGTCGCTAATTTTCTTACACTTTTCGGCCAGATCAGCCAGGTCTACATGGCCACGGGAAGCAAGACAATGATACAAGCCGAGGTGGTCGATACCCCAGCCGTCAGCATAATGGAAAGATACAAATAAGAGCTTGTCCAGAATACTTACTATAGGGTTGTCAAGGGTCAGCCCATGGATATTCATCAAAATAAACAACCAAGACGTATGCTGATAATACATCAGGGTTCTGTCTTCCTTCCTAATGAACGCCCGATACGGGCAGAAGCGGTCAACCTCGCATTTCCATGAGACTACTTTGGGGAGCGGCTCCTCGATTGGAAAAGGATATTGTTGAAGTTCCAGGCGGGCATCACCAATTTGGCATATGTGTTCCAGATTCTTCATAAAAATATCTTCATTTATGTCAGTAAGCACGGGCGTCAACTGTTTGGCTACATCTTCTTTCAGGGCTTTCATGCGTGCTATATATGCATCCGCCTCCTTTAAGTGCTGAGAAAATAGCCTCTTCATATGGGCTTCATCAATGTCAAATACTGGCCCATGCTGTTGACTTAGAAAAGTACGCTCGGCCACATCCCAGCATGTTGTTCTGGCATTACGATAGAAGCTTGTTCGGGCATTCCACCATTTTATATCCTCTGGAGTGACCCAGGGAACACGGTTCAGCATCGGCACTCTGAAGGTATTGGCCTCCTGGCGATGGAAATAGTCCCACCAGGTGTGACCTTCCCTAGCAACAATCGAGCCATGCTTTGACCTGCTGTCCAACGGAAACTGAGCAACTGAAGGAGGAATGTGCTGATCATAGCCGAAATTCCGGCCGAATCTGAACGTGTAATAAGGTTCTAGATGAACCACGCCCCCCTTTCTAAACACTAAAACACTGGGGTGGATTGACAAAGCCCAATCAATGAGCTTAGGCTCCAAGACTGGCCGGGTCACTGTGGCACCTGAAACAGGATGGGCAAAGGTCTCCACCGCCTCCATTTCACACTCACGCTGACGATTTACCAGTGGAGCGTAATGTGCTACCAAATTCCAGAAATGAATAGTTCCTACTGAATCCACTGGAACCCTTGTTAACCGGCCTCTGATAGAGTAGAGCTATTGTGACACTGGGCCAGGTTCGGCACTCGCAAACTCCAGCATCCGGGGGTATAATGTCATCGTCTGCAAAGTCCTAGGAGCAAGCTCGAGAAACAAGCTGCATACCCAAGCATTGAAGAAATGGAACGGGCCCACTGTTCTAAAGGACCGAGGGACCCGATGCTTATATAGATCTCCCAGAGATTTGTAAACCAAGCAGAGCGCAGTCGGACATAAAGCAAGCCGCATGCCCCAAGCCATCTTACATGCTGGGTATATTGCCTCTGGTCTGATAACTGTTTCATCTCCCTGCGGGAGAGCAAAAGTGCATTGCCAGAATGTGAGATAAGCAGTGTTGGTGTTGGATGGACGCAGTCTATCTCCAAGAAGTATGGATCTAGAGGGGGGGTGAATAGATCTACAGCCTAATTTAAAACTAGTTGTAGGTTCAAATGCGGAATAAAGGCAGATCTACTAAAACACTAAATCGAATGTCTAAACTTAGCAACAACACACGTGATCTGTGAAGATAATCAAGAGATTCAGTAAGAACAAACTCACAAACACAATGCACACAAGATTTTAGGTGGTTCGGTCAATGACCTACATCCACCCCACACTCAACCGAGTATGGCTTACTGCTGTGCAACACAGCTTGCGTCCGCTGGGCAATACAGCTTGGCCTACAAACCGCTGAGCAACACAGCTTGCTGTCCAGTGGGATCCTCCACTGCCCGCTGAGCAACACAGCTTGCTGTCCAGAGGATACACCTCTGCAAACCGCTGGGGAAGTACAGCTTAACCCATCCGAGACCAAGTCTCGCCAGCTGAGGATTACAGCTTTACCTGTCTAGTGGAAACCTCCACTGCATCCGCTGAGCTACACAGCTTGCTGTCCAGAGGCAGCACCTCTGCAAACTGCTGACAAACAGCTTGAAGAAATGTATAAAGGAAAATGAAAATAGAATGAAACAGCAATCGGAAAGCTGTAAATGAAGAACACAATATAGCTCTCAACAGAGCAGACTGGCCTGGATTTGATCCACGGTCCAGTGAACAAATCTTCGGACTTCACTCTTCTTCTCTCGATCTCACTGTCTCTCTTTCTTTCTCTCTGTATCTTCTTCTCTCCTTTTCTTCTTCTCTGCTTTTCTTCTCTCACAGTGGATCTCGGTGGCTACTGTTTCAGACTGGACGTATATGCTTCGCCAACTACGATCAACTTCTTCAGAAGATGAAGACTGATATTTATAACAGCAGCAGCTGGATAAGGGCGCGTGGCTTCCACGTTTTCCCGCCCAAGGAATTCTCCAGATTCGAGATGCTTCCATCCACGTGGCAGCATCTGGTCACCTTGTCCTCCTGGGATCACGAGCCATGTCAGCAATCTCAGTAGAGAGTCCCTGTCAAAACAGAGTATCGGATGATCAGGTTGAAGAACAACTCTGTATAGACTTATCAAAAGAACTTCGTTGTATAGACTTGACCAAAAACCTGAGACACTAACGAAGACACTGGACTGACACTAACTCGAAGACGAAAGACAAAACTGACACGAAGTGTGGTCACAAGGCGAGACAGACACGGGGTCTAGGAAAGACAACACGAGGACACAATACGGAAACGACACGAAGACAACTCGATGATGCAAACACAGAAACAACAAAAACCGACACGAAGTGTGGTTTCAACATACGAGAGACACGAAGTCTAGGAAACACGACACGAAGACATGAGAGGAAAAATGACACGAAGTCATGAGAGAAAAAATGACACGAAGTCATGAGAAGGAAAATGACACGAAGTCATGAGAGGAAAAATGACACGAAGTCATGAGAACAGCACGAGGTGAAAACGACACGGGCTGACCACGACACGAAGACAGAAACAGAAATTGACACGGGTTGAAAACAACACGAAGATGAAAATCGAAATTGACACGGGTTGAAAACAACACGAAGACGAAAACTGAAATTGACACGGAGTGTGGTCAAAGCGAGAAAGACACGAAGTCTAAAGCGAAAAACCAACACGAAGACAGAATACAAAGAAACGACTCGAAGTTAAGACAACACTAGGAGAAGACTGCACGAAGTGAAAACAACACGAAGACAGAAGATGACACGGATAGAACAACACGAAGTATACCTCATACAAGTTTTCCTGTCAAGCATGGAAATCAACATGAAGTGTTGTGAACATGAACAGCACGAAGATGAAAGGAACAGTGCAATGTATAGACTTTAAGTCCAATGCAAAAGGCTGTACAGACTTCATGAACAGTGCATGATTGTACTGGACGATGTATACACTTAGCCTATGCAGACCAATGTACAGACTTTGGCGAAGCAAAAGGCTGTATAGACTTGGAGACCCAAAGCCATTGTATAGACTTTGCCTAAGACAATGCATGAACTGACGTTGTATATACTTAGCCAATGCAGACCAGTCCGATGTATAGACTTTAAAGAAATGCATGCTACAGTGCAATGCCTAGACTTGCTATATGCACGAGACGCTGTCCACTGTCTAGACTTGCGATGCCTTCGCCAAATGCATACTACAGTCCAATGTATGGACTTAGATGAATGATGCATGAGACGCTCAATGTATCGACTTTGAGCTTGCTATGCAGTGTATAGACTTAGAGCATAAACCCCACGATGCAATGTATAGACTATGCACATACCAGAAGTCTAACACAAATAATATATCAGTCATACACGTGCATTCTCCAGATGATATACAAATCACAGTCATGTTGCTATCATCAAAACACAATGTCATCAAAACACTCATGTGTTGCTATCATCAAAACACAACAGCATTGCTATCATCAAATCATCATAGCACATGTCATCAAATCATCATAGCACATGCTTGTGCCTAGGGGGCACAACAAGCAGCACAGTGAGTAAGGGGATCCACTCTAGTAGAATTCGGCCCTCCTCGGCTGACCTGTCGAATAGAAGAAGGCAACTCTGACTTGAACTTGGGAGGCCTACTTTGCTTACCCACAACTGGAGCTAGTGAAGGAAACTCATTGTATTTTAAAGGGCCGCCAAAGAAATATTGGATCCAATGTCCTACTCGGACCTTCATCCTACTGCTCTTCTCCCGAGTATGATAGCCCTTAGATGATCCCCTATGATGTGCCAGGCAGAAGGAGTGATATTCTTTCATCAAATACTGGTATGAAAAGCCGAAGAAATACTCGCCCTCTCCGTCTGTCTCATCCTTGACAAAGTCAAACAGGCAGACTTCTTTATATGGTTCTCCGTCAATCGGCAAACCTGAAAGCTGTGATAGACTCCAGAGGTCCAAAGAAGTTTCACCTTCTGCCATATAAAAGGTGTTAAACTGTGGGCAGAAGACTTTGAACATGCCGCAGCACAGGCCTTTGGAAATGGGATACCGGAAGCAGATGCATATACACTATGGTATACTCCGGCTCTGGTCAGTAAAGGAGCATATTCCTTCAACACAAATTCCGTAAATTCTACCACTCCTACGGGGAAGAGATGAGCATCGGTCACCTTAGTGTCCGCAAACCAGCCGGCAGCCAGTTGAAATTTGAACTTGACAGCCAAGCAGTTCAGAACAAATGGCTCATCTCTGTAGCCCCACTTTATGGGCGTAAGGAACAATCCGTAGCCGGGTTTCTCTCTGTTAACCCGACCCGCAACAATATCCCACCTGGCCGGGGTGAACTTAGGAGCTCGTGTCAACATCTTCTGTTCCGACTCTAGCTCAGTCACTCCCAAGATGGCATCCCACTTGCGCTGCTCTCCGGGAAGATAAATGGCCTCGCCACGATATACGGAACCTTTTAGGCTATCCCTCTCCAGCAGCATGGCCCGTTCTACCATCCGGGCTAACATAATATCTCTCTTCCCGACTACATTGAAGGTGCAGATGAACGGCACTAGATGATGGTCCTTCGAAAAATCCGGACGATAGCTGTCATCGCGATTAAAGCTCAACCCGTCCTCAGTAGGCAGGACACGGGATGCATATATTGTGTCCATCTCCGAGTCAGAAGACTCATCAACTATGGCAACCTTCCCAAGACCTCGATCTAGCCGGTTGACATTTAGCCAAGTTACAGAAGGGCCGGGAACCCTACCCTGAGCCGAAGCACTGGCATCCGCAGTTCCAGAAGTAGCACGGCTAGAAGTGGCAGCCATTTCAGCAACTGCAATTAAGAAAATTAAAGAGGATAAGATAAGGCTGAGATAGCAATAGAAGAAGAAATTCTGAGAAATTTTTGGCAGCATCTCCCCTTGTTTGGGTATGCCCGAAAGAATAATAGGAAGAACATCCACCAAGAGGGGATGCCTCCTCAATAAAAAGGGGACATAGTCCCGTGGGGAGCAACAACAAAATCTCACGAAGGATAAATCTTTTCTCGAAGACCCTCATGCTGAACGCCACCACGGGATGAAGACAGCGCCGAAGAGAAGAGAGAGGAGGTGCGAGCAAGAATGAACCCCTCACTCGCCCTCAACGCTTAAAAGGGTAAAAAACCCTAATGCACACCGAGAAGGCCACGCGCCGAGTAAGAAGAAGCGCGCCAACAGCTTCGTGCACTGAGACCATACTGCGCCGATGCCATGCCACGCCGTGACAGTGAGCGCGCCGAGATGAGCATGCCAAGGTGTTACTCGCGCCGATTAAGGAGCGCCGAGAGAAGCTTTTGAGGTCGGGCATCAAGACCCAGCAAGCTTACATTGATCAAAACATTTACTTCAAGAGTAGATGATGAGAATGAATACAAAGAGAATGAAGATATCAAGCTATAAGTATGCACGACGAGCAGGATAAGCCTGAAGAAATGCACAAAGCATATTAAAGGATGCACTCGCAGGCCCCATGCCGCTCATCCTTTGCTTACGCCACCTGCAAGTGGGGGACATTTGTTGACATCAAAAATTGCACAAGCAGAAGGTGTCAAAGAGAACCTTCAACCAAGCATCTAGAGCCTTGAAGAGCAATCAAGGATGCGGCTTCGATGTCATACCAGGAAGTTCGGTAAACTAGGATAGATAAAGGTCCATCACCTTCGACACTCTATCCGGCTGAAGCCCTTCCGGTCAAGCTGCTGCTCAGCATGATTGTCATTTCAGATGGTCAAGCTCATTAAACTTTGTCAACTCTGGGCAATCATCTGCCTACTGTAAAGGATCTTCAAAATATCATGATACTTACAAAATGGGACCCACATCACCTGCCATGCAGTGGGGACACAGGACATCAAAGACTACAAGAGAAAATGCTATTATTTGACAAAATGAACAGCTAAAATGAATTGGGCCAAGCCCACGCTCAGCGCCGAATGGGTATTGGGCCGAAATGGACCAAAGCCCAGCACCATGCGCCAATGACCAATGGCGCCGATGCCCAAGGCCCAAGGCGCGTCGAGTCCATCCGGTGCTGACCGAAGGCTATTCCCGCCTTTCCACGCGCTGACTGGATGGGCTGAAGCCCCTATAAAATCCCATGTCTTCGAAGAAGATGGGAGAGGAGAAAAAAAGGAGGAGGATACAGTAAGAAAAAGAGGGGTTCCATCCTTTTCTATTCGACGGCCGACTGAGTGACTGAGAGCATCCAAGGTGCTGAGAGAGAGAGAGAGAGAGAGAGAGAGAGAGCCTATCGAGCCAGAAGGCAGAAGTTACTGAGACAATAGTTACAGAGGGATCACCTCCGCTGTCCTATTTCAGGTGGGAGTCCGCTGGTCGGATGCCCCTCGGGGCTATATTCATCTCTCCCCCTTTCTCTGTTCTATTCAGTTCTACCGTTTCTTTTTCTGTAACTCCTGTTCGGTGTGCTGTGATGATATGAGAATGAGTTTCGAAGCGGAAGCTCCGCTAATGGATGTAATCGGAATGTGTAGTTTACATTTGATTCTATGAAATATAATGAGATGCTTCTTATTTTGATGCTTTCTCCCTCTCTGTCTTCCTGGGAACTATTATATTCGATAGCTCTTATATACATATTTTGATTCTGCTGTGCATACACATCTCTTAGATTGTGTGGAACCATTTCTATTACCTCGTCGCTGTTTTCCCAACCTCACAGTCGCAGTGAGAGCCTGAGACAGTCCATCTCATGGCCTCTCATTCGTGAGGTGGTGAGGGATATAATCAAGTCGCAATTTATGTGATTCCACAAATAACTGGCTCCCGGTGATACTCATGAGTGAAGCTTCTCGTTCCTTAGGATGATTTGCCTAAAACTAGTTAGCATCATTTTCTTGTTTTCTCTCTCTCTCTGCCAAAAACCCCTGAATAAAGCCTCAAAGCCCCCAAATCCTCAAATCTTCCCCATCGGTGCCCCAATTAATCTCCCGACGTGGTGCTCTCTCGACGCTAGTCCTGCGCCGATTGTCAGGCATGCCGATAACCAATAAAACCCTTCCCCACGCCGATTTGATTCCGCGCCGACCACCTCTCTCCGCTAGCCGATGCCCCGTCGCGCCGAGTCCCTACCGCGCCGATTCCGTGCGCACCGATTCCCTCTAAGGCCGATCCATATGCCCGTCAATCCCCTTAAGCTAGAGACATCCGATCATCTAGCGACCTCTGATGAACCCTAAAGCCCAGCACTCGGAGCCTTATCATCCTTCATTTAGAACTCGTACTATCTCGAGGAGGAATAATGGTCTTTCACTCAAATCCACGGGAGCTAAACTAATGGGGTTTACCCCTACATTCTGCCAATTATGATGTTTCTTTTCTAACCCCACTGGCCCATGGAGTTCTGCCACTGCATGTTCTCCTATGGTCCCTTTAAGGGAATATCAATAAATACCATGATAAGCATACATTGTCCCGTCGCATCTCGATCCTTTTTGGATCTCGGGCCATGCCCGTCTCTCTCTTTGGCTTCCATCTCAACACTCCGTGGATGGATGTCCTATATCCCCCCGGGCATGATTCGAAATAGGGGAGATGTTGTCCGAATGAATTCCAATCTTCGCTATGTTGAATCATCTCCAAATCCCTTGAAGCTAGAGAGGTCTGCCTCTGCATGTCCTCTACTAACTCCCTCGCGGGAATAATAACATTCAATGCCATGATGGATGAATACTGTCTCGGTTTAGTCCCACCTCGTGATATTCGGGCATTGATATGCTCCGATCTTTTATGGATTCTCTCCCGGCTCTGCGTGGACAGTTTACTATTCCCACTTGACAGAGTCCAAGATAAGGGGATATGCTGCCGGATTCGTTCCATATACTCTCATATAGTGACGATCGACTGAGTAGATAAAGTAGCTAAATGAGCATGTAGCGCATCCGTCATATTAAGTCTATGGTTTGTAGTCTATTCATACCTGCCTGATTCTGTGAAGAATAATGTTTCGCTTTCTTTGCAATCATTTACATGATAATTAATGAAGAATCCCATGTCCACCATCCTATTCTCTCGGTATATCAAATAGTGTGTTGTTGAAGGTCGAATTATGTCCGACCAGAAGTCATCACTGTGCGTGAGGATGGTCCTCGGACCTAGGTTCTCCACCTCGTACTGGGAATCAGGAAGATAAATCATAATAAACTACAAATCGCATGAACATCTGCATGCATCTTCTACCCTGCAAATAAAATGAGCACGACAGTCTTATCTTATTTTGCCCCCCGGGTCCCTTCTACTTTGGCGATTAATCAAGGGTTTTCCTTCCCCTAGAAAGATGTAATTAACGTCATAGCCTTTATGGTATGACAGACTTCTGGTCCCGACTCGAATCCCACAATCGACTGACTAAGTCAGATCGAGCGCATAATGAAATCGTCACCTCGGTGACTGGCATGCCTAAATAAAACACAAATAAATAAATAAATAAATAAAACAAATAAAAATATATAAAATTTATAAATAAATAAGATGAAGATCCGAAAACATAATCGAGTCCACAGACATCCACTACAGTTATAACTAATATGGAATTCTAAGAATAAGCTATTGTAGGATGATAAGTCAGATTTCATGAACGAAGGAGTTCAAGGACAGAACTTGAACAAATAGGACATACCGATAAACCGTACGAAAAATCGTGACATGTCATGAAACAAGGTAATTGGCATCCACTCATTCGCCACCAATTACAAAAATAGCGCCCACTTGCGTGGTTGCCCATTCCCGTGAACAATACAGGCTGGATGAATTAGTGCCCGTTAACACGATCGCTCATTAAAGAATTGGCGACACTTATCAGGTCGCAGGTTCAGTAAACAACGACAACTGTCTGGCCGCTAATTCAATTAGCGCCCAGATGGCTGTCGCTATTTCAAAACAGAAGGCAGAACTTCTCATAAAGACCACAACAACAATCTATGAGGGCTAGACCAGCATGTTTCTTCAGAGTGACATGGCTAAAAGGGGTTCTAGGGTTTTGAGGGTATAACCTGCTCGGCTGCCTTGAGAGAATCTAAGGCTAGCGTAGACTTACGGAGGTCTCCCTGATGAAATCACCAGTCCGAAGGAAGGAATATCCCATGGAGGGTTCAAACATCACCAAGAGTTCGTGTGTAATCGATGGAAATAAAACATGGACTCTATCTACGGATGTGAGATGAGAGTGTCAAGTAAACCTGCGATATGGGTTGAGAAACACGATAAAACTGAGAGAGAAGAATTGACGCCTTATCAGAGGTCGCTATATAAGGAAATAGCGGCTCTCTGGAGGGCCACTCAATCTTTTATTTTACAGAAATCTAATTTAAATTGCTAAGAATTAGCGGTTGTATGGACGGGCGTTAATTCTTGTAATTTTCCAAAATTAACATAATTTCATTATAATTGACTACCGTTCAGAACGGCATCCAATCTTTAAATAACGTCTACATTCATGTTACAGATTCATAATTTCCATATATATCTTTTTACCAATTATTTATAAATCAATGCCACCTTATAGGGGCGTCCATTCTTTAAATATCGACGATGTGACTGTCGCTCATTCTTTGTCTGATGCTACGTCTCGAGAAGCTATGATTTCAGACACATAACACTGGTCACAGATATGGAGTGTACATAATCAGGAAAGTAAAGACATGATTAGACAGAGAAAAATATACAGGTTCTAGGAATATACTCATGCAATAATTTTAACGTCAGGTTTTATATATATTAATTTTTAGGCATGTGGTATTTATTAAATACTAAAAAGAATTAACGATTCGGCGTAAGGTCACTCATTAATTTACGCCATGGCCACTGTTGCTATTCCCAAAGAATTAGTGACAGTTCACACGGGCGTTCATTTAATAGGCACCCTTGGCCTTGTCGCTATTTACTAAATCTCGGTAACTGATAAGTGTGTAATTTTACATGTTAATTAATGTTATAACACACTTTTATGAGCTTTAATATACATCACTATGCATTTATCACACTTAATTTCAATTTAGATCAAAATGTTTAATCGTCTGATTTAATTAAATTTTGATTCTATTTTGCAGGCACAAAGGAAGATCACAACAAGAGGAATACAAAGAAAATAAATAAGAAGACAAATGGACCAAAGCCTATTCACATCCAAGAGCCCATAGCCGACCAAGCCCAATTCTAATCCAAATAAAATAAAAAAAGAAAATTAAAATAATTGTTAGATATATATATATATATATATATATATTTGATATATATAAATATATATATATGATATATAGATATATATATGTGTGTATATTTCACATATATATATCACATATATATAATATTTCACATATATGTAATATTTACAACACACATACATATATTTATAACACACAACTCATATGCATGATTCACGTAGGATGGGCTTGGCAGCAAACAATGGCAACATGGTTTCTTTCAACACATGCCAAAGCAAGCAACGTGGGCTCCATCTTCACATGACCAAACAAGGCTTGAACAGGGCTTTACTTCACAAACAGTCAAACAAGGAGGCTCCACTTCGCATGCAGAGAAGGCAAAACAAATGGGCTTCCAAAGTGCTCTTTCACACGAACAGCAGGTTGGTGGCGGCTTCAACAATTCAAAGCCAAGCATCAAGGGCTCCATATGTCGGTAGATTCTATTAAAGCTTCAGCGCTAGGTCCACAAGGTGGATAAGAAGGTGGCTGGTGGCTGCCTTTTCAAACAACACATGGGCAACATTCACGTCGGCCAAACAAAACAAAGCAGTGCAAGCGGCTGGGTGCTTCATGCGGCCATGCAAGCTTCGAGGGTCAGTAATAGCGGTGCGGACTTCACGCTGGACAGCGGCCAAGGCGGCCCATGCGGCGAGAAAAAGAGAAAAAAAAAGAAGAAAGAGGAAAGAAGAGAAAAAAATAGGATGGTGGGCTTGTATTTTTCAACAAAAACTGTATTAAAATATAAAGATGTTCACACGAGGGAAAAGGGGTTGATTGGGCCTATAAAAAGGGTCCTATTGTGATATGGAGGTAGCTCTCTTTTCTGGGCCTTGGTAGAGTTACGTGAGAAGAGTTGGAGAGTGTGGTTTGGGAGCTTTTAGTGTAATCTTTGTGGATTTCTCTTGTTGTATTGTTCTGTTCTTGGTGTTCTTAAGAGTTTAATCTTTTATCAGCTCTTTTACATGTTATTTTGTACTCCATTTCAATTTATGATATTCATAAAACTTGTTCATTATTCTGTGTTCTACATTTTCTTTTTTTATCTCCTCCTATAATTCTTCTCTGTTTTCAAGTTATGATATATTTTTCTAAGTTTTATCCTAACGTAGTACTGTTCATCCGAGGTGATAGTCTCCACCATTCTTCCGTTTTGAAGTTTTTCCAATCCTCTTTTCAGTTTGAGTACTTCATGAAAGGTTTTCTCCTCTTGTAGATATAACTTTTCTTCTTCTACTACTTCCTCTAATTCATCTCCATTTTTAAGTTACAATTAATTTTTCACTGTTCTATTTTCTACCTAGTCACTATTCACCTGCGCCCATAGATGTCAGTTTGTCACATTTTTCACCTTCTTCCTCTCATTTTCTATCTCTGCACTCTTCATAAAAGTTCTTCCTAACCCTCAGATCTTCAACTTTGTCTTCTGTCACTTCTTCCAACTCTCTACGATTTTAAAGATACTTCATTTCTTATCTCACTCTATTTTTATTATAATTTTTCTTGCGTAGCTCTTCCATCCACCTCCCTTTCTTTATATCCTTCACACACCCCAAGGCGGTTGTTCTCTCTCGGTCCTCTCCCGGCGGCGTTCTACCAAAGCAGGGCAGTGACCAAAGACTCGGCACGGCGTGGACGACGTCATTCTTCCAATTCCTCGACTTATTTCTTCCCTTATTCTTTTAATTTTAAAATTGTGCTTTTGATTTACATAGTTATAATTTTTAAATCAAAATTTATTTTCATATAATTTGATTTTCCATTAGTTTAAATCTCATTCAAAACTTTAGATTTTTCAAATACAAGAATTTTCTTCCATGCTATTTTGAAAATATTTCTTCTCCGTGAGATTGACCCGTATTCACCACTTTGCTTGAATTTTAATATTTTAAGTGAGTGAGTTCGGTAAATTTTTAAATTGAGGTACGGCATTTTTAAACGACATTTGTCGGAGCGCATCAATTTTTGGCGCCATTGCCGGGGAGGAAATTATTTTTATAGTTGGATATTCTTGTGTTTGATATGTGAATATTATTTTTTCTATTTTTATTTTGTAGGAAAAAGAAAAAAATCAAAAAAATAAAGACATATTAGAAATTCGGACCTGAAATTCAAGGGAAATAATCTGTCGCAGAAAGTCAAGAAGTGTCGCTAAAGGTCTGCAAACATAGGAATTCTAAAATTCTGAAAAATTTTGGAAAATCAAGCGTTGCTAAAGGTCAGTAAACATAGGTACAACTCCTACTTTTTCAATTTCTAAAAAAATCTTCAAAAAAAATCTGAAAAATTCATAAAAAATCTAAAAAAAATCAGAAATCCAAAAAATTTCAAAAACATGACTTTAGGCCTTATTTTACAGTAATTTTTTATCATGTTTATTATTTTTAGTTCATAATTTCTTTTATTCATATCTTGTTAAAAAATTAGAAATTTTTTTAAAAATTTAAAAAAAATAAAAAAATCAAAAGAAAAAAATTGTGTTGGTTAAATAGGTTCATTAACTAAAAAAAAGAAACAATACTTGCACCAAAATAAAAAAATATCATTCCAAAATTAGAAACCACACACATCACGTTCTAGGTCATGCATCATGTAGGTTGCATTAATTTTATTCCATATTTGTGTCTTAGAAAATAATTGTTCATGCATTTGCATATTAAACCCTTTGTTTGAACCTATTTGTTACATCTCATTCTTCAAAACACTCTAAGGGCACTACCCCTAAACAAGATAAGGTGAGAATTTCATCACCATTCCTTAACCCACAAATCACAATTTTCTTCATCTTTGTACCGCATAAGCCTTAACTAAAATTCAGTAGACATTGTCCCTAGGATCACACTGTGGTTCTTGTGTTATTTGGGTTTACCCTCTTATGAAAATCGGTGCCTAAGGCAAGATGGTCGGATGGCAAATGCCTTAAGCGGGCTAGTGGTTTGGCATAATTAGGTCCCTACGAAAGTAGAGGGAACCTCCCACTACCCCACCCCTTACCTAGCCGGTGAAAATTTTGAGGGTGAACTTAAGTTTCACTTTAATCATTTTGTAAAACCCCATTTGCAGGTTTAGGACACATCTAGGTCCTTAGGGTAATTTGTGTGCCAACTTATTTGTGTTTGCATAAAAATAAAACTAAAAAAATAAAAAAAAGGGAAAACGTCATTCTCTTCTCTCTCTTCGTCTTAGTTGTGTCAAAATAAAAAAAATAAACAAAAATTAAAAAATCAGTAAAAAAAATCTCTCTCTCATTTTATCCTAATTTATACAAGGTAGGAGATCTTTACACCCACCTTTGTTAGGACCCATAGGAGAGATTGAGAGGTTGGTGCATTCAAGAACTCACCATCAACCTAACTGTTGGGTCCCGCGAGGTGTAAACGGATCTAGAAGGGGGGGTTGAATAGATCCTATCAAAAGCTTTGGCCTATTTAAAACTCTTAGCTATCGGAAGCATGAACCACTCCTATAAAGTGAATGAATCACTTAGACACAATGCACAGCGGAATTAAGTAGAGTGGCACAGAACATGCAATAGCTTGCAACAACCGTACGTGTGTGTGTGCTATATTGATCACTCAAAGTTCATATGTGTGTGAATGCAGTGGTGATCAACCAAGATGCAATTATGAGAGCTTGAGTGTATAAAATAAGATAACCAAGTTTGAAAGCACACGAACCTGTGAATGGGGGTAGAAGAGATAGAGCAATCACACACGAAGAACAACCCACAACACAGGGATTTTTAAGGTGGTTCAGTTGCAACCCCGCAACCTACGTCCACCCCTCACCAAAACCCGGTGAGGCTTCCTTGCTGACTCACAGCTTGACCGGGGACACGTCCCAAACCACAGAATAGAGAAAACCCTCTTTCTGTCTTCCTACACACAAAGCCGGCAGGGACGGCTACACCGCAGATCGGAGAACTCCCGATTGCCTTCCTACTAACCACCAGTAGGGACGATCTTCAGTTTCAATAGATTGAATGAAATGAAGAAAGAAACAAGATGAAAATGCTCAAACAAGATATGAAGATATGCTAGAATGAATTAGATCTTGTCTGAGATTGTTGGATCTTGAATCTGTTGAGGATTTGATCTTCCTTTGATCCTTTTGAGTTAATGGAGCAGATATAGGATGTAGCTTGATCTTTCCTTTGAATCTCCTTGAGTTGATGAAGAAGAATATTGAATGTAGCTTGATCTTTTCTTGAATCTCCTTGAGTTGATGAAGAGGTATATGGATGTAGTTTTAATCACCTTTGAGAGCCTTGAATGCTTCTTGCTTGCTTGGAGATTGCTTGGCTTCAGATCTGAGCTTGAATCACCTTGGAAGGATGAAGAACTCCATCCCGAAGTACTGTTCACGCAGGTGCTACAGTACCCTCGAAATGGCCTCCCTTGAGCTCTCTTTGATTCACTTCATCAACTACATCAACTGGAGTTTCTAACCCTCTTATATTGATTTTATAGACTTTGAATGGTCTATAGACAAGCCCTAGACCAGATCTACAAATCATGGGTGATTAGGTGACTTTTGTTGGGTTCGGTGCAAGTATTCAGAGGGGGGGTGAATGAATATAGCCTATAAAAACTTTCACCCAATATAAAATTTTGCTCAATTAGAATTTCGCTCACTCAACAGATTAAACACTTAGAACAAAATCTGATCAAATCATCTAATGAACCTGTGATCAAACACTTGGAGCGCCCCTATGCAAACATCTAGCGGAAGCAAACCATAAGCAATCAAACCATAATGCAAGAGGTGTTTTTAGGTGGTTTGGTCCTGCAGACCTACATCCACCCCACACTCAACCCCAGTGTGGATTCCGCTGACTCACAGCTTGAACAGCTGGGCATCACAGCTTGCCTTACATCCGCTGGGCAACACAGCTTGCCGTCCGAGGAATCCTCCTCGCCCCGCTGAGCAACACAGCTTGCTGTCCAGTGGAATCGTCCACTGCAAACCGCTGGGCAATACAGCTTAGCTGTCCAGAGGCAGCACCTCAGCAATCAGCTGACTAACAGCTTGAAGAAGATGTAAAATAGAAAACAGAAAATAGAACAAGACAGCAATCAGAAAGCTGTAAGCAATGAAGCACAATGTGGCTCTTAAAGAGCTGGATGGCCTGGATTTGATCCACGGTCCATCAAGAACAGATCTCCCTCGATCTCACTCTCTTTCTTCACTCTCTCTCTTTCTCTTTCTTCTCTGCTGCACTTCTCTTCTTCTCTTGATCTCTGTTCTCCTTTTCTCTCTTTCTCTTTTTCTTTTCTTCTGCTGGATCGAAGAGCTTTCTGCTCTGCTGTTGCTCTTTCTGCTCTCCAGGGTTCTTCTTCGATCAGCCTCCATCTGAAGACGAATGCTCCAATATATACCAGCAGCAGTAGGGAGATAGGGTGTGTGCTTCCCACGCCTTCCGTCCAGAAGATTCCTCCTCCGATCACGTGCTCAGCACCACCTCGGATCACGTGTCAGGTGCCAGCTTCGGGTCACGTGCCCATTCATCAGTACGCTCAGCAACTGGAGTTAAATGGCGTCAACCCACTTGCTCCAAGGAGTTGACGCACCCTTCAGAAATCTTCAACCCTTTTTAACTACTGCGTCGACGGTTCCAACCCGTGGCGTTGACGCATTGATGCGTTCCAGTGAGCAGGTCTTCAGCAGATAGACGTGATGCGTTGACGCTCTCAGCATGCTGCGTTGACGCATGGAGCTGCAGCGTCGATGCAGCCAATGTACTCCAGAGGCTGCAATAAGGGATACTTGAACTGCTGCGTCCACGCTACTTGATCAATGCGTTGACGTACCAGAGTAATCCACAAGCTTCTTTCTTGATTGTTTGAACTACTGCGTTCACGCCACTTGATCAAGGTGTTGACGCATTGGTGTGTTCCAGCAGCGGAAATTGGATGGCTTCAGCCCTCTTGCTTTAAGGGGTTCATTAGCCTCTTCAGTCCCTGTCAGACAGATGAAACGAAGTCATCAGTTCTAAGTTTATGCATTGCATTGTATAGACTTTGCTGTGAAGGTAAAGGCTAAAGCAACGTACAGACTTTATGATACTTAGATGAAAAACAGGCGAAAGCAATGTAGAGACTTTAGACTGCAGGAACATGTGAACAACCAATGTGTAGACTCTTCAATCGACAGGCTTTGAAGCATAAAGGCAATGTATAGACTTTACCTTAAAACGAATGTAAAGACTTAGAATTAAAGAGGCGTTGTGTAGACTTTGAACCAGTGTACAGACTTGGAAGCTTGAGCCAATGAATAGACTTGAGTGTAGCTGAAGCCTTGATCATAGGAATAGGCTGGAGTGTATAGACTTCAGGCTTCAGAAACGGATGTACAGACTTCACTTATGAAACGTAGGGAAAGACCCCAATGTATAGACTTTGCCTTGAACGAAAGTCAGTGAAGAATATATAGACTTTCACGATGTGTAGACTTTGGATACGTGAAAGCTACAGTGAAGGAGTGTACACACTTGACCAATTCAAAGGTGAATCGAGTGTACAGACTCTGAGTCCAAACCCAACGGCTGTACAGACTTTGCCTAAGACGCTATACACACTTAGCCTAAGACAATGTAAGCGACTGACACTCTACACACTTAGCCTAAGACGCTGTATAGACTTAGCCTAAGACATGCATGAACTGACGTTGTATATACTTAGCCAATGCAATGCACTATGAATGTATGGACTTACATGAGATGCTCATTGAGACGCTCAATGTATACACTTCAAGCCCAGTGTATAGACTCTCAGCCATGAACAAAGCGTGAAGCACACTAATGCAGGAATGTATAGACTTGGAAGTCTATGTGCATGACAAAACCAATGTATAGACTCTGAAATGCAAGCGATGCAGCAATGCCTAGACATTGGGCTTTACCCTGCAGTGTATAGACTTTGCTACCCAAACAATCAATGTTCTGATGGGTCGACGCATCAGCAAGGGTGGGTCGACCCACTACTGTTCAGACTGTAGATACATGTAGAGACATGATATCTGACAAAATGCAATGCATATATATAAAGAACAAATGCCATCAATGCTAAACATCATCGTTCATGTTGCTATCATATGCAGAATGCTCAAGAATAAGAATGCACATAAATGCACTTTGTTTATTGCAATCATCAAAACATAATAACATTGCTATCATCAAAATACAATATCAAATGCACTCACTGTCTTGCTATCATCAAAACCAAATAGCATTGCTATCATCAAAGCAACATAGCACATGCTTGTGCCTAAGAGGCACAACATTCTCCCCCTTTTTGATGATGGCAACACAATGTGACAGTGAGTCACACACAAGATTTTCTCCCCCTTTGACATGATCAAAAAGATAAAAACAGTAAAAACAAGAGTGAAAAGTGCATTATGCATGCAAATTCCTCTAGAACATTCTCCCCCTGAATGTAAGACTCCCCTGAATTATTTCTCCCCCTAAATAATAGCTCCCCCTTTGAGAAGGAATATGAACAGATAAACAAGGAAGAGAAGGTAGGAGGGTCACTTGACAACAGCTGAATCATAGGTTCAGAAAGGAAGCATGATTATAAACAACTATTAAAGTATAAGAATCAGCAACATACAATTTTCAAAAATTCAGGTTTAACAGTGATAAATCTAGATTAGAACACCTGACCCCTGAAAAAGAGTTTATAGACTCCATTTATAGCAATGAATCTAGGGCATATGGTATTAATAGATAAGTCAGAAATAATACCCTTTTGTGATTAAACAAGGAAATTCAAGAGAGGCAACTTGAACATGTATTGATAAAAATAATTTTCACTCATTGACTTTTGATTTTTCGAAAGGTTACAGCAGTTTGATTTTCACTTTTGAATTTTTCAGAACCTGAACTAAGTAAATAGATCAATGGCATTTATGCTGTTGACATTAGGTGTACACCTTGATCAGAGGCAGGTACCCCCAGTTACTAGGCATAAACTACTAGACCTATTTCAGATCAAAACCCACAAAGAATAGTCTTCACTTTTGACATTAAGGGTACACCTTGATTAGAGGCCAGTACCCCCAGTTACTTGGTGAGAACTCCCCCTATAGATTTGACCCTTTGAACAGAGATATTCTGAAGCACTTCAAGACTATGAGTTCTCCTGCTTCATTGGAGGAGATCACAATTTCTCAGTGCAATTCAGCCATTGTTCTGTCACTATGTTCAGTTCATAGCATTTATGATCTTATTTACTGCTGCCCTTATCTCTTTTAGAGTGATTGTTTAAAAAATCAGTACACACTCTTATTCACCTTTTCTAGAAATTTCCAGATCAACACATTAGACATTACAAAAACTTTTTCTAATCTTACCACGAGACAAGGATTAAGAGCTATAAAAGTTTTTCTTTTATCTCAGATTCTGAAGGCAGACATTTGACTCTTCAATTTATAAAGGTTAAACCTTTAGTTCTTTTCAATTTGTGAGAGTGATTCTTATAAAAGAACAATTGAAATAATCACAACTCAATGTATTAAACTAGAAACAGAACTGTTGTTCAGTGAAGGTTAGGGAAATGAAAGCAATAGGCATTGAGTTCCTGGAGCATCTGATGTCAAAAGATATGAAAGAACTAGATGGGGACATTGAGAAGTAGCAAGGATTCAATGAATTGAACAGAAAAACTCTCAGCTCCCCCTGACATCATGATGCAAAGATTATGCTATGCACTAGGCTGTTCTACATGCAGACTATGCAATAATGAAACATGAGGCAATTATGCAATCAATTTAAGTTTATGTATCTAACAACAAGCATGCAATGCATTGACATAAAGTCTATATAGTGCATCAACTGTATACACTAAAGAAGCATTCAAATTCAGTTCAACATATAGCAAGAGCATCAGATATATGCAAAGTAAAACTCAATAGCTGAGTCTGGAATGCAGACTGATCAGCTGGACAAGAAGAGATCATCACAAATCAATCAAGCAAAAACAACAATTTCCGATGATGAAGTTAAAGCAGACAAAACAGTATTTTTAGATGATGAAATTTAAAACAAAGTTCAGAACTGACCTGATAGGTAGGATCTTGGGGTTTTCTGTTGAGTGCCTTGGTTAACCCCTTTTATTCATTTCCAAGGCACACCTGCAACATGTCAATCAATGTGATCTTGCAGGAACCCAAGAAGTCTTGGGTCCTAAATTAACAGTGACATTCCTAGCAGGTATGGTAGCCAACTTCTGTGCATGAAGGTCATCAATTCTCATCACATGACAATCATTCATTGAATGACCTATCTGACCACAGTAGTGGCATGATGCAGCAGTTCTGAAATTTATTTTGTGCACATTCCTATGAGCAGGAGTTCTAAATGCATATGCATGGAAATTTTTGTTAACAGAATTGAAATTCTGTTTACCAAAACTAGTCTGGCTTTGGTATCCTGCCAGCCAACAGGTTGCAGCCCTGTGACCTGGCTTTCCACAGTTAAAGCATGAAGCAACAGATTGTCTGGTCCTATGATGCATATCAACAGCAGCATGAGACCTATGAAACTTAGCAGGAATTATTCTGTTGTTTACATGGACAATTTGTTTCTTACTAGCATCATTGGGAACAGGAAATTTTACAGATTTAAAATTAAGTCTACTTTCCTGAGCATGCCAACAGTCCTTGGCTGTGTGGCCATGCCTCCCACATTCGAAGTACCGTGGATGCTTACCTCTGGAGCCAAGGTTATTTCTATCAAAAGCATTTTGTTAACATGGAAATTAACAAATTTAGAATTGAATCTCTTTCTCGGATTCTGCCAACATTGAGCAGCAATGTGGCCAAACTTCCCACAACAAAAACAATTCAGATTCTTTCTTCTAGAATCATGATTTCTAGCATGAAATTCTTTAACATTCAGATTACCCTTTTTCTGATCAGACAGAACTTTTCTAGCATGTTTTATATCATCTTGTTTCATCACAAAACACTCACTCATAAAGTGTCCATGCTTACCACAATAATGACAAGAATAAGAACTATTAAATTTCTTTAAAACATGGCACTTATCAGATGAATTTTTAGCATGCAGATAGTTCCTTTGAGTTTTTGGGGTTTTCTGATTTTTATTTCGATTTTGAATTTCCTGAACAGCAGCTGTTGACACCCGTTTTAGCCCACAAGTTGTGTCATTTCTCTTATTCATCATTTTGATACCCCGAATTAGCCATTATTTTGGAGCTTCCTTGGATGGATTTCAAGCCCATTTTTACCATTTCATATCCTTTGATTCTTGGAGATCATGATTTCTTAGAGCCTCGGAGCTTATCTTATCAAATTCCGGCTTCCAAATCAACTTTCGGCCCATTTAGGCCGGCTTCCCCCAAGTAATCGGCTCTCTCTCACTGCGCAGTCCTGAAAGTGGTTCGTTTTCACCTTCTTCCAATCCTCTTTTCAAAAAGTTGTCTTCATCAAAGTTGTTCCTCTTTCAAAGATCTACAATTTCGTCTTCTACACCGTTGGCCAGTTCTGCCCCGATTGTGAGCTATTTGTATTTTTCCAGCAGGCTGTGCTGTTCACCTACATTCCAGAATTTTCCTCTCTCTTCCAGCCCTATTTTCACCCTCTTCCAATCATTTTCTCACATTTCTTTTTTCAAAAAAGTTGTTTCTCTCTCAGTTATCTACAACTTCTATGTTTACCACTTTGTCTAATTCTCCACCGTTTGAGAGATATGCTTCAACTTCTAAAGTCGCGCGCAGTCTGCCCAGAATCTGCCTTCATCGATGTGAAGGTCATTTGCAGGTGCGTTACTTCATTGAAGTGACGGCCCAGTGAAGACCGTTACTTCAGTGTGACGGTCCTACGATAGACCGTCACACCAAAACTTGCCCAAAACAGCCCGGTTCAACCCCTAGAGTGTGGCGGTCCTATCCTTGACCGTTAGGCCAAGTGACGGCCCTGTTTAGGTGCGTTACATCCAATCTCATCCGAAAACATCTCGTTCGACCTCCAGAGTGTGACGGACCTACCCTAGTCCGTTACATCATATGTGACGGTCCTACGATAGACCGTTACATGCACCAGAGAGTCCAATTCGTGCTGGACTCTGCTCCGTTTTTGTGCGCCGTGGCCCTCTTGAAGAGTCCATAACTTTTTGAATTCTTATCCAAATTGATCCCCGTTTTTTCCTACTTCTAGCCCTTGGTATTATCTTGAATTTGGTTCATAGGAATCAAATTTTCATTGGCAATATCTCTTAGGATCTGGGTCGCAAGATCAGGATTTATGTTTCCTAGTTCAACTCAAACTCTGCAGATAAGGCTCCGGGGCTGCCTTCCAAAAGACATATGTTCTAGAATCCTCCTCCGAATTGATCCCCGTTTGTTCCTATCTCTTGTCCTTAGTATTATCTCGAGTTTGATCCAAAGAACTCGATTTATCTTGGACTCTATCTCCGAGAATCGTGATAAGAAGATGAGGATTTCTTACAAACTCTATAAAAACTGCCCAGTTCGCAGTCGCGACGGGGGGCTCTTTCCGGACGTGGGGCGAAGCCATGCTGCACCGCCGACTCAATCCTTCGACCCCATCTTGAAGAGGGAAGTATTAACTTTCAATTTCATCCTTCTGGGCTTGATTTCATGATCTCTACTTTTAGTTCTCTTCCTCTCAAAATCACAAATCATCACAGTTTCCTGCACTTTCTGCTACACATGTGTTTTTCTCCGTTTTGCATCATTGATTTCTCTCTACTCTCTCAATCAAATCTCGTGATTTCAAATCTCATGCATGCACAACACACCCACCTATTATTTTCACCCTTCCACAGGGGTTAAAAACCCTCCCCCGGTGAGTTTGCCCTCAATTTCTACCCCTATTTTATCACTGCGGGATTGATACTACACATGCATGTTCTAATGGGTTTTTGCCTTTGTGTTTCATCTTTGTTTCGCAGGAGAGCATGAATACAATGTGAGGCCCTCTTCCTCTAGCCGGCTGGAAGGAGAGGAGGTTTGAATCCACAAGTTCCCCGCACCCCGTTTCAAGCGCGATCAAGTTTTCTTTCCAAGGTATACGACGCCGTTGCACTCCTTTCTTCATCCTTGCGGCGTTGTTAATCCTTGGTGGCGATCACGGTTAGTATTTCCATCCTTTCATCCCCTTGTCTTTGATTCACATGTTTATGCATGTATGTATTTAAAGGGGGCGAGATAGGAAGCTAATCTAATTAAAAAAGGAATCAACAGTTTTTTGGCGATCACGGTGGGACACCGATGCCCATCACGCTTGTTTTCATGCTCTTTTGTAGGTTGGGTGGGTGCATGTTCATGTTTAGGTGCTATTTCTTCCATTCTCCAACTATTTTTGATGTTTTAAGGGCTTTGGTTGTGTGACGGTCCTGCAGTAGACCGTCACATGCATGTAACGGTCCTTTGGTAGACCGTTACATGGCTTCTGGCAGTCTTGCGTGCATACTCACAGGGTCGTGTTCATCGAGGCATAACTTTTGATCCCGGAGTCCGGTTGAGCTGATTCTTGTTGCGTTGGATAGCCCTTTGTATTGTCTTTCCATCCATATATCATTTGCACCATTTGGTTAACATTTACATATTCTAATATTATCCAACTTTTTGAGTTTTCTGCATAAGTTCTACAGGCAGGCTCTGGGACAGGTTCACAGGTACATCTTTACTCAGTGATTTGACTGCCTTCCCGGTGTCTGATTGCACTGATTTTTGTTCCATTGGATAGTCCTTTGTATTGTCTTTCCATCCATAGCTTATTTACATCATTTGGGTCTCATTTGCTTAGTTAAAAATTGTCATCATTTTAGCATTTTGTCCATAAAATCTGCATGTGGTCTGCACATAGGTTCACGGGGGCATCTTTGCTTAGTGATTTGATTGACCTCCCGGGGTCAGATTGATCTGTTCTTGGGGCCGTTGTGCAGATCTTTGTATTATCTTCCCATCCATATACTATTTGTTTTTTGTTGGATCATGTTTGCATAGTTTAATCTAGTCTTGATTTTCTAGTTTTAAGCTAGAATTTGCATGCACTCCGGTGCACATAGGGCCATACATTGCATATCATAGTTGCATTTCCTACCTTGGTGCGTGGACCTCTCGTCTCCATATTCCTTGGAGCCGACCAGGAAAACACATCAAGGACCTCCATAAGTCCCCGTGAGCCGTGGATTCCCACACGGACGCCGGGCCGGTTGTATCTTTCCACCCCTTTAGGCTTGCATTTGCATAAGTGTGAGGGAGTTAACCTTAGTCAACCCAAAGTTTGGACCTTATTCCTATGAGATTCCTATCTTGAGGGAATTATTATTAATTCAAATCATTAAAAGGTCTATTGAAACCCCTAAAAGATTTCCCATCATATTAACTTGTTTGACTTGGGTGAAAACTCTCACATTGCATTGTTCGTGTTGATTGGGCTTGTCCAAGCTCATTAGTGATTTTTGTGTTGCATTCTTTCATCATCCACATGTTTTGTTATTGTTAGGCCCATTTAGCTTAGGTCATTTTGTGTGTCCATTGTCTAGTCCATTGTCTCGTGGTCCGTTGTCCATTCATCTTTGCATTAGTGGGTCGGCCCCCCTTGTTCTCAAGCCCATTAAGCCATTGCTTCCCCATTTGTATTGTCCTTGATCTCCATGTATTAAGTCTCCATTTGCCCTCATGGAGCAGTATTTTAACCCCTTGTATCATTCTTTTTCCCAATCTGCTTCCTATTCCCACGTGGAATCCTCTTCCCGCTTGGGTCCATCTTCTCGTGGCCCCCCTGACCCATCTGAGGAACATGCTAATCTCATGGCCCGTATTTCAAGACTTGTTTGCCAAATGGACCCGGCCCAGGCCCAACGTCTTATTGCATCTCATCTTCATGGGCCTTCTTCTCATAATGGGCCATCTCCTATTCATGGGCCTCCTCCTTCTCCTTCATATGTTGCTGGCCCAATTGCTAATGGGCATTATTCTCTTAATGGGCCTCATCCTTCTACCCATGTTGCTGCCAGCCCATTCAACCCATATGCTCATGCCTCTTCCAGGTCCACATATCCTTCCATTCCCGGAATGGGCCCTTCTTCTTCTCAGCCTGGATCCTCTTATTCGGCCCAATACCATGCTCCTGGTCCTAATTCACACCCTCTTGCTCAAGTTGGCCCATATTCTTCTCGATCTCTCCCTACCCAGGAGATGATTGCTCAAACCCAACGCCAGCTTGATGAGCTTCAACGTCGGATCGATCCCAAATCCTCCTTAAGTATTCCATTCGCTTTCCAAGGTCTTCGGCTCCCACCTCCATCACAAATTCCCACATATCACCGTTATAGTGGAGTCGGTGACCCGTATGTGCACTTGAAGGAGTTCGTTTATGAGTCGGCCCAATTTCGACATGACCAACACTTGATAGCTTATCTGTTTGGTCTATCATTGGAAGGCCCGGCTCGAGATTGGTTCTTCTCTCTTCCGCAAGAGCAAGTTGTGAGTTTTCATGCCGTTCAAGAAAAGTTTATTCAGCAGTACCAAGACCAGGTTGGGCCCAAGAACTCTATTGTGGATCTGGCCCATGAGATGATGAAGCCCGAAGAGGAGTTTTCTACCTTTGCTGATCGTTGGCGTCGCTTGGCCGCGCAAGTCCCGGGGCACATACCGGAGGGAGAGCAAATCAAGATGCTGATATCAAATGCAACGCCCGAGTACCGCTTCATCTTAGCCCTCAACGACATCACCTCCTGGCAACAATTATACAGCCGAGCCCGCTTCATTCGCCAACAAATCCAAGATTCCCTTGACCTCGAGTCTCCACCATCCACCTCCACATATCAACCTTCACCCTCCACATGTCATCCCTACGCTCCCATGAGTCAGCCGGCCATGAGTCAGCCTTCCGTCACATATCCCTCCACGAGCCAACCTCCCGCCTCTACATACCCATACGCCTCAGCATATCAACCATTCATGAGTCAGCCTCCCGCATCCACATACCCGTCTCCATCTCCACTTCCGGTCAAGGGAACACCACATCCCGAGCAAGTAGATGTCGTCTACATACCCCCTCATCCTGTTCCACACATGCCTTCACCAAAGCCCTCCTGCCTACGCAACCTCCACTTCCATCTCCACAACCTTCCCCACCATTACATATCCCTCGGCATCCACCTTGCCCGAAGCAGGCTCCTCATCTTCCTTTGCCGGAGTGTTTCACCGATATATTTCGGGCTTTGATGGCCACTCACGCGTTACCGTTCTCTCCGGTTGTGCCTTACCGACCCGCGGTCGGGGATATGCTTCAGTTCTGTGATTTCCACCGTCAGCAGGGGCATTTGGTTGAGGATTGCCCCGAGTTCCGGGATTATGTTTATAATCTGGAAGCTAAGAAAAGGATTGATTGGGCCGCCATGCATAAAGTTATTTTACATCTTCGCAACCAACAACAGCAGCAAGAAGTGCCACCCGGGCAGCCGTCTCTGTTACTTCAAGGTCAGGGGCACCCCTATTATTCCTCGTCTAGTGATGAACTCGCTCCATCACCTACTCCGTTACCTCCACCATCTCTTACCCTGGCTCCATCACCGCCACAAACCCAAGCCTCTACTCAGGCTAGTGCCTCCCCTTCTTCTCCCGCCACCACTACCACTACTCCTATTCCTAACACCGCTCGACGCGTTATGTCGACACGTCGACGGTGGATGTAGAAACCCAAAATTTAAAAATGAGAAATAAAAATTTCAATTTGATTATGTAATTAAAATTTTCATGAAATAATCAAATTTCATTTTTACTATATGAAATAAGCTAGTTTATTGAATTTACTTGAATCAACTAGAAGTAAATAGAGATTAAATGCTTTGCACCTTAGATAAATCAATAGTAAGCCCAATAAAAGTCTATGTAATGGATTAGGTTTACAATTGGCCCATTGGATAATGCATAATGGGCTGAATTAATGGTTAAAGGATTCAATAAAGGTTAAATTAACCTTAAATTCGTAACATGTGTTTAATATGATATTTAAGAGATTATAATAACCCCATTTCTAGAAGATTTGACTCAAAAATAGACCCTTACCTACCAGCCACCTTGGACCAGCCATTTTTACACTGAATTCACACTTAAGATGGTCTAAATTAAGAGGAGAAATTGTATTTTTCTTCTAAAACGAGTTCATGGGGTTGGTGGATTTAGGTAAGGAAATTTTGACCCATTTTGCCAAGTTTTGGCTATAAATAGAACCCCATTCGACCCTCAAACCATCCCTGGGAGTTAAGTTTATGCTGCTGCGAAGATTCGTGGAGATTTGAAGGAGGATTTGGAAGATCAAGGGTTTTCTTTATATATTTGGGGATAATCTTAGATCCGTCAAAAGGTAGGTGTCTCTCAGGCTAAACTTCAATTAAATCATGCCATCTTGTTCGTTTTTCTGTCCTCTTTCCATTGATAGCTCATTTATTAAATTCCATTTTGAAATGAGCAAGTTATGGTCATTTTATTGGAGGTGTATTCCCGTTTTTTTTATCAGGTCTAGAACGCGCTATACCTCAGTAGCGCGTTCTGAACGCGCTGGCCCGACATAGCGCGTTCACACAGTGTTTTTCCCGCCCCTCTGGGGTCAAACATTTTAAAAAAAAAAATTATATTTTCAGAACGCGCTACCCAAGGGTAGCGCGATCTTCAAAGTCGCGCTAGCTTATGCTAGCGCGTTCACAAAAATTAGGTCAAACATTTTTAAAAAATATATATATATATTTCTAGAACGAACGATATATATATATATAATTGGCCTTGACCGCACCGCACCTCGGCTCGGCTCGGCTCGGCTCGGCTCGGCACAAACAAACAAACAAATAAATAAATATACATAACTAGTTTTGTATCAACTCACAATTCAAGCCCACATCCTATGCCTCTTGGGTCCTGACCCAAGGGTGAGTTCTCCAACATATAAAGCTATGCAAGTTTTTTGTAACTTCCAATGTGGGACTAAACTTAAGTCACTTTACAATAGGAACTATATCTGTTGGAAGTCCACGTTAATTATACGTAATTAGTCACCAAAAGTAAGAAAATGTAAGATTAGCATGTTTTAATTCTTACAGCACGTTAAAATTTTATTTTTGTAGAATGAAATTATTTTTACATGTAAAAATCTAATTTTCACCACATTAGTTTATACATACTAAAAATTGTTTCCAACATGTTAAAACTATTTCTAGCATGTTAAAAGTGACTTCCAATATGATAAAATTATTTTATACATACTGAGATAAAAAAATTATTTTCAGCATGATAAAATCTATTTAAAGCTATTTTTGTGCATATAAAACTTAATTTCCTATTAAATAATTAGTAAATTGATGCATGAAAATTACTTCCAGCATGATAAAAATTCTTCTAGTATAGTAAAATTATTCCAGCATGTTAAAATTATTTTTGACATGTTATAATTATTTTCAGTGTATTAAAACTATTTTTCAGCATGATAATTCTATTTTCCTATCAAATAATTAGCAAATAAATAGAGAAAAATGATTTTTAGTATGATAAAAATTATGTTGTTATCAGAAAATTTCTGTAATCAGCATGGTAAACTTATCTTATCATCTTATCAGTAAGTTGATTATTTTAGCATGTTAAGTATTAATTTTAGCATGTTACTAATTAATTTTCAGCATGTAAAAATTAAATCCAGCATGAAAAAAATTATTTTTATCATCTTACCAGTAAGGTAACATATGAAAATCATTCACAGCATGTTAATATTATTTTCAGCAAGTTAGAATTATTTTCAACATAAAAAGTTATTTTCATAATAAAATTCTGATTATTATAATAAATCACCGTTTTGGCTAACTAATGCATTTTTAATGAACAAAAACTTCCTGTAAACATGTCTAAACACTTGTAAATCAAATGCACATAAGATTAAACTATGGAATCAAATTAATTCTATTAAACTCTAATTACTTGATTTTCTTCCTACTTACCGTTCATTTTTGAACTCCACGACTTAATGTCGTTAAACATTATGCCTTAAATTGTTATCCACTTTTCTTGCAACTTCTGAAATTGTGTCAAATCTGTGCTTATTATAAACAGCATATTCTTGAAAATTCTTGGCCATATACATTAAAGTGGATGTCTAAACGTACTTGGGATCTTCAGATCCATATGACTCAATGCCTGGCATTAATGGGGCCCGGTCTGGTCCTGGGGGGAGCGCCCGAAAGTACTTGTGCCCATGGGAGTTGATTGACCAATGGTGTGGCATTGCACCGAAGTGCATGATAGATTTACTTGATACGGCATTCCACTATTCGTACTTGTTTACTTGTTACTTGTTTACTTGAAAATTACATGAATTACTTGACTTGTGTGAAAATGGCCAATTACATGAAATTCCTTATTTGTTCAAAGTCATTACTTGGAAATTCATCTTGATATCATATCATCTTAATTACTTGAAAATTCTATTCATGTTTATATACTTCCCGATACAAGTTAGAAAGTTGTTTAAATTGCTAACACTTAAAGATTGCCTGGTTCATAGAGATATAAAATCCTACTGAGCTTTTAGCTCACCCTACGTTTTGATTAATTGTTGCAGGAAATGAAATTGAACAAGGGAATGGACAAGAGTGAAAGAGTGTTTTCCTTTTTACCTAGGTTTATGTAGATCAACTAGTGATTTTACAAGAATGTTGTAATTTGGATTTGGAAGTTGTAATTGTCTTTATGGCTTATCAATTAGTGTTGTAAACTTCATTTTGATGGAATAAAAGTATCATTTTCCCGTTCATTTCTGATTTTAGAAATAAAATTGTACATGCTCTGATCGACACGCGTGTTTACGACTCGTCGTGCCCTCGATATTCCGCGTCGGGACGTGACAGTGGACACCACAACCTCCCTCTTCACCCTCTCCACCTCCATGTCCACTACCCCCATCACCTTCATCACTATCCTCACCATCTCCATTGCCATCACCATCATCTCCATCTCAACCACCAGTGCTTCCATCACCACCTCCATCTCCACCATCTCCGCCATCACCTTTGCCTGAGCCTGAGCAAGCCACACCTTTTCCTTTACCTCTACCCTCAGCCACGCCTTCACCTTCACCTTTGTCGCCACCCGAGCCTATCATCGGCACATCGCCTGCGCCTTCACTTTCCATTACCACTCCCGTTGGAGCCTCCATGCCTTCCAAACCTTCACATGTTCCACCGAAACATATTCCCTTTACTTCTCCAACCACTACCACCCCACGGAGCGGGTGTGCGCTTCCTTTGGTGCCCCTCGGGTCTAATCTCCAGGGAGACAATAAGTCAAGTCAGGATGATTCAGTGCCGGCCGTGCATTTCAAGATTCAAGATTTTATCTGTCGGATGCCGGTTCGTGTCCTCGTCCCTGGTTATTTTGGGGATGATCTGCCTCTACTTTCAAAGATGAGAGTTGCTAAGAAGAGTTCCCTTGAGTTGACGCCAATTTCTTCCCGAGCGAGGCCGGTGGCAATCTCCTTGCTCGCCGGAGAGTTCACCATTGATGCTATTCTTTCTCCTCGCTCTATTGCTATTCAGATGACAAGCCAAGAAGGGTTCTCTACCCATGTTATGCTAACGCATACGGCCGCCAAGCAGATTATGGATTCTATGTTCAAGGGGCAATTGGCCGTATCTTCTACACTTTCCAAGGATATTCTGCACTTGTTATGCAATCTTCCTCGGTTTATTAGCAAACTGGCCATGTCAACGTCGTGTATTACTCTCCCTCAGCTTCACCCGTCTCTTTCATCAAGGGAGTTATGCTTCAAGGCTGAGTTCCGAGTGGAGTTGCCGAATCTCATGCTACTTGTGCCAAGTAACAAGACTCCATGGTTTTATGATATTCAGCATTATGAGGAGTTAGTTGTTCAAGAACGTCCTACTATTGTTAGCTCCGGGAGTCTAGGGGCAACCGCTCCGATGAAGCTGTATGTTCATAGCCGGGCCAGGCCATCTGTCAGATGGGCTTGCTATTTGAGAAGATGTTGCAAGGCAAGGTGCCCAAGGATTCGAGCCCGCGCCAGGCGAGTCCATGTTCAAGAAGTATCAACTAAGAAGAGGCGACGACGTAAACTCGATGGCTATCGGTTGTGCATTCAGGGGTCCACCTCTTCCTCCTTTTCTTTTCATTCATCCTTCCTTCTACTCAGTTCCCACCCTTGGGTGGTGTATCTTCCTCCATCTGATCCTATCTCCATCATTTCTCCTCCTTCCATAGGTCCACGCGTCCCCATTCCTCTCTTTTTTCCCCGGATCCTCCAGATTTTCCCTCCTCTCATGATTCTAGGCCCTGGCCTATGTCATCATTCCATCCTAATCTCGGGACATCACCTGATTATTCTTCCCCGAGACTTCCAGGTGTTGCCTCTGATTCTTCCCCTCCGGTATCTCTGGGTTCTTCTTATTCCCCGACCTTGGCGGGTGTCTCTCATTCTCCTTCCCCGACTCTGTCGGGTGGTCCTAGTTCCTTTTCTCCAACCATGTCGGATGATCACTCCTCTTCCCCCTTACCTTTTCCGCAATCCTCTCACTATCTTTCTATTCTCTCCTCTTCTCCATTTCGGGGTCTTTGCCCTTTCTCTTGCTGTTTTCGAGGCTTTAGCCCGCCTTGATCTCGGTTAATCTGGTTTCTTCTATATTTGGTTCCTTGTTATCAGGGTCTTGGCGCCTTAATAAGGGAGTTCTAGCCCTCATCTCTCTTCCTTTTTATCCTTCTTCATCCAGTGTCTTGTCTGCCGCTCCTCCGTGTAGAGGAATCTTTGATCCTTTGCTATCCTCTCCCTTTCGTCCTATCAAGCAAGGAATATGAAGCTCATGTTGCGCGAAGCTCGATGATCAAGATCGCGTCAGGACGCTACTTCCACTCTATGGATTTGCAAGGTATCATCATTTTGTGCAAGAATATATTATCATTGCTATTACTCTTATTACTCCTGCACATGCTTATAACGTTGGTTCCTCGACATGGTTAAGTGGCTTTTAGAAATTTGCTTAGTTCATTTAAAATGAGTTCGCTTCTGCAGCATCCTTAGGCCAGTGATAGCTCCGCGCTGGGAGTCTAATTCTTTCCCCGATCGTTGAGGGTGACCTTTGAGCATGGGTTTTTCACACACTTCACGGCAAGCCATAGCCGATCTCTCTAGTGCAACACCGTTGCTGCTTTGGCCATACCATGGGTATGCACAAAGGTCTTTTTCTTTTCTCTACTCGGCCAAGTGCAGGGGCAAGAGGTTGATGGATAAGATGACCAACCTAGGCGCTCCCTAATACGAGAGATGTCTCAAATAGGGGCAGTATTGACCCTCGAAAGTGAGCTTTCATGCAATATCTAGCCAACAAGGGCTGTCAAAAATCAATGAGAAAATGAATCAATGCAAAATTATGAATCAAAGGCATGGCAAGAGTGGCGAAGCCCCGCGGGACGTCATGAGCCCGGTCGCATGCATGCCTGATAAATATGGGTCTCAAAATCAAAGACACAAAACCCCAGCGCAACAGACTATCTCTTTGAGGGGTGGTGCCCTGGAAGAAATTTAAAATCTTGATGTCTCCCATCCTGCATAAAGCTTGTCTCCAATTTTCTTCTATCTCCCTCTTAGGCTGGGTTGTATCCCGGGTATGGCCTTAGTAGGGGCACCGTTCTTTAGAGGCGGTTGGTTATGGTAAGCCACCCTCACATGCACGCCCTACTTAAGGGAAGTTTTTAATGAAAGGGGTAGGAACGACGATCCCTAGCCAGTAGTTCGAACTTGTCTTTGGGTGCTGCAGATTGCTTTGTCAAAATCCAAAAAAAAATGAAATATTATCAAAATCTAAAAAAATGAAATATTATCAAAATTCTAAAAAAAATCAAATATGTCAAAATTCTAAAAAAAATCAAATATGTCAAAATTCCAAAAAAATCAAATATGTCAAAAAATCCCAAAATTTGAATATGGCAAAAAAAAAATCAGATATACAAAAATCCAAAAATACTTCTCTTTTGTTCCTTTTATTTTTATCTTGAGGACATATACGTAATCTGTTTGCTAAGTGTGCAGGCTGTAGGATGCAGGTTCAAGCTTTCCTTGCTCTATCATTCGCTCTGTCTCATGCTCATATTCTTCGATATGTTCTCATCTCTTCAATCCTATCTCTGGATCTATTCTGAAGCTCATGGCTTTCTCAGCTTTTGCTTATCTGCTTAATCATGTCTCCATGAGAGGGCATTGTCCCACAATTTTGAACCTGGCGGTTTCGCTTCATCTGATCTTGGGCTTTGATTGAAGAGTGTGTCCTTGTCATATATTTCTATGGTCCTCCATGTCTTTTGTCCCGTCGTGTCATTCGTCACACGTGTCCCTATCCTGCCGTGTCATTCATCACACGTGTCTTTGTCCTCCATGGTATTGTCATCCCACGTGTCTTCGTCCCACCATGTCCTTATACCACTGCGTGTGCTGTCCCGCCGTGTGCATGTTTTCTTGTCCCACAGTGCTTTTAGTCGCATGTATGCTTGACATTTGTTTGTGTGTTATGTTTCATCCATCTTCGTTATGTTATGTTGTGCCATGTTTTGTTCATATTTCTCTTATTATGTTGTGTTCATGTCATGCTTGTTCATATTCATTCATGTTCACATCATGTCATGTCATGTGGTTATTATCTTATTTGAAAATTCATAAAAAGCAGAAATCAAAAATTCAAAAAAAAATGCCGTTTCGCTTGGCAGGTAAGTCAGGTATGGCTCTCTATCCTTGCTCATTGTTGCATTACTATATGGTATCTACGTTATTATAGACTCTCAAGGACTGGCTGGTTGCTCGTGTGTTCTAGGATCTGATGTTCCCCTTTAACAAAAACGATGATGATCTAGGGGCATACGGTTAATCGTTGGATAGGCCGCTCGGTTGAGTCGGGTGGGGGACGATGGACTCTGTCTCGCACGCCGTGGTTGCAAGAAGACTCTTGACCCCGTCTTGGTTCAGTCTAGCAATATTATCCTTGAGTACTTTCTATTTTATCTTTCTTTGCATTCGTTTTAATGATTTCTTTATTTTAGCCCAGCATGCATCATGTCATTTTGAGCATTCATGCCTCGTGATCCGTTCAAGGATTTCTCCTCAGCAATGGTTGATTGCACTCAGTTCTCTTGGATAAGAGATTCTTCATTCCACTCCGAATTTGAACGATTTCTCTGATCTTGCCGCTTGGTCTAATTGGCCAGTGTGATTCCTGTCTGGATTTTATCTCAGTCTTATCTCTCCTTTCCAGCTCTTATGCTGTGTTCCTTCCGACCCACTCATTGTCCGTGGATTGTGTCCCCGATGAGGCTGGTCGTGTTTCCTTTTCCTCTTTAGTTTAGTTCTCCAGACATGTCTCATCCTTGTCAATCATTTCAGGTGGTTAGTTCGGCGTTTTCGGGAGAATTCCTATCGCTTGTTGGTTGTGACGGGTGTCTTTTTTTTTGCCTTGATGCCCGCTTATCAGTTCTCTCTGCTTCATCTCCGCTTCATCTCCATTTCACGTCGCTATCGTTTTCACTCCATCTCCTTTCCATTTCGCCTCCGCGTCGCTTTTGCTCGTTCCCTTGCAAAGCGGACATCAAGGAGGGGCATCTGTTGACACCCGTTTTAGCCCACAAGTTGTGTCATTTCTCTTATTCATCATTTTGATGTCCCAAATTAGCCATTATTTTGGAGCTTCCTTGGATGGATTTCAAGCCCATTTTTACCATTTCATATCCTTTGAGTCTTGGAGATCATGATTTCTTAGAGCCTCGGAGCTTATCTTATCAAATTCCGGCTTCCAAATCAACTTTCGGCCCATTTAGGCCGGCTTCCCCCAAGTAATCGGCTCTCTCTCACTGCGCAGTCCTGAAAGTGGTTCGTTTTCACCTTCTTCCAATCCTCTTTTCAAAAAGTTGTCTTCATCAAAGTTGTTCCTCTTTCAAAGATCTACAATTTCGTCTTCTACACCGTTGGCCAATTCTGCCCCGATTGTGAGCTATTTGTATTTTTCCAGCAGGCTGTGCTGTTCACCTACATTCCAAAATTTTCCTCTCTCTTCCAGCCCTATTTTCACCCTCTTCCAATCATTTTCTCACATTTCTTTCTTCATAAAAGTTGTTCCTCTCTCAGTTATCTACAACTTCTATGTTTACCACTTTGTCTAATTCTCCACCGTTTGAGAGATATGCTTCAATTTCTAAAGTCGCGCGCAGTCTGCTCAGAATCTGCCTTCATCGATGTGAAGGTCATTTGCAGGTGCGTTACTTCATTGAAGTGACGGCACAGTGAAGACCGTTACTTCAGTGTGACGGTCCTACGATAGACCGTCACACCAAAACTTGCCCAAAACAGCCCGGTTCAACCCCTAGAGTGTGGCGGTCCTATCCTTGACCGTTAGGCCAAGTGACGGCCCTGTTTAGGTGCGTTACATCCAATCTCATCCGAAAACATCTCGTTCGACCTCCAGAGTGTGACGGACCTACCCTAGTCCGTTACATCATATGTGACGGTCCTACGATAGATCGTTACATGCACCAGAGAGTCCAATTCGTGCTGGACTCTGCTCCGTTTTTGTGCGTCGTGGCCCTCTTGAAGAGTCCATAACTTTTTGAATTCTTATCCAAATTGATCCCCGTTTTTTCCTACTTCTAGCCCTTGGTATTATCTTGAATTTGGTTCATAGGAATCAAATTTTCATTGGCAATATCTCTTAGGATCTGGGTCGCAAGATCAGGATTTATGTTTCCTAGTTCAACTCAAACTCTGCAGATAAGGCTCCGGGGCTGCCTTCCAAAAGACATATGTTCTAGAATCCTCCTCCGAATTGATCCCCGTTTGTTCCTATCTCTTGTCCTTAGTATTATCTCGAGTTTGATCCAAAGAACTCGATTTATCTTGGACTCTATCTCCGGGAATCGTGATAAGAAGATGAGGATTTCTTACAAACTCTATAAAAACTGCCCAGTTCGCAGTCGCGACGGGGGGCTCTTTCCGGACGTGGGGCGAAGCCATGCTGCACCGCCGACTCAATCCTTCGACCCCATCTTGAAGAGGGAAGTATTAACTTTCAATTTCATCCTTCTGGGCTTGATTTCATGATCTCCACTCTTAGTTCTCTTCCTCTCAAAATCACAAATCATCACAGTTTCCTGCACTTTCTGCTACACATGTATTTTTCTCCGTTTTGCATCATTGATTTCTCTCTACTCTCTCAATCAAATCTCATGATTTCAAATCTCATGCATGCACAACACACCCACCTATTATTTTCACCCTTCCACAGGGGTTAAAAACCCTCCCCCGGTGAGTTTGCCCTCAATTTCTACCCCTATTTTATCACTGCGGGATTGATACTACACATGCATGTTCTAATGGGTTTTTGCCTTTGTGTTTCATCTTTGTTTCGCAGGAGAGCATGAATACAATGTGAGGCCCTCTTCATCTTTGTTTCCCCGCACCCCGTTTCAAGCGCGATCAAGTTTTCTTTCCAAGGTATACGACGCCGTTGCACTCCTTTCTTCATCCTTGCGGCGTTGTTAATCCTTGGTGGCGATCACGGTTAATATTTCCATCCTTTCATCCCCTTGTCTTTGATTCACATGTTTATGCATGTATGTATTTAAAGGGGGCGGGATAGGAAGCTAATCTAATTAAAAAAGGAATCAACAGTAGCTTCTTTCAATGATTTATTTGAGGGACCAGCTACTTTAGAACTCGGCACAAATGTGGTGTATAGCAGGTTTCTAATACCATTCTTAACTCCAAAGCTACTTTCCACCCTTCCACTTTGACTACTCACTTCATCTTCCAGAAACATTTTTATCTTGCCTTTATCCTTGGCCAACTTAGATGAAGTACTATTTAGCTCAGTAATTTTATTTTCCAAGGATATTATAAGATTTTATGAATCAACTTTCTCCTTCTCATAACTAGCCAGTTTTTCTTTTAACAGACAAAGTTCTTTTTCCAGATCAGCAGTGTGTATTACAAAGCTAGTAATTTCTTCGTCACTGCAATTGATATACTCTTTCAAAACAGATTTTTCTTTTTCAATTGTCATCCATCTTTCAGAGAAAACAGTATTCAGAACCATCAACTTTTTATTTTGATCTTTCAAGTAGACATTTTCTTCCTTTAGAGATTTGATTTGTTCCTTTTGAAAACTGTCATCAGAATCAAAATCATTAATCATGTCTTCGAGAATGGCACATGCTTTACAAGAATTATCTTCACTGATGAGTTTGTTTCTAAGATCTTCATTCTCAGATTTTAACTTGTTCAACTCATCTTTTTCTTTATTCATGTCAGATTTCAAGTTTTCATTTTCAGCTTTTAGACTTCTAACCTCATGCAACATTTCTTTTCTTATTTTTCTCTTTTCAGATTTCAGTCTATCATATTTGTTCAATAAATGCTCATTCAATTCAATCATATTTTTCAGAGAAAAATTATTAGTATCAGAGTTTACCTGTGATGACGTGTCCTCCTCATAATCTTTGTCTTCTTCTGTTGCCATGAGACAATTCACTTTATCATGGGTTCTGCTGCTTGCTATCATTTCGACCACTTCGGAGGCACTGCAGTAATTAACTACACATGGAAACTTGTTAGTGTTTATAGCCCTTTGAGTTAGCTCCAGGGCCTTCTGATTATCAGAGAATTTTTTTCTGTCTGAAGGTTTCCATAAGGATTCATCCTTTGGAACTTCATATGCACTGTGTGCAATGACTATCCACAGATTTGGATTAGTTTGCATCACATATTCTCTGAACTGATTAACCCAATTGTAGAAACCCGAACCTTCAAACTTCGGAGGATCAACAGTGAGTTCCATGCTTAGACAAAATAAGAATTCTAAGTAGAACACTAATCACACACAATGCAAGCAAATGAATTAACTCAAATCGCACCAAAGCCAAATGAGCAAAACAAAGCACAGGTTAGTGAAGCAAAACAGGATCTCAAAAGACCCACTCTGAAATGCACACAAAACGATGTAGGATATGCTGCGGATTGTTAGATCCTATGCGCAGCAACCCGCTCTGATACCAATTGTTGGGTTCGGTGCAAGTATTCAGAGGGGGGGTGAATGAATATAGCCTATAAAAACTTTCACCCAATATAAAATTTCGCTCAATTAGAATTTCGCTCACTCAACAGATTAAACACTTAGAACAAAATCTGATCAAATCATCTAATGAACCTGTGATCAAACACTTGGAGCGCCCCTATGCAAACATCTAGCGGAAGCAAACCATAAGCAATCAAACCACAATGCAAGAGGGGTTTTTAGGTGGTTCGGTCCTGCAGACCTGCATCCACCCCACACTCAACCCGAGTGTGGATTCCGCTGACTCACAGCTTGAACAGCTGGGCATCACAGCTTGCCTTACATCCGCTGGGCAACACAGCTTGCCGTCCGAGGAATCCTCCTCGCCCCGCTGAGCAACACAGCTTGCTGTCTAGTGGAATCCTCCACTGCAAACCGCTGGGCAATACAGCTTAGCCGTCCAGAGGCAGCACCTCTGCAATCCGTTGACTAACAGCTTGAAGAAGATGTAAAATAGAAAATAGAAAATAAAACAAGACAGCAATCGGAAAGCTGTAAGCAATGAAGCACAATGTGGCTCTTAAAGAGCTGGATGGCCTGGATTTGATCCACGGTCCATCAAGAACAGATCTCCCTCGATCTCACTCTCTTTCTTCACTCTCTCTCTTTCTCTTTCTTCTCTGCTGCACTTCTCTTCTTCTCTCGATCTATGTTCTCCTTTTCTCTCTTTCTCTTTTTCTTTTCTTCTACTGGATCGAAGAGCTTTCTACTCTGCTGTTGCTCTTTCTGCTCTCCAGGCTTCTTCTTCGATCAGCCTTCATCTGAAGATGAAGGCTCCAATATATACCAGCAGCAGTAGGGAGATAGGGCGTGTGCTTCCCACGCCTTCCGTCTAGAAGATTCCTCCTCGGATCACGTGCTCAGCACCACCTCGGATCACGTGTCAGGTGCCAGCTTCGGGTCACGTGCCCATTCATTAGTACGCTCAGCAACTGGAGTTAAATGGCGTCAACCCACTTGCTCCAAGGAGTTGACGCACCCTTCAGAAATCTTCAACCCTTTTTAACTGCTGCGTCGACGCTTCCAACCCGTGGCGTTGACGCATTGATGTGTTCCAGTGAGCAGGTCTTCAGTAGATAGACGTGATGCGTTGACGCTCTCAGCATGCTGCGTTGACGCATGGAGCTGTAGCGTCGATGCAACCAATGTACTCCAGAGGCTGCAATAAGGGATACTTGAACTGCTGCGTCCACGCTACTTGATCAATGCGTTGACGCACCAGAGTAATGCACAAGCTTCTTTCTTGATTGTTTGAACTACTGCGTTCACGCCACTTGATCAAGGCGTTGACGCATTGGTGTGTTCCAGCAGCAGAAATTGGATGGCTTCAGCCCTCTTGCTTTAAGCGGTTCATTAGCCTCTTCAGTCCCTGTCAGACAGATGAAACGAAGTCATCAGTTCTAAGTTTATGCATTGCATTGTATAGACTTTGCTGTGAAGGTAAAGGCTAAAGCAACGTACATACTTTATGATACTTAGATGAAAAATAGGCGAAAGCAATGTAGAGACTTCAGACTGCAGGAACGTGTGAACAACCAATGTGTAGACTCTTCAATCGACATGCTTTGAAGCACAAAGGCAATGTACAGACTTTGCCTTAAAACGAATGTAAAGACTTAGAATCAAAGAGGCGTTGTGTAGACTTTGAACCAGTGTACAGACTTGGAAGCTTGAGCCAATGAATAGACTTGAGTGTAGCTGAAGCCTTGATCGTAGGAATAGGCTGGAGTGTATAGACTTCAGGCTTCAGAAACGGATGTACAGACTTCACTTATGAAACGTAGGGAAAGACCCCAATGTATAGACTTTGCCTTGAACGAAAGTCAGTGAAGAATGTATAGACTTTCACGATGTGTAGACTTTGGATACGTGAAAGTTACAGTGAAGGAGTGTACACACTTGACCAATTCAAAGGTGAATCGAGTGTACAGACTCTGAGTCCAAACCCAACGGCTGTACAGACTTTGCCTAAGACGCTGTACACACTTAGCCTAAGACAATGTAAGCGACTGACACTGTATACACTTAGCCTAAGACGCTGTATAGACTTAGCCTAAGACATGCATGAACTGACGTTGTATATACTTAGCCAATGCAATGCACTATGAATGTATGGACTTACATGAGATGCTCATTGAGACGCTTAATGTATACACTTCAAGCCCAGTGTATAGACTCTCAGCCATGAACAAAGCATGAAGCACACTAATGCAGGAATGTATAGACTTGGAAGCCTATGTGCATGACAAAACCAATGTATAGACTCTGAAATGCAAGCGATGCAGCAATGCCTAGACATTGGGCTTTACCCTGCAATGTATAGACTTTGCTACCCAAACAATCAATGTTCTGATGGGTCGACGCATCAGCAAGGGTGGGTCGACCCACTACTGTTCAGACTGTAGATACATGCAGAGACATGATATCTGATAGAATGTAGTGCATATATATAAAGAACAAATGCCATCAATGCTAAACATCATCATTCATGTTGCTATCATATGCAGAATGCTCAAGAATAAGAATGCACAGAAATGCACTTTGTTTATTGCAATCATCAAAACACAATAACATTGCTATCATCAAAATACAATATCAAATGCACTCAAATGCACTCACTGTCTTGCTATCATCAAAACCAAATAGCATTACTATCATCAAAGTAACATAGCACATGTTTGCGCCTAAGAGGCACAACATTCTCCCCCTTTTTGATGATGGTAACACAATGTGACAGTGAGTCACACACAAGATTTTCTCCCCCTTTGACATGATCAAAAAGAGAAAAACAGTAAAAACAAGAGTGCAAAGTGCATTATGCATGCAAATTCCTCTAGAACATTCTCCCCCTGAATGTAAGACTCTCCTGAATTATTTCTCCCCCTAAATAATAGCTCCCCCTTTGAGAAGGAATATGAACAGATAAACAAGGAAGAGAAGGTAGGAGGGTCACTTGACAACAGCTGAATCATAGGTTCAGAAAGGAAGCATGATTATAAACAACTGTTAAAGTATAAGAATCAGCAACATACAATTTTCAAAAATTCAGGTTTAACAGTGATAAATCTAGATTAGAACACCTGACCCCTGAAAAAGAGTTTATAGACTCCATTTATAGCAATGAATCTAGGGCACATGGTATTAATAGATAAGTCAGAAATAATACCCTTTTGTGATTAAACAAGGAAATTCAAGAGAGGCAACTTGAACATGTATTGATAAAAATAATTTTCACTCATTGACTTTTGATTTTTCGAAAGGTTACAGCAGTTTGATTTTCACTTTTGAATTTTTCAGAACCTGAACTAAGTAAATAGATCAGTGGCATTTATGCTGTTGACATTAGGTGTACACCTTGATTAGAGACAAGTACCCCCAGTTACTAGGCATAAACTACTAGACCTATTTCAAATCAAAACTCACAAAGAATAGTCTTCACTTTTGACATTAAGGGTACACCTTGATTATAGGCCAGTACCCCCAGTTACTTGGTGAGAACTCCCCCTATAGATTTGACCATTTGAACAGAGATATTCTGAAGCACTTCATGACTATGAGTTCTCATGCTTCATTGGAGGAGATCACAATTTCTCAGTGCAATTCAGCCATTGTTCTGTCACTATGTTCAGTTCATAGCATTTATGATCTTATTTACTGCTGCCCTTATCTCTTTTAGAGTGATTGTTTAAAAAATCAGTACACACTCTTATTCACCTTTTCTAGAAATTTCCAGATCAACACATTAGGCATTACAAAAACTTTTTCTAATCTTACCATGAGACAAGGATTAAGAGCTATAAAAGTTTTTCTTTTATCTCAGATTCTGAAGGCAAACATTTGACTCTTCAATTTATAAAGGTTAAACCTTTAGTTCTTTTCAATTTGTGAGAGTGATTCTTATAAAAGAACAATTGAAATAATCACAACTCAATGTACTAAACCAGAAACAGAACTGTTGTTCAGTGAAGGTTAGGGAAATGATAGCAATAGGCATTGAGTTCCTGGAGCATCTGATGTCAAAAGATATGAAAGAACTAGATGGGGACAATGAAAAGTAGCAAGGATTCAATGAATTGAACAGAAAAACTCTCAGCTCCCCCTGACATCATGATGCAAAGATTATGCTATGCACTAGGCTGTTCTACATGCAGACTATGCAATAATGAAACATGAGGCAATTATGCAATCAATTTAAGTTTATGCATCTAACAACAAGCATGCAATGCATTGACATAAAGTCTATATAGTGCATCAACTGTATACACTAAAGAAGCATTCAAATTCAGTTCAACATATAGCAAGAGCATCAGATATATGCAAAGTAAAACTCAATAGCTGAGTCTGGAATGCAGACTGATCAGCTGGACAAGAAGAGATCATCACAAATCAATCAAGCAAAAACAACAATTTTCGATGATGAAGTTAAAGCAGACAAAACAGCATTTTTAGATGATGAAATTTAAAACAAAGTTCAGAACTGACCTGATAGGTAGGATCTTGGGGTTTTCTGTTGAGTGCCTTGGTTAACCCCTTTTATTCATTTCCAAGGCACACCTGCAACATGTCAATCAATGTGATCTTGCAGGAACCCAAGAAGTCTTGGGTCCTGAATTAACAGTGACATTCCTAGCAGGTATGGTAGCCAACTTCTGTGCATGAAGGTCATCAATTCTCATCACATGACAATCATTCATTGAATGACCTATCTGACCACAGTAGTGGAATGATGCAGCAGTTCTGAAATTTATTTTGTGCACATTCCTATGAGCAAGAGTTATGAAACGGGATGGAGAATCTGTATTGATTACAGAAAATTAAACTCAATGACAAAGAAAGATCATTTCCCTCTCCCATTTATTGATCAAATTTTGGAGAAATTGGCTGGACAAAGATATTTTTACTTTTTGGATGGATACTCCGGGTACAATCAGGTTGCTATCTACCCGGAAGATCAGGAAAAAACTACATTCACGTGTCCTTATGGCACGTTTGCTTTCAGGAGAATGTCGTTTGGACTTTGCAATACCCCTGTCACCTTTCAGCGGTGCATGATGGTAATATTTTCTGAAATTGTGGGAGAATTCTTAGAAGTTTTCATGGATGACTTCTCAATTTTTGGAGACTCATTTGAGTGCTGCTTGGAGAATTTGCAGAGAGTACTAGCACGATGCATTAAATCTAATCTGGTGCTTAGTTGGGAGAAAAGCCACTTCATGGTAGGAGAAGGCATTGTGCTAGGACACATTATTTCAGAGAGGGGGATAGAAGTAGACAAGGCTAAGGTTGATCTGATTTCCAATCTTCCTCCCCCTTCGTCTGTCAGACAAATTCGCTCTTTTCTTGGCCATGCGGATTTTTATAGAAGATTCATTCAGAACTTCTCTACCATTACTCGCCCGCTCACTAAGCTGCTAGCCAAGGACACTCCATTCCACCTAGATGAGTCTTGTCTTAAGGCTTTCCATTCTCTAAAGGTAGCCCTGACCCAAGCTATGATTCTTCAATCACCGGATTGGTCGCTGCCATTCGAAATCATGTGTGATGCCTCGGATTATGCCATAGGAGCTATCTTGGGACAGAGGATTGATAGGAAACCTGTGGTGATCTATTATGCGAGTCGCACTCTCGCGGATGCTCAATTGAATTATACCACCACAGATAAAGAACTTTTGGCCGTTGTTTTTGCTCTAGAGAAATTTCGCTCATATCTTTTAGGAGCCAAAGTCATTGTCTATTCCGATCACGCTGCTTTGAAATACTTGCTCAATAAGAAAGATGCTAAACTCCGTCTGATTCGATGGATTTTATTACTATAAGAATTTGATCTGAAAATCAAAGACAAGAAGGGATTAGAGAATGTTGTGGCTGATCATTTGTCTAGAATAGTGATACCCGAGAGTGCTCTCATGTCTGATTCTTTTCCAGATGAACAACTGTTATCTATCTCTCACACCTCAACCCCCTGGTATGCTCACATTGTCAACTTCTTGGCAGTAGGACAGATCCCGGGTGGGTGGACTAAGCAGGAAAAGGATCAATTCTTTGCTAAGGTCAAGCATTATTTTTGGGAGGACCCAGAACTGTTTCATATGGGTTATGATCAGATCATCAGAAGATGTGTCCCCGAAGAGGAACAAGAATCTGTCTTGAATTTTTATCACAATGTAGCTTGTGGGGGACACTTCTCAGGAAAGAAGACTGCGACTAAGGTGTTGCAAAGTGGATTTTATTGGCCCACTTTATTTAAGGATGCATATGAATTTGTCAAAACATGTTTGAGGTGCCAAGCTGTGGGAAGTAATTCAAAAAGGGATATGATGCCGCTTAATCCTATTCTGGTTGTTGAAATCTTTGATGTTTGGGGTATAGACTTCATGGGAACATTTCCACCGTCCTTTGGGAATGAATACATCTTGGTGACGGTCGATTATGTTTCAAAATGGATTGAAGTTATAGTCACAAGGACCAACGATCATAAAGTGGTAATAAAATTTGTGAAGAAGAACATTTTCTCTACATTTAGATATCCCAGGGCTATGATTAGTGATGGGGGGTCCCATTTCACGAACTTCCAATTCCGAGCTTTGCTTCGTAAATATGGCATCACTCATAAGCTCGCTACCCCCTATCATCCCCAAACCAGTGGCCAGATGGAGGTTTCTAATAGGGAGATTAAGAACATTCTACATAAGACAGTTAGGCCGGATAGGAAAGACTGGTCTGAGAGACTAGATGATGCACTTTGGGCCTATAGAACTACTTTTAAGACTCCCATTGGTATGTCTCCATACCGCCTCGTTTTTGGAAAAGCATGTCACTTACCCGTAGAGCTTGAACATAGAGCCTATTGGGCCATTAAGCAAGTCAATTTTGACTTAACTCAAGCTGGAGCCTAGAGAGTCTTGCAACTCAATGAACTTGAGGAACTAAGAAACGAAGCCTATGAAAATTCCAAGATTTATAAAGCTAAAACCAAGACTTTCCATGATAAGCATATTCATAGGAAAACTTTTCATACTAATCAAAAGGTTTGACTTTTCAATTCACGGCTACGCTTGTTCCCTGGTAAGTTGAAATCCAGATGGGATGGACCGTTCATAGTTGTTAAAGCATTTGACCATGGAGTCGTTCAAATTCTGAATCCACAAAATGGTCACATTTTTACTGTTAACGGTCAAAGGTTGAAACCATACCTGGCAAATGAGCTGTTCTCACCAAAAGAATCCATAGCATTATGTGATCCGGAATGAATTCCTTTTGAGCTTTCATGCATCTGGCTGAAAATGGTAAACTTAGCGCTTCTGGGAGGTAATCCCAGGTTTTTGAGATTTGATATTTTATTTTAGTGTGTTTATTTTTCAGTTGTCAGGCCAACAAGAGAAGTAGCCATCGTCATTTTGCCCCTCCCATTAGGTTGTATCCTTCCATCCCAATCATATTCTTTATTTACTTGTTCTCTGATCTTTCTATTGCATATGCCATTGAGGACAATGTCATTCAAGTTGGGGGGGAGAGAAAAAAAATTCATTTTAATCCAATGAGTTATTGCTTGATATCCTGCATTGATGAAAAGATGAAATCCCCATTTAGAGTTTCTTGATTCATGCTTGAATTGAAAATGATTCTAGAATGGAAAAGACTAGGGAGAAGGATGATGAAAATTTTATTTAATCTAGTCATGGAAAACTGATCTAAGAATCTCTTTAAAAGTTCATGTGCACTTTAGAAAAATAAAAATCATGTTGCACGCTAATGAAACATGAAGGACAAGCCTTCTACTATTTTGGGTATGTTGCCTGCTATTTTGCACTTCTTAAAAAATGAGATCTTTTATATACTTTCTGTCAAGTTATCTATCAAAATTAGTGCAAAAGCATAATTGAAAAAAAAATTGAGAAAAAATAAAACACCCTGAAAAATGCTCCGAATCTGAGTAACCGGGCCTACTTCACCTAAGATGTGTTGATGTTCGCGTCAAAAGGATAAGGGAACCTTGATCTGCGAAACCGGGCCTATTTCGAGTTTCGTGTTAAACAGTGAAGGGTAGTGCAGCATCATGTGTGTAGAAAAATATAAAGATCCCTAAGGGATAAAATAATAAGGCAGAAAAAAATTAGTATTCTTAATGCTCTAATTAAGAAGTGCAGGGTTGAAAGACACATGTTCGGAATAGTAAATGAAGGATGCAATTATCTTCACTGTGGACTTGGCATTTCACATGCACAAGTGCTATTAAATTTTGATTAGAATTCTTGATCATGTGTTTTAATTTCCTACATAAGACTAGTGTGTGTTAATGATTCCGAATTCCTAATCTTTAGTTATTTCTGCGAAGGAAAAGTTGGATATGAAAGTATGAATTTTACAAACTTCTGTTGGTCCTGAATTTTTAATTGTTTGTATTGGTAAAGGACTAGCAATGAGTAAGTTGGGGGGTGTGATAAGTGTGTAATTTTACATGTTAATTAATGTTATAACATACTTTTATGAGCTTTAATATACATCACTATACATTTATCACACTTAATTTCAATTTCAGATCAAAATATTTAATTGCCTGATTTAATTAAATTTTGATTCTATTTTACATGCACAAAGGAAGATCACAACAAGAGGAATACAAAAAAAAAATAAGAAGACAAATGGGTCAAAGCACATTCACATCCAAGAGCCCATGGCCGACCAAGCCCAATTCTAATCCAAATAAAATAAAAAAAAGAAGAAAAACAAAATAATTGTTAGATATATATATATATGATATATATATAAATATATATATGATATATATATATAGATATATATATATATATATATATATATATATATATATCACATATATATAATATTTACAACACACATACATATATTTATAACACACAACCCATATGCATGATTCACGTAGGATGGGCTTGGCAGCAAACAATGGTAACATGGCTTCTTTCAACATATGCCAAAGCAAGCAACGTGGGCTCCATCTTCACATGACCAAACAAGGCTTGAACAGGGCTTTACTTCACAAACAGTCAAACAAGGAGGCTCCACTTGGCATGCAGAGAAGGTAAAACAAATGGGCTTCCAAGGTTCTCTTTCACACGAACAGCAAGTTGGTGGCGGCTTCAACAATTCAAAGCCAAGCATCAAGGACTCCATATGACGGCAGATTCCATTAAAGCTTCAGCGCTGGGTCCACAAGGTGGATAAGAAGGTGGTTGGTGGCTGTCTTTTCAAACAACACATGGGCAACATTCAGGTCAACCAAACAAAACAAAGCAGTGCAAGCGGCTGGGTGCTTCATGCGGCCATGCAAGCTTCGGGGGTCAGCAATAGCGGTGCGGACTTCACGCTGGACAGGGGCCAAGGCGGCCCATGTGGCGAGAAAAAGAGAAAAAGAAGAAGAAAGAGAGGAAAGAAGAGAAGAAAATAGGATGGTGGGCTTGTATTTTTCAACAAAAACTGTATTAAAATATAAAGATGTTCGCACGAGGGAAAATGGGTTGATTGGGCCTATAAAAAGGGTCATATTGTGATATGGAGGTAGCTCTCTTTTCTGGGCCTTGGTAGAGTTACGTGAGAAGAGTTGGAGAGTGTGGTTTGGGAGCTTTTAGTGCAATCTTTGTGGGTTTCTTTTGTTGTATTGTTCTGTTCTTGGTGTTCTTAAGAGTTTAGTCTTTTATCAGCTCTTTTACATGTTATTTTGTACTCCATTTCAATTTATGGTCTTCACAAAACTTGTTCATTATTCTGTGTTCTACATTTTCTATTTTATCTCCTCCTCTAATTCTTCTCCATTTTCAAGTTATGACATGTTTTTCTAAGTTCCGTTCTAACGTGTTACTGTTCATCCCAGGTGATAGTCTCAACCATTCTTTCGTTTTGAAGTCCTTCCAATCCTCTTTTCAATATGAGTACTTCATAAAAGGTTTTCTCCTCTTGTAGATCTAACTTTTCTTCTTCTACCACTTCCTCTAATTCTTCTTCATTTTTAAGGTACAATTAATTTTCCACTGTTCTATTTTCTACCTAGTCACTATTCACCTGCGCCCATAGATGTCAGTTTTTCACATTTTTCACCTTCTTCCTCTCGTTTTCTATCTCTGCACTCTTCATAAAAGTTTTTCTAACCCTCAGATCTTCAACTTTGTCTTCTGTCACTTCTTCCAATTCTCTACGATTTTAAAGATATTTGATTCCGTAACTCACTCTATTTTCATTATAATTTTCCTTGCGTAGCTCTTCCATCCACCTCCCTTTCTTTATATCCTTCACACACCCCAAGGCGGTTGTTCTCTCTCGGTCCTCTCCCGGTGGCGTTCTACCAAAGCGGGGAGGCGATCAAAGACTCGGCACGGCGTGGACGGCGTTATTTTTCCAATTCCTCGACTTATTTCTTCCCTTATTCTTTTAATTTTAAAATTATGCTTTTGATTTACATAGTTATAATTTTTAAATCAAAATTTATTTTCATGCAATTTGATTTTCCATTAGTTTAAATCTCATTCAAAACTTTGAATTTTTCAAATATAAGAATTTTCTTCCATACTATTTTGAAAATATTTCTTCTCCGTGGGATCGACCCGTATTCCCCACTTTGCTTGAATTTTAATATTTTAAGTGAGTGAGTTCGGTAAATTTTTAAATTGAGGCACGACATTTTTAAACGACATTTGTCGGAGTGCATCAGTAACACTTCACGAAACTTAAATAGAAATCATAGAATCAACACTATATGACCTATATGCATGAATTGACTTGATTATCAGGTTGGACTTCGTTTCTTGAGAACACCTACCTTTTGGTTTTTTGACAGATAAAGACAATCGATAGAAGAAGAAGAATAATAGCAGCAGCATGTAAAGAAGAAAACGTTGCAGCTCCTTCACGTGTGAAACCGCAGCAGCTCAAACATACAGAAGAAGATGAAGCTTGCTCCTTCGTGCAGTAGTGATCGTGGAAGCAGAAGAGGAGTCCCGCGGCAACTACGGCAACAGCAGATAGCAAACTAACGCCGCAATAAGACGAACGAAGGCAAGGATGGAAGAAGAAACGACAGTAACAATACGAAGAAGATGTGTGCCCGTTTTAGTGCGACGGAGGGGAAGAAGAAGTAGCAGAGGTTCTTCTTCACGCTCGGGAAACAGAGGCAGGAGAGAATTCTTCTTCACGTACTATCAGCAACAGGTCGACGTCGATGAGCAGTAGCAGCAAGCTTGTTCAATCGACAAAGTTTATATTTATAGGGTTGGGGTTTTAAACTTCTTAATAGGGTTGGAGTTTCTACGTAAAGAATCCTAATGGATCCAAAGTTTCTCATACTAATCTTTTCTATCCATATCTGCCGTCACTTTCTCTATGATGAATGGAACCCTAAGGTCCAATGCATGATCGAACGTGTGGTGGTTTTGGGTTTTGATAACAAACTCCACTATATACATATATGTATATTTACCCTTCATTCCCTTCGAACGTAGGAAAGGTTAGGGGCTTTTAAGGCCCATTAGCTATTAGTTCTCTTAGCTAATTTATGTGTATGGGAGGCCCATACTGTGGTTTATAAGTTTAAGTATGTTAAAGTCCATTTATATCTAGGGATTTTGTTTTTTTGCTAGGAAATTTTTTTTATTTATTCCTTTATTTATCAGGGTTGCTACAACATCATACTCATGTGAGTTTTAATGAGGCTAACTCTTTTGATCGGCTATCCTCTTTTTGAGTTTTCACTTTCAGAGAGTGGGAGGGTTACCTTTTAACAGGAAAAAGACTAGGGGAAAGTTTTCTCTAGATGACTGCGCATCAGGGTTGTCAATGGGTCGGGCCTGGGTCGGACTTTGGTCGGCCTTGTCCGGGTCCGACTCCTCAAAATGAAAGCTCGAGTTCGGCCCGGGCCCGAGTTATGTCTGGCTGGGCCGGGTCCGACACTATTAAAAAATTATAAAGTCCGACTAAAATTCGGCCCAACTCGAAAATCTAAATAAAAAAATAAAAAATAATATATTTAATAATATAAAAGTTATAATCTCACTAAATTAATTAGAATTTTGATGTTAATTAGTTAATTTGTTGGAAAGAGAGTTTTTAATTTTTTAATTAAGAAACATAATTCTAACTAAGCATTTTTTAAAATTTGAATGGAGAAAAAAAAGAGAACGGGTCGGGCCGGCCCGCAGGCCGAACTCAAAGCCAAAGCATGGTCCATGTGTTTAGTCGGGCCCGATTTTTAGGCCCGACTAAGGGCCCACAGGCCGGAAATGACCTTATGACTCGGCCCGAAATCGGGCCAAGTCCGCGTGTCTATCGAACTAGCCCGGCCCATTGACAGCCCTATTACGCATAGATGAGACTTAGCATGTGTAGGCAGGCATGCACAGTAACATATGCAGGGCTAAGCAATTGTAGGCTGACATGTGTAGTATTGTCTCTTTCTCTTTACTTTTATGAGTCTTCAAAAGATTCTCGGTGACACTGCAAAGGAGGTTTTTTTTTATTTTTTATAGTGTCTCTTCTAACAAAACATGGTTTCACTGCAGCACAAGAAACAGAGAAGGTAGTCTTTCTTAGGTTTCTTTTTAACAGATAAAAATTTTGTCTCTAGTGCGAGGGGATTATATTTTAACTGACACGAGCGGGAGAAAAATTATTAATCAACAAACGTTTCTCTTTTCATCTCTTTTGACTGTGCAATACAACCTACCTCTTGATGAGATATGAGAGTTCATGTAGATTGAAAATATGATCAAGTAAGAATATAGCACAACATATAAATATGGCCTTTCACGGACAAGAATGTAACGAGAATGCACTTTTCATAACCATAAAGGCTATGCACTAGAAAGTCACTTCACACGCAAGAATGTAATTTCACTAGATTGCCTCGTGGTTTTCACTCGTCTATAAAAATAAGTACTCCCATCGCAATGCGACGCCAGTATCATCGTACCCCATAGTTTTCAGCACGTTTCTGACAATCAGACGAGGGGGCTAGTATGGAGCCCTTGGACACAATCAGTGCCCGGTCTGCATCTTCACATTTTTAATCAAGCTACTTCCACGAGAAATATCAATAAAGTTCAGCCAGTAATGTACAATTCAACAATAGTTTCATGATAATGTAACCAAGGTAACGAACGCACCAATATAAGATTATGAGAAGTCAAAGATGAATTAAGACAAGGTCATGCTACGGGAGGAATCCGACAGCATAATGGCATATTCCTTAACTTTCATAATTCATTAATAACTTATTAAACAAGGTGTGGGGTTCTAGATCATCAATAGACCATCTAGGAACTTAGGAAAATCAACCCTTGGGTCAAACCTCCGGTTAGACAGGAATTGGGTAGAAGCGATCGTTACTGGACCGTTTCTGCACAGAGGCGATCAAGGCAGGACCGCTATCATTAATTTGGCGGTCAGGTCAGGACCGTTTCTATATAGAGTCGACGCATGAAGAAAGAAAGGTCAACGCAGTGTGAAATCCGAACTAATGCGGTCACGGGATGACCGCTAATTGACAGTAGCGGTCGCCTGATGGCCGCTACAATCTAGGACACACAAAAAATACCGGTCATGTGAGTACTTTCTAGGTAATTGGGTTTTGAGGGTACAACTAGCTCGGCGTCCTAGTGAGAATTCCAGGCTCACGGAGACTTACAGAGACCTTGAAACAAGATCACCTAGTCTGGTGGAAGGAATATCTAACGGAGAGGGTCACAAGTCTATGATTGTGTGCCTATGAGTGCAAAGTGTAACTAATGACATCGTACCGGAATACGTGTCATGTACTTAATAAAAATTGAAGATGCAAAAGGATCGTGGTAAAACAGCGATCAAATCATCACTAAACAAGCCCATGAATCGCATGAAAATATGATCATTAATACAATAGTATATGTTTTGACATGAAAATAGCATAAGCTAAAAATAGGTTTAAAACACATTAAGGACATGAAATCTATCATGATAGATGAACAATATAACCAAGTTCATAAATGTAAAGTCATAACTAGGAATAAGACCTAATTACCTAAGCTTAACATATATATAATAGGGTCAATCTGCAATCCATTTGGAGTTAACAGAGTGCAGAAAACTGAAATATAGTAGCGATCTTATGAGGACCATTTCTAATAGTAGCTGTCTTTCCAGAACCGCTTCTATGCATATGCAGTCAGTCGGGGACCACTAAAAGACGTTTGACAGTCTTGGGGATACCGTTATAGCTTGTCAGTCAGAAGGGTAAAAATAGAGCAACTAAAGCCTATTCTAAGGCAATAAACCTCATGAAAACCTACTAGACAGTGGGATAAGACATGATAACTCATGGAGATGCAGGGGTTACATGAATTAAACCAAAATCATTAACTTTTCTTATTAAGGACATGGTTCATGTATGCAAAAATAAGTTAACTGCGCAGTGTAAATAAAACATGAAATTCGTCATATACAGAGCATGAAATCACATGAAACTAGAGGTCTTTTATTCCTAAATTGTTAATTTAGCCTTTTCATGAGATAACCTACCTTTGATTCAGTCCCCAAACTTCAAATTTTTGACTGGAAGTCGACCCTAGTTTCTGCACGTCCTGTGCTAAACCAGCAACTTCTCGTCCGTCTATCTCCTGATCCTCTTGACCTAAATTCATGAAATTTAGAGGGTAGGTAGAAGATATAAAGGGGAACAAAAAGTTATAAAGACTCAACTTGAACTAACCTCATTTAGGGCTTCTAATTTTCTAATCTTCATTGGACCGACGCACTGTTTCCTGTGCAACCTGCAGCGAACCAGAGAATTGCAGATGCTCTAGCTCTCCAACGGCTGGGTCTTCTAGCATGAAAATTAGAGGTGAGTTAGATAAAACTAAGGAGAACACAAAGTTCTAAAGAACTAACTTGAGATGAGGTCTCCTTACCGTCGAACTATGCCCTCCAAAATAAAGGTTCACGCAGGTCGAACCTGAACCCTATTTATAAGATTTGCCTAGGGTTTGAGGATTAGATCGAACTTAGAGTCCTAAATTGGGATAGGATCGATCCCCAAGAGTCCTAGACTAGGTTTCCATGCCAGGTAGCTTAGAATCATAGAGATTGGGACGGGAAAAATCTAATTTTTCCACGCTTCTAACACCTTCATTCACTGAACCTAGTAACGGTCGCCTCGAGACCGCTATTGTATGAAGGCGGTCTCGCGATAGACTGCATTTAGACGGTTATTCCAAAATTTTCATATTTTTATTTTTAACAACTATTTATCTCCTAATTGGTTTATTTTTCCCATTTAAATCCTAATTACGTCCCTAGAAGTGGGCTTCGGCCTAAAGGTCTTGGAATTGGGTCTTTAGGCCTCTTTGAGTTGGGCTTAACCCTTTGGTTGATATAGGGCCTTTTAAATTGATTTAATTATCCCATAACTCTTTTAATAGCTCATTAAGTTATTTTATTATTTAATAATTATATTTTAATCCCAGAAAATTCTTGAATAATTTCTAAAAAAATTAGGGATATTACACGCGGTGGCATGAGGAGGACCCGCGACAGCAGCGGCGAGGCGAATCGGGGTGGCGACCGACGGCGGTGAGACTCGCAACAGATGGCAGCTGCAACAGGGGCGGCGCACAGTGACTCTAAGAGCATGATGGGGTTGTGATGTGCGGCGGCGCAGCAGGAGGTTGCGATGGTGAGGGATCAGAAACTAATCTCTGATACCAGTGAAGAAAAGAGAAGGTGAGGAGATGAGTTTTTTGGGGCTCTGATGACGAGCTTTGTTCTGTGTTCATTCTTTCTATATAAATCATCTATTTATAGAGATTTACCGCTGACCATCTTCGTCCCATGGGAATCGCCTCCTATGCAATCACGGAGATATTCTCTCCGTTAGTTAAGGATAGTGTTTGATTAGTTTAAAACTATTTGAACTCCTCAGCTCCCCCTCCCCCCCCCCTCCCTCACCGAGATATTTGGGGTTTGTTCCGCCATCGTAACATAGTATCAACCTCACGATGGTTTTCTTAAGAAGCGGATTTATTTCATTTCTCCCGTGTAAGGAATATGTTTCGAGGGATCAATTTGAATTAAGTTTAAAGTTGTGGATTCTCTACAGCCTTACCCAATTTGAAGGGCTACATGTGTTAATGTGGGTTGATATCATCTCAAAATGATTAGTTATTTGGGAGATCCACGATTAATTAATATTAGGGCATCACCCCCCAATTCATATCCGAGTACCCTCTGCAATGTCACAATGGTTTGTTGCGGGGGATATTTCCACGAGATATACACACACACGTATAGATATAGATATATATATTCGGCAAACAAAGGGAATAGCTGTGATGGTGCATAAAAAACATATTATTTCGGAGGGAAAAATAGCTTAAGTGTCCGGAATCGAACTCTTCACATTAAGAAAGACATAAATATTTGACCAACTGAGTTAACCAAAAATAACAAATACCAAATCACTGCACCACCCGGCATTCCATACGTTGTTCCTTGGTTGGTGATCAGCAGTGCTGTCAATGGGGGTCAGGCGTAGGCGGGGTTCGGCATAACCAGGCTCAAGCCCAAGGTCTTCCTTTCTAAACCCAAGTCCGATCCAAGCTCACGTGACAATTTATCGGGCTAAATTAATTGGACCCGGCTGTTACATTAAATCATAAGGCCCCACCTGGACCCGGCCAAATAGATTTTGAAAAAAAAATAGGACCAAATATTTGACGAAGGTTCAGCAAAAATGTAATCTTTTGAGGGTTGTGACAGTGAGTAAGTTTTTAGCATTCTGAGGGTCAATGCCTTACTCTGACGGTGGTGGTGGTGGATCAAAGAGCAAGCTCTCACTACAAGGAGATCCATCATTATATCTGGCAGTTGGAGCTGAATTCATTTGCACTGGGGGAGTTCCCGCGGAGGAGTTATTTAAAATGCCCCATGTGTACGTACATAGGATCACGTAGCCAGCTACTAGCTTGCATGTATATTGGTCAGTATTTGATGAAAGCCAAAGAATGAAAGCCATGTTGAATCACATCAGTTGTGGGACGGGACGATTGTTCTACGAGTCAAATTCGATATTATGCGGTGGTAATCGCATATTTCAGCTCAGAGCACATAAAATTCTGCCGTGGTCGGGGTGGGCCGCAGTCGGGCAGGCTGACCACATATGCCCGAGCCCAGCCCATTCTTTTAGGACATCTTTAATAATCGAGCACGGTTAATGTAAACGACTCTCGGGAGTCGTTTGCGCTAATCGAACCGCATTTGCGTGTGAGGAGAGAGCGGTGCTCTTCGCTCTCTCTCTCTCTCTCTCTCACAGATTTTCTTATCCTACTCGCACTTACTCGGGCATCAAAGCGGCTCTTAACGATTTGTCTATCGATACAACAAGGGCAGGCATTCTTCTGAGAGTAATGCTAAGTGGTGCACACCCGGGTATAATTACACACCCGGGGTGTGCACCAACAAGCAAATGTTTTTTTTAAAAAAAAAATTATAACGTGAGATGTCATTCACTCTTATTTATTACACAAGGCACACCTTCGTCTAAAAAAATTCAAAATAGAAAGAGTCGATTTTTGATCAATCGAGTCTAACAATATTCACTTGATACGATTTTCTTTCTTAGATTTTTTTCTGGAAAGTCAGATGGAGATGTATTTTTACTGCAAGCAAGCGAGGGTGACTTGAGACCCTTTGCCGACACCCACGTTACTTAAAATTTCCCAAACAAAGGCATTACTCTCCTTCTACGGGAGTTAAAGCACGGTAAAGATTCTGTGACGCACCAGCGACGAGCGCAGTCTCATTGGTTGGGGGGGGGGGGTGTCCTTGTCCACACAATGAATGCCCAGACCTAACCCATCGGCGCGTGGCCCAAAACAACATAGCCGATAAATGGGAGGGGCATTTAAAGGGGGGCGATGCGGGTAGCAGCCCACGGGGAATGATGTCCAGCCCCACCCGTCATAACTGACCCCAGGAACCACCTCGCGTAAGTAAACGCCAACGACCGACAGGTCACGTCCGAATCAGAAGCCGTCACAACGAAATAAGGGCGCCTTTGATACGAGCAGATTTATGCTCGGGTTTGTCACCCTAGATTGATTTAATCGACCTCGTGAGGTGGGATGAGATAACTTAAGTTTTCTCTGTTAAGAGACGGTTAGGGTGACTTACTCGAGGATTTATCAAATTGAGATTAAGTCAAAATCGATAAAATCAACGTAAAAATTGACGGGTGCGTCACCCCCTGTCCTGACCGTCGACAAAATATTTTCATTTCCTTTTCTTTCTCTTTTTTACAACTACGATTCATCTTTTGATGACTTCGCTTGTTAATCTGAACTCTATCATTAAACTCGACAAAAGAATGAACGATGAACGAGAGTTGCAGCACCATGAATGCCATAGATCTCACGTGTGAAAATAATAATAATAAAACAAAAAATCCTACGGTTGAGGTGATCGGTGATTGATCGTGTTCCTTCGATATGCTCCCGGACAAATTTGGACTCGTAGCGTTGCATGTCCACGCCGCACCCGTTTCCTTTTTTGTTGTTGTTGGGTGACCGAATCTTAGCGATAAAAAACAAACCTCAATTAAACCTACTCATATTCACATTCACATATGGTTGACATTTAATTTGTTAAACATATATACGTTGACACTTTATATCCATTTTAAACGTAATATCTATGTAAGTTCCTCCTTGTGTTCGTAGAATTCAAGTAGGAAATGAATGATAATACGTTTGATATATATGTGACTTTTTAATTTCTATATATATATATATATATATATATATATATATATATATATATATATATATATAGAGAGAGAGAGAGAGAGAGAGAGAGAGAGAGAGAGAGAGAGAGAGAGAGGAGGAGGAGAAGAAAGTTTGAAATTTGAAGAATATAAATTTGAGTGTTTCTTTTGAATTATTATTCTCGTTACGTTCGAGGACGATTAAAATTTTATCATTTTTTATTGTAAAAGAGAAGACTCGGACCTTATTTATAAACACATGTCTATCTTTATAATTTTTAAAATAAGATCTTGTGAGCTCTATCTTCTTAGATCTCTACACTAATCCCTCAACAAAGGTAAATTTTATGTTTATTAGAGTCAAGATTTTTCACAGACGACGTCAACGAAGACGTATAAATCTGAGTATCTGATATTATTCTCGCTATGTTCGAAGACGGTTAAAATTTTATTTTTTTTTACTAGTAAAAAAGTTTTAAAAGGAGAAAACTTATAATTTTCGATATCAAACGTCGTGGGTCTTCTACTTAAAACTCTACAAAATTATTCATTGTTTCTACGGTGTTCAACCCCCGACGACCGCAAAATTGTTGTTTTATCGTGAGTACGAACATCATCCTTCCAGGACGATGATTATCTCCAGGTTCATACGTACTGCCCTCGTTCATGTTGTACAACTACAACATGAAGTCGACTAACGGATATCCGCATCCGTTCCGTTTAAATCCCCGATCGGCCATGTTCCGTATCCGCGGCGCCAAGCCCCCGACCGTTTCCTCCGGGTCCCACTCAACATTCGCGCTAACAGAAATGCCACGTGGTGCGTCGGACTTGCTGAGCCTATTTGTCACTGTGGACCACGGCCAGAACGATAGTGGCACTTCCGTCATTACGAGAAATTTCTGGGGCCTAAAAGGTAACTTGAGCTCCTTCCCGCCACCCCGCCCCTTCCCCAACAACCCCCGCCCCCGGAGACGTCCGTTAAAGGCCCTCCCCCCCTGCCACCTTTCCCTCCGAACCAGCAGGACGGCGACAAGCACCGACAATGGCGAGGGAGGTTACGGCGAGTGGTGGAGGTCGCCGCCGGACGCTGATCGCCGCGTTCTTCTTTCTGGGCCTGGCGCTCTACTGCGCGATCGACCCCTTCAAGAAGGGGCCCATGGTGGATTTCCCCGGGTTCGAGACCTACATGGTGGACCTGCCCCCCTGGTCAGCGCTCCCCCCCGAGCGCGACATGGAGAGCCGGCTACAGAAGGCGGAGCAGCGGTTCCTCGGGCAGGTGCAGGGTCCCGAGAGCGTCGCTTTCGACCCCAGCGGCCGGGGGCCGTACACCGGCGTCGCCGACGGCCGGGTCGTCTTCTGGGACGGGAAGGGCTGGTCGGGTTTCGCCTACACATCCCCCAACCGGTGAGCTCACCGACAAACCCGGTCACCGTCGTGGCCCTCTATTTCTCTTCTTTCTACGTGGGCTTTCCCTTTCGTTTGGGATCTCGTCACACCTAATCCGTTCCGGTCCCCCCCCCCCGCGCGGTGGGACTCTTTGTATTCTGCATATGGAAGTTCTTCTGAAGAACAAATTGAAGAGATGGGCAGGCTAAAATTGGTGCCTTCTTTAATTGCTCTGGCTTTTAAGTTTGGGAGCACGGCTGTTTTGTTGGATCCGATTGTTTGCCTTTGTATAACTGATCGACTGAGCATGTGATGATGATGTTCTAGAATTCGAGGGTGATGAACTATTCTGGGTACTTTTCATGTGCTGCCAACTAACTTTCAACATATCTAATTCGGTCCAGTGTTATTTACAGATGCTTTTGATGTTAGGATTTAATGACATTTCCCAGATCTATGTTGCTTATTAAGTATACTGTCCTTATCATGCAAAGTTCTAGATTGTGAGTTTTTAAGTTTTATGTGTGTCCTTTTAGTCAGCTCAGGTTGAATGTTATGTTGAATACTAGGTCAAGAAAGGTTCTTCAAAAATATGGCATGCGAACTCTCCAAAAGCTATACTGATGATCAAACCATGGCATTTTAGGATCTGTGTGTCGAGCAGATAAATAGTTGTTTTGGGGATTGTTTTGTGGAGGCAATGCTTCATAGATAAATGGACAAGTTCAGATGAAACTAGTTGCGGGAGTTTAAGATCTGGACATGCAAAGGCAATTTGAGTACTTCAAGTGAGCCAACATGAGTAATGCGGTAAAAAGTTTATCATGTGGATTAAGTAAATAATTTGGCCTGTTGGTGTCAGACTTCAATCATATTAGCAATCATGATGGTCTGGTTAAACACACAAAAAAAGCATTGAAGGTTCTACACGGTGAAGGTAGGATCACGGATTTTTAACTTCTTTTTGGCTTCAGATTACCCCTTGCTAGCTGCAGTTCCAGAGGGTGAGATAATCTGGAACAACATAATGTGTCATGAGTAATAGACTTAGGTTCCAACTAGGCAACAACCTTTCTCAAAGGGTCATGACAGTGTTCCTCTAATTTCTTTCTAGATGCCTCATGTATGTTTCAGTAGGATGTTTGTTACTTTGTAGCATATGTGAATATCACCAGCCTTTCATGAGCAATCATTGGCATAATACTGTTGGTTTCCCATGTTCATATTAGCTGTTTTTCATGCTCTAAAGAGTCATATCTTGTTATTTACTATCAAAGGTGTTGGATAGCCTCGCAGATATATGTAACAAAAATAAGTTCAGAGTTGGAGAACATACTTCGCAGCGGAAGCAGGACATATACACGCACCAACAGAAGCGGAAGCAGACACATGCGTACCTTCATCGTCCAGGTACAAGGGCAACTACCAGAGTCTACCCCTACCCGTGAATCGTCGCAGAATCACAGAGTCGGCTACTAGAGTTGGCTCCAAGGGTCCACGCTCCAAATCCGAGGACTATGGTGATGCTCTCCCAGAGACGCAGACCACAATCGTCACAGAACTGGGACAACCCGTGACTACCATCGTAAGTGTAGTCAGCTCACCGACGCACTATTCTCATCGTTTCGTCTAACACATAGAAGAGAGGGACGAGGAGAGAGGAGTAGAGAGAGATCGAGAGACGGGCTGTCGCAGCCATCACTGGCACTGTGCTCTCGAGCTTCTCTCTCTACACAAACATGCACATGATACACTCGCTCACTCTCTCTCTTCTATCGCCTCATACACATACCTTGGCCAATGGAGACTAACCCCATGGAGACGAATCAAGGAGACCCACCCAAGACTCCCATCGTGTATCTCTCAGCACCCTACACACAACCCCTTTAGCGGGTGTTTACAAGAAGAAGGGCCCAGGGTGCTCTTCTTGGTGGCCATGGAAGGGAGAGGAAGGCGTCATGGAGAAGAAGAGGGAGAGGGCTGATTTCCACTCCCATACAAGCACCTTCACAGCACTTTAATAGCGAGAGAGGGAGAGGAGGGGCGCCCCACCTGGCACCCTTCTCGATTCTTCTCCCGGGCACAGGAGAAGAAGGCCCGACATGGCCTTCTTCGTGATTCTTCGCGAGAGGGGCAGGTGGCTGCAGTCACACCCCATGTAAAGGGGGCCCCAATGGGCACTCCCTTTATCGGTAGCAACTAATAACAATCTCTCACTTGCCCATTAGGGGCCACCGTGCATGTCCTTTTGTCTCAAAACGTACAATCTCAAGGTCTATTGTTCTCGGTCATACAGGAAATGGAGCGTATGAGTTCCGCGAGATCTATATGAACAATATGGAAGTGTTCCGTAAGCCATCACCTAACTAACGGATCATTTAAATATCTCGCCTGTATCTCAGACACTTAGTATGTCACCTAACTCAACATCTCAGATCTCTCAAAGCAGGTAGTGTAGAGTCCAAATGCTAAGCACTCATGGCAACTAAGTCTCCCTAGGAAGATGAGTAGCAAAGCATGGTGCAATAGTAAGATGTCTTCTCTTTACTACATATGTCAATCCAATTTGTCTCGACCGTTTTCCTAGACATGTTCCTTTAGACGATATCAACCTTCGCCCTAGGTGAGCATGCTAAAGTAGCGACATCGAATCTCTTCTTCATGACATAGCGTTGCAGGTCACTAGAGGTACAGAGGGATGAGCTCACACAATGATGAAGAGAGATCTATTCATCATTCTCTTTTGTGGTCATGTTACACATGTGACATGATTTGCATGCTGCAGTGTTCTTCTATTAAAATGTTCGTGTCATTATAAAATTATAAAACACCACACGGATACAAGTCTAGTTGCGACCTCCGCAGCTGACCAGATGATGCGGGATGGACACGCGACCTGGGACTCTAGCTCGCGATCGTCCCTATGCGAGGGAAACGCTGGACCGTGCGCAGTTGAGAAACCGGCAGTGAGTCTCGGGTATCGGCTTTTTCGCGTGTACTCGGATCGAGTCACGGGACGGGTCACTCTCGCTCTCTCGCAGCGGTGATAAAAATATATATCGAGTTAGTTACCTATCACATGCAGCGGCATATACGAATAAATACGAGTAAAGTAAACGCTGAGTAAGAGAGCGAACACAATACCTTCTCGCTCCGGGCGTGGGGAAGACGACCCCGGCCAGTTACGGTAACTCCGGGTACAATGGTAAAAACTTAATTACAACAGTGAATTTTATTGCCCACTCCACGCAGGGAGGTAAAGGGCTACAAGTGGGCCCGGGAGGACCGACCCTGGGTTGACGGGCAGCAAGCTGGATGGGCGTTTGGGGCGAACTCGGCCTGCTGGTCCGACTCGGTACTGCGCCGACTCGGTGTTGCACCGACTCGGTTCTGACTCGCTGGACAGCAAGCCTTGGCCTCCAAAGGAACGTCGCCTTCCTGAGATCTTCTGCGCCGCTTGGCTGGAACATTGGCAGGACGTCCCTGGTCGACTCCTGGGAGCGGCGGTCGCGGAAGTTGACTTTTGGTATTTATTTGTGAATTTCTCCCGGACTGCAATTTCGGACCTGCACAAGGAATAGATCTGTGCGCCTCGGCTGCAAGAATTAATTCTCTCAGATCCGAAATCAGATCGAGACAAGGCCGGTGGCGTTGGAAAGAGGACTCCCAGATCTACAACATATATTTTTGTTAGCTCGATCCAACGAAAGGATGAGAATTGGGAGGCTCTGCAAGACTGTGTTTTTTTCTGTGGATCTGTTTACAGACACTCAGGACAGAAAGGGATCTGCCTGAAACTGACCTTTGACCGAGGGGTGAATGATTTTTCCAGGGGCTGAAAATATTATGGGAGATAGGGGGGAACGTGAGGAACACTGAGGAATTTTTGTTGATTTTCTGGAAATTTCTAAGGGGGTGGAAAAAATACGAAAGGGTGACACTGTCCCGTGGATCTGCAGAAGGGCAGATTACAGGGGGGAACAAGAAATAAGGGGAAAATATCAAACGAAAGTCAAATGGCACGAAATTTAAACTGGAGACTAGGGGTGGCAGGTAGAACGAATCCTCAAAGTTTGGGCTCGATCAGACAACAAGAGAAGAAGATAAAAATACGAGATTGAGGTTCTGTCCTGATTTTGACAGAACTCCGGCGAGCGGCGGTGGCGACGCGATGGCGGCTCGATGGTGGCGGCGGCGGCGGTGCTGAGCTTCACACTCAGGAAGGGGGAGGGGGAGGAGGCTTCACACCTCAGAAATTCGCAGCTTTCACAGCAGCTAGGGGTTGGGAGAGAGAGAGGGGTGCCCTTGGGCTCTTGGAGGCAAATTCTGATTTTCTTCTCATTAATTCTACAAATGACACTATACACAAGTTTATATAGAGGATGACAAGGGGAGGGGGTGGGAATTTCGTGGGAGAGAGGGGAGGGAGAGTATTTTCTTCCCCCATATGGTCAAAAAACCCAAAATAAAAAATTACATATGGAGGGGAGGAGCCCTTTGAAAGGAAGGAAGGCATCTTGGACTTTTTAAACCCATTGTCCCCTTGACTTGTCCAAGAAGGAAGGAATCCTTATAGAAGTCACCTTGGCATTTGACCAGCCCCACATGGACCCCTAGGGCTTAGGTGGACCAATGGGGAAGGAGTGAGGGGCCCCCGCTGGACCTACGGGACTTTTACACAAAAACCCAAACATCCTTGGGGAATGACAAATTGGCTTATAAAGCCTTACAATTGCAAACCTACTTCCCAAGGATATAAATGCAAACTAAAAGGACACAAATACAAAAATAAAAGTTAGTGCCCAGTGTAGATTCCCATCAATTCTCTCCGGGTGGGAAGAACTCGACTCCGTTGAGTAAGGGGTGCGGCTGCTCGTGTGCTCCTCCGGCGGATCCGTCACTGAACCTGGAAGCGCGGAGTACGCTCCACTCCAAGTAATCGTCACCTGCTCATCCCGTATAAATTCGATATGCACTCGATGTTGGGGAATGAGGCTAGAGGTGGACACTCCGGGGTGGGGTCACTCTCAAAGGAGGGAGGCGGCTCAAAGACTCATTAGGAATCACCGCTAGGTCCCTTTATGTGACTAGATCCGATATGTTGAGGTAGAGCCGATCCCAAAGTCCGACAAATCTCGCACTCGAAAGGGACTGACAACGCGAGCGTACAAAGGACCGACTCGACTCGATGTATGCACAGACACACAAGACCCTAGACAAATCTATTGTTAGTCCGACCCATACACATGCAAGGGTGGACCAGGACACCCGAATGTGTGCCATGCATGCACTAGATGCAACCGATGGTTGGCAGAATGGGGAAGGCATCCTAAAGTGATCCATTCATGCACGGACGGCCTTTTAGATTTGGGAGGTTTGGGTGGGCCATCTTCTACATCATCCCGATATGTAGGTGTATCGTGAACGGGCTTGGAGGGTGCAGATGGATCGGCCCGTGGAGAAGGGGTATGACGGTGGACTCCCTCGAAAAGGTGGAGTAAAGGTGGTGGGTCAAGGGGTCCACAAGAGAATGGGTCGAAGGGATCAAAGAAAGTATGACCCCTCGAACTGGGCTCCCGCAAGTCACGGTCCCACATTTGGAAATCTTGAAGGTGTAGGTGGTCACCGTCATGCATGTGGGTATAGGGGACGGTGATCTTATATAGGAGGTATGGTTCCTCCTTCGGGCAAAAGGGTATGAAGGTTGGCTCGGCCGGCGAGGGAAGGAATAGGAGAATCTCCGTGGTGATACAACCCACGGTGCACACGGAGGTAATGGGCCCGAAGGCCGGATGGGTGAAGCTACGACTAGTGAGTTGGTCGAAGTCTCGGGCCAATAAGTGTGTCAACTTCCATTGCGAGTGTAATCCCATAACAAGGTCATCCAATGTATCAACATGGTGATTAGACCGGAATGTTGTATGAAATGAGTTGACCGGCACTAATGGTAGGGTGGGGTCCATGGATGGGTAGGGAGGTGGGACCAAGCCATCCTTGAGCCAGCTAAGTAGTGGCTCGGCGATGAAAAGCGTTCCCGTTAGAAACACGGGTGGCTCGGGATGAGGTGGGTCCAAATGAGATGACTCCGAATAAAGATGTGAGGGGGGTGGCAAAGGAGCTCTCATGGACGAGGAAGGCATGTCCTCCCGGAGGGGAAGTGGTCCTTGGGACCCCGTAGGTGGGGCCGGGTTGGGGCTACGGGCTATGGCCTCCCTAGGCTCGAGTATGGCTACCTCCTGCCTCAGAGGTGGGCAAGGGGAGACCAGCGACTCAAAATAAGCGCACCTCCTATCCACCCGTTCCGAAATCATTTGCATAAGTTCGGCAATGGTATGGGTTGGAGTAGGGGTATCGCGGTGGACTCGCCCGTAATCAACCGGCCTAGGCTTGGGTCGGGGCTCATCTAAGTACGGGGCTCGTTGCCTCCGACTATGACCCACTTGGTTGGAGGTGATTGGGTGGGGTCGGTTGGAGGTGATCGGGCCGGGTAGGTAGACCTTCCTAAGCTCTCTCTTCATGTCCCACCATGATTCGATGGGCCATTGCCTCATAACCTCTCTCAAGCCTTCAATGTCCCTCCACTTTTCGGCAGCCCCGTGGAGAAGCCTCTCCTTGGCAAAATAGAATTGCCCGACTTTGGACATGGTATAACAATCAAAGTATGTGTCTATGGCGGCCTCCCACTTGAGGTAGTCGCCTGGGTCATTGGAGCCATAAAAATCCGAGGCTTCGGGCCTACGGAAGTGGAGAGGGTGGTTGTCAAGCCCATGGGTGTGCCAACGGTCATATCACCTGGGCGATCGAGATTCCATTGGAAATGGGGAACTACAAGACGGACATGCTGGCACTTGGACAAGACACTAGACACGACTATGCAAGGTTGGAATGCACTAACTAATGCACACTAAGGACCCTAGACTTAAACCAAGATCTGGTATCTGGCGGAGTCCGGGGATCCGAAGATCCTCTCACGCGAGTGAATCACCTCCCCGATAGGCGTAACCTAACGGTCGGGCGACACCTTTTTATATACCGAATAATGGTATGCAGATGTGACATCTAGACTTAGACACTTTTTTTTGTTTCAGACTTAGACACAAAGACTACCCTAGACTCAACTGGTGCTCTGATACCAAATTGATGCGGGTCGGACACGCGATCTGGGACTCTAGCTCGCGATCGTCCCTATGCGAGGGAAACGCTGGACCGTGCGCGGTTGAGAAACCGGCAGTGAGTCTCGGGTATCGACTTTTCCGCGTGTACTCGGATCGAGTCACGGGACGGGTCACTCTCGCTCTCTCGCAGCGGTGATAAAAATAGATATCGAGCTAGTTACCTATCACATGCAGTGGCATATACGAATAAATACGAGTAAAGTAAACGCTGAGTAAGAGAGCGAACACGATACCTCCACGCTCCGGGCGTGGGGAAGACGACCCCGGCCAGTTACGGTAACTCCCGGTACAATTGTAAAAATTTAATTACAGCAGTGAATTTTATTGCCCACTCCACGCAGGGAGGTAAAGGGCTACAAGTGGGCCCGGGAGGACCGACCCTGGGTTGACGGGCAGCAAGCTGGATGGGCGTTTGGGGCGAACTCGGCCTGCTGGTCCGACTCGGTACTGCGCCGACTCGGTGCTGCGCCGACTCGGTTCTGACTCGCTGGACAGCAAGCCTTGGCCTCCAAAGGAACGTCGCCTTCTTGAGATCTTCTGGAGGCGCCGCTTGGCTGGAACGTTGGCAGGACGTCCCTGGTCGACTCATGGGAGCGGCAGTCGCGGAAGTTGACTTTTGGTATTTATTTGTGAATTTCTCCCGGATTGCAATTTCGGACCTGCACAGGGAACATATCTGCACGCCTCGGCTGCAAGAATTAATTCTCTCAGATCCGAAATCAGATCGAGGCAAGACCGATGGCGTTGGAAAGAGGACTCCCAGATCTACAACATATATTTTTGTTAGCTCGATCCAACGAAAGGATGAGAATTGGGAGGCTCTGCAAGACTGTGTTTTTTTCTGTGGATCTGTTTACAGACACTCAGGACAGAAAAGGATCTACCTGAAACTGACCTTTGACCGAGGGGTGAATGATTTTTCCAGGGGCTGAAAATATAATGGGAGATAGGGGGAAACGTGAGGAACACTGAGGAATTTTTGTGGATTTTTTGAAAATTTCTAAGGGGGTGGAAAAAATACGAAAGGGTGACACTGTCCCGTGGATCTACAGAAGGGCAGATTATAGGGGGGGAACAAGAAATAAGGGAAAAATATCAAACGAAAGTCAAATGGCACGAAATTTAAACTGGAGACTAGGGGTGGCAGGTAGAACGAACCCTCAAAGTTTGGGCTCGATCAGACAACAAGAGAAGAAGATAAAAATACGGGATTGAGGTTCTGTCCTGATTTAGACAGAACTCTGGCGAGTGGCGGTGGCGGCGCGATGGCGGCTCGATGGTGGCGGCGGCGGCGACGTTGAGCTTCACACTCAGGAAGGGGGAGGGGGAGGAGGCTTCACACCTCAAAAATTCGCAGCTTTCACAGCAGCTAGGGGTTGGGAGAGAGAGAGGGGTGCCCTTGGGCTCTTGGAGGCAAATTTTGATTTTCTTCTCATTAATTCTACAAATGACACTATACACAAGTTTATATAGAGGATGGCAAGGGGAGGGGGTGGGAATTTCGTGGGAGAGAGGGGAGGGAGAGTATTTTCTTCCCCCATGTGGTCAAAAAACCCAAAATAAAAAATTACATATGGAGGGGAGGAGCCCTTTGAAAGGAAGGAAGGCATCTTGGACTTTTTAAACCCATTGCCCCCTTAACTTGTCCAAGAAGGAAGGAATCCTTCTAGAAGCCACCTTGGCATTTGATCAGCCCCACATGGACCTCTAGGGCTTAGGTGGACCAATGGGGAAGGAGTGAGAGGCCCCCGCTGGACCTACGGGACTTTTACACAAAAACCCAAGCATCCTTGGGGAATGACAAATTGGCTTATAAAGCCTTATAATTGCAAACCTACTTCCCAAGGATATAAATGCAAACTAAAAGGACACAAATATAAAAATAAAAGTTAGTGTCCGGTGTAGATTCCCATCACCAGAGTCTCACAAACCAGTCGCCCCCTTCAGCGCCCTCTTACGACTTACGTATCCGGATTTTTCAGGCTCCATGGGATTGCACCCAAATCCTCATGGTCGATCTTTATCAGATCTCATCTTAGCCTAAGCCAAGGTGGCATATATATGTTGTTCGGGATATTGTGCTCGCTCCTTGACCTCAAGGGCGCCGCAAGATCAAATGTCTCATCTTGCATGCTATCTACAGCGTCAAGATGAATCACCCATGTGAGAGGGTTGATTCAAGTATGGTGACACTCTGACGATGTGTAAATCAACCATTCAGTCTAAGGACACTCCTTTAGAGAATGATCTAACTATATTATTAATGATGTCCCAAAAATTGTTACGATTACAATTTACAGACTCATGGACCCTTAATTGGTCAAACTCTCTCTGGCGATCTACGTGGTTAATGGATCAGCTTTCGAGACTAAGTGAAATATTTCAAAGTCTCATTAACCATATTTAATGGATCAGCTTCTATGACCAGAACAAATCTGTCGAAGCACCATTAACTCTTTCACTAGCAGATCCCAGATGTAGTGATAACATATATCTATATAGTTTGTACTGCACTTAAGGTCCTTGGCAAAGGCCAATGCCTAGTGCATCCTACGTACAACTGTACACCCTTATCTTATGTCCCAATAAGGTGTATTCGCCAAACATTGCAGGACATTCCGCAACCACACTACCGTAGTATGCAGTGGAGCTGGCCACACATTGTGCCTTTACTAAGGACAAAGTAATACGTGTCTACTTTTTGCTATACCACGAGATAGCTCCACCAAGTAACAGGATCACGAATCCTGAGGTGGACTTCCGCTTATCTCAGTCACTAGCCCAATCTGCATTGCTATAGTCAATCAGTTTTGGCACATCTCTTTCATAACACAAGACATGGCTCGACGTCCCTCGCAGATCTACAAAAACATGTGGGACCCTGATTGCTCGGGTGACAACTAGTTAGACATGCTGCGAAGCTAATATACTGTTGAACACACAACATAATGTGTATCTAGCTTCCAATCGTTGCCGCATAACACACTCTTGACATCTCTTCATTTTCTTCTTCAGCTCAAAGCACACTCTTTATCAGATGGAGTATAAATGGTTTTCGAGTTTTGTATTGTAAATCGCTCCAAAATTTCACTACTGTAGGTATCCTAAGATACCACAGGAACCTTTGCGAGCGATTCCGCACAATTTTCACTTCCAAACACAGCTTGTCTCACCCATGTCTTTTGAAAGATAGCCACTCTCTGGTGTCATTTATCAACTCCATATTATTTTTAGCTATCAAAGTGTCGTTGATATACAACGATAAAATGAGGAACAATTTCCTCTCACTCGCTTAACATGCATATAGTGGTCCTTGTCGATCATCTCGAAACTAAACTAGATATCGTCTTGTAGAATTTCAAAGACCATTGTCTAGACAATTGTTTCAAGCTCTATGCTTGGAGGAATAAGATTTGCACCTTTATCCTTTTGACCACAAAGCCATCTAACTTAGTCATATATTTTTCTCGTCTAATTCTCCATAGAGAAATGCAATTTTTGCATCCATTTGGAGCAGACCCAAATCCAAATGCGCGACGATAGCTAGAATTAGACGAATGCATGAGAATCTCACCATCAAAGATAACACCTTATCACAATCTATACCCTTCCTTTGGGTATAACCCTCCGCCATGAGTCGTGCTTCATATTTGCTAATTGGCCTATCTGTCTTACACTCAAGTTTGAAAACCCACTAGTTTTCAATCTCTTCGCGCACATGTGGGAGATCTACTAGCTCCCAGACCATATTCGGTGTCATGGAATCCCACTTATCTTACATCACAACTTTCCATCTTTATTTAGACAACGATGCAAAAAAGTCTTCTAGGTAAATCTGGGCTCTTCATCATCCATGGGCTCATAAATGAGTACCTTGTCTCTAAAATTTTATAAAAAAAGATTACGAGGGACATACCCACACTTGCCACGACATACGGAGCCTTGACTTTTCTAGTGGTTTCAACAATATACTCTCACTGAGTGTGCACTCCCCAGTAGGCGCACTCCTACTAGCTTAATCATCCCTACTATTTCTAGTAGACACGTGGTGATCAGGCATGTGATTGGAAAACGCATTTGCTCCGTCCGTTGGAAATGGTAGGATATCAAACTACTCTCCCAACTTATGGAGATTGGCACTATCGCCAAGGCAAGAAAATTCCTTCCACAGGAAGACGACATCTCAGATTTACTTTTCCATCATTCCTCTATCAGGGAAGGAAGGGACTAGCTGTAATGATTCCATGACTCACAGTCTTTCCAAAAAGCTTCTGACATGCTTTACCAGTTAATCATGAGTCACACATAAGCAAGTCGACCCTAGCGAGTAGGCCCTAATAGACCTTCTCAGGCTAGTCTGATCATTTTATCTTGCCCTATGTGACTTGGACGAGCATGTCATATAGTAGACTCCAGGTCCTTATATTTCGACAGATAAGTCGAGTGAGAGAAGAAGAGATATTATCTATGTCAAGACCGATCCAACACAAAAAGAACCATTAATACCAAAATACCATATGCGTAAGTCACATTATCCAAGATAATGTATACATAACTGCCAGTAGCCACTAGACAAAAGTCTAGAAACCAGATTATACTTGGACCATTCTAATGATAATCTAGAAATCTTGCTCAAGCATTTGTTATGTGCCGTCTTGCTCCTAAATCCACAATCCACTCAATATCAGGACCAGCAACCCAAAAAACATGTAAATAGCCACATAGAGTGCTAGGCATGCGAGAAACTATTTTCGGTTTAGTGCAATCACGAGGGAAATTATCTCGCTTTCAACAATTGAAGCACTTCAACTTGTTTTTGTCTTTGGTCTCACCGCACTCACGGTGACATTTGAATGTCTTCTCTGCCCTAACGCATGATGTACTATCTTGCCCCTTCCATTACTTTTGTGGTCCCATTTTGTCAAACATGGGTCCACGAATCAGACAAAGACTCAAGCACACAGATTGCACTTGCTACACATGTGAGATCACTTTCCGCTGTCTTCAAGTCACGAATTATATCGAACATCATCCTTAGATGTTCAGTTATCGTGTGGCGTGGATCTCTTCGGTAGATATCAAATGTCAAAATAAGACCCCTTAACCAAATAAGGGACATTCTCCCAAATGAGAACTTCAATTGATCTCACATTTTCTTGGCAGTGATAAACATCCCAAATTCGTCTATGAGATCATCTTGCATGCTGCTTAGGACACTTAGCGCAAGTTACAATCTATATTGAACCAAAGTTGATAGCCTTCTTGGTTCCGATGATAATGCGTAGTATTGCCCTCTTCGGGTGGTGATATGGTAATAGTAAGATGATAGAGCAACTCATGCTTATTGAGTTGGATCTTTACAATGCCACATGTCCTAGCTAATTTCATTTAAGTTGTCACCCTTGGTGAGATCGATAATCAAATTTTCAGTGGCCAGCACATTAAATCACTATATTATTTTGTTGAGAGTTTTGGACATCATTTTACACATCGTTCGAATTTGCTATCAGAAATCCAAACCAATCCTATTAAACTCTCTTATATGGTGACATCGAAAGTAGAAGTTAGGCAACTACAATCATCTCCCACTCATGTAAAATTATTTAATAGAATTAGAGCGACTTTGAGCAAATTTTCTCTTGTGAGAGGAACACACATCTCTCACAAATTTTGCCACACAAATATCGTGAAAAGAACAAACATCTCTCGTCGATAAGCTACATTTATGCGATCCAATCGCATTAGCACTCAACCGTGTGGCGCTAAATTAAATTAGTTTTCCTAAACATGCTCGTCTACACATGATTTTATTCATCTATGCAAAACAAATTTATACGAAAACAAGTAGACAATTATCGCATGAATTACAAGGAAAAATAATTGTTCATGAAACGCATTCAAGAATGTTAAATTTTTAAATCTAAATCCAACTCCATGCTTACAAAGGTAATAAATACAAAAATATTAAAACTATACCTTAAGCATTGTCTAAACTGCACAAATGCAATAAAAGTCGGAAATATCATCAAACCACCACCTCCCTTCCCTTGGAGGTTATCAATACAAGGTACGAAAGTGGCGCATGACGGAACTACAAGTTCCATCGTGGTCACCAAGTAGGTTGTCAGACTCCCAGAGTCCCGCAATGTCTAACATGCGGAGGCACCCACAAACTCACTCCATGAGTCCACGAACATTGTGCTGCTGTTTAAAAACAACGCACAAAACCCATGTTTAGTCATTGAAACCCATTCGTGATACGGTCCACGGGGTGTTAGTTGGGTTGTGTCGACGGCTCTGCTTGCTATCGCAGTGGTAACTGCCGCTGGAGGGGGCACCCAAGCTTTTGTAGCCACTGCTATGTTGTTGATCACCTGAAAGTTATCAGGGTCGCCACTATTGTTGCTGGCAGGGCTCCCTACCCACTCGTGGCGGCGTCACCTGAGCCGCAGACTCACTTGTCTGTGCTCGGGTAACTTGCAAAATTCCACTCACGAGTTAGAAAACACAAAGGACTATCACAACAGGTAGTCGTCGATCTGACGCACCTTCGGTGTCGCCAGTTGGCCGACGGTAGCCTACTTGTGACCCGCCTATCGCTGACTGGCCGTTGTCGCCAGTGATGGCAGTATCGGTTTCGGTACCGGTTTCGGCCAGTCCCGAAACCGATACGTACTGGTTTCGGTATCGGTATCGGTATCGGTTTCGGTTTCGGCCGAAACCGGTTGAAACCATTCAAAAACCTCAAAAAATTAGTAAAACCTGTCCGGTTTCGGTCGAAACCGTCCGGTTTCGGACCGAAACAGGTGAGTTTCGGCCGAAACCAATACGGTTTCGTCCGAAACCATTAAAAAAGTATTATTTAATAATTTTCGGACCTGCTACAGTGTTAAGGGCCGGTTTCGGATAGGTACCGGCCGAAACCGATACGTTTCGGCCGAAACGTATCGGTTTCGGCCGATACTGCCAACCATGGTTGTCGCGACTACGAACGCCGTGATAGTCTTCGTGACATCGGTCATTATAGGTGGAGGCAAGGCATTGGCACTTGCCACGCTTGCCATACACGCTGTTCCAATAGTCAAACCGGGCACCGCGTCAGCACCGGGAGTCGGGCTATCTATCCCAAATGCTCCTGTACTGCCTGTGGTTTTCGCCGGTGACCCGCCAGCTTGGGATGAGATCCACCGAGGTACTCTTAGTACACTCGTTTTATCATCCAACACTATGGAGTTACGGTTTCCTGCGGGATCCACAACCTGCGTGTTCAGAACAGAGCCATTCTCCCATAAACGAGGACCGTTGTCCATCATCGTTACCATCATGACTCACGACCTCTCTTATGGCATCCTCTTATACTACGAGTCTGATGGGTGAACGTTGCGTTACGTGTATGCACGCGTTAACCTGAGGATGGGAGGACACCAAGACTACTGGCAAATTCATCGTGAATTAAACAAACTAAACTGCGACAAACTTGTCTCTGATACCACTTGTTGGATAACCTCTATATGCAACAAAAGACAGGTTCAGAGTTGGAGGAAGTACCTCGCAGCGGAAGTATGACATATACACGTACCAGCAGAAGCAGAAGCAGAGACGTGCGTACCTTCGTCGTCCGGGTACAAGGGCGGCTACTAGAGTCGACCTCTACCCGTGAATCGTTGCGGGGTCACAAAGTCGGCTCCTAGAGTCAGCTCCAAGGGTCCACGCTCCAAATCTGGAGACTATGGTGATGCTCCCCCGGAGACGCAAACCACAATCATCACAGGACTAGGACAACCCGTGACTACCATCGTAAGTGCAATCGGCTCACCGATGCACTATCCTCGTCGTTCCGTCTAACACATAGAGGAAAAGGACGAGGAGAGAGAAGGAGTAGAGAGAGATCGAGAGATGGGGCTGCCGCAGCCCTCACTGGCGCTGTACTCTCGAGCTTCTCTCTCTACACAAACATGCACATGATGCACTCTCTCACTCTCTCTCTTCTATCGCCTCATACACATATCTTGGCCAATGGAGACTAACACCATGGAGACGAATCAAGGAGACCCAACCAAGACTCCCATCATGTATCTCTCAGCACCCTACACACAACCCCTTTAGGGGGTGTTTACAAGAAGAAGGGCCTGGGGTGCTCTCCTTGGTGGCCATGGAAGGGAGGCAAAGGCGTCGTGGAGAAGAAGAGGGAGAGGGCTGATTCCATGCCCATACAAGTGTCTTCACAGTGCTTTAATAACGAGAGAGGGAGAGGAGGGTCGCCCCACCTGGCACCCTTCTCGATTCTTCTCCCGGGCATAGGAGAAGGCGGCCCGACGTGGCCTTCTTCGTGATTCTTCAAGAGAGGGGCAGGTGGCTGCAGCCGCACCCCATGTAAAGGGGGCCCCAATGGGCACTCCCTTCACCAGTTACACCAGTAGCAACCGGTAACAAAAGGAAAAGGAAAAGAACCAGCGATATGCTGAAAGAAGATATTAGTCTAAGTAATGGACATCAGCCAAACATGTCAAACAAAAAGTGAAGCAGTTAAGGGTTCTGTGAGAATAGCGGGGCTGTGGGACTTTTTATCTGTTCTTGACTGCATATTTCTTCTAGTTAAATAGGGGCCATGTCCTTTTCTACAATTCATCAGCTGCTGATTTACTTCAGCTGTGGTTTCATACAACAAAATGGACTATAGCAACACAATGCACTATAGGTAACAGAAACAGGTGCCAAGTAGAAAACATATTCCTCACTGATCATTATGATGTTCCCCTAAATGACCCATTGCTAATAATTAATAAAGTTATTGACGGAAAAATGTGATACCTTTTGTCATTTTTATTAATGATTGAAATAACTTTTTTATTCCTTCTAGATTCCTTTTGGTTGTTTAATATAATCTTCAAAATAGCTCTAGCATGTTATAATTCCAAAAGGATCTTTATCGTCAAGGTAAAGAGGCATGCTGAATGGCACATTAATATTGGAAAATTACTGCAAAGATAGTTGTATGGTCCTGAGCATATATGCTAGGTGTTTGCCCTTTATACTCTTGACACTGCCCCATTTCCTATATCACTGGTCAAGTATTCAGGAATCTGCTAAATGAATACTTAATAATTGTTTCAAGTGTCATGATGGAATATTTCTTGGCACCAACCAGCAAACAAATATGCATCATTTGGTAGGGTTCTACTTTCTTCTGGCGTGCCATTTCAGAATCATTATGACAGAGGATATCTTCAATTTAAATTATGATATGTCAGATATACTAAATGAGCAATTGTTTTCATGAGGTATGGCTGTGAGCTATAACGCTGAGATGGTCAAGCTTAGCTGTGTGATATTAAATTATGCTTTTTACTGCCCTTCCAACTGTCTTCCACCATTAAATCAACCATTTTTTCCCTCTTCTTTTCCCTTTTTATGGCATTTATGGTTTATCTTGGGTATTGAGATATTTAAGTATACCATGAGTTTGGTGAACTGAGCAAGTTAACTCCCCTAAGCGAGGTGCCTTGGAAGGCATGAAGATCTCATGTGGCACAGAACAGACAACAGAGGCAAGATAACATCGAAGTGATCGAACAAAAAGGGTTCGTGGGATTAGGAAGAACTACTTATGAATGTTTTCCCATGTGCTTTCTGTTTAGATGCCTATACTATAAGTACCGTCTGACTGAGTGGTTTCATTTCTAAAATTATGGATTTTCGTTTCAATGACTTTCATTGTATATTATTTTCTAAGTTTTTACAGTCAAACTTATTATTCCTTATCATTCAACCTTCTTTGACCAATGTTTAACAAACGATTTAGCCCTGTTATATCTGTGCAGCTCAGAGATTTGTGACCCAAAGCCATCAGTCTTCGCATACTTGAAGTATGAACATGTGTGTGGGCGTCCTTTGGGCGTTCGATTCCACAAGAAGACAGGAGAATTGTATATCGCTGACGCATACTTTGGGTTGCTGAAAGTTGGCCCTGAAGGCGGGTTGGCTACACCACTTGCAACTGAAGCTGAAGGTGTGCGATTTAATTTCACAAATGACTTGGATGTTGACGAGGAAGGGAATGTTTATTTTACAGATAGTAGTACCAATTATCAGAGGAGGTATGTGTTCCTTGTCCTGCCCAATTAATTCTCAAAAGGTCTCTTTTGTGATTTTTTTTTCCAGCACAAGGGATAAAATCATGTAGTAATTTCAGTCTTTCAGAGCATGCCATTACCTCCTTGATTTTGGGGTAGGGTGGGGGCTTTGATTTTATAGTACTGCCTTCAAACTTTTCTGTCTGGTGATCAATATGATGTTTGTCCATGTGCACTGAGTTAGAAATATGGAAGCTGCAATTTATTATTATCTTTTAAATGGGACACTTAAATGGGATATTCTTGGGAGACAGGGATTGGGCATGAGCCTTGATTGCTAATTTCTTTGTCATCCTCATCTTAAGTGAAGCTAATTGAAATGCTGTCAATACAAGCAATTCTGCTTCTTTTCCTTGATCTAGAATGCATGCAATAACACTGATATTATTGGTGTCCTACATCAAGATCAAGATGTGTGCCTTCTCCCCTTGCCTTCCACTACATGTGTGCTTTTTCATTGTCACTTGTGATCAAATAATTCTTTCCCTGTTGATTGGCTTAACATGCTTCAACAATCACAATTGCTTCAATTTTTTGTTATCCTTATTGGTCATTATTTCTGGTACAAAGCAGAGGGTCTAATATGATGCTCTTGGGATGTTTCCTTCGATGAGCACAAGCATGTGACATAAAGTTTATGGTCCCATATTCATCTGGGGATTGCTCTTCTATCATCCATTGACCTTGATGGCTGCTAAATCTCTGCTTTACAAAATAAAAATTATATGTATAAACATATATGGTTGAAAGCAGAGGTTACAGGTGATCTTTTATATGCCTTATAGGAGGCTGTCCCTTGTTGAGAAGGATCATGTAACTTATTTCTCTACCTCTTTGGATTGCCTTTGAAATTAATTGACCTTGAATAATTACTAATCCTGCCTGAGAGCAGGAAATAAATAGTAGTTTCACAATTGAACTTAGCATGTAACTTATTTCTTTACCTCTGTGGTTGCATTTGATATTCATTGACCTTGAATAATTATTAATCCTGCCTCAGAGCAGGAAATGAACAGAGTTTCACAATTGAACCTAGGTAGAGCATGTTTTATATCCACTACTTGGAATATATTACTACTTTCACTTTAGCTACTAAAAAGTTGTGCCACATCTCCAATACCCTTATGTGTTGAATTATACGACATAGAGCTGCTGCAGCTTGGTGAATATGTGAATATTGGTGTTTGTGCATTTGTTTAATGATGTTTATTGAAAATGATGTTCACCTTGGATCATGCTAGTATTAGCTTTATGTTGTGCTGATAGTGTTCTTTATTTCATACTTGCTACAAATTGCACTTGGGCATGCCAGGTTTCTGTCTTATGTTTGAACATATAGGGGACTACATGATCCCAGGCTTCATTTGTAGATGAGCATAACCAAGCTTTCTGTTTCTGTGGTAGGAACTTTTTGCAGCTGACTTCCACTTCTGAGCCAACTGGCAGGCTTTTGAAATATGATCCTATTAGAAAAGAAACTACCGTCCTTGTTCGGAACCTTCAGTTCCCCAACGGTGTCACACTAAGCAAGGATGAATCCTTTGTTCTTTACTGTGAAGGTTCTCTTGGCAGGTTCGCATCATTTTCCCTTGCTCAATCCTCTACTCTCTTTTTGGCATCCATCTATTTGCCAATATATTTCAGTCAATTGTTAAGTGGTGGTTATCAATCCTTGTCTGGTCTTGTAGTCAGTTGGCTGTCAATAACTTCATACTTGGTTTTAGCACGTCCTTCATTATCTTCATGCCTGTGTTTGCCCAACTACATTTTACGGTGGGGCCCTGAGAAATTTCTTGCAGCTTCCCAGCTTTTTTATATTTCATGTTGTACATGCATACAAGCTTTTATATCTGGTGACTGGCCCTGCCCATCTTTCTCTTTCAGCATCACTTGAATTCAGGTCTGGGAGATGAGATCCACAAGTTTGACAGGATATGGGTGTGATTCCCAAGTTTTTGGCCTAAATGAAAGGAAACTGAGTCCCAACCTCTTCTTCTGTGTTAAATGTAGGCTGAGCAGGTACTGGCTGAAAGGTGACAAGGCGGGGACATCGGAGGTGCTGGCCATTCTGCCTGGGTTCCCAGACAATGTGAGGACGAACGAGAATGGGGAGTTCTGGGTGGCAATCCATAGCCGCCGGCATATGTATGGCCATGTCCTGGCCCTCTACCCACGGGTGAGGAAGCTTGTGATGAAGCTGCCGATCCCGGCCAAGTACCACTACTTCGTAAGCGTCGGGGGGAAGCTTCATGCTATGATCATCAAGTATAGCCCGGAGGGGAAGGTCCTGCAGGTGCTGGAGGATAGGGATGGGAAGGTTGTTAAAGTGGTCAGTGAAGTGGAGGAGAAGGACGGGAAGCTGTGGCTGGGTTCTGTCCTCATGCCCTTCATCGCTGTCTATGATCTGAGCTCCAGTGTTTAGTTTAGTTCTTGCCCCAACCGCAGCCGAGCCACCTTCCACAAGAAGGTGAAAAAAAAAATAATAATCCGTGGCAACACAAACCCCCCAGCGCTGGTGCATTGCAATCTCTGCATCTTCTCTTGTTGTAATATAAAGGGCATCCGCTCCGTCAAGAACTCTCGTTAACTAATTCTTGGTAGAATAAATGTTCGTAGGTGGAGTGCCATGATCCCAAGTTTTAATCCGTCTTCGTTAATCCATTCGCATCCGTCATTTCCCATCCCCATGCTTATAAAGGGGGACATTAGAGATGCCCTCCGTTCATCATAGTTGAGATGAAAATGATATTCATCCACATGAAAATTGTCACAAAATGAATGATCGCCGGGGGTGGGAGGACAAGGTCCGCAAGTCCCACACTTTGGAGCTTCGCACCAACAAAGGGGGCCGCCAACTGGCATATCCGCTCGCTCTCGATTGTTCATATTCGTCTCTGAATATCGATGGAATCGGATAAAAGCCCACCCGATAGCTCGTCAAAAGCAAAAAGAGAACACCCATAGCTTCTGGAGTCGTCAAAAAATGGAGACACTTGTTTTCGCATCCATTAACCAACTTTTGTTGTTGATAATAGACACGCATTTAATCTATATGTAAAATATGTAGATTACTAATAGGTTGTCTGAGTTTCAACTATTGGATGAAATCTTGTTCCACATCTAATAGTTAGGATAAAATAGGTATTAGGTTTACATGTGGGCTGTGTTGTTTTTATCATTTCTATTAGAGGTTTCTTCAAAAATATCATACTTGCAAGTTTTGTTTTTTTGTGAAAGCATCTCTTTTATTGTCACATTATTTTTATGGATTTTTACATGGAAACTATTGTTAAAATGAAATTTGTAAAAAAAATTATCTCTGAAAATGTATTAGCATACGTACCACTATGTAAATATATACTATGCAAAAATGTTATCATGGTTAACTTCCATCCATCATGAGGTGAATACTCCAAAAAGATTAGAATATTCTTATTACGGTGATGAAAAATGACTTAAATATCCTTCTCACAATTCTAAATTCTCCATCCTTACAATAGAGAGACGTGAGAGAGAGAGAGAGAGAGACAGTCCCTCATAGACGACAACAACACAATGATCGGACTATGGCCAGTAGGTGGGAGGTTAAGAGAGAGAGAGACCGTCAAGACAATGATCGGACTCCAGCCACAGTGTGGGAGGTTAAGAGAGAGAGAGAGGGAGAGTAGAACAAGGAGAGAGGGGTTCTAGGAGGCACTCCCCTCCAGCGTTGTCAATCGCCATGTTGGAAGGGTTAGAGAGAGAAAGAATAGCGAGAGAAAGAGAAAATGAGGTGGATGGCCTGAGCAGATGAGAAAAAGACAGAGGGGTTGCAGGAGGTGCTCCCCTCAGGTGCTGGCAACCCCCCTACTAGGAGGGTTAGAGAGAGAGTGGAGAGACATAGTGTAATACCTTGAGTCTTTCGGATCTTTTATCGGAGAGTTTTTGGATCGCTTTTGTAGGTCCTGAGTTATGTTTTACGATCCACGCGAGTTTTTCTCTCGTACAAGTTACGGAACCCAGTGGAGAGTTTATTGTTGAGTTCATCGACTCAAGGATGTTACAATTGCGTTGTGCTCCTTCCGAGGATCGTTTAGACTATTTTTCCATATTTTTCTGAATTAGTACATTTTCGGACTAAAAATCAGATTTTACGAAAATTAAGATTCTTATTTTCCTTTTCTTTTAACCCTCTCTCTCTCCTTACCGCCGTTCACTCTCTCCCTCTCATTCTCTCTCCTCTCTTCTCCTCTCTCCGCGGGACGCGCGACCATGATGAGGTGGGCGAGGCAGGAACGTTGTGGAGTTGTCATGGAGCGTGCTGGTGTGAAGGATGGAGCATGGCGTTGGCGCGATCCCTCGGTGGATTCAAAGCCGGCGTGTTCGGGTTCGTGAGATGGTTTTTGGCGTGGTTTAGTCGCTTCGGCGCGCGAGAACTTCGGTGGAGGTAGGGAGATGGATGCTCTACTTCTCTTCTATGTTCCCTCGCGATTTGGAGCCGAACGGTACGCATATGAGCGGGTTTTACTTCGTTTTGGGTAAAGCATGCTTCGGGGGGTGTGAGCCGAGCTTGCCTTCCCATGCAACGATTTTCAGTTTAGTTAATTTCATTCGAACCCCTGGCATGTTGGGAATCCATTCCCGCCAGTTTTATTGCATTTGGTCGAGAATCGAAGTCGGTATTAGCCCGACTATCCCCGTGACTCATTTTGGGTCGATTCGTTGGAATCGCCCGTTTCTTGTTATTTTAGCGTGGTTTGGATCCCTTCCGGATTGTGGAAGGTTGGTATCACCATTAGGAATGTTTCCCCTTCGTTTTAGGGCGAACGGGGCGTGGAAAGGTCGGGTTTTGGCCCTTTCTACGGTTTCTTCGCCGTAACGCCATGGCGGTCTTACCAGTGACCGTTTTCACCTCTCAAGCGGTCCTTGGGATGACCGTTTTGGTTCTTGTCGGTTTAAGTCGGTTAAGGTCTTAGCGGTCATGCGATAGACCATTTTCCTTTGCTTGCGGCCCATTGGAGGACCGCTAAGCTCTGTCAAGCGGTCCCATTGGAGATCGTTAGGCTGTGTGTGTATGTCGGTTTGGCTAAGCGGTCATACGATAGACCACTAGGTTGGCTGTGGCGGTCTGTGAGACAACCGCTAGGCTTTGTTTATGTCGGTTCAACGGTTTTTTTAAGTCGGTTTGGGCTAGCGGTCCTAGCTCCGACCGCATGGTGTCCTTGGCGGCCCTTTGGGAGACCGCTAGGCTTCGTGAGATGGTTCAAGATAGACCGTTTGCTGGTTTGACTGGTTAAGTCGGTTCAGGGGTTGATTGGGTTATGCGGCCATGTGAATGACCGCTACAGTCATCTGGCGGCCCTGAGGTAGACCGCATGCCCCTATGCTTTTGTAGTTTTGTTTGTTTGAGTCTCTGAGTGTAGCAGCCATGTCCTAGACCATTTAACTCAGTGGGACGGCCTATGTATAGACCGTTTGTTACCTTGTGTGGCCTTTTCTATGACCACCAAGTGTTTGTGTTCTCTGTGTGAGGGTAGCGGCCCTTTGGCTGACCGCTTGGTCTGCCTAGCTGTCAGGCATGTGACTGTTTCCTTCCTGGACTTCTGTTTTCCTGATATTTTGGCCTCCAATTGTCTTGGCTTGACCTTGTGGTTTGCCCGTTGTCCCGTGGATATCGTGGATATCCTATGAGGGCTGTGACCATGTTGTAAGGTGGCCAGGAGTGCCATTATATTGAGTGGTGTTCCGTATTGCTTCAGAGTCATTATTGATTTCTGATCAACCCGGTGTGATCCAGTGGTTGACATGTGACCTCGTGAATGTCTCGGTGATCTTGTATGGATCAAGACATGATTTTAGACGCCTTGAGATATTATCTTACCTCGGTTTACATGTTCATGTGGTTTGAGAGTCTTAGTGATCTCTCATGTATTCGTGATTCGTGTTATGCGGATGTGTGGATCCGGCTATCCTATGCCGTTTCCTTTATCAGTGTTTTATCGTGCTTTGGCTTAGGGACTAGGCTGATTGGCGGCATGTTACCGCTTTTTGCGACGATCTTGACCCCGAGTCGTGTGACTCAAGGATCGTTGTGTCAGTAGGTTTAGTTGTATGTCCTGAGTCTAGAGGAAGTCTTGTATGCTGCCTTGTGCTTTGTGCTTTGTAGTACGTGCGACAGTGCGTGCTTAGCCTGTCCGTACTCCAGCACTGATGTTTCGGAATCTATGTGTCTAGTGAGCCTCCACTAGTCGTAGCCTGATGACACTTTCCTGTGTGTCGGCCCACCTAGGAGTGGTGGCGGGGTGAGTTCCCGATATACTGTTTGTAGGTTAGTTTTTGTGGGCCCCCTTGCCTTGCAGTAGCATCCTACTAGGGGGGTAAACTAGCTAGAAGCATGGCTCAAGGCATTGAGCTTGTGTGTGCACACGTGGTCAGGGGCGTTTGGACGAGCACCGACGGGCGTGACCCTAACTAGTCACTATTTACTGTTGTTCCTTGTACTTGGTTCAGTGAGTGTCTCAGTTACCACTGTTCCTGGTGTGTGGGAGATACTTGTGGCGTAGTGTAAGACGTCAGTTGACGCATCTGGCTGTTCTTCTAGTGATGAGGTACTTCTGTCACTTGACGCATGACACTTAACTCATTGTGTTTTTGTGACTGGTTCCCGTCATGATTGACGTGACTTGTCAGGTAGTCTGCATTGGCTCCACCCGCGGTCTAGTCTTGTGTAACGTACATGACGATCTAGTTGTATATGTTCGTGTCTTTGAGTGTGTAGGGCTTTTACCTATTTTGGTAGGATTTAGCTAGTGCTTTGTCGGCGGATCGGTAACGCCCGACTCTGTGAGATCGGGGTTCGCCTTTCTATTGCTGTTTGGAGTAGCTTAGAGGGCCGAGGCTCGTTCGGCAGCCGTGTTTCTGTTCGGTATGGCTTTCCTCTTTCCTTTAGCTGTTCTTACTCCTACTTTTACAGCTTTACTGTTGTAGTTTAGTACTGTTGTTACTTCTGCTCCTTGATGCGGGACGAGACCACGGACACGACAAGCTCGTGACTGTCCCTTGACGAGGGAAGCGTCGGACGTGCGCAGTTGAGAAACCGGCAATGAGATAGGGTGATCGGCTCTCTCGTGTGCCCGGATCGGGTCACGGGACGGTCTTACACTCTCTCACAGCAGCGGTAATGAATAGATAAAGCGAGCTAGATATCCCTACACATGCTCTCTAGCAGCGGCATAAATAAATATATATGAAGTAAGCAAAATGCCAAGTAAGGGAGCGAATGCGATACCTCCACGCGCTCGGCGTGGGGACGACGGACCCGGCCGAAACTCGTACTTCCGGAACAATAATACACGGAGATTACAACAATACAAATCGCTGCCCACTCCACACAGGGAGGTAAATGGCTACACAATGGGGTCTGGGAGGACCAAATTCGGGTTGACGGGCGACTTCTCGCGCTGTTTCGGCAACACCCGAACACGTGATGGTGGGGCCCACGTGTTGTCCGGAGGGGCCGTGTGGGACCCGGTGGCACCGCTGTAGTGGAGGATGCCTGGAAGGGTGCTCCCTGGAGTGGGGACGCGCTGGTTCGCCGGTCGGAGGCCGGGAGGCTCCGATCGGCACCGGTCGGAATAACCGGCCACGGGCTGTAACTTCTGGTTTTCAGCGCGCGTCTCGGCGAGAACGGGCGCTGCGATCAGCCCCGATGTCGGATCGACACGAGACTGGAGCCGTTGGAAAGCTAACTTCAAATCCTTCAACCTAGGCCTATAGATCTAGCCTTGATCTGCACGGATCTGGACTTATGGAATTTCCAAGTTCCTGTTATACAGTTCCTGAAATCTCAGGTCAGCAGAGAACGTTCCTGTGGATTGCCTTTGACCGTGAGGTAGGCGTCCGAATCCGGGGTTGTGTTCTTCATAAAAGTTGTGGGAAATCAAGCTACGAAACCCGGACTATTTTGGGATCTGGATTTGGGGAAGGTCACGAATTTCTATGATTTTTTCACTAGCAGTGGGTCAGATCTGGAATCTGGCTGACAACACTGTAGCTAAGGAAGAACATGAATTTCTAAAAATAGATAGAAGGTGGAAAAAAAATTAAGAAAATTTGGAGATGTAGGGGGTGATGGACAAAACTCTCAGTAAAATTGGGAGGGTTTGGAAAAATCAAAAAGATGGCCAGAGGTGGGAAACATAGGGCTTCTATCACTGTAGATAGAGACAAAACAGAACTAGGAATGAAAGATGCACGAAAATGGGAAAATACTAAACGATGGAATTTTGACGTAAAAATTTAGGTGGAGCTTGAGATACAAGGGAAGAAGACAACATAAAAATTGCAGGCTACGAAGAGGCCGTGGCTGATAGCAAGAATTTCTGGAAGGGACCTCTGTCCAGCAGGACAGAACACCGAGAACAGTTTCGCGGCGGCTCGAAGGCGGCACGAACGGCGGCGGCGGCACCGGTGATGATCATAAGTTGAGAGGGGAAGATGGAAGATTGATACACTCTAGAATGGGGGTTTGAGAAGAGGAAACCTGGAGGAGAGAGGAAGGGGGCGCAAGAAGCCTTCTTGGATTTCACAAAATTTCTGATTTTTCATTGATTTTCTCATGAAAATACAAGCTTATATATGCTACCAATCTAATCTAATGTGGACCCTTGGATCAAGGGTTGGGGATTGAAGGGCTGGGATTGCATGCCACAAACATAAAAAAAATATTAAATAATAGGGGAAGGGGGCGGCCTATTGACTATAAGGGGAGTTGAATGGGGTAGGTGGCCAACCTATTAGAATGTTGACCCATTCATGCACATGTGTACATATGACCAGCCCACCCTTCTAGATGTCCACCTAGGAAGGTTGACCAGGCCCACAAGGTGACATGGACCAATGGGAAAGGGCTGAGGGCCCCCTTGCTGGTCCTACTGCCTAATTGCATAAAAACCCACACAATCCATGGGAATGACTCCTTGGCTTATAAAGCCTTACATTTACGTACATACTTTCCCAAGGATATAAACACAAACTAAAATGACATAAATGTAATAAAAAAGGTACAGGCTCGGTGTCGATTCCCATCACTCCTGCTTTACTGTTTAGCGATGTTGTCTTGCGTGTTACTGCGTTGTTTCCAGTGGGGATCCGCGTGACCCCTATTGAGCCAGTGACATGAGGCTCACCCCTACTTTTCAGGTGTGGTCATCCTTCTTCCTCATGGTTCGTGGCGCGGTGCGTCAGTTCGTAGTTGCCAGCGTTGCCTGCGTCAGGTTTCCCCGACTTGAGAGTACGTTCTCTTTCCTGTTGGACTGTACTTATCTTTATTTGGACTGGACTCTGTTAATTTAAATTATTAATTGAAAAGTAATTTTATTTCTGCTACTTTAGCAACCCTGATCATTGAAATATTAATTGCTTACTGCTTTATCTAGAACTTCAATGTACTCCACACACTCCTTTTTATCCCTTCGGAGTTTTATCGCTCTTGGGAGGCTTCTCAGAATCCAAGTGGTATCGGGTTTACCCGGTATCCGGAGTCTGGGTCGTCACACATAGAGAGAGGGGATTGAGAGAGAAAGGGAGGGCACACCGTGGGGCAGCATGTCCTAAGTAGCTCAAGGGCAATGCGGAGGTGGTTCGGTGGACAGAAGGAGGTGGCGAGGTTGACGATGTCATTGGTGAGGAGGGGGTCATGTTGGGTGGCGATCATCTTGCAGAGGCAGGCAAGGGAGCAGTCGGGCGGGAGGGACGGTAGTGGCGGAGGGGATGAGGAGCAGAAGGGGGGAAGCAGGGGTGATTTGAGTGAGGGGAGCATCCTCCTGTGATCCCAGTGTCTCGAGTCCCCTCTCTCTTCCCGTGTCGCATTGCCTCCCCGACCTCAACCCCCCTCGCAGCCGCTCCCTCCCCGGCGCGCCACCCCCTAACCTCCCTTCCCCCGATCCCTTTCTTGTAGAACCCCCCCCCCCCCCACCTCAAATGCCCTCTTCCTCCCCCGACGACGCCCCTCCAGCGAAATCACACCCCAACGATGGTGCAGAGGAGAAAGCCTCATAGGTATGCCCCCCCTCCTCCTAGCGATGGTGTTGCGGAGGCCCCGAACACCCCTCTCTACTACTCTGGTTGATTAGGGTTTGGAGGAGGATGAAGTTGGGAGGAAGACATGTCTTTTTTTTGCAACCATGGGTAATATTGAAATTTTATAAGTCTAGTTAAACTTAACTATAGTTAGCTTCACGGTTAGTAACAGGAGTTTACAACAATGGCATCTTTGCACAATATGGATTTACACGGTGATATACTTATTAATGTATTTTTGAGAATATTGTTTTTACAAATTATGTTTTAACAATCATTTTCATGTAAAAGCTCTTATTTTTTAATAACATTTTATATCAATACAGTGTCAAAAATATCTCGATTGTCAACTTGTATTGAAGATTCAAGAAATATTTCATTTTCATCTATATAATTGATTTTTTGACAAAATTAATTTTATAAAAAAGAGTTATTTTGATCAATATATTGTGCCAAAGAGAGAGGAGGAGAGATAAAGAGAAATATATGAAGAAATAGAAGGCGTTTATGAGAGATCAATGCCATTTTGATTTTATTTTCAAATTTGGTTAAAAGCATAACTAGGGTTAAGTAAGAGATTTTAATAGAACGTTAACATTGGGTGAGCACGGCCATTTTTTGTAACTAATGCTATGTAGTGAGCAAGATTTGTCAGTTCAATCATATCGACCGTATCGGTTTTCTGTCGATACAGTATGGTACGGCATCGTATCGCTCCGTACCGCAAGGTGTCAAGATTAAAAAGTTATTTAATAAATAAATTTTATTATAAAATATAACAAAATATTATGTGTGACTTAGTGGTTAGTAGGTGTGGTAGTTGTATGTAAGATAAAAGGTTCAAATCTCAAGTGTCATGTATTTTTTGACTTATTTTTCCTAAAGAATAATAAAAAAGTAAAAAAATAATGCCACTAATTTCTTTTGAACTCAAGTCTTAACCTATCAAAGAAAATTCTTAACCAAATTATCTATGAAATCACATTCAACATGAACTAATATATATTATTATTATTATTAGCCGATAAAATCTCTAGAACAAGATTTAGGAGAGCGCACATCCCTTCAGAGAAGACATGTGTTGTCCGCTCCACCAACTCTTAGCTCCAGGAGGAAATATATTAAGAAGAAAAGGAAAGGACAAATTACAGGAGCAAGAACCATGGATTACAGCCGTAAAGAAGGACAGCCCGTCTTATCAAGGCGGAGAGGTCATTTTACAATAGGAGGGAGCTATATCCAGTCTGTCCAAATGCTCAATAAAGGAAGATTACAACCCAAATTAGCTAAGCTGTCAGCCACCCGATTGGCTTCCTTGTAAACATGACTAAACTAAACTGTCATAGAAGTGGTAATATGACCAATGCTATGCATGGCATAGAAAAGCTTCAAAGGGATTTTAAAACCACCATTGAGACATCCAACTAAGACAGTCGAGTCTGATTCAATCAAGAGAGTCGTGCACCCGCATTCCAAACAAATGCCTAGACCATCACGCAAAGCCAGACCCTCAGCTTCGATACTAGAAGACGCACAGTAGGGAGTAGCAAAGGCAAGTATGAAATTGTCAAGATGGTCGCGTAGAACACCTCCCCCGCCCGCAAGTCCCTGATTAGCCTTGTAAGATCCATCCACATTAAGTTTGAGAAATCCATGAGAGGGTCGAAACCAGCGAATGATAAGTGGCTGCATCACCTGGCAGGAAGGAGCAGAGATGGACCAACGCTACAGCTGATCCAGGTGCCTGTGAGATAGCGGATTCCCCCTCAGAGACAAGGAAGGGACCAACAGTCTTGTATGGCCAAGAACACGCTGAATAACTACAGAGACATTCATGCTACGCCCTTCAAAAACATGATGATTCCTGCTCGTCCATAATTCCCAAAGAGCACACAAAAAGATGAAGCGAGAAATGATATCGTAGGCCGATGAGAGTGGGAGCGAGCTAAAAAAATCCGCAATGTTATCGGCGCAGGAGGAAGTTGCCGAAGGTCTAAACTGTAAGAAGCCCCATAGATGCAACCAAACAAGCCGTGCTGCTTCACCACCAAAAAATAGGTGAGAATTACTCTCCTCAGCTGGGTGCTGGCAGCAAGGGCATCTAGAGCATAATGACACTCCACAACGGCGGACTTGTTCATCCGTGGAGAGACAATTGTGGGCTGCACGCCAAGCAATGATGGACCATTTCACAGGAACATATTTGTCCCATAACCGGCACCACCAGTCAGATGATGAGCATGCCTGCAATAAGGCACGCGCCAACTTGGAGGAGAAATTTCCAACTACAGTCGGGGTCCAAATCTACTTATCGCCACCAGAGGAGACCGAGAGGGTACAGGAAAGCATAGACTGGGGCACGAATAGCCTAGCTAACTGTAGGTGAGGAGAGCTGGTATCCTCGATGACGTCCGATACAGAGATGACACGTTCCTGGATAGACATCCATGTCGCAGGAGGCAGGAAGCTTTTAAGCGGGGCAGACCCAATCCAGATATCATGCCAGAATGAAATAGAGGATGATTCATTATTAATCACCACTCTATGATTCGCGGCCACAATCGCAGCCGCCTCACACCAAGAGGCGCGATCAAGTGTTTTGAACAGAGGGAAGGTGGCTTCCGAAAAATGGGTCTTGTGAAGATGTTTAGCTTTGAAGAAGGATGCCCATGGAGTATCCAATGTGATAGCTTTCCATAAAATCTTAGCCCTTAAGGCAGTTTGCATCGTAGGAATGCTAATGATACCCAAACCACCCGCCCCCTCTGGTTTTGAAAGCTGATCCCAAGCTAGCCAATGGCGACGAGGGCCGTGTTCAGAAACCCCCCAAAACCAATTAGAGTGCATCCCGTTAATTTCCTTGATGGTAGCAGTGGGCAGAGACATAGCTGCACAAGTGTAAACGGGTATGGAGCTCAACACATGTTTTATAAGCACTAGGCGACCAACCAAAGATAAGAAAGCCATCTTCCAAGATTGGAGACGCGCATGAATCTTTACTGTAATATGAGCAAAATAGTTTCTTTTAGGCCTTCCATGGAATAGATTTATACCCAAGTACATAGTAGGAAGAGTTTTCTTGGTGAAACCAGTGATATTCTCAATAGAACTTTGCAGACGATTCGGAAAGCTTTGATGCACAATGAAGCTACTTTTCCGAACATTGACCAGTTGTCCTGAGGATGCTTCATAGGTCTTGATGAAATTCATAAGGTTCCTGACAGATTTGGTTGTCCCATTGGCAAATATTAGAGTGTCATCGGTGAATAGCAAGTGAGTGATATTTGGGCATCGACTAGGAACAGAAAAGTAGCCCACTTTACCAGATTGATAGAGACCGGTGAGAGACCTCTACTGAGAGCTTCTTCTGCCAGAATGAACAAGGACGGAGCAAGTGGGTCGCCTTGTCGAAGGCCCCGAGTGGATTTAAAGAATCCATATAATGCACCATTGAACATCACAGAGAGCCAGCAGTTCGTCAATAGCGGTTGTAGGATAGAAATGAATTGCAAAGAAAACTCAAAATGCTGCAGAATAGCAAAAAGGAAATCCCACTCCAGGCGATCATACGCCTTAGCCATATCTAGCTTAAACATCACATTCCTGCCCCTGATCTTTCTGTGTAACTCCTGAGAAAGCTCTTGAGCAAGAGAAACACTTTCAATAATATTATGTCCTTTAACAAAAGCACTTTGTTCCTTGGAGATAAGGTTGGGAAGACAATCCGCTAGCCGCTCAGCAATAATACGGGAGATAATCTTGTATGAGAAATTACAAAGGCTGGTGGGCCGGAATTATGAACATGACATAGGAACCGCCACCTTGGGAATTAGAACAATAATAGAGGATGACATTGCTCTTGGGAGGTCATGACCACAGAAATAAGTCTGAACAGCCGCACAGACATCATGCCCAATGATATCCCAACAAGCCTGATAAAAATAACCAGTAAAGCCATCAGGACCAGGAGCACTATCTGGAGACAGAGAGAAAACGATATTGCGAATTTCTTCCACACCAGGAATAACACAGAGATGACTGTTAAGACCAGCAGTCATAATGGATGGAATGGCCTCCCACAAAGAGGCGTCAATACTATGGTCCTCAGAAGTAAAGGCCTGCTGGTAATGGGTGACAAACATGGTTGATATTGGGATCCTCAATAATAGCCCCAGATTCATGTCGAAGCTTTAAAATCCTAGCCCTCCTCCTATTTGACATCACGCAAGAGTGAAAAAATTTGGTGTTTCTGTCCCCTTCCTTCAGCCAGGTCACACGAGACTTTTGTCGCCAAAAAATTTCCTCCTGTTTGTGAACTTTATCCAACTCAGTCTTAGCCTCAAACATGTTAACAAAATTCACCTAAGATGGATCCACATCATACAAGTTTTGGGCTGCTGCAAAGGAATCTTCAGCATCCTTCACGTGGGAGAAAATGTTTCCAAAAACATGTTGATTCCACTCCTTAAGCGCAGCCTTTGTGAGCTTAAGCTTTGTAACTAAGTTGAGCAAAGGAAAGGAAGATAGAGGTGCAGACCGCCAAGATGTGGTCACCGTGTGCATAAAAGAGTCATTGGACAACCACATTTGCTGGAAATAAAAATGCCCTGGAGCACTGGGCTGCTGGTGCGAAAAATGTAACAAAAGAGGGCTGTGATCAGAGCACGCCCGAGACAAATGTTCAACTGCGAAGTTTGGAAAACAGCTAGACCTTGGGCATGGATGGGCCAGTCGCGACAGTAATAAACTGATCATTAGCATCAACTAGGATGAGGTCAAGAGGATGCTTCCAAAAGAGCCAAATATGGGATCTACCAGTACCACTTGCAATGCATCCATGCATTCTCAACTTTCTCATAAAAAAGTGGATCCGACTTGCATCAATCATGGGTTCAATAATAGCCAGGAACTCAATATGGTATTTCCGAATCAAATACTTTACCCTACCCAGGGATCGATCATTACCAATCCCATGAATATTCCAAATAAGACCCTGCATTAGCATATCAAAGGAAATTAGCTTACCGATTTGCTGCGACGCAGCATTCCACGAGTCCGGACCCCAACCTTGTCTGCCACATCATTGTTTATCACACCCACAAAATTTTTGTGGCCATTGAGAAAATTATCGTTTGTGACCTGATTCTAACAAACCTGGGGACCAGTCAGCTGGATCAGGGAGCAACCTCCAGGGTTGAGAACAGGATGTGAAACAATGCCAGCTACATTAGACAAGCAAGAAGCGTTATTAGTTGCCAAATCATCCTTGGCAGAAGATGCTTGGAGCAAGGGTTGAGCCGCAGTTAAATCCTGAGTAGCCAAGTCAGTGTTTCGCACCATACCTTTATCGACTAATGGATCTGCAGGAACAGTATCAGGTCCATCAGAGAAAAAATGGGACTCTACATCAGGTACAGAAGGAGCCAGGCTTTGGGTTGAAGGGAGCTCAACCACTAGAGTCGACACAACAGCAGAGCAGGTCGACACCACAATCCCAGGAATAATCTGTAAAACCCCAGGAGCTGTTAACGTCGACGTAGGCACTAAGGGCGAATTTGACAACCGGTTAAATCGGGGTAGGGTGAGATAACCGACTCCGGGTGTGTTAAGATGCTTTGACAGCGAACGTACCCTAACTGGGCTCGGTTGGGTTACCACCCTAACCGGCCGATTAACTCAATCGACCTCTCGCCATCGTCTAAGCTGCCCGACCCCGGTTAACGCCTCTCCTCCACGGTACTTTCCCTTTTCACCCCCGGCCATGATATTCCCTTCTCTGGTTTTCATTCGTCCCACCCAGCGTCGAAGGCGGCGAGAAGGCATTCCCGTCGGGGTGGTTTCGTGGTCAATCGTCGGCGCCGACCCCGGTTAAGGCCTCTGTTCTTCTCTCCAGCATTTACGACCCCAGACTTCTTTATCTCTGGTTTCCAATCTTCCCAGGCAACAAAAATCGGGAGGCGGCGAGAGGGGCAACTCGCAAGATTGCCATTCCACTCCACCGCCGGCGCCGACCACAGTTAAGGCTTGTCTTCTTCTCTCTGGCACGGGACTTACCCTTTTCACCCCCGATCCTTCATGCGTATGCTTTCCATTCTTCCCAGGCAGCGGCACCGGAGGGTTTGAGGTCTGTACGTCGTTGCAGTAAGGCCGCAGATCCGGCGATGTCCTCGTCGACCAGTTTCCTCTCTGGTCATTCTGCTGTTTTGTGTTGTCATTTCTCTATCGCATGACTACACGATCGGAGGGGAAGGGCAAGCTCGCAGTAACACGACAGATCCAGCACGCAGATGATCCCTCATAACCTTTCGTCTGATCATTCTACCTCCCGAAATTTTTTTCTTTCCCCGACCTGGGACCGACCGGTTGTCAGGCATAGGGTTTCTTTCCTCCTCCCTACCGTTCTGTGTTTGACTACACGCAGCCTTGAATCTGTGTGGTCTTCTCACTGTCAGGCATCAGGAGTGAGCATTCAATCCTCACCAACGACGCAGAGATGGGGGTAACAGCAAAAGCCCCTTTCCCTACGCCCGAGAGTCACAGGTCCCTTCCCTGTAGCATGTATTACTCTTTCTTATCTTTTACCGGGACAGGCTTCAAACAGCAGAGGCTTCGTCTGTAATATTCAATTCGGCCGAGGGGGGCTTCATCTCATCTATAAGTTGAGCACTCTGCTTCCTTCTTTGCATCTCCTTGCGTCCACTGCACAACAGCAACCACGGCAACCATTTCCTCCTCCTCCTCTAATTCTCCTGTCATCACCGGGTTCGCCCTTTAACTTAAGTCCATTTGCACTGTATGCTGTTTTGTTGGCTTCGTCTCTTGCTAGTAGTTTTCTTATCTTTATTTCAATATAAATGTTGGATCCCAAGCTTGACTTACTCTACATTGTTTCTGCTGACACTCTATACTACTGAAGGGGGAGGAAGCGTAGGCGTCCAAATATGTCCGCAGCAGGTACATTTCCCATTTCACTTAACATTTTTTTATACACCATCCATGGCATTTTATCGAATTCTCCATAAGTTAGGCCCTCTTGTATGTAGCCACTCAGTCCATGGATCATGTACATGTATGCTCGAAATTTTTTTCCGTAGAATTATAATAGATAAGATTTTATTTTGGATTGACTGTGTTTTTTTGACAAGGAGAATTGTGAATCTATATGGTATTAACACTATCACAAGGATTAGTATGTTGGAAATGTATTGTTGTGAATGCAGCTTCATTGTATTTCCATGGTTTGTAGAGTTAGCATGAATTATGTACTGCATTTTGTGTGTAATGGATTGAATTTGCACTGTTTGCTTCTATCGTTGTGCGCATGGGTTTGCTTTGTTTTAAAAGGAATCAGTCGATGCTTGATGTATGATGAGAAGTTAATTTTCTCAGGTTATCTAAAGTGAACACTAGTGTCTAGAACATTCAGACCATGTGGTTCATGCTTACTTCTTTAACTCTAGAATAAACTCATGTTCTGGGTTCAAAGATGGCAAAGAAAGGGCTAGTATGTGACAGATTTCAGAAAATACATGTGTTGCCCATCATTTTGTAATTACTTAGCCACCCCTTCACCGCGAGTTGTTAGGATTACATGCCCTAGTAGGTGACACATTTCAGAAAATTCCATGCCATGTTGGGAAATTAATTTCCCAGAATTTCCAACACCCAAGTTGGCCAGGTTTTATGAGTTTCAAGAGTCCAATGTTTATTTAGGAGGCCACACATGTATTAACCCAAGGTTCTCACACCACATGTAGCAACATGGCCAATAAACTATGACTTGCTAATCATATGTGACAAGGGGTCATGATTTGCCAGGTCAGATGGTGCAAATTCCCCCGTATGCTAAATGTTGTTTGCTCTTCCTTCATGAAGAAGCCAAGCCAGGTTAACCTCTTCACCTAGCCATCGAAGTATCAGATTCAGTGGACCCTCTATCACATCTCTGTTCCTCAATATGGCAAATGTGTTGAGCAGAATAGCTTATTAGGAACAGCAGAATAGGATCACAAGTATATACTACAACATATCTTAAGTTCAGTCTAAACCCGACAGAAATGACATTATTTTCATCCTCAAAGGAGACAGAAGTGATTTTCAATAGAAAGTTTATGCTCTGGTACAAGGTTTACATCAAGGTCTAAGACAAATAACAGCAAATGTCAGGTGATCTCATAAATATTTTATCATGAATCCACTTCTACATAAACAAACTATCACTTCTGTGGAGGTTCTCTTTATCATCTATCCACTTTAAACATGTTTTTTCTGTTGTTCAGATATTAGACTTTATTAATTACAAATCAGCTGAAGAGGGAGTCTTTGCTCTCCCTCCATCCTTCTCTTCTTCTCCTCATCCTCTTATCTATACCCTTCTCCCGTAACATGCCTTGCTGTTGAATATGCCATGGGATCTCTAGTGTACATATATAATAAATTTGTTGCTGCTGGCCCTTCTTATGTGTACATACCTTACAAAATGGCTGCTGCTGGCCTTTCTTATGAGTTGCTGCTGGCCTTTCTTATGTGTTCTTAATCTTGTTTCGTTGCAATCATAACTGTTATGTATACATGGCTCCACAAAGAAGGATGTGTATTTGGACATGGATGACATCACTAGGCTAGATAACATGTAGAACACCCCACTCTGATCTCCAGCTACCAGTTAGTCCACCACTCCTTCTCCAGAATGGAGTGTGAAGAGAACCCTGTCAGACACCAGCTATTGTAAAATACCATGCAATTATACTGTACAATGCTTTCTTCACGCTATTGATAGATGAATATCATCTATCCAAATTGATATTATCCTTCTATTTAGCTTGCATTTGATTTCATATGTCAAATAGGATGTTCATCGGCGAGAGGGGGGAGGGGAAAGAGTCGCGCATCAAATTGGACAGACTTTCAAGATGCAAAATTACTGGAGTTGCTTACAGAACAATATGATAAAAATAATATATCAGATGGGACCTTCAAGCCTCAAGCATGAAATGAGTGCGTGCCAAGGTTTAATGCAGCCACAGGTTTAGATTATACTAGGCACCAGCTATACAATCGTTGGAAAAATTTGCGAAAAGTTTATGGGTTGTATGACCAATTGACGAGAAAAAGTGGGTGGGGCTGGGACCATGATGCCCACATACCTGTGCCAGGATATGAAGGGGCATGGGAGGAGTTGCTGGAGGTAATTAAATATTTTCATGGTTAATTGTGAAATCTATTTAGGATGTCACCTTTACACATTATTCACTCATTACTTTATTATTTTCTCATCTCAGAGATGTCCTGAATATAGGACCATAAAGGGCAAACCCTTCATGTTCCTAAAAGAAATGGAGTATTTGTGTTCGACTAACATCGCTCGGGCGGTAGACTGTGAAGGGAGTGTTATCCGTCAGGCCGTACCAGCCCAATCTCACCCTTCTGTTGAAGATTACTTAAATGCGCTAACCGGGGGAGTAGATATTGAAGGGTTGCATTTCAGTACTGATGGCTCTCTTGATCCCAGTGCACCTGGTTACCAAGCGCCGGCTCGTACAAATAATGCAACCCATACATCAATAAATCTACCGACGCAGCCAATGGGCCTTGAAGGTACATCCAATTCAAAGAGACGGCTTTCCGGAGTTGGCTCACATCCACGTTCCAAGAAGATTGGGGATGAATCCGTGATGGCTTTTGCTACTGCCAGTCGTGAGTGGGCAGGTATGATGAAGATGCTATGTCGGGAACAACCAGGTGATGCATCTGGAACTCCTAGTGGAACGAGTGTTGAAACAGTCCCCACAGTTCAGGAGTGTATTGCAGCGTTAAAGGCTCTCCCAGGGCTCAACCGTGCAACCATCGTCAAAGCATTTGACCTCTTCAGTGAACCTAAACATAGGACTCTATTCATGTTACTTGCCGAGGATGATAAAGTGGATTGGGTCCATCTTCATACAATGTAGGAAACGGCATTGGGTAGTGGTGTTTTGTAGCGGCATTGTATAATGAGTCCTCTAGTGATATGTGTCAGCAATAGTTGTTGTTAGTGATGTCTTGTCTATGGAGCTCTTTTGTATGAGTATGTCTACTTTTCATGGATTTTTCTCTATGACCTCACACACTTGTGTTTGGACTTATGATGTCCGCACTCTTGTAACTTATCAGGTTTCTGATTTCAGTATCATGTTTACAGCTTAATAGGTTGTATGTCATTAAGAATGAATTCTGTCGCTCTCTATATCTCAAATGCAGGTCAGTAAACTCTGGGATGGGAAAGTATTGTTGCTATGTTGTTTGGATAGGACGTCAACCGGGCATATACCTCACATGGCCAGAATGTTATGCTCAAGTACATGGGTATCCGGGGGCTCGGTACAAGGGTTTTCAGTCTATGGAGGAGGCCCAACATTCATATTATGCATATTTTCGAGGGCTCTCCAATAAGTCTACGACACTCCATCGACCGCAAGTCGCAACTCTGCCACTAGCACCAACTGCTAATCCAAAACCAACTGGCAACAAGTCTATGGAGTTATCCTCTACGTCCTGTATCATTATTGGACTTATGTTGTTACTTGTACTACTGTTATTTCTAATACTTGTAGGTGTGTTTTTCATTCTTATCGTGCATCACTAATTTCAGTGGTGACAGTATTTCGTTATGTACGTGTTCAAGTATGTGGCTGTTCGTATTTTCACAAGGGTTTTCATGTTTTTCACTTTCACAATTACATCAATGAAGAATGTATCCAAGTAACATGATATTGTACTTGTATGTTGTAGAATTTAATGAGGTACTTATGGAATTCATTCAAGTGCACAATCAATTACACAATGACATTGCGGAGGCTATTGTCGAACAGATTGAAGCAGAAAATGCACCTGTTGTTCCAAGGCGACGGATGCATACGTCCTCATACAATGGTCATGCAATGATTCATGATATCTTAAATGGACATGAAAGAAGGTGCTACAATATGTTTAGGTTACACCCCACTATGTTTTTTAAACTGAAAGACATGCTAGTGAGTAGGGGTTTGTTGAGTGACTCACGTCATGTTACTGCTAATGAACAACTTGCAATGTTCTTGTATACTGTTGGGCACGGTGTTTCAACCGGTGCATTATGTGAGACATTTCAGCACTCCTCCCAAACAATCAGCTACTATGTGAATCGTCTTGCACTTGCATTGGCATCATTGAAGAACGATTTCATCCAACTCCCAACACAAACAAATGAATGCCACCCCTACATACGTGACAAGGACATGTTCTACCCATTTTTTAAGGTGAGTTGTATGTGACGATGGCGTTTTCTAATAATGCACCTTCAATAGACATTTGACAATACGTTTCAACTGCAGGATTCATTGGGTGCGATCGATGGGACCCATATTCCTGCAAATGTGCCGGTTTGTGACCAAGGTCGCTTCCGCAACCGCAAACAATGTATTACACAAAATGTAATGGCTGTGGTATCCTTTGACAAGCTATTTCAGTATGTTTGCGTTGGGATGGAAGGTTCAGCTGCCGACATGAAGGTCCTAAGATGGAGCATAGACGAAGGAGGCTTCACTGTACCTCATGGTAAATATTATCTAGTGGATGCTGGGTATGCGAACACCCGATCATTTTTGGCTCCCTATCGAGGTCATCGATACCACATATCCGAATTTCGTGGTAGACGGGGGGTGCCATTTGCAAACAAGAAGGAGAAGTTTAACCATCGCCATGCTCAACTCCGGAATGTCGTGGAACGTACCTTTGGTGTGTTAAAGATGCGATTTCAAACGTTGCGTGAGGGAAATTGTTATCCTTGGTTCATACAACGGAAATTTGTACTTGCATGCTGTGTAATCCAAAATTTTATACGTCGGGAGCAAGGGTATGACTGGTACTTCAATAGGGTGGCAGATGCTGATGTGACAATTGAAGAAGCTGGTGATGTTGAGGTCCCACTTGACATACCTCTTAGCCAACACGATGTTGCAGCTGGGGAGCATCTTAGAACCCACATTGCTGATGCAATTTGGGCCGGCAATAGATAGGAGTACTTGTTTTTGTGTTGTATGCATGAATGTATTTGCAAACTTATTCTTGCGCTTTGTTATTGTATGTTTCACTCGCAAACCATCATTTTCATAATTATGCTTAATTTGCAAACTTTCTCACAATTATGCTTTGTTATTGTATGTTATTCAGTCTGCTAGTATTAAACCAACACATGCTCATTTGAACATATTACAGGTAGTTGAATATGGTTACAATTAGGCTTGTTACCTGTCATATTGTGTATATCTGCTTCTCATTGCCTAGTTTGTATATTGAACCTGCACATCAATTTTATGTAATAACTGGTTATGTAAATGCAGGCCGTTCATACCTTGTTCACGACAGTTGTTTCAGCCATATTGGTAGGGGGATGGGCAATGATGCAATCCCTGATGTCTGATAATAGCCGCACTGGAGTGAATGCATGTGCCATTGCAACATGGTGAATACCATTATACAACTGTGGAGGTTCCTAGGAGCATATATGTTGTATGGGTATGAACTATGAGGGCTGGCACATGTCTCACTCTTGTGAATTGTATGATTGTTCAGGCCGATCCTGAGCCCAATATTGCAGAAAAGGCAAACCTTCACACATTGTCAATTTTACATGACTATTTAACTCTCTCTCCCACCGTAGTACATGGCTCGCTGTTGAATATAATGTGATATCTAGTGTACATATATAATATGTTGCTGGTGGCATTTCTTATGTGTACATACATGGATGTATGTAGTTTATTTACCTTCAAAAATGGATATCTCTAGCTTGGGTCATTGGACTTTGTATATCAATCTGAGTAGCTACAGTCATTTGATTCTGTCGTGCATGGGAAACAAATCTGAACAACCTTTGCACGGTTCTAAGGTTGTCGACCCCAGTGCTCAGCCTCATCACACGTCCAATCTCTGTATTATACTTGGTGTGCATGTGGACCATGGATGAGCATTCCAACCTGTTGCTTGTGCTATATATAGATCGTGCAATATATTTACTCCGATTGAGTTACTAAACCAGCACTTATCCTAACCATGTTACTCTGACCTGTATTATATTAACAGATGTGCTGTGTAGGATATGGAATATTTGAATTTCTATTTTGCAAGCCCTTCATACTTTGAACACGGCAGTTGTTTCAGCCATGTTGGTAGGGGGATGGGCAATGATGCAAAACTTGATGTCCCACCATTACCACAGGAGGCTGAATGCATACGTGCACTTCCTCTCAATGGTGAATATCATTATACAACTGTGGAGGTTCCCTGGAGCATATATGTTGTATGGGTATGAACTATGAGGGCCGGCATATGAACCCACTCTTGTCATTTTAATCTTTTTCAGGCCAGTCTGAGCCCAATACTATGCAAAAAGCAATCATTCCTTGTCATTAGTTACATGCCTATTATTTATTTGTCACTCTTTTACATGGTACTTTCGTTCAGTGTGACAGGATTAAGTTCTCTGGTTGTATGAAGGATCATATCTGTGTGGTCTTTTTGATCCTATCTGCTATATAGTCAGATCCCAGAGCTCAATACTGACACTTGCAATGTTAGTTTTCATGAGAGGAACTGTTGCATGCATCCACATGTCAGTGAACATGCTAGCTAAACATACATTTTACTTTGCTTGAGAGCATATGATTAATTAACTTTGCGCAGTCAGATTGAGCCCAAAGGGAAGATAGCATGTGCAGTTTGAGGGCATATGTGTTTTCATTATTCTACACAGTTGTTCAAACCTCTGAAAATAGGTGAGCACTTCTCTGATATATAGCTTGTGCAACTCACAGAACCAAGTAGCAGCAAATTACGACGGTCAGTTATGCCATTATTCAGTTCTTAAAATTAATTTCTGTATTTATCTGAATGCAGGTTTAGGTGACAGGTAATTTGCAAGATGGAAATGCACTACTTGAAGCTTCTTCTCACCGCTCAGGAATAGTTGCACGCTGCATGAAATGCCGTGGACCTGTTTGATTGATGTTGTAGTTTGTTGGCTACAGGAACTTTTGTAAGATGTTAGATTAGCAGGCAAATGTATATGGTGTCTGAAGTTGTATGTGAAGATTATGGCATTATGTATCTCTCTGAGCTTCATGTCAGACGTTGATTGTAATGTGATCTTTGTGTACATATATATGAAACTAAGTTTCTCTGATCATCTTCATGTGTATCATGTGTTGTTGCTGGCAAAATTTGAGAGTGGAAAAAAATGATGTACGTACATTATTTACCCTCAAAAGTGGATATCTGTGGCCTGAGTCACAGGACTTATTTGTGTATGAATGTGAGTTGATGCAGTCATTTTTGATTTTGTCGGCCATGGAAATAAAATGTATGTGTACACCAATGCTCAGCCTCATCACACGTCCAATTCCATATTATATGGTGTGCATGTGGGCCTTGATGACTACGGTGCAGACAGTGTGCTATATAGGGTGGTGCAGTATATATCCCGCAGATACAAGTGGTGCATGGTGCTCCAAGCCACAACAGTCAACGTTCTCATAAAGGGTAATTTGGGTATAAAAAGTATAGAGTAACCGTGTAATCCCAGCAGCTTGTCAAATTGTGAAGATTAACTCATCCTACTTGGCTTTAACCCAGCAAGAGTAGTGGCAGTTATCAAAGTGTAGGTAAGCAAACTCTGGAACTACCCTACCCACATTTATCGTAACCCATCAAAGCTAACCGGTTGTCAAATTCGCCCTAAGGGAGTAGACACAAAGGCTGGAGCAACCTGCTGCTCCATACCAGGGTGCGTCGACTCGAGGCCCAACAGAGGCGACGTAGACAAAGGAACGGGGCCTTCCTGCTACTCGATACCAAAGTGCGTCAACTTGTGGCCCAACACGGTTGACGCAGGTGCACCCGGGAGCGCCTCAGAAACAGGGATAGAGGTTGAATCTGGGCTTCCAGCAGAGTCATGGGGAATAGGAGTGATGTGCTACGTGTGTGATTTTAATGACAACAAAACTTTATATTTGTTGAGAAAGCATGTTTGAGATAGATGTGGAAACATGTTTGCATGGTGAGTTTAATTTGTCTTGAATATCAGAAATTCATGTTAATTTTGCCTTGTTAAATGTGTGTGTGCCAGTGTTCATACAGGAATACAAGAAGGTCCCTGGTTCATACCAAATGCTTCTTTGGAAGTTGACTTGACTTAAATTCACGAATGGAAGTTCTGACTTTGTTTCATGAATGGAAATTCAAAACACGTTTTAAGTGAGTTCAATGAAGCATCTTTGAGTAAACAAGTCTAACATGTTATCCATGATGCATAGACTTTGCTCCTCATGCAAATCTTTTGTTTAGTCTTGTTTTTCAGGTTGACTTTGATGGTTGACTCCTTTCAAGATCAAATGCCTTTAGTGAGGTCTTATTTACATGAAATCATGTCAAAATGCCTTTGTATTTGGATGCTTGAGAGATTCAAAGTTCATCAAATGCCAAAGCTTGTGACTTATATCTTTAAGGAAACATTTCTTGATGCTCAAGGATGGCACTTTAAACCTCCTCAAACCTAGAGGAAATTGGTAACATCTAACCACTTTGATTGCTTCAAGTTGATTTTGTAAAGATGGCTTGGTTGAGGTTTTCATGAATGAGAGTTTCTTCTTATCGAGTTTATTTCATCATGAACATAACTTCATTTGTTGTTTTGTCAATGGTCATTTAAAAACTTGGACGAGTGTGTTCATTGGAACATTTATGAGTGAAAGAAATTCATTGTGTTATCCTTGATGCACAAATGTTGATTCTCATGCAAATCAATTGATTCAACTTATTTTTAAGCATGGAAATTCATGGTTGATTTGGATTCACTAAAATAGGCTTTTCATTGTGTAAAGCATGAATGGGTCGACCCCCTCACTGAATGGGTTGACCCTTGGGTTGAAAACAGGCTAAACAGAAAGCATGTCTGAAGTGGGAAGGCCCAGTTGGCAACTGGGTCAACCCATTTACAGAACAGACTCTGGAAACAAAATTTGTTCTACGAGTGGGACGTCCCAGTTCCAGAGATGGGACGTCCCATCTGTGTTCTGCTTTTTGCGCGTGATTTCCATAGCTCTGCGAAACCTACACGTGTGGCATTCTTTTGGGCTGAAATTTTACCCCAATACCCCTGACCTATTGATACACATATGAGACACATTTTAGAGGGTTTTGGAAGGGATTTGTATGTCTTTTGGGGGCTTCTCTTAGTATAAAATGTCTTGTTTCGAATTTAGGAGTGGAGAACCAAAATGAGCTAACGTTTGTCTATCTAGCAGGAGAAGAAGAAGAAGAAGGAGAGGAGAAGCTCAAGAGAAGGGATTTTCATCTATATTAAGGTGTTTTTGGAGCTCGTGGAAGAAGAGAAAGTGAAGCGGATTGAAGAGAGGAACATGAGGACATTGAAATCGCAACCATCCGACAATGAGCCAAGAAGAACCGGAACATTCCAAGAAGGGGGAGCTTTATATTCGATAAATATTCTTTGTCTTAGTCTTTAGAGCTTATTTTGGGGTCATTGTATCTATTTGTGCACACTCTTCTAATTTCTAAAAGAATATTCTGTGTGGGTATTCGGAGATTTGATCTCCGAGTGTTTGTGTTGACACTTGTGTGTAGTTTTGTGCGGAGGAACTCCGTGTGTGTGTTTGGGGATTGTTCCCTGTGTGGTTGAGAGTTACCTCCCTTGTGTGTGCAGGCGTCGTCCTGCGTGTGTGTGTTGGAGCGTCACTCCATGTGTGCTGTCTTGTAGGGAGATTACAAGATAGTGGAAGTCTCACCGGATTTGGTGAAGGTGTGGACGTAGGGAGCCCGGTGTTGTCCCGAACCACCTAAAAATCTCTGTGTCACGTGGTTTGATTATGGTTTGCTTGTGGCTTGCACTTCTTCTATTTTAGTTATTCTCTATTCGAGGTATTGACACTGTGTTGCATAAACTCATATGTTCACATTATTATTAATCACACACGAGTGAGTCTTTAGTGCGTAATCCAAATTGCTATATCTTGTTCCTTGTTCAACTAAGCGCATAGGAATTAGTTTCTTATCCATCCATTGTTCATCAAAGTTGATCTTAATTACTTGAAAATTAGTTTTTAGAGGGCCAATCAATTCACCCCCCCTCTTGATTGCCGTTGCACCAGGACCTAACAAGGAGGGTCAACAGCTGACTCCGGCTCAACCGTGGCCTCAAGATCCCGCTGCAAGACGAAGAATCTATTGCCTTGATCCACACCATGTTCAAAATTAGTAGAAGGACCAGGACATGGCTTAAAGGCCATGCTAGCCTTCCTACGCTCAGGAGTCGCTTCTGGGGGCCGGGATGGAAGAATGTCCACCTTGCCCATCTTTTTCTTACAGTCAGCCTCCTGGTGGCCGATCTTGTGACAGAAAGGGCAGAGATGGGGAACTCTGTGATAATTAATAGATTGCCAGAAACCTTCTCCATCCATATCAATCCATAACCGCTCTTTGCGCTGAGCAGATAGATCAAGCTCCGCACAAGCAAGCGCCTTCGACGTATCAGTCATAGCCAAAGTATTATCATGAATACTAAGGACCGGACCAATGTTCCCTGCAATGGAACGTATCAAGTCTTCATGGTAGAAATTAACTGGGAGGGAAGGAAACCCAACCCATACAGGGGCCGATGCTAGATCTGCGTCAAAGTTAAAAGAGTGTGACCAGCGGAAGAAAAGAAATAGGTAGCCCTTAATATAAAGACTTTTCTGGATTAAAAGCTCCAGAAAATCAGCCTCACAACCCAGGCGAATCAGAATTTTCTGAGGATTTAATCTACTAATAATAAAATAACAAGTTACATTGTCACGCCCCGAGAGCGGAAGGAACCCGGAGACGCATGACGAGTTTATATTGATCATGTCAATCAGAGCGTTAGTGTATTCGACACAAAGACAGAGCGCGCAAGAGTAAAATAACCCAATCCTTTATTTCATCAAAACCTTCAAAGTACTTCTATTACAATCCTCTTAATGAAAGTGCTAAGACTCAATAAAATGAAAAAGTATAATGATTGACTCAAGAATAGACAAAACTAGATAATGATTGGACAGATGGAGTAGCTCTAATCTCTTCACTCTTGACCTTTCTCATCCGATTGAGTCTCGTCATCGGACTTACCTGAAAAAAATAAGAGAAAAATACTATGTGAGCGAATGCTCAGTAGGAATTATATCTCAAGAGCTAGCTTGCTTTAAGTAAATTACATGTTACATGAAATGCAATAAGCTATGCATGCTCGCATAAAACGACAATAGAGAATGTATAACAAGAGAGAATGAGTGAACTAGCAAGTCTTTTCAAGAACTCATGTTAATATAGCAAGACAATCAAACATGTGTATTTATCATGTCAAGTGATCAAGTCATGTCAAGAATTGGCTAGTATTTCAAGCAGGTAAATAATACCCTTTCCGGGTCACGTAAGTCATGTCATGTCAAGTCAAGTACGAGAACTGTGGAATGTCTAATCAAGCTAGTCATACACTTCGGTACAATGCCATACCGTGGTCATTACAACTCCCATGGGCACTAGTACTTTCGGGTGCTCCTCCTAGAACCAGATCGGGCCCTATATGCGCAGGTATTGATCATGTATTTTTTGACATCCACTATAGTTATAGCCAATATAGAATTCCAAAGGAATACGCTTGTAGGAACTTTAAGATAGATCAAGGATTGAACATGATATGTAAGGACGTACTACGATAGTAATGGTATAACCATGATTCGCATTAAAACTAGGTGGAATCGGCTCCCTAACTGGGTGCCATGATATTTAAGAATAAGCGCTCATATAGAGATGGTCGCTCATTCTTGGACATGATAAGCTAGATAGAATTGAGGTCCACAAGTATGGCACATAATTCATAAGAACATGAATGGCATGGTTTCCCATTACATTAATCTAGAATATTCTCATGATATCCAAATAGCATATCATGAGGGCCAATATACCATGTTACCTTAGAGTGACATGGTAATTAAGTAATGTCATAGGTTTTAATGGTACAACTTGCTCGACTGCCTTAAGGGAATCCAAGGGTAGCAGAGTCTTACGGAGGTCTCTATGATAAAATCACAAGTCCGAAGGAACAGAGTGTCCCGCGGAGAGTTCATCTATCACCGAGAAATAGTAGATAATCGATAAAAGAACGTGAAACATGGGACTATATTCACGGAATGGAATATAGTGCCGATATATATAACCAACCGACAGTGGGTTACGGAAATCACAAAAATCAGGAAAACCGTGAATTGACGCCTGAGCTTAAGTCTTCATTTTATGAATCGGCGCCCTTGTCAGGGTCGTCAGTTCAGTAAATGACGACTGTTCACTCAGTCGTTACATCCAGATTCTATAAATATTCAGTTCAATAAACATTTTCAGATTTCAGTCATTTATAAAAATGGCGACTTTCATTAAGACTTCAATTTTGTAAATAACGCCCTAGTTGGGGGCGTCATATATCAAATTAAAGGGCCGGGGGCATGTTGTCATTTCAATAATTAAGCAATTATGTCAGGCCTTTCAATTTTTTACAATTTATCACCAATTGGCGTCCGTGTATAGGGGCGTTCATTCAAATGACGACCTGAAGAGGGTCGTTATTTGTTGGTCATACGATTTGCACCGAACAGGTATAATCATAGACACATGATTTTTAGAGTATTTCCAATCAAGAAACTAGAGACATGTATAGATAGAGAAAAATAGCAGGAATTTTCTATTATGATCATGCATTAGTCTACATGTAAGGGTTTACATTTATTAAATTTTGAACATTGTATAATTATTAATTATCTAGGCAATTGACGACTGTTTACACTGTCGTTAAATAAAATAGCGCCTTAGACTGGGTTGCTAATTTAATTCATGCAGTAAAACAACGAAAACCTCAATCCAGAGCGATCTCTGCAATTCCTTACAGACCTATATGCATGTATACCAGCCTAAAATTATTAAATTTGACTTAACGCTTGAGAAAACCTACCTTGGGTGATGATTTGGTTGATGATCGATGAAGATCAGTGATGAGATATGCAATATTCCGATACTCTATTTCCAACAGAGATCTCGGCAGCGGTAGTATGAAGAAGAAGAAGCTTGGATGAACCAACAAGAGCAACCGCTCTTATCAATGGCAATAGCAGCACCCCTTCTATGGATCTACAGGAAGATGCCGGTCGCAGCAAGATGAAGAGTAGCATGTAACAGCCCCTTTGGAAGAATTAGAGAAGCAGAGGCTTCCCACGGCAAAGGAGTATCAGCAGGATGAAGAAACTTTGCGGTTTCCTCACGTCGCAGGATGAAGATAGAAAGAGCGTCCTTCGTGCAACATCAGGACGTCTTTGGTAAATAGGGTCAACATGGGTTCGATGGAGGGAATGGTATTTATAGGAGAAGGAATCCTACTAGGTTCTAGGAGTTCGATTAGGATTAGTATTTCCTTCGTAGAATCCTATTAAACGTAGACACCCCACGTATTGATCCTTTCCCTAATCAAAACTTACCTAGATAACATCCCTATTCGATCCAAACACCAACGGGTCCCGTTTGTAAATGACGCCTAAGGTTGGGGCGTTATTTCAATAATTGACGCATGTATACTCAGTCTTCAATTCCTTATATGACGCCTGTCAAGGGGGCGTCAATTATTAAATTAGCACCATTTGAGCGGTCTTTAATTAAATGACGACCTTACAGGAGGCGTTATTTATTTTAGGCCTTTTTGTTATATACTTTAAGTATATATATATATGAGTTGGGCCTTTATTATTGGTTTGAATCTTTTAATCTATTTAAGATTTTATCCCTTTAATTTACCAGGGTTGCTACACCCTCCCCCACTTAGAAGAATTTGGTCCCCAAATTCAATTGCATATATTTACGGAGGGTGCATGACACATACCTTTAGAATAAATCCGGGAATCGCTTCTTCATAGACTCTTCAGTCTCCCATGTGGCTTCGTGTTCTGAGCATTTACTCAATTGCACCTTTAGCATGGGAATCATTTTGTTCCTTAGGGTATGAACTTCACGATCGAGGATCTTCATAGGCTTTTGTTCATATGTAAGGTTCTTTTGAATCACCAGGTCTCCATGATCGATGATATGAGACGGATCGTGCACATACTTCTTCAACATGGATATGTGGAAAACATTATGAACATCGGACAATTGAGGAGGCAAAGCGATGCGGTAAGCAACATCGCCAACTCTTTCTAATACCTCAAAAGGTTCGATAAACCTTGGTGTAAGCTTGCCCTTAACACCAAATCTTCTTATTCCACGTCCAGGTGATATTTTGAGAAATACGTGATCTCCGACTTGGAATTCTAGATCTCTTCTTCTTGTGTCAGCATAAGCCTTCTGTCTAGACTGAGCTACTTGAAGTCTCTCTTTAATCATCTGAATCTTTTCGGTGGTATCCATTACCATGTCTGGGCCTAAGAGTTGTTTCTCGCCAACTTCATCCCATCACAAGGGTGATCGGCAACTCCTTCCGTACAAGGCTTCGAAAGGTGCCATTTGTATGCTTACCTGGTAGCTGTTGTTGTATGCAAATTCAACCAAAGGCAAGTGATCATGCCAGCTTCCTCCAAAATCAATGATGCAAGCTCTCAGCATATCTTCTACCACCTGATTCATTCTCTCGGTCTGACCATCCGTTTGAGAATGAAAAGCTGTACTAAAGTTAAGTCTCGTCCCCAACAAATGTTATAGACCCTTCCAAAAGTGAGAAGTAAAATGAGGGTCTCGGTCAGACACGATTTAAACAGGAATGCCATGTATCCTGACTATCTCCTTAATGTATAATGCAGCAAGGACGTCAATTGACCATCGGCTCTTGATTTGCAAGAAATGTGCCGACTTGGTTAATCGGTCTATGATAACCCATATTCCATCATGTCCTCCTCTAGATTTAGACAGACCATAATGAAGTCCATACCGATATCCTCCCATTTCCACTTGGGGATATCAAGAGGATGTAGCTTTCCGACAGGCTGTTGGTGCTCCGCCTTGACCTGTTGGCAAGTGAGACAGCGAGACACGAAGTCTGCTACTTCTCTTTTCATGTCGGGCCACCAAAAGGTCCTTTTCAAATCTTGGTACATTTTGGTAGATCCTGGATGAATGGTGTACCTTGATCTGTGAGCTTCATTTAAGATCTTCTTCTTTAGCTCTGGACAATCTGGGATGCAAGTTCTATCTCTGAATAACAACCTTCCATCTAATGCTAATTTGAAATTAGATTGCTCTTCTATTTTTCCCTTGATTTCCACCAATACTGGGTCATTATCTTGAAGTCCTCGTATTTCAGACAGTAATTCAAGCTGTATGCTCATATGTGATAGTATAACACACCGGCTTTCCATGTCCATGCTTATATTAAGTTTAGAGAATTGTTCTAGTAGCTTCCACTCTTGAATCATACAATTGGCTAATATTACTCTCGGCTTGTGACTGAGGGCATTAGCTACAGGATTACCCTTTCCAGGATGATATTGTATTGTGAAGTTGAAGTCCTTGAGATATTCTAGCCAATGTCTTTGCCTCATATTTAATTCCTTCTGAGAGAAGAGATACTTGAGGCTTTTATGATCGGAGTATACAGTGAACTGCACTGCGTATAGATAATGTCTCTAGATTTTCAATGCAAACACTACCGCAGCCAACTCTAGGTCATGCACTGGGTAATTCTTTTCATGTTTCTTGAGTTGTCTGGAAGAATAAGCTATGACCCTTCCTTGTTGCATCAAGACGCATCCGCGGCCAATACCAGATGCATCGGTGTAAACCTCGAATTTCTCTCCTTCAATTGGCAAAGCTAAGACTGGGGTAGTAGTTAGGTGATCCTTGAGAGCTTGGAAGCTTCTTTCACATTCCTCGCTCCATTCATAACGGATCTCCTTGCGAGTCAACCTAGTGAGTGGTACGGCGATCTTGGAGAAATCCTTGATGAATCACCTATAATAGCCTGCAAGACCCAAGAAACTACGGATCTCGCCAGCATTAGTCGGTCTTTCCCAATTCTTTACAGCTTCAACCTTCGATGGATCTACGGATAATCTATCCTTTGATATGACATGTCCTAGGAAAGACACTTCTTCCAGCCAGAACTCACACTTACTGAGCTTTGCATATAATTGATTTATCCTCAATATCTGTAATGCGATCCGTAAATGCTCCTCATGCTCTTTCGTGGTCTTTGAATATATCAATATATCATCAATGAAAACCACCACGAACTGATTTAGATGAGGCCTGAATATACTATTCATCAACTGCATAAAGGCTGCAGGGGGATTGGTTAGTCCAAAAGGCATAACAATAAATTCGTAGTGCCTATACCTGCTCCTGAACGCGGTCTTATGAATGTCCTCATCCTTGATTCTCAGTTGGTGATATCTTGACCTAAGATCAATCTTCGAGAAATACTTGGATCCAGATATTTGATCAAACAGTTCATAGATTCTCGGCAGTGGATACTTATTCTTAATAGTGAGATGATTCAACTGTCGATAGTCGATGCATAACTTCATGGATCCATCCTTTTTCTTTACGAACAGCACAGGTGCTCCCCATGGGAAAGTGCTTGGTCTAATAAATCTTTTCTTCAGAAGCTCCATCAATTGTTCCTTTAACTCCATGAGTTCAACAGGGGACATCCTATAGGGTGCCTTAGAAACTGGACCAGCACCAGGGACCAAGTCGATGGTGAAGGCCACTTCTCTTTGTGAGGGTAACCCAGACAAATCTTTTGAAAACACGTCTGGAAACTCTTGCACAACAGGGATGTCTTCTAGCTTAGTCTCCTTAGTTTTCTTAATGATGACAAAAGTAAGGAAAGATACACATCCTTTCCTTATTAGCTTGCTAGCTCGAAGAGCCGATATAAGAGGTGACTTGCTCCGACTCTTTGGGCTAGTATAAACTAGTTTCGGGAACTCCTTGAAAGTAACCTTGCTGTTACGGCAATCAACAGTTGCCTAGTACTTGGATAACCAATCAGCTCCTAATATGATATCATAGTCCTTCATATCTAGGCATATGAGGTCGATAGGGAGGTTTATTCCTTTAACCAAGACTTCACAATTTTGGTAATGGTGAGCAATATCGGCCTCGTTTCCAAGAGGAGTTGAGATAAATAATTTTATCCACTCCGGTTCCATAGGTAGCGGGTCAGCAAACTTCTTGGAGATAAAAGAATGCGATGCACCAGTGTCAAATAAGACATGTGCAGACTTGGAACAAACTTGCAGCGTACCTTCCACTAGTCCACCCTCGTCTTAATCTACCTCCTTAATAGCTTGGAGACATGCATTCTTCATCACCGGGCATTTTCCATCACCGGCTTGATCATTGAGCAACGGGCAGTCGGGAATCCGATGATCACGACTCCCACAACGGAGACAAGCTCCAAGTTTTCTCCAACATTCTTCGGCCTTATGTCCGGCATTGTCACAGTGTTTACACACCACTTTAGAAGGTGTGGTGGTGATGGAGAAAGGTTTAGTCTTCTTGAGCTTTTGCTCTTTGGGAGGGAGTACCTCCATTACTTGGACTTTTCTTATTGAAATTGGGTTTGAAGGAACCAGAACTAGTGATCTGTTCCTTCTTATCTTTCCCATGAATCCTATCAGATAGCTCCGTGGCATCCTCGAGTAACTGGGCTCATCGTATCATCTACGAATAGACTTGTATGTCCATCGGCGCCAGTTGTGTGATATATTGGGGCCTGAGCCCATTAAGAAATCTCCTAGCTTTCATCTTCTCGGTACTGACTAGATGTTTAGCATACCGGGACAACCTAGAGAATTATGCATCGTACTTAGTTACCAACAACGATCGTTGCTTAAGTGCGGCGAACTCGGCAGCTTTCTTCTCTTGGACTCGGTAGGAGAAATACTTATTGTTGAAATATTCCATAAATTCTTCCCAAGTAACTTGGCCTTGCTCTAAGGTGGCTTCTACTAACTCCCACTAGCATCGGGCGTCTCTCTCTAGTTGAAATGTGACTAATAAGACCTTCTCTTGGTCCGTGCATTGCATAACTCTAAAGATACGTTCAGTCTCTCGGATCGTGCTTGGCATCATCCGGATCAATGGATCCCATGAACTTAGGAGGGTTCATGTTCTTGAAACTTTGGTGGAGGTTTCCCGCTCCACGGTGTGTACCACCTTGTGCCACCTATTGAAGTGCCTGCGTCATGCCTTGAATAGTACGTTGCATGTTATGCCACTGAGCACGTTCGGCAGCCATTGTCCTATAAGGATTTTAGATAACTAATTAATATGAGATTCGACCAAGAATTGAGTATCTAGATTTTCTTAACCCATGGTTCTACCCAATATCACTGGTTAAAGGTTTGAACCTATCCTTGGACTTGGGTTTCCTAGGAATTGAATATCCTAGGCTTTGATACAACAAAAACTGTCACGCCCCGAGCGCGGAAGGAACCCGGAGACGCGTGACGAGTTTATATTGATCATGTCAATCAGAGCGTTAATGTATTCGACACAAAGATAGAGCGCGCAAGAGTAAAATAACCCAATCCTTTATTTCATCAAAACCTTCAAAGTATTCTATTACAATCCTCTTAATGAAAGTGCTAAGACTCAATAAAATGAAAAATTACAATGATTGACTCAAGAATAGACAAAACTAGATAATGCTTGGACAGATGGAGTAGCTCTAATCTCTTCACTCTTGACCTTCCCCATCCGATTGAGTCTCGTCATCGGACTTACCTGAAAAAAATAAGGGAAAAATACTATGTGAGCGAACGCTCAGTAGGAATTATATCTCAAGAGCTAGCTTGCTTTAAGTAAATTACATGTTACATGAAATGCAATAAGCTATGCATGCTCGCATAAAACAACAATAGAGAATATATAACAAGAGAGAATGAGTGAACTAGCAAGTCTTTTCAAGAACTCATGTTAATATAGCAAGATAATCAAGCATGTGTATTTATCATGTCAAGTGATCAAGTCATGTCAAGAATTGGTTAGTATTTCAAGCAGGTAAATAATACCCTTTCCGGGTCACGCAAGTCATGTCATGTCAAGTCAAGTACGAGAACTGTGGAATGTCTAATCAAACTAGTCATGCACTTTGGTACAATGCCATACCGTGATCATTATAACTCCCATGGGCACTAGTACTTTCGGGTGCTCCTCCCAGGACCAGATTGGGCCCTATATGCGCAGGCATTGATCATGTATTTTTCGACATCCACTATAGTTATAGCCAATATAGAATTCCAAAGGAATACGCTTGTAGGAACTTTAAGGTAGATTAAGGATTGAACATGATGTGCAAGGACGTACTACGATAGTAACAGTATAACCATGATTCACATTAAAACTAGGTGGAATCGGCTCCCTAACTGGGTGCCATGATATTTATGAATAAGCGCTCATATAGAGATGGTCGCTCGTTCTTGGACATGATAAGTTAGATAGAATTGAGGTCCACAAGTATGGCACATAATTCATAAGAACAAGAATGGCATGGTTTCCCATTCCATTAATCTAGAATATTCTCATGACATCCAAATAGCATATCATGAGGGCCAATATACCATGTTGCCTTAGAGTGACATGGTAATTAAGTAATGTCATAGGTTTTAATGGTACAACCTGCTCGGATGCTGTTTCAGCGTTTTCTTTCTTTCCCTTTTCATTCGCGTATCGATCAACCATTTGGCTAACTGGTAGTCAACTGACTGATTGACGACGCGGGCGTGTCAGTCACATGAGTGAAAATTTTATTGTGCGCTCATTCTGACCCATATCGGGCGAATGTGAGGTTCGGTCGGGACCAGCAGTCCGCCATACCATAAAGGTTATGGCGTTAATTACATCCCCCACGAGGAGGGAACACCTTTGATTAATTACCGAGATAGCGGGCCGTCGAAGCCGGATTAAAAAGAGCTACATGATGATTATAGCAATGACAGGCAGGATGCAAATATTTATCGTATAGCAGATGTATAGTTCATGGAATTATGGACCCTCGGTACGTGGCAGAGGATGTAGGTCCGAAGACCACCATCGCGCATGACGAAGACTTCCGGCCGGGCGTAACCCGGTCTTCTGTCGATGCCATTTGATATACCCAAGGATCTATGCATGCATGCACATAAGACATCCACACCTAGATTATACATGAAGATAGTGTTATGAAACGGTGGCGGTCAGCCGCATTTATTACCCCTCGTCGAGAAGAGGGAGAGCAACACAAGTATAATAGCGAAAGCAAAACGCTTAACAGATCCGACAATGAGTACGATGATAATATGATTCGGGCTCGCTTGGCCATCCTTTTTATTCACCAATTACGGCTTATTGACATCGCCCCGAAAGATGAGACTTACCCGGGGTGAATGAATCACTAGAGTGGCATGACGCTTCAAAACCGGGGTGACTACAAGTGTATAAGAACGCTTACACGGCGCGGTCACGCGTAGGTATAGGGGTTAATACGGCGCGGTGACCATGTGCATTGAAACGGCGCGCAAGGGCTTGGGGGCGCGCCGGTTTAGGGCGTGCCGGAAAGGCGCAAAGAAAAAAAAGTTGGAAATGAGTGTGGGGTTAATCCGGCGCGGGGGGGGGGGGGGTACCGCGCCGGTTTAGGGTTCGCCGGTTAAGACCGCGCCGTATTAAACCTGTTTTGTTGAATTATGAACCTTTTTAAGTTTATTAGACTTCATGGGACCCTTTCTTGAGTTGTTTGGGCCAGATGATTGGTTGATTGGAGTCCATGGCCTTCTGGAAATGAGGGGGAGGTCAGTGCGAGGTTCATACTCGAGCACTGAGTTGATTCGATTCGGAGCGATCATTTTATTGACATAATTATCTGGAGTCTGTCAGAAATTTGACAGCATCTCCCCTGATCAAACAGAGTTGCAGGGGAGAATCGGGGTCATACTCACTAATGGAGCAAGCCCCTAAATCACCGGTCTGCCCAAAGGCGGCCAGCATACCCCACTGGATAGGATACCCCGAGGACAAGCCTGCTAGGGGCACCAAAGCTCCATGGGGGAAGAGACAGAAGGGCGAAGTCACTGATGATGAGGACGACACCCCGAGGGCTAGCCTACGAGGGGTGAAGGACTCGCAGTCAGTGATTCGTCCCATGGAGGGACTGACCATTGGGAGAGTGGGACTCCGAGGACTAGCCTACAAGGAGCACACACCCCCTGGTCTCGATCGGGCCCTGGTCTGTCGGGGTTGAGTTCGTTGACCCAGGCTCCCCGTCATTATCAGCCATGGCTTCGAGAAGCGCCTACCACGAAGAGGTAGAGCCCTCAGTCACCCAGCAATTGCAGGAAGTAACGGGGAATGTCCCCCTCCCCGGGTGATCAAAATGACGAGGAAACCTCGGAACGATGCAGATGACCGTGAAGAACGAGTGATAATGGCATAAGTTAGACAGGCACGCAGTAGGGGCATATGCTCGAACAGCTAGAAAGCAATGTTCAGGGAGGTAAACCCTGTGTGGAGCGGCCAGAGACACGCGCAGAGGCACGGCTCCCTCCGAGAAGAAAAGGGGTGCGAAGACCCCTGCATCAAGCATAACAACACAAAAAAATGAATCAAAGAAAAGCCCCCGGGGAGGGGTGTTTCTATAGCCCGCGATGAGTCAGGGCACAATGCAACCTTCGGAGGAACCAAGGTTAGAGTGATGCAGAGAAGAACTCAGATAGACGTGTTAGCATAGATAGAGAAAGAGAGGGGAGGATCATTCATCCGATTCATTGATTCAAGCATTCACACGCACGCACATACGTTGCCATTCCAAAAAAATGGGAAGGTTTTAACATTTACATAGCGAGAGTACAGCCCCGGCACCATCACTTGATCACCGTTCGCCGACAACAGAGACAGAAGACATTCACGGTGCGATAACGGAGGAAGAAAATCAGAAGGGATCGCGTAGAGGGGGGAGGAGAATCGACTCATTTCATTGTCACTCCTCCCCCCCTCGCTTACATTCGACGGATAGGAGTTTCGAGGAAGAAAACTACGGAAAATAGGAGAAGATCAACGCCCGCGCCCACCTGTTCCTGAAACAGAGTATCGCAGCCGAAGAAGATGGCCGGCGGTCACTGCTCCCGAGAAACCTTCACTCTCTGTACCTCAAGCGAAAAAGGAAGCCCTCTCCTCCCTCTCGAAAATGATCAGAGGGCTGACAGCCGATCCCCCAAAAACTATCTCTGCTCTCTTATTTCGAATAGCCATCTCTATATATACATGATCGAGCCCCAAGCCTTGTACGGCGTGAAGAACTGCGCGCCGGGAAAGGCTTCATGGGCCTTTGCGCGCCGGAATAGCCAAGCCATGGGTGGGTTTCAGCGTGCCGGGATAGAGGGCATCAAGCTTGGGGCGCGCCGGTTTAGGGCGCGCCGGGCTAATGCTCCTCGTGGGCTTCGAGCCAGTTGGTGAGCCCGGGGATGATTCCGGGGGTCACCGTGAACATTTATCTTGCCAATGCTCCTCGAAACTTCGACGAGATGTCTTGTAGAAGCTCCCCGATTGACGTACGGTCATTCTCGAGGTTCCGAATAGCTTTATCTTGATCGTACAGGCTTTCTACCGGCACGGCCTTCGGCTCTACGCTCCATGCTGTTGGTCCGGCCTGGCTCGTACTCAGAGCTTTCTAGGAGGTTAGATAGCCGGGAGATAGTTCCACCTGAGCCGGGCGATCATTCGGCCACTAATGGGCCCATCTTGACGGGAAGCCGTGCCCATGCCGGGCGATCGGGATCTTCCGCCGTCAGATCTTTCAGTTCTCCGTTTCGGGAAGCCGGGGGGACTCCTTTACCCTCGGGAGAGCCTTTCATGAGGTGGGTAGCCACCGGGTAGACCGTCGACCTTGGTCGGACAACGGGTGTAATGGATGCAGCACGACAAAGTCGATGCCGGTTCATTGGGCAGGCTTGGTCGCACTGTCGGTTGGTTGTGGATTCATCTCGGCTCTCTTGAGGTGAAGTCCCCGTATCCATACGGAGTGAGTCGAGGCTCTGGCAGCTTGAGAAGTCTTCAATATGTTGATCTTTATCGGCTTCCGTGCTTCGGTGGACCGGGTCATTCATCTTTATGGCTTGGTTGCCGACGATCATATTTTAAGCGCCAACAAATGCCCCCCAGACGTGGGTGTTGCGAGCAAGGCACGAGTGCAGCAAGCTCGACGGATGAATTTCATCCAGACTGACCCCTTCTTCGATTGGCGGGTGCCTGGGATGGCCCTTAATTCGGCACGGACGGTAATCCGGCGCCGTTTGCGTTTTAATACGGCGCGAGGTTGCTTCGGCGCGCTCTTGGCCCTTTGGGCTTTTAATACGGCGCGGCCCTAGGTGTTTGCATGTTAATCCGGCGCCCCTTTTCCATTGACGCATGACTTCGGCACGGCAATCCTGGCGCGCCTTTGCTTACGGGTCTTCTAATACGGCGCGCTAAATAGCGCGCCGGTTTAACAATTGGGAGACTTCCCCTATATATTTCCTTCTCCTTCATTTTTTTCCTTCATCACTCCTCATTTGCAAGCTTCCCTTCTCTCTCCTCCCTTTCTTCCCTCCCTCTGGCGCCGAGAGCGGCGGTTTCTTCCTTCGGGTGAGTGTAGGTGCCGTCAATTTGGGTTTCAAAACCCTTTCTTTGGGCCCCGGGAGGCTTCTAGCAGGGCTTGCCCTCAGAGCTGTTTCCCCGGGTGTTCCTCTGGCCCCGGTGTAATGCCGATGGCTACTTTTTTAGGGATCGTTCCTCAGTGAACGCGTTCCCGCTTTTCTTCGGCAATTCCCTGTGCTGGGGAGACTCTGCCGAAATTTTGTCAGAAGTTCGCCTTTGATTAGCCATTTCCTGACGTTGTTTTTTGTTTGATATGCTCTTTTGCAGCTGTCATGGCATCCAGCTCTTCCTCTCGTGCCGTGGTGACATGGGAGAACGTTAATTCTCTCGACTGGGGTCACGGCCAGGTGGCCATAGTTGTGGAGTCTTCGGATTCGGAGACGGACACTGTAGACACCGGTCGTCTCCTTATTCTCGGGGGCGACTCCTTTCATTATAATAGAGAGGGCGTGACCAGGAAGGATTATCCCAAGGACAAGCACCTGATGTCCCTTCTTCGGCGCTTCAACCTTCAAGGGAAGCGGGATGTGTTCGCCGTCCGGAAGGTCGAGCAGGCTCTGCTGGTGGAGAGAGACAGCTTGGCCGAATGCGTAATGCGGGGAAGACCCATCTATCTCCCTGGGGAGGTCAGGAAGTGGAGCGTTGTGCTGGGGCTGCAAGACCTGGCTCCGACAGACGGACTGTTGACCAGAGCTCCCGAATTTGTACCTGCTCGATGGAATGACTCCGCAGGCAGAGTAGATCGGGAGAAGCCGATCTTTGGTTTATTCCTTGCCCCGTTGAGATGGGGATATAGAGATGAGTCATTCTTGCTGGATTACTTGGCGATTCACTTCAAGCACCAGATCTCCGTGGGGTGGTTTGCTGAGTTGAAAGTTACAGACGCCCACGCATTCAGGCCCGGAGCAGTGGAATTCACAGACTATGTGCTGCATCATTATGCTCCTCTTTTGACCAGAGCTGGTGTATATCACAGCGTGTACGCTTCAAGATATCGGTACCCGATTTCCCGAGGCTTGTGCTGTGGCATGATCGAGGTGTTTTGCCCTGAATACAACACCTTCTATACTTCAGAGGGGGAGACCTCCTTAGACTTGTGGAGCCTATCTCAGCTCAGCGGCCTGCCCATTGATGGAGAGCCGTATGAAGAAGTTTGTTGGCCTGACTGGTTGAAGGACCAGACCGGCGGTGACGGCCGGTATTTGGCGGGCTACGCCTATCGATATCTAATGAAGGCGTATCGCACCCTCTTCCATTCGTCGCACGACACGAGAGAAGCTCGAAAGCCGGGCGAGAAGCGAAGAGTGCGGATGGGCGCTTGGCTTCAATATTTCTTCCAGGGGAAGAACAAGTATGAAGATTTTCCTCCGATAGCACCGGTGGCCCAGAAGCGGAAGAAGAGGATACGACGCCAGGCCGCTTCGTCATCTTCTTCGAGAGGAGGGCAGGGGGAAAACCCAAACCCTACTGGTGTTGATGCAGTGACTCACTGTGCTGCATATTTGGTTTATTGGCTTTGTTCCTTTGCTCTCCCTCAGGGTGACGAGAGCGTGATCAGGGCGGAAGCCATATATCCAGCCTGTCTTATGGCTTGGGGTACCAAGCTGTCTCTTTGTCCAGTGGCCCTGTGCCTCATTTACAAGATGTTGGGAGACTTGCATAAGACGCGCCTCCCCAGAAGCCTTCGGACGGTTGGTCCGTTACATTTCTTTAATGCTTGGGTCTGCACCCTGTTCCCGGAGGCAGCTCCTCGGGCGTTACAAGCAGTTCCTCTGGTCCCGCGCATGATAGAGTTCGCAAGCACCGAGCCATCATTGCTAGCAGAGCAACTCTATGCCATTCGGGGTAAATTGACCCGTCTTCCCGTGGACTCGCCCGGGGTTCTTCATTTCTGGAGCTTAGCTGCTCACTCGAGCCCGTTGACGAACAGGACGAGGCAATGCAAGCTCTTTGAAACTGAGGAGTACATCCATCCGATTTCCCAAGCCAATTATACCAGGCCTATTCTGGAGCCGGAGTTGATTGATTGGGCACTGGCCATCAGGCCTAGTGTCCTCGTATTTCGCAAGAGCGGCATTCTGTGGCTGGAGCTGTATTACCCGTTCCATTTCAGTCGGAACTTTGGCTACGACCAACAGATTCCACATTCCTCTTCGCAATTTGCATTGCCCAACAGGCACAGGGCCGGGCAAACGTCCAATGACGACGCTCGGATATGGTGGGACTTTTTCCATCATCACGAAGACGTTTCTTTCCGGGTGCCCGCCCCCGCACGGTTCCCTCGCGTCACGCCTGAATACGTCAAGTGGTGGAATGCGCGAACGGGATTTTACAGAACCTCCCGGAGAGAGTGCTGGGCCGTGGCGGAGCACAGGTTCTTAGCTTCCCAGCCGGAGGCAGTTCTTGATATTGATGCTTCTTATTTGAAGAAGTTGAAATCTTGGACTAATACGGACGTGAAGGCCTATCTAGAGGCCCGCAAGCTCGTAAAAGGCCGCAAGACGAAAGTTGAGCTGAAGTTGCCCCCGATCAACAAGGATGATTATGTGAAGACCCTTCGGGGTTTATGCCGGGTAAGCAGTGAGAGGGTGATTCTCCAGCAACTCCCTTTGCCAGTAGAGGAGCCCATCGCGGCCGTGGCCGACTGGCATCCCGAGGTGGACAGGTTGTATCCCTATCGGGCTTTCATTCGCAAAGAGGACATGCGGGCTGACTTATATGCCAACACCCCCTGGCTGTTCGCACTCCTTCGGTCTCACGGCCTCTCGGTGGGTAGCTCCAGTGAAGCCATACTGGACCATCCTCTTCAGATCTCCTTCAAATATGCAGACAGGTGGGGGCTGGACCATCTGAGCCTGTATTATCTGCTGTCCTCCCGTGGACACGAGGACCTGGTGTTGCTAGCTGAGCCGAGCAAAAAGATCGGGGATCTATGCTGGCTCATTCGTGAGGCGACTTCGAGGGACAAGACGCCATCGCTATTTTATTGGCCTCTCTTCCCCTTTTACACGGGACCGGCAAGTAAGTTCTATCTTTTCCTTCAGGCCCTTCGGCCAGCTTTTTCCTTTCATTGTGGTTGTGTCATTCTCATCCCTTGTGCGTATACAGTCCGACCGACTTCGGAGGAGACCCGGCATTTCAGGGAGCTGATCATAAAAGCCAAAAAGCCGGCATATTTTGAAGTTCCTGAGCCGGCCCCGACCACGACGCCACTACCTCCTGGAGATTCGAGGAAGAGGACTAGGTCCCAACTACGGGAGGCCTTCGGGAAGGCGAAAGCGGCGGTGACCCGAGTGACACGGGCGCGCTGGAAGAAAGTCGCAGAGAAGGAATCGGCAACCAGGTCCTTCCTCCTGTTGTATCTTTTGAAGAGTTTGAGGCTTCTCGCGCAGAAGGGCTAGAGGCCGAAGGTAGGCTCTTCTTTTCTTCAGAGTGCATTAGCTTGTTTCGACCGCTTGGGGTGGCCCATGCTGACAGTTGCCGATACAGCTGCCGCGGTCGTCGGATCGGAGGCGACGGTAGATGTAGCGGCTAGGGACGGGGCAGAGGAAGTCCCCACTGCTCCCGTAGAAAGGGATCTGCCCTCTCCAACACCCTGGCGGGAGATGGAAGGTAATCTATAGTTTAGTTGCGATAGCAACGCAAATCTTCATATCTTCAGCCGTCTTGACCCCTTTTTTGCTATGAATTGTAGTCGATATACAATCACCATTGTTTCCGGGCTCGGAGAGCGCAGAGGAGGTGATCCCCTCGGGGCAGGGAGAACCCGCCCCTGAGGTATCATCTATTGCTGCCCTTGGTGTGGAGGGCACCGGGAAAGCTCCCGCCGAGGGTGATGCTCCTGCTGGCGAGGCTCCTACTTCGACGGCGGAGCGTCCTGAGAGAGCAGAGGGGTCTTCCTCCTCTGAGCATGTAGATTATGGTGGCGGCTCCAGTGACGAGGAGCCATCACTGCTTGATTTTGAGACCGATGATGCTGGGGTGTCCTCGGCCTATGAGAGTGACTATCTGACTTTCAGCCCGGCCCGGTTATCATGGGGCGGTCCTGTGCCGTCATTATCGCTTACGAGTGAGGAGGCTGGCGCTGGGGAAGCTGCTTTTAAAGACTTGAGCTTAGTCCCGGCCGAGGTAAGGACCTATCCAGGGTCGATGCTTACCATGCTTCTTTTCTCCTCCTTCTAGCCAAGTTTTAAGTGTATATATCTCCGATGCAGACTGAGGTGGCGCTGCCAACTATGACGGTGCAGATACCACTCCCGGCCCTGGGAACAGGCCAGGCGACTTTCCCGTCCGTCCTGCGGCCCATCGCATTGCGGTACCCAAAGGATCATGCAGCAGCGATGGTTCTAGTTGGTCCCGGAGCGCTCGTGGAAGTTGACAGTTCGGCGATAGCCGGAGACTCTCCGTCAAGGGAGGCTGCACAGCAGTCAGTTCTGGAGAAGGGTGGCTCTGCTGAGATAGAAGCCGGGGAGGTTATTGAGGGACGGACGTCCTCGGTGCTCGAGGTTCTTGTTGGACTCCCACCCCAGGGGGCCGGCAATGAGATTGTTATTGTTGAGGATCTAGCCACCGCATCTGCCGGTTCAGTTGTTCCCAGTGGTAGTGGGCTGCAGCTTATGCCGTCGTCATCCTCCGGGACGGCTGATGATATATGGGCTGCCGTGGATGGCAGAGTAGAGTTCGAACTGCCCGAGACGTCGCCACTTGGTCTTCAGTCCTCGAGTGATGTCGTGTGGCAGTTCCTGGGGACCCTCCAGCAGACCGTAACAGCCAGTAGGGATTTAACTTATATTCAGCTAAGGGGCTTGATAGAGCATCTGTCCCGCTTGCTGCTGGCCCTCGGTTGTCCCATGGACGACTGGACTCCATGGGTAATCCTGCTCCTGAAGTATGTGAACCGGAGGGAGTTCTTGGGCCGGGAGGCAGCTGACCAGCTGGCGGCCATATCATTGGAGCGGGCTGAAAACAAGACGGCCCTTATTTCTCTGCAAGAGACCGCGGCGAGGGCGAGGGACGAAGCCAACGCCTCTTTACAACGCCGGAGCTCTCTGATGGCCCGGATGACGGCATTGCGGGCCGAACTTTCCAGGATAGAGGCTGAACTTGAAGAAGTAGATAGCCTGGGGGTCCAAAAGGTTGAGGATGCTGAGATGGCTGAAGGACAAGCTGCTTCCCTGGAGATGAAGCTATCCGAGCTGGAGGCCACCGAGTTCAGATTGCAAGAACTGATCCGTAATCCCTCCCTGGGTATTCCTGTGCTGGAGGACATCTTCCGACGCCCTTTGCCGTAGTCTCTTTTCTTTATGTGCTCCCTTTTAATGCACCTTATGTATTCCAGGGCATGGCCCATGTAATCATGTGCTTTTTACTTCATAGTAATGAAAAATCTCCGTCCTGATTTTGAATGAAGACTCCATCTTGTCATTTTTCTTTTCATTTGCCCGTTGATTCTAGTCCGAGTGTATGGGTCACTAGGGCAGGAGAGCGCTCACGCCTTCAGGGAAGGGGTGAGGTGTTCACTCCACCGCGCCGCGACTTTTCTCGAGACTAGAAACGGCCTATGCCGGCCGAGAGTTCGGGGGACTCAGGAGGGCATAGTGAAACTGACGGATAAACGGTCCTGCCGAGAACGGCCAGAATCGAGAACGGGTAGCGACCGGTCTTACCGATGGTGACAAGGGTCGAAAGGGGTAGACAGTCTTGCCGATGGTGACAAAAACTGGATAGGTAGCGACCGATCTTGCCGATGGTGACAAGGGTCGAAAGGGGTAGACGGTCTTGCCGATGGTGACAAGAACCGGATAGGTAGCGACCGATCTTGCCGATGGTGACAAGGGTCAAAAGGGGTAGACGGTCTTACCGATGGTGACAAAAACTGGATAGGTAGCGACCGATCTTGTCGATGGTGACAAGGGTCGAAAGGGGTAGACGGTCTTGCCGATGGTGACAAAAATCGGATAGGTAGCGACCGATCTTGCCGACGGTGACAAGGGTCGAAAGGGGTAGACGGTCTTGCCGATGGTGACAAGAATCGGATAGGTAGCGACCGATCTTGCCGATGGTGACAAGGGTCGAAAGGGGTAGACGGTCTTGCCGATGGTGACAAAAACTGGATAGGTAGCGACCGATCTTGCCGATGGTGACAAGGGTCGAAAGGGGTAGACGGTCTTGCCGATGGTGACAAAAACCGGATAGGTAGCGACCGATCTTGCCGATGGTGACAAGGGTCGAAAGAGGTAGACGGTCTTGCCGATGGTGACAAGAACCGGATAGGTAGCGACCGATCTTGCCGATGGTGACAAGGGTCGAAAGGGGTAGACGGTCTTGCCGATGGTGACAAAAATCGGATAGGTAGCGACCGATCTTACCGATGGTGACAAGGGTTGAAAGGGGTAGAGACACTAGACGTGTATAAGTGGGATATCGGATGAAGACCCTCGCCCTGACCTTGGAAATGGCCTTTGGACGAAGGATGGTTCATCACTATTCACCATTCATTTTTATTCACATTACTGACCTAAGCGCCCTTTCGGGTTTTCACCGAAGCCAGCCCCCTCTTTCTTTTGCCCGCGCGCCCTTTCGGGTTTTCACGCGGCGGGGTACCCGATTTTGCCTGCGACGCCCTTTCGGGTTTTTGCCACAGCTGGGCTATAGCCATTTTTGCACTTGACCTGACATAGGAGCAAGTCTGGCGGGGTATCTCTATTTTTAACCCCAATTTCTTTTCTTTTTTTTGTTTTTGAATTCGAGATTCAGAAGAACTGGACCGCGGGAACGCTGACCGTCCTTGTCGATGAGGACAAGGGTTGGTCTTAGGTTTATTTCGTCGACACTGGTTAAATGTCGAAGCAAGGACGTGGCTTATTAACAAGGATGTAGGATCCAAGTTCAAGAGTAGAGATCGACCGTTCTCGTCGATGATGGCGAGAGTCGAAAAGGGTTTATTCGTCGGCGTATGCTACTGCCGAAACAAGGATGGGGTTGTCAACAGGGACGTAAGGTCCAAGTTGAGGGTAGAGATCGACCGATCTCGTCGAGGATGACGGGGGTCGAAAAGGATTTATTCGTCGACATATATCACTGCCGAAACAAGGATGGGGTTGTCAACAGGGACCTAGGGTCCAAGTTAAGGGTAGAGATCGACCGATCTCGCCGATGATGACGAGGGTCGAAAAGGATTTGTTAAAAGATTTACGGTGGGACTTTGATGACTGTCCCTTTCGGAGCTTTATTGGGTGGAGAATAGGAGAGGCATTTGGAAAATTACCACTTTACCGACTCAGGCGCCCTTTCGGGTTTTCGCCGAAGCCAGCCCCCTCTTGCTTTTACCCACGCACCCTTTCAGGTTTTCACGTGGCGGGGTACCCGATTTTGCCTGCGACACCCTTTCGGGTTTTCGCCACAGCTGGGTTACGGCCATTTTTGCACTTGTCCCGATATGGGAGCAAGTCCGGCGGGGTATCTCTATTTTTAACCCCATTTTTATTTTGACTTCTTTCTTTTCTTCCTTTTTTTTTATTCGGAATACGAACCGAGAGAGGGTAGCTTGATCGGGGCGAAATGCCGCTAACCAAGGAAAGGTAGCTTGATTAGGGCGGAGAGCCGCTAGCCAAGGAGAGGGTAGCTCGATCAGGGCAGAGTGCCACTGACCGATGAAAAGTAGTTTGATCAGGGCGGAGTGCCGCTAACCAAGGAAAAGTAGCTTGATTAGGGCGGAATGCCGCTAACCAAGAAAAAGTAGCTTGATTAGGGCGGAATGCCGCTAACCAAGGAAAAGTAGCTCGATTAGGGTGGACTGCCGCTAACCAAGGAAAAGTAGCTTGATTAGGGCGGAATGCTGCTAATCAAGAAGAAGTAGCTCGATTAGGGCGGAGTGCCACTGAACCAAGGGAGAAGGTAACTCGGTTAAGGCGGAGTGCCATTAAACCAAGGAGAAGGTAGCTCGGTTAGGGCGGAGTGCCACTAACCAAGGGGGAGGTAGCTCGGTTAGGGCGGAATGCCGCTAACCAAGGAAAAGGTAGCTTGGTTAGGGCGAAATGCCACTAGACCAAGGAAAGGGTAGCTCGATTAGGGCGGAATGTCGCTAAACAAGGAAAGGGTAGCTCGATTAGGGCGGAGTGCCGCTAGACCAAGGAAAGGGTAGCTCGGTTAGGGCGGAGTGCCGCTAACCAAGGGGAAGGTAGCTCGGTTAGGGCGAAGTGCCACTGGACCAAGGGGAAGGTAGCTCGGTTAGGGCGGAGTGCCACTAGACCAAGGAAAGGGTAGCTCGATTAGGGCGGAATGCCGCTAACCAAGGAAAGGGTAGCTTGGTTAGGGCGGAGTGCCACTAGACCAAGGAAAGGGTAGCTCGGTTAGGGCGGAGTGCCGCTAACCAAGGGGAAGGTGTTCCGACCGATCACTCGGGGTGTGTCGGATGCGCCGCATGATACAGCTTAATGTGTTTTCCGTTGAGGGGAGAGAACTGGATGACTCCTTTGTGGTCTACAAGGACGTAGGCACCCCCTTCATATACTCGGCGGACGATATACGGTCCGACCCAGTTTTCAACCAGCTTCCCTTTGGGGTTAGAGGCCATCACTTCTCTTCTTTTGACCATCACCGGGTCTCCTTTCTTAAACTCTCGACCCTTGACTAACTTGTCAAAAGCGCGGGCCATGCGAGCTTGGTAGAGTTGGATGTTTTGTTGCGCCCAGAGGCGTTTTCCTTCGAGCTCATTGAGCTCTTCCAATCTTCTTTCTGCATTGGTCTGCTCACCACTGACTAATCCGTGCTGGATGGCAACTCGCAATGAAGGAACTTCAAGTTCAATCGGCACTACAGCTTCCGACCCATAGACAAGGGAGAAAGGTGAACAGCCGGTTGGGGTATTGTAGATAGTACGATAAGCCCAAAGTGCTTCGTACATCCTTTCTTCCCAATCCTTTTTGTTAGACTTGACAGTCTTTGCCAGTAACGTGCACAGTGTCTTGTTAAAGGCTTCTGCGAGTCCGTTGGCTTGAGGGTTGTAGGGGGACGATGTCCTCCAGTCAATTTTGTATTTGTCGGCTAGCCGATAAACCTTCTGGTTTCTGAAATGGCTGCCATTATCAGAGATGATTCGGCTGGGGATCCCGAACCGGAATATTACATTCTGCCGGAAGAATCTTGCAACTAGTTCTCCCGTCACATCTCTTAGTGCTATTGCTTCTGCCCATCTGGAGAAGTAATCTGTAGCTGCTAAGATGTATTTGCATCCTGATGAAGATGCTGGTAACGGTCCTACCACGTCCGTGCCCCACTGAGCAAACGGCCAACTTGGTAGAGTGGGATGCAGTGGCACTGGAGGTCTCCTCGCCACATTAGCGTGTTCTTGACATTTCTGACAAGCCTTGGCAAATTTGCAACAATCATTAAACATAGTGGGCCAATAATAACCCAGCTTCTTTATCTCAATTTTCATTTTCGGGCCAGCCTGGTGTGCTCCAGCTGATCCTGCATGAACTTCTTGCATCACCTGTCCCGCCTCTGCTGAAGACAAGCAACGGAGTAGGACTTTCCTTCGGGCATCTGCCATAATTCGGAACAAGGTCCCGCTTCTCATCTCGTAAGAATCCTTGATCCTCAAGAGCTTCATTCTCTGTTCCTTTTCTTTTGGAAGTTGCTGGTGTTGAAACCAGCGTAGGAGATGCTCTCGCCAGTCGGGCTGCTGAACCCCTTCGATGACTGCTACTTCCATCTCTTGTTCGTCGGCCAGAACCTCTGTTACGCTGGGGACCTGTCGGCGGTTGATCACTGTTATATTCAGGCTTGTGTCTGGCGGGACCGCCAATGAACTGGCCAGCTTAGCGAGGGCGTCTGCCTGAGCATTCCGGCCTCGATTGATATGCTTGATGCTGATGAAGTAAAATCTTGACATCAGGCGAGTTGCCAACTGGTGATAGGGGAGGAGCTCTTGTTTTCGCACCTCGAACTCTCCTTCCAGCTGTTTTATAACTAGCATGGAGTCTCCGAATGCTTCCAGCATCTGAATTCCCATGGACAGAGCAATCTGCAACCCGATTATCAGGGCTTCATATTCTGCCTCATTGTTTGTGCATTGTTTGTTTATGGAGCAGGAAGTGTGCACCACTTCTCCTTCCGGAGATTTCAGGACTATACCTGCCCCTGCTCTGACCCTGGATGACCCGGTAGCAGAGTTTTCAATTCTGGAAGCGCCATCAAAGTATAGCTGCCATGAGGAAGGCTGTACTTGGGCGGCTTCTAGGGTTTCATCCTCGAGAAGTTCCGGTTCCCACGGGCTTTCCCCGGGCACTGGGTGCTCAGCGAAGAAGTCTGCAATAGCTTGACCTTTGATGGCCTTGCGCGGTACGTAGGAGACATCAAACTCCATAAGGATTACCGCCCACTTGCCTAGGCGGCCTTTGAGTGTCGGCTGGGACATAATATATTTCAGGGGATCCTCCTTGGACACCAAGCTGATTTCATGCGACAACATATAATGCCGGAGCTTTTTGACTGCGAAGACTAGTGCCAGGCAGATCTTCTCAATATAAGTATATTTCTCTTCAATTCTGACCAGTCTCCGACTGAGGTAATAGAGGGCTTGTTCTTTCCCTTCTTCATTGTTCTGGGCCAGCATTACCCCCAGAATATTGTGTGTAGCTGTTATATACAGTATCAACGACCGTCCTTTCATCGGTGCGCCCAATACTGGAGGAGTCTTCAGATAGTCTTTTAGCTTGTCAAAGGCTGTCTGGCAATCTTCATCCCAATAAAAGGGAACATCTTTCATCATCAGCTTGTGAAAAGGCTGGCATCGCCCTGACAAATTGGAAATGAACCGCCGGATATAAGCCAGGCGGCCCTGTAGTGACCTCAGCTCGGAGATGTTCCTAGGTGGAGGTAACTCCTGAATCGCCTTGATCTTTGCGGGGTCTATTTCGATTCCCCGATATCGCACAATGAAGCCCAAGAATTTTCCGCTCGACACTCCGAACGCACATTTCATAGGGTTCATTTTTAGCTCATGCTGCCTCAGCCTCTGAAAAACAATCCGGAGGTCTTGCAGATGATCTTCTTTTCTTATGGTTTTGACCACCAGATCATCTATGTAGCACTCGACCTTGTGGTAGAGCAATTCATCAAATATTTTGGTCATTGCGCGCTGATAGGTTGTGCCGGCATTCTTCAGTCTGAATGGCATTCTCTTGTAATGATAAATGCCTTTAGAAATTCGGAAAGCAGTATGGACCCGGTCATGCTCCGCAATCCAAATTTGATTGTAGCCGGAAGACCCATCCATGAACGACAGGGCTTCATGGCCGGTTGTAGCATCAATCATGACCTCGGTTATTGGTACCGGGAAATCATCTTTAGGGTAGGCTTTATTTAGATCTCGGAAGTCAACACAAATCCGGATCTGTCCATTCTTCTTTTTCACAGGGACGATGTTCGCCGGCCATGTGGTGTACTGATTTTCTTCAACAAATCCCACATCAATGAGCTTGTCAACTTCAGCACAGATTCGGGTGATGAGCTCCGGCCTCATACGCCGCGGTGGTTGCTTCACCGGCTCGGCTTCGGGGCTGATTGTTAGCTCGTGTTGTGAGACAGCAGGGTTTAGACCTGGCATCTCTTTATAAGTCCAGGCGAAGCAATCCCGGTATTCTAGCAGCAGCCGGATGTACAGCTCCCGTTCTTCTGGGGACAGTTGGGCGCTGAGGAAGGTGGGCCTAGGGTCCTCCTCATCTCCCAAGTTGACTTCTATTAGTTCATCGACTGTGGCTTGGCCTCCGTCTTCTATCTCCGGAGGTGCCGACTGGAGGTCAACGAAGTCTGGAATATCATCTTGAGGGTCGAGTACTTCGACTTCCTCGTCAGACACTGCCAGAGCTTCATGGGGTCCTCTTGCTTCTCGTGCTAGCGACTGTGTGGATGGATCTATTGACATATCCGTTGCCGTTGCAACTCCCGAGGGTGAGAGAACAGCTTCAGTGCTCGTAGATGAGGTTGCAGCCATGACAGGCCAGTAGTTGTTTCCCGCCGGACTCAGACAGCATATTGGATTTGCAGCAGAAGCTGAAGGAGTCTCGCCTTCTGGGACAGTTGTATCTTCCGCAGAAGTGGCTTTTCCTTTTCTGGTAGCCGGCTCCCCTTGATTGGAGTAAACCAAGGCCTGCCTGATTGGTAGAAAGGGTGTTGAAGTCGTCATTAGTATGACCCCTGCGGAGGGAGAGACTTCTGCTTCTTGAGTATCTTCGGCTTCGCTGCTGCTAGCCGTATCAAATGCGGCTTGAAAGGCCGCTTCTTCAGGAGGGACCTGCTCCCAGCATCCGCAGGAGATCAAGGTCTCCATTTGTTGATTCCTGGATAGAGCCAATTCAGCATGTTCTGCTTCCGCCGGATATTCATCAAAGGTTGCCCCCAGAGGGCTATCTTCAGTTGGATAGAAGGTGGAGATGGTATCCACCTCGTACCGCCCACTGTAATAGTAGTCTTCCAGGGTGAAGCCCAGACCCGATGTTGAGAGACACGTCTCATTTCTTTATCCAGATTTGCAGGATACCACATCTTCTGGAAAGCTTCCTTGCATTTTTGAGGTTGATCGGGAGGGATGTGTTGCTTTTGAAACATCCTGGCCGTCCGATCAGTGGTAAATGCCAGGCCCTGAACAGGAACCCGCGGGTTGGCTAGATCCTCAGGGAGGCTGCAGTCTGTGTCCTCCCGAGTGGGATGCTCCTCAGCTGTATAGAACAAGCTGTTGGGCCCATCTTCTTGTGTCACCTCCCAGGCTTTGAAAGGTTCGACAGTGGGATCATTGAGGCCGGAGACTGGCTTGGTGAGGCCGGCCGGGACTCCGATGCGGTCGTGCTGTCGATCAACATGCACTTCCTTAGCTTTGGGGTATAATGCTGGGGGTGTCACCCTGCCGACATTTCCAGAAGTCGTGATGTGGGAAACCACCATCGGCTTGACATATCCGCGCGGCGGTGGTGGATACCAACCGTCACCCGATTTGTTCTTCGATGCCCCTACGGGGGCTCCATCTTCAGAAACCTTCCGGGGAGACCCCGTATATAGGTTGGCGTCCGCCAAGTGACATTCAAACACCTCGAATGGGTGGATGTCAGCAAATATCCTCTCCTCCTTCCCCTGGAGGCTGTATTTGATGCATTGGTGGAGCGTGGAGGGCACCACCATATTTTCATGCAGCCATGGGCGGCCGAGCAGTGCTTTGTAGGAGGTGCGAGAGTCAATGATATGAAACTGCACCATTGTGGTGAAATCTGCCAGGGTCAGTGTGAACTCTGCCACTCCCATAGATACTTCACACTTTTGGTTGAAGCCAGTGATACGCATATCCCCGACTTTCTCGAGATGCACATTAAAGTGGTACCTCTCGTATATTCTATATGGCAGGATGTTGACTGCTGCACCAGGATCAACCAGAATCCGGTTCAGTTCTCTTCCGTTCAGGTGCCCTTTCATATATAGCGGCCTGTTGTGACTGGCAGTAGGTAGTAGCATGTCTTCTGGAGAGAAGGTCATACTGGCTTCTGGTATAGCCTCAGCTATGCAGGCTTCAAAATGAGCAGGCGTCTGCAGAGCAGTGATGATCGCCTGTCGAGTCTCTTCACTCAAAGAGAGAATTTCCCAGATCGTAAATCGAGCAGGGAGCTTCTTGAGCAACTTCATTATTCGGCTTCCAGCCCGGACATTGGAGAGCTTCATCTCTTCAGCCCATCTGGGCTTGGAAAGGCTTTGATTCGCGGGCCCTGACGGACCTGCTTCGCCTTCCTCGGACTTAGCACCCTCTTGACTGGCATCGGCTGTCGGGTCTTCTTTATTATCTGCTGTAGGGCAAGCCCCATCTGCATTTGCATCCTCAGTGGGTTGCGCTGGCTGCGGGTGAATGACCCCGGGCGTAGGGTTAGCCTCCTGACAAGGCTGCTTCCCCTTTGACATCTTCATGAATTCAAGGAATGAAGGGACTGTCTTGCCCCCAGTCTTGTTGTATAGACCTGACGGAGGAGGGATTTGGACTCCCTTAACTTCTGGCGGAGGTGTCTTGTAGGGTTGCTCCCCTCTGAATATAATGTTGTGATTGGGTGGCGGCTGGCGCCCCCATTTCCGGCCTGACCGAGTGGCATGTGCAACAGTTGCGGCCTCGGCTTTGCCTCCCCCAGCATGGGGTGTGAAGCAAATTTCTTCTTCTTCCTCTTCTCCGGGCAGGTTGAAGAGTGCTGACAGGGTATTACAGGAGACGACCTGTGTTTTATGGGCCCTAGTGGCCTTTCTTTTCTTTTTCTTTTGCTTTTTATTCCTTTTGGTTTCTGCAGGTGCTTGCCCCCAGAACAGGTTGCTCTCTTGAGGTGGTGCTGCTTCAGCTTCCTCCCTTTGCTTGAGTGAGAGTTGCTCCAGCTCTTGCCATGGGACGTGGTCCCGTACCAGCAGAGGTTTCAGTTCGGGCTGTACATATTCATCTAGCCCTTCAATTAAGTGTTGCAGTCGAAGGACCCCAAGATTGGTTTCCTTGATTACTGGCAGCGGAGTTTGTCTCCTCCTGTTAGGCGTATGTATTCTGACAGCTGTAGGTGGAGTGACCCATACGGGTGCTACCACTGGCGGAGCAGGCCGGGGTGTAATGCCACGGATATGTGCCCCCTCTTTTAGGCGGGGTGCCCTCTTCTTCTTGTGCTTCACAGGGATTTGCTGCCACCCCTGCTGCTCCTTCACGGGCTCCAGGAAATGGATTTCGTAGGTGCTCCGTGTGCTTGCTTCAGAGATCTCCTCAGGTAATGCCTGGTAGAGTGAGATCATGTTGACTGCTGCCCTCCTAAAAGGGGCTTCATGTGGCTGAGGGGGGTCTACTTTGTACTCTCCCAGCTCTATCTCATTTTTCTTCACCATCCCTTCGATGACGTCTTTGAAAACATAGCAGTCTTTGATTGGATGTCCCAACATTTGGTGGTAGGGGCAGAATCTTGGACTGTCTTTTCTTTTTAGGTCCTCCGGCCTCCTTGGTTCAGGCAGAGTGACCATATTGTATTCTGTTACCCAGTCGAACATGACTCGGGTCTTGTCTTTTGGAAAGGAATAAGCTTTCTTCATCTTGTCCCTCAGCGAAGGACCCTCTTTATCATCTGGAGCTTTCGCAGGTTGCGGGGGAGCCGCTTTCTTGCCTTTCTCCTTCTGTTGCTCGAACGCCTTGATATCAAGCGCATTCGCTTCTTTAGGTGTGGGGCGCCGTTCCGCCGCCTTGCCTTTCTGGGCTATGCTGGCAGTTGACGTCGGGACAGGCTTGGCAAGAAAAGCTTCCACCTCAGCTACCACATTATTCAGCCGGTCGAACGACCGTATTTCCATACCAATCATCTTTTCCAGGACCTCCCTCCTCAGATTTTGCTTACATATTTGCACAGCGTCCTCCTGATGCGGGGGCCGCTTACATCTCATTCCGAGGTTCCTCCACCTCTTGATGTAGTCAAGGGCTGTCTCATCTGCCCTTTGTTTTGTTGAATAGATCTCGGCCACTGTGACCTCCCTCTCTGTGACATGGAATCTTTCTCTGAACTTCCTTTACATATCTGACCAGTCATTAATTGACCCGGCCGAGAGACTGGAATACCATTCGAAAGCGAGCCCCGTCAGCGAGGACCCGAAGAATTTCAGCATGTATGACTCGTCGATGGCCAGATCACCCATAACGGTCATATAATATGCAATATGCTCTTTTGGGGAACCTTTCCTGTTGAATTTGTCAAATTTGGGCGGCTTGTTGACTCCCGGGGGAAGTCGCTTAGCCGCATGGTGTTGCGGATAGGGCACCCGATAGGCATCGAATGCGACGTAGTCGCCTTCGCTTTTCTCTGCGAGCTTCAGCTCGATCATCCTTTCCACCATCATCCGGTTCATGATCGTGGGGTCAATCGGTTCTGGATAGAAGTGTGCTGGCTGCAGGTATGGGGTGACCAGGGTGGTCGCCTGTGGAGGATGCAGCAGCGGGGGTGTTGGGTGCACCTGAGGAAGCACCGGAGGTAGCTGCGACTGAGGCTGTGGTGGCCGCTGTTGTGCTGTCGTCACGGTTGGTTCTGACGGCTGTGGTAGTGTATAAAGCGGAGGAGGGTCGTCTCGACGAGCCGCTCCCCAGGATGATTCACCCTGGACTTCGGGTGGTTTGGAGGCCGATGAGTGTTCAGTTTTCTCCATCAGCTGTTTCTTCAGGGAATCTATTTCCCGTTGATATTTTTGCAGCAGCATCAAGACTGATGGATCTATAGTGGTGGGGACACCTTCTGTTGTCTCCCCGGACGTACCCTCAGGCAGGATGTTGAGGAGTACGTCGTCTTCTTCTTCCGTCGTCACCACATTAGCGGTCAAGACGTGGGCTTTATCATCCCAGTGGAGGTAGACCTGGGGCTGTTTCTCTTTCATCATTGTCAGAAGCCCTCTTGCTGCTTCTGTCCTGTGGGTAGTTGGCCCCGGCCGTACGGCCAATTGAGCCAGTTCTTGGGGGTCTTCAGGAAGCTCCCCATATCGGCTGGGTACACCAGCCATGTTGCAAGTGGAAACCTGCATCCTTCTTCTTTGTCGATGGACCCTCCGCCTTGCTTGTTGCGGAAAGGTCAGCCTCTCGAACACAGAAATTCTTCTTCTTTCTTCCCGCTCGGGGAAGGCTTCATCGGCTTCGATCTCAAAGCCGTCATCGTATCCATTGTCTTCGACCGACGACATCCTCATTCTGTCTCTTATCTCTTCTTCATCTGCCGTTGATGGACAGTAATCTTCTTCAGTGGCTACTGTCTGCATCAGCCGCTGCTGTCCGAGTGAGGTGTTGCCCAATCCTCGGAAATAGCTTCTGACCAGGCAGGCCATTTCTTCTCGACCCCGTTCTTGATGTAGCACGGGGGATAGTGGTCGGCCTCCAGAAGGAGGAATGTAGGCCAGTCGAGCTCTGTCGGCTGGATGTTGGAATCTTCATCCCGTGACTGGGACGTTGGCTTGGCGGGCAGCAGCCCGGAAACTTCTGCGGCGCGGGGGATCCGCAACCACTTCTTCTTCATTCGTCGGGGACAAGCCCCTTTCTCTTCTCGCTCCCGCCTCGTCATTCATAGGACGGCGGCGGATGGGTGTCAGATGGTAGGCAGGTCGGGTCCGCTTGGGAACCCACACCTATTTGAACTTTTTCGGCTTGAGTGCCGAGCTTCCTTGGCCATAGGGGCCGGCTTCTTCTCTTTCTGCCCTCCTTCCAGCGAGGGCTTGATAGGTGTTGTGGACAGGGATGTTGGGGATGACTCGGTCTGGGGTCACCCATGCCGTGCGTCCATCAAGGAAGACACGCATGCCTCCTACCAGCATTGACTTCCCGGACTGAGAGACAGTTCCGGTGATCACAGCAATATTCTTGCGATCCTGGCGACGCTGACGTCCTCTAGAGCGTCTGTTGATGACAGTGGGGTGCGTCCCACGTACAACGTGGTGCACCAGGCAGCTAGCGGCCGGGGCCGGATTCTTGAGCGAACCATCGCAGTAGGGAGCCTTCAGAGGCTCCACTTCCTTCACGGATTCCTCGACAGGTTTCGTGGCTTCGACTTCCAGCATGTCGACAAAGGCCAACCCCAAGAAGTTGGGGAAGCCCACAGCAGGAGGAAAGCTACCAAATTCCATGGGCACCGCTAGGTACCCTTGCGCGTGTCTGGCGACTATCGACTGATCGAAGTCGACGCCAGCTATTCCATGAGTTGTCATTGTCTGCCTGCAAAGATAAACAGGAAAACAATCAGTAGTCTTTGAAAGGGCTTCGAAGCCCGAATATCTCGGCAAAAAGATGAAAGGTGACACCAGTCCCACCGGGCGTGCCAGACTTGTTTCAGCGTTTTCTTTCTTTCCCTTTTTATTCGCGTATCGATCAACCATTTGGCTAACTGGTAGTCAACTGACTGATTGACGACGCGGGCGTGCCAGTCACATGAGTGACAATTTTATTGTGCGCTCATTCTGACCCATATCGGGCGAATGTGAAGTTCGGTCGGGACCAGCAGTCCGCCATACCATAAAGGTTATGGCGTTAATTACATCCCCCACGAGGAGGGAACACCTTTGATTAATTTCCGAGATAGCGGGCCGTCGAAGCCGAATTAAAAAGAGCTACATGATGATTATAGCAATGACAGGCAGGATGCAAATATTTATCGTATAGCAGATGTATAGTTCATGGAATTATGGACCCTCGGTATGTGGCGGAGGATGTAGGTCCGAAGACCACCATCGCGCATGACGAAGACTTCCGGCCGGGCGTAACCCGGTCTTCTGTCGATGCCATTTGATATACCCAAGGATCTATGCATGCATGCACACAAGACATCCACACCTAGATTATACATGAAGATAGTGTTATGAAACGGTGGCGGTCAGCCGCATTTATTACCCCTCGTCGAGAAGAGGGAGAGCAACACAAGTATAATAGCGAAAGCAAAACGCTTAACAGATCCGACAATGAGTACGATGATAATATGATTCGGGCTCGCTTGGCCATCCTTTTTATTCACCAATTACGGCTTATTGACATTGCCCCGAAAGACGAGACTTACCCGGGGTGAATGAATCACTAGAGTGGCATGACGCTTCAAAACCGGGGTGACTACAAGTGTATAAGAACGCTTACACGGCGCGGTCACGCGTAGGTATAGGGGTTAATACGGTGCGGTGACCATGCGCATTGAAACGGCGCGCAAGGGCTTGGGGGCGCGCCGGTTTAGGGCGCGCCGGAAAGGCGCAAAGAAAAAAAAGTTGGAAATGAGTGTGGGGTTAATCCGGCGCGGGGGGGTACCGCGCCGGTTTAAGGCGCGCCGGTTAAGACCGCGCCGTATTAAACCTGTTTTGTTGAATTACGAACCTTTTTAAGTTTATTAGACTTCATGGGACCCTTTCTTGAGTTGTTTGGGCCAGATGATTGGTTGATTGGAGTCCATGGCCTTCTGGAAATGAGGGGGAGGTCAGTGCGAGGTTCATACTCGAGCACTGAGTTGATTCGATTCGGAGCGATCATTTTATTGACATAATTATCTGGAGTCTGTCAAAAATTTGACAGCATCTCCTCTGATCAAACAGAGTTGCAGGGGAGAATCGGGGTCATACTCACTAATGGAGCAAGCCCCTAAATCACCGGTCTGCCCAAAGGCGGCCAGCATACCCCACTGGATAGGATACCCCGAGGACAAGCCTGCTAGGGGCACCAAAGCTCCATGGGGGAAGAGACAGAAGGGCGAAGTCACTGATGATGAGGACGACACCCCGAGGGCTAGCCTACGAGGGGTGAAGGACTAGCAGTCAGTGATTCGTCCCATGGAGGGACTGACCATTGGGAGAGTGGGACTCCGAGGACTAGCCTACAAGGAGCACACACCCCTGGTCTCGATCGGGCCCTGGTCTGTCGGGGTTGAGTTCGTTGACCCAGGCTCCCTGTCATTATCAGCCATGGCTTCGAGGAAGCGCCTACCACGGAGAGGTAGAGCCCTCAGTCGCCCAGCAATTGCAGGAAGTAACGGGGAATGTCCCCCTCCCCGGGTGATCAAAACGACGAGGAAACCTCGGAACGATGCAGATGACCGTGAAGAACGAGTGATAAAGGCATAAGTTAGACAGGCACGCAGTAGGGGCATATGCTCGAACAGCTAGAAAGCAATGTTCAGGGAGGTAAACCCTGTGTGGAGCGGCCAGAGACACGCGCAGAGGCACGGCTCCCTCCGAGAAGAAAAGGGGTGCGAAGACCCCTGCATCAAGCATAACAACACAAAAAAATGAATCAAAGAAAAGCCCCCAGGGAGGGGTGTTTCTATAGCCCGCGACGAGTCAGGGCACAATGCAACCTTCGGAGGAACCAAGGTTAGAGTGATGCAGAGAAGAACTCAGACAGACGTGTTAGCATAGATAGAGAAAGAGAGGGGAGGATCATTCATCCGATTCATTGATTCAAGCATTCACACGCACGCACATACGTTGCCATTCCAAAAAAATGGGAAGGGTTTAACATTTACATAGCGAGAGTACAGCCCCGGCACCATCACTTGATCGCCGTTCGCCGACAACAGAGACAGAAGACATTCACGGTGCGATAACGGAGGAAGAAAATCAGAAGGGATCGCGTAGAGGGGGGAGGAGAATCGACTCATTTCATTGTCACTCCTCCCCCCCTCGCTTACATTCGACGGATAGGAGTTTCGAGGAAGAAAACTACGGAAATAGGAGAAGATCAACGCCCGCACCCACCTGTTCCTGAAATAGAGTATCGCAGCCGAAGAAGATGGCCGGCGGTCACTGCTCCCGAGAAACCTTCACTCTCTGTACCTCAAGCGAAAAAGGAAGCCCTCTCCTCCCTCTCGAAAATGATCAGAGGGCTGACAGCCGATCCCCCCAAAACTATCTCTGCTTTAAGTAGAACATTTATCTTGCCAATGCTCCTCGAAACTTCGACGAGATGTCTTGTAGAAGCTCCCCGGTTGACGTACGGTCATTCTCGAGGTTTCGAATAGCTTTATCTTGATCGTACGGGCTTTCTACCGGCACGGCCTTCGGCTCTACACTCCATGCTGTTGGTCCGGCCTGGCTCGTACTCAGAGCTTTCTAGGAGGTTAGATAGCCGGGAGATAGTTCCGCCTGAGCCGGGCGATCATTCGGCCACTAATGGGCCCATCTTGACGGGAAGCCGTGCCCATGCCGGGCGATCGGGATCTTCCACCGTCAGATCTTTCGGTTCTCCGTTTCGGGAAGCCGGGGGGACTCCTTTACCCTCGGGAGAGCCTTTCATGAGGTGGGTAGCCACCGGGTAGACCGTCGACCTTGGTCGGACAACGGGTGTAATGGATGCAGCACGACAAAGTCGATGCCGGTTCATTGGGCAGGCTTGGTCGCACTGCCGGTTGGTTGTGGATTCATCTCGGCTCTCCTGAGGTGAAGTCCCCGTATCCATACGGAGTGGCTCGAGCCTGTGGTAGCTTGAGAAGTCTTCAATATGTTGATCTTTATCGGCTTCCGTGCTTCGGTGGACCGGGTCATTCGTCTTTATGGCTTGGTTGCCGACGATCATATTTTGAGTGCCAACAGCTGCCTTGAGGGAATCCAAGGCAAGCGGAGTCTTACGGAGGTCTCTATGATAAAATCACAAGTCCGAAGGAATGGAGTGTCCCGCGGAGAGTTCATCTATCACCGAGAAATAGTGGATACTTGATAAAATAACGTGAAACATGGGGCTATATTCACGGAATGGAATATAGTGCCGATATATATAACCAACCGACAGTGGGTTACAGAAGTCATGAAAATCAGGAAAATCGTGAATTGACGCCTGAGCTTAAGTCTTCATTTTATGAATTGGCGCCCTTGTCAGGGCCGCCAGTTCAGTAAATGATGATTGTTCACTCAGTCGTTACATCAAGATTCTATAAATATTCAATTCAATAAACATTTTCAGATTTCAGTCATTTATAAAAATGGTGACTTTCATTAAGGCTTTAATTTTGTAAATAACGCCATAGTCAGGGGCGTCATATATCAAATTAAAGGGCCGGGGGCATGTCGTCATTTCAATAATTAAGCAATTATGTCAGGCCTTTCAAATTTTTACAGTTTATCACCAATTGGCGCCCATGTATAAGGGCGTTCATTCAAATGACGACCTGAAGAGAGTCGTTATTTGTTGGTCGTACGATTTGCACCGAACAAGTATAATCATAGACACATGATTTTTGGAGTATTTCCAATCAAGAAACTAGAGACATGTACAGATAGAGAAAAATTGCATGAATTTTCTATTATGATCATGCATTAGTCTACATGTAAGGGTTTACATTTATTAAAATTTGAACTTTATATAATTATTAATTATCTAGGCAATTGACGACTATTGACACGGTCGTTAAATAAAATAGTGCCTTAGACTGGGTCGCTAATTTAATTCATGCAGTAAAATAATGAAAACCTCAATCCAGAGCGATCTCTGCAATTCCTTACAGACCTATATGCATGTATACAAGCCTAAAATTATTAAATTTGGCTTAACGCTTGAGAAAACCTACCTTGGGTGATGATTTGGTTGATGATCGATGAAGATCAGTGATGAGATATGCAATATTCTGATACTCTGTTTCCAACAGAGATCTCGGCAGTAGTAGTATGAAGAAGAAGAAGCTTGGATGAACCAACAAGAGCAACGGCTCTTATCAAAGGCAATAGCAGCACCCCTTCTATGTATCTACAGGAAGATGCCGGTCGCAACAAGATGAAGAGTAGCATGTAACAACCCCTTTGGAAGAATTAGAGAAGCAGAGGCTTCCCACGGCAAAGGAGTAGCAGCAGGATGAAGAAACTTTGCGGTTTCCTCATGTCGCAGGATGAAGATAGCAAGAGCGTCCTTCGTGCAATAGCAGGACGTCTTTGGCAAATAGGGTCAACATGGGTTCGATGGAGGGAATGGTATTTATAGGAGAAGGAATCCTACTGGGTTCTAGGAGTTCGATTAGGATTAGTATTTCCTTCGTAGAATCCTATTAAACGTAGACACCCCACGTATTGATCCTTTCCCTGATCAAAACTTACCCAGATAACATCCCTGTTCGATCCAAACACCAACGGGTCCCATTTGTAAATGACGCCTAAGGTTGGGGGCGTTATTTCAATAATTGACGCATGTATACTCAGACTTCAATTCCTTATATGACGCCTGTCGAGGGGGTGTCAATTATTAAATTAGCGCCATTTGAGCGGTCTTTAATTAAATGACGACCTTACAGGAGGTGTTATTTATTTTCGGCCTTTTTGTTATATGCTTTAAGTATATATATATGAGTTGGGCCTTTATTATTGGTTTGAATATTTTAATCTATTTAAGATTTTATCCCTTTAATTTACCAGGGTTGCTACACCCTCCCCCACTTAGAAGAATTTGGTCCCAAAATTCAATTGCATATATTTATGGAGGGTGCATGACACATACCTTTAGAATAAATCCGGGAATCGCTTCTTCATAGACTCTTCGGTCTTCCATGTGGCTTCGTGTTCTGAGCATTTACTCGATTACACCTTTAGCATGGGAATCATTTTGTTCCTTAGGGTACGAACTTCACGATCGAGGATCTTCATAGGCTTTTGTTCATATGTAAGGTTCTTTTGAATCACCAGGTCTCCATGATCGATGGTATGAGACGGATTGTGCACATACTTCTTCAACATGGATATGTGGAAAATATTATGAACATCGGACAATTGAGGAGGTAAAGTGATGCGGTAAGCAACCTCGCCAACTCTTTCTAATACCTCAAAAGGTCCGATAAACCTTGCTGTAAGCTTGCCCTTAACACCAAATCTCCTTATTCCACGTCCAGGTGATATTTTGAGAAATACGTGATCTCCGACTTGGAATTCTAGATCTCTTCTTCTTGTGTCAGCGTAAGCCTTCTGTCTAGACTGAGTTACTTGAAGTCTCTCTCTAATCATCTGAATCTTTTCGGTGGTATCCCTTACCATGTCTGGGCCTAAGAGTTGTTTCTCGCCAACTTCATCCCAGCACAAGGGTGATCGGCAACTCCTTCCGTACAAGGCTTCAAAAGGTGCCATTTGTATGCTTACCTAGTAGCTGTTGTTGTATGCAAATTCAACCAAAGGCAAGTGATCATGCCAGCTTCCACCAAAATCAATGATTTAAGTTATGAGCATATCTTCTACCACCTGATTCGTTCCCTCGGTCTGACTATCCGTTTGAGGATGAAAAGCTGTACTAAAGTTAAGTCTCATCCCCAACGAATGTTGTAGACCCTTCCAAAAGTGAGAAGTAAAACGAGGGTCTCGGTTAGACACGATTGAAACATGAATGCCATGTATCCTGACTATCTCCTTAATGTATAATGCAGTAAGGACGTCAATTGACCATCGGCTCTTGATTGGCAAGAAATGTGCCGACTTGGTTAATCGATTTATGATAACCCATATTCCATCATGTCCTCCTCTAGATTTAGACAGACCCATAATGAAGTCCATACCGATATCCTCCCATTTCCACTTGGGGATATCAAGAGGATGTAGCTGGCCGAGGGCCCCCAAGGTGGGCCTTGGGTTGAAGAAGGGAGCTCGTGGGAGCTTAGGAGAGGCATCTCAAGAACGTGAGTCATGCCTCGAGCTACGCGCCATGTTGCACGGCGGGTTGGCAGGGTAGCCTCGGGTTGGCCCGAGTGCTAGAGTTAAGTGGCTTGTTGCCACGTGTCTGAGTGTCGGGGTTGACCCTGACCTGTCAGGGGGTCGTTGTAGGACACAATTGATATCCTGGAACCATGAGGCAGGCCATGGTTTGGTGTAGACGGGCTGGAATACACGCGCCCGCAAGGTGTTCGATAGAATGCCGAACCCACCCGTGCGGGCTGTATATGCGTGCGGTAGGCCTCCAAAGCCTATGATTGACTTGGTTAGGTCTCCCTTTGACCTTGGAGGGTTGAAAGAATTGTCTCGGGGTGGGCCCTCGGCCCTTTCATTTGGTGCCACATGGCATGGCTTAACGTCGGAGTGCCCCCGGGTGGTCTCGGGCGGCCATGTAGGATACGTGCAAAGCCCGTATGTGAGTGGCCGGGGTTGACCCCGGACAGTTACTTATGTCACCGCATGTCACGGCAAGCTGGTCAGGACCCTTGTAGGGGCCCACATGGCTGTGGAAAGGGCTAGGTAGCCCATGCCTTGAAGATATTCGGGGAAATGCCAAAACCCCTATTTCTTGTTATTTTGCCGGAAAATAGTCCGGGTACAACAAATGCCCCCCACGGGACGTGCGTCGGAAGCGGAGACGAGGGCGTACAGCCTGTGAGACCCCTGTTCCGGGCTGTTGTAGTTGTATTTTGACACTTCATATGCCTTTATTTTGTTGTGTTGTGTATGTTGATTTTATGGTATATTGACTATTTTTTTTGGGTGCCCTATCTTGCAGTTATGGCATGATTCGACAGAGATGGGCGGGTCCCGAGGCGTGTGGCTCGGGAGGAGGGCCACTGGGTGCGGTGGACTGAGCGTCCGATGCCTCCTCTGGGTCCACCGGTGGTTACCGTGACTTGAATGGAGCAGTTGGACCGAGGTCATACAACAGTGGCTGAGCCGGTCGGCGAGAGAGAAGTTGGAGTCGAGACCGTAGAGATGGCCCGGATTCTGGAGGCAGACTGTTTGTACACCTATGACTGGAGCGGGGGTTATCCTTTAGAGTTCCCCCTGGACCGTTATCTATTCGAGTTCATCAGGAGCTACGTCCCTCCCGGCATGGACGCGGATGACTCACAAATTTCGGGAGCCCTGTCGTCGGCTTGAGCGGGCTATCTTGATTGGCAGGGACAGCCTGCATGGTGTAGCATTCTACAGTTACCCGAGCTTTTCTGAGGATTACTGGAGGTAGCGTCAGTTCCCCAGTGTTGAGTGCCTGGGGTTCTTTGGCAGAGCAGAGCAGTCTGGTGTCAGAGTTGGGCCACTGGGCCCTACTTCCTGGGACTTGCATGGTCACCACCGCACAGAGACAGAGGGGACCGCTGGGTTGGTGCTGGAGCCGGCGGGCCTGCAGTATGCTAGGGAAGGCTATGACAACCACAACATCTTGGATGGAGTTATGCGGCAGACCATCATCAGCTGGTACGGTCACTGGGCAGTGATCTCGTCACACTACTACCGTCAAGGTGCCACTGAGTGGCTGATGGGGATTGTTCACCACTACCGGGTGCTGCTGGATCGGGCTGGGATCAGGTACGCGGTGACTGCCGCTTTGTATGCGTACCCTTGCTACACCGGACTGCTACAGGGATTGCTGGAGCGCTTCAACCGTTGATGGAACACGGTGGTGACAGCAGAGGGAGAGACCACCCTTGACTTGTGGTCTCTATTCTAGATTTTTGGGTTGCCGATCATCGGCGAAGGGTATGAGGAGGTGGTACTAGATGACCTCCACTGTAGCCATACTAACGGACAGGGGCGATACCGAGTACCTTACAGTTACCAGTATCTTCTGAAGACCTGGAGGGACCTGGCCCTAGCCGGGAGAGACAGAGCTGCACAGACTCCCAGGGTGCCGCTAAATGTGTAGGTCCGCCACTTCTACAACGGACCCTTCTACTTCTATCAGGAATTCGCCAGGGATCAGACTCCGTGGGAGGAATATACTGAGGTGGATCTACGGTTTCGGTCGTACTCCCGATACATATATGCTCCACAGGAGGGCTGGAATCCCCATGGCTTACCGGACGTGACACATCTTTCCGCCTACTTGGCATACTGGTTAGTGACATTTGTGGTCCCGCATGGAGAGGATGGTCTGTTGAGGACCGAGTTGCTGTATCCAGCCTGTTTGTTGGCAGAGGGGAGAGAGTTGGCCCTAGCTCCTGCTGCACTCGCAAACATATATCAGGGACTAGGAGTTCTGGCGGCGCACCCGGCGCAGAGAGAGAGGAGCATACTTCTGCCGACCCACTATCTCAGTGTGTGGGCCGGGCTGCTATTTCCAGGACTGGTGACGCGAGGGACCGTGGCGAACCTGACGGCACCACTTTTGTTCAGCTTCACTAGGCAGCTTGACGGGGGTGCAGAGGCACAGCTGGAGGGGGCCAGGAGAGCTCTTTGCTACCTGCCCGCCCGAGGCGAGGAGGGACTGCCTTTTGACAGCGCTGCGAGGGACTCCAGCCTTTTCTTGGGGGATTTAGGTGGAGGGGCGATCAGTGCCCACCCCGGTTAGGGGGCGGCAGATGCAGGGTCACGGACTGAGTGGCTACTGAGCACCCGGTCGGCAGTGTTGACATTGCACCGATCGGCGACGAGTTCCTTGGAGCCGTACTACCCGTATCGGTTTGCAAGAAACTTCGCATACAACCAGGGGATCCCACTGAACTGAGAGTTTCCTCTGACAGGTAGGCAGTATAGGGGCAGGGATACCCACCAACTCGTAGCAGCATGGTGGGACTTTTACTATCGTCGGGAGCCCGAGCGACTCCCGATGCAGGGATAGGGACGTCGAGGGCGATTCAACGTACACTACGCCAGGTGGTGGTTCGAGCACAGCCACCTATACCGGCAGAAGGCCTCTGCGGTCAGGAAGGCGGGGGAGAGTCGCTTGCTGAGGGAGGATCTGCCTCCGATTGCACTGGATGAGGGGTACCTGAGGACCCGCGTTACTCGGATCCGTCAGGAGATCGAGCGACTTGTGGAGCAGTGGCCCCGGAGAAGCCGGGGCTCATCGTCCGGGAGCCGAGGCAACGAAGGGGCACTGAAGCCCCTGAAACAGGTGGTAATAGCGGCGGAAGCAACCGGGGCGAAGGTGCCTCGACTGAGGGCACCTAGGACCTGGTGGGCCCAGTTCCTAGCCAACTGTGACTTACGGAGTAGAGGTTCATTGAACCGGGTGCTCCCCGACCGGAGCTTTCCTAACACGGCGACCGACGATTGGAGGCGGCACATCGGTCACGCGATCGGGTCCGCCGGGCCCGTGGAGTTCGTGTCCCAGATCGAGTGTGCTCACACTCTAAGGGACATTCGAGTGGTCGTCGCGAAGGCGGCTTGGGCACTGGCGCTGAGACCGGAGCAGTTAGTGCCCTTACCGTTGACCCCCTTCGGAGCTTCAGGTAAGGCTTTCTTCTTTCTAGCATGCGCCCCTCCCATTTTTATCTTGTTATTCTTCGGGTGTGTAATTGGGGCATTGTACAATGCCATGTTTGTAGGCAGGTTTTGTAGCAGAGGGAGATCACCCTTCTACGGAGGTGTCTTCAGGAAGCGGGGACGGAGGTCTATAGCCCAGGCGGAAGCGCCCTCGTGTGGTGGCTGCGGAAGCCGAGACTGGTGGGTCCTCTAGCAGACTCGAGGCTGGCGAGCAAGCCGAAGCATAGACAACTTTGAGTAAGTGTCGCTTCGACCTCTTTACTCCTGTTTGATTTAGCCAAGGTGGCTGGCTAACCTTATCTTACTGGATTTGTCTCTGCAGCTCTGTTGGAGACTGGTGTGGAGGCGGCTTTCTCGCCCCCTCAGGTGGTGGACCCTCTACCTGAGGAGGGGGGCGAGTACGAGATCGATGTGGAGGGGTTTCTCCAAGTGATGGACGAAATCACTCCTAACATCGAGACCTTTCCCGACTTCGAGTCATAGAAAGCTGCTGGAGGAGCCCGTTCAAGTAAGGGCTTCTAATGCTAGGTGTGAGCTACGATTTTGCTTGCTTCTGGTTACTGACATAATCGTCTGGATTGTGCAGAGGAGGCAGAGGCGTCGGGGGCCAAGGCCCCTGCTGAGGTACTGAGTGGAGCACCTGAACAGTCGAAAGAGCCAGCACCCACGGTGGCTAGTAGCTGTCCGGGTAAGTGTCCAATTGCTGTTGAGGGGATCTTCTCGTTGTTGTTGGACTTTTTCAGCAAGCCAGAATTATTGACTTGATTTGAGTTGTTTGTTTGGCAGGTGAGGATGCGGCGGCCACCTTGGAGATGATCCAGGAGCTGGTTGACGTCGGCCCCTCAGTGGTTCTGTCGTCCTCTGTTGGTGAGTCTGGGCAGGTGGCTTCTGTGCCCCCACCCATTGTTGAGGACACACTGGGTGGACTGCCACAGTGGTGCGGACACCCAAGCAGTTGAGCGGCGCGATACGCCGAGCCATCGGTACCGCACACGGAGCGCGACTCGGGCCACCTCAGCGTCCATCTGGCTCGGAGACAGCCTAGAGACTCCGTCTTGAGCCTCCCCATTTATCATATTTAGTTAAACTTTATTTGTGTGTAATTTGTGTTTATTTCATTGTATTCGGTTTGCTATTTTGATTGTAAGAGGGGCTTATGTGCAATTTGGACCCGTGGGCCCCATGGGTCCCCCAGGCCCCATCCCATTGAGCCACCTCAGCCTAGGGTCCCATGTGGGGTCAGTCAACCTTCCACATGGAGGCTTCTAGAAGGGTGGGCCAAGTGGGGGACAAGTGACTTGGAAAGTCCAATATTGGCCACCTACCACCACCTACCATGTCAAACTTATTCACCTTGGTCCAAGGGCCGCCCCCCCTTAACATATTTATTGTATTTTGTGTGTGTGTGTCACACTCAATCCAGGCCACCCATTCCCATCCCCTAGATCTAACGGTGGACAATGGATTTGAGATGTAACACATAAATACTTGTAATTTCCCATTTTAGAGAATTAATGCCATTTGAATCAAACTAATTCCAAGAGCAAGGGCTGGTGCGCCCCCCTCCTCTCTCCTCCCTCTCCCCCTTGAAGCTGTGAAGGCTTCCCTATGGAGGTGTGACTCCTCCCCTTATCATTCTGGTCGCCGCCGCCGCCGCCACGAGCCGCCATCGCATCACCGCCGAGATCGCCGGAGTTCTGCCTTCATCCGACCACAACAGCTTCCACGAATTCTCTGTGTCAGCCACGAGCTCAGATCGACCTGGGTATTTTAGGGGATGCTCCAGAGGTGTCAAGAACATCCCAAAAATTTTGGTTGGTGATAAAGATCCCATTTGATATTTTTTTATTTTCGTCCAACCTTAATTTCAAGATCTGTCTGCTTACTGTTTCAACTTCCACCCACCCTGTGTTTCAAGTGTTCGGACCTCTTTCTGATTTTTGTTAGATATCCAAATTTTACTGAGAGTTTTGTCCATAAACCCCACCGTCCCCAAATTTTCTTGATTTTTTGTGAGGCCATCCCATATTTTTCAAAAATCGATCTTAGAGATAGCTACTGTGCTGTCCACCTGTTCCCAGATCCTACCACCCTCAAGTAAACAAATCATAAAAAATCACAGCCACCTCCAATCAGTCCACAAAAAATATCCCCGTCTTCCTTGTCTAAACTCCCATAACTTTGATGAAGAACTCAAGAGCTGAATCGGAGGCTTACTAGGCGGTCAACGGTGATTCTCAGACAAGTGCCCTGCAGATCTGAGATTTCGGTTACTGTACATCAGGGACTTGTAAATTCAATAAAGTTCTGATCCGACCAGATCCAACAGATCTCTCTAGGTCTAGATTGAAGCATTTGAAGAGAGATTTCCAACAATAGCTCATACGTCCCGATCCGACGTCGGGATTGATCGCAGCGGCCGTTTTCACCGGAGCGCGCGCCGGAAGACAGCAACCAAAATCCGTGGGTTATTAGTTCAAGAGTTGGGAATCGGGGCCGATCGACCCCCGATCGGTGTTCCCGGCCGACCGCCGTCCGTGGAGGCGCGCCACCAGGGGTCCCTATCACAGCGAGTCCCACCCCCGCAGATCCGGAGGACAGCACCGTCCGTGGGCCCCGCGGGCTCGTAGAAGCTGCCCTTCGGAAAGCACGAAAACGCGGAGTTCGGCACCGCCGGGCGACATCAAGATGCTGCCCGTCAACCCGAGTTGCGTGATTCCCGGACCCCACATGTGACCTTTTACCTCCCTGCGTGGAGTGGGTCGACTTAGTGTATTGCTGTAATAATTGTTAACCGGGAGTCCGTGATTCGGCCGGGGTTGTCTCCGCCACGCCGGGTGCGTGGAGGTAACGGTCTCACCTTCTTGGCGTTCATTTGCTTAGCTAGTATATGGTCTTTTCCGCTGCCGAGAGCGATAGGTACTAGCCCGTGTGTTCATGTCACCACTGTGAGTGTGAGAGTGACCCGTCCCGTGACTCGATCCGAGTCCGAAAGTGAGTCGACTACCCGTGAACTCTGCCGGTTCTTCAACCGCGCACGATCCGCGTTTCCCTCGCTTGGGACGACGAGTGAGCTTGCGTTTCTGTTAGCGACGTATAGCCCATAGGAGCTCTCTGTGTCGGGCTTAGTGTCTCTCCTATCATGTGTTGCTGGTCGTGTCCGCATCTAGAGTCCGAGGTCCATACCACGTAGAGTCGGTCCCCGTGTCCGTCCCGCATCAGTTTGGTATCAGAGCGAGTTGAGTCTAGGGTAGTCATTGCATATGTCTTACATGCATCATGGTCTAAGTCAAGTCTAGCATCATCATTATTTTCAAAACAACAACAAAAAGAGTGTTTTAACTTGCATTTGCGCCCTTTACCCGGTATATCAAAAGGTGTTGTCCGAACGTTGGGTTACGCCTAACGGGAGGGCCACACACTTGCGCGAGTGATCTTCGGATCACTTATCTCTGCCTCGTATCGGCTATTGGTTAGGTCTAAGTGCATCATCTAGTGAGTGTTTGCATTAGTCAGTGTCTTCTAGGTCGTGTGTCTTTGCATGCCCACCCGTCGAGGCACCAAGTATTCGCCACCATCACCTATGGCGGACTCCCGAGCCCGTAGCTCCGATGAGTCCTCGACGGCCGAGATGTTCCGAGTCATTATGGAACGTCTTGACACGCGTATGGATGGTCTTAGTACGCGTATGGATGGCATAGGAATGCGTCTAGAAGGGCGGATGAAAGCCCTCGAGGATCGGGCCGAGAGTTCGGATCAGTCCATCCAGGGCTTAGTTGAGAGGATTGCCGTCCTCGAGAGGGGCCCAGTAGCGGCGCAACCCGCGCCGACGAACGGCCAACAGGAGCCGGTTCAGCAACCTGCTGTACCAAGAGCGCAGGCAGAGAATGTTGGGGTTCAACAGGTGCATGTGGTGGATGATTATGCATCTGATAATGATCAAGGGGGTAACGGTCGTCGTCATCAACGATGGAATCGTGATGACGAGGATGACGACTGCATTCTTAGGGGCGTGCGTGCGGACCCTCCCACTTTTAGCGGGTCCTTGGACCCTCAGGTGTATTTAGATTGGGAGGCTGGCATGGACCGGTACTTCGAGTGGTTTGAGATGATGTTCGTAGCTTTCATGGTCTTGCGACGTTCTATCGTCGCTTCATCTGCGGATTTAGCTCCGTCACCGCCCCGATCACGGATTGTATCTGAAAGGGCACATTTGTATGGACGAAGGCCGCATCTGTCGCCTTCAAGGACATCAAGGAGCGCATGAGCCAGACACCTATCCTTCGACTGCCTGATTTCTCGAAGGTGTTTGAGGTCTCTTGTGATGCGTCGGGCGTGGGAATTGGAGAAGTTTTGAGTCAGGAGTCCCACCCGATCGCATATTTGAGCGAGAAGCTGAATGACGCGAAGCTGCGATATTCCACATATGATAAAGAATTCTACGTAGTTGTTAAGGCTCTTAGGCATTGGAGGCACTATCTTTTACATCAGGAGTTTGTCCTATACTCTGATCACGAGGCATTGAGGTATCTCCACTCCCAAAAGAAGCTGAACTCGCGTCACAGTCGTTGGGTCGAGTATCTCCAGCAGTTCACCTTTGTGCTTAAACATAAGGCTGGAGTGGAAAATAAGGTGGCTGATGCCTTGAGTCGGTGAGCATGTTTGCTTACCACCATGAGTGCCGAGGTCATAGGGTTAGAGAAGATGAAGGAGGCCTATGTTGATTGTCCTGACTTCGGTTAGATTTTTACCACTCTCTAGACTGGACCCTCGAGAGACCTTGATGAGTATGTGCTTCAGGAGGGTTACCTCTTTCGAGGTAGCAGGCTATGTGTTCCCCGAACTTCGGTTCGAGATTTCTTAGTGTGGGAACTACATTCGGGAGGTCTAGCCGGCCACTTTGGTCGGAACAAGATTATTGAGGCGGTGGAGCATCGATTTTATTGGCCGAGCTTGAAGCGCGATGTTGCTAACATCGTGGCTCAGTGCCGTACCTGTGCTACGGCCAAGATGAAGAAGCAAAGCTCCGGCCTTTATACGCCTCTTCCCGTGCCTGATGCCCCATGGCAGGATGTTAGCATGGACTTTGTTTTGGGATTGCCACGTACCTCCAGGAAGCATGATTCGGTCTATGTGGTGGTTGACCGTTTCTCGAAGATGGCCCTCTTTATTCCTTGCTCGAAGACTTGGGATGCTTCGAGGGTAGCCCGCCTTTTCCTTACGCATGTGGTGTGCAAGTTCGGGTTACCTCGCACTATAGTGTCTGACCGTGATGTTAGATTCACTTCCTACTTTTGGAAGACACTATGGCATATGATGGGTACGCACCTCAAGTTTTCCACTGCATATCATCCCCAGATAGATGGTCAGACCGAGGTGGTCAATAGGAGTCTGGGAGACCTTTTGAGGTGTCTTGTTAGGGACCGCATTGGGGATTGGGATCTCATTCTACCCATGGCCGAGTTTGCATATAATGATTCGGTGAATAGGTCTACCGGAATGAGTCCATTTGAGATTGTCACAGGTCGTAGGCCTAGGAAACCCGTTGACCTTGTCCCAATGCCTATCCATGCTAGAGTGTCGGAGTCGGCCGAGTCGTTTGCCAGGCATGTTAGGAGTTTGCATGACAACATCCGTCGTCACATTGAGGCCAGCAATGCACGTTACAAGGAGTTAGCCGATGCCCACCGACACCACCGAGAGTTCCAAGAGGGCGAATATGTCATGATCAGGGTAAGACCTGAACGTTTCCCTCTGGAATCGTTAAGAAGTTGCAAGCTCGCGGAGCCGGTCCATTCAGATTGTTGAAACGCGTTGGATCCAATGCGTACGTTGTGGACTTGCCCGAGGAATACGATATCAGCTCTACTTTCAATGTATCGGATCTAGTTGCATATAGGGACCCAACGGTGATCCCTAGTGAGCCTTTCGAGCCATCTCCTCCCCTTGAGAGTGATCCCACACCTGAGTGTCCACCTCCAGCCCCGTTGTTACGGCAGCATGAGCATATAGATCATATACTGGATGAGCAGGTGACAGTTACCAGGAGTGGATCCTACCCGCGCTACCTAGTGCGATGGAGAGGATGGCCCGCTATCGAGGACACATGGATCACACATGGCGAGCTGCAGTAGATTGATCTGGACCTTCTGGAGTGATACAGGAGCGATGCAGACCCTTACTCGACAGGGTCGAGTTTCTCCAACCCGGGGAGAATTGGTGCGGACACCCGAGCAGTTGAGCGGCGCGATACGCCGAGCCACCGGTACCGCACACGGAGCGCGACTCGAGCCACCTCAGTGTCCATCTGGCTCGGAGACAGCCTGGAGACTCCGTCTTGAGCCTCCCCATTTATCATATTTAGTTAAACTTTATTTGTGTGTAATTTGTGTTTATTTCATTGTATTCGGTTAGCTATTTTGATTGTAAGAGGGGCTTATGTGCAATTTGGACCCGTGGGCCCCACGGGCCCCCCCAGGCCCCATCCCATTGAGCCACCTCAGCCTAGGGTCCCATGTGGGGTCAGTCAACCTTCCACATGGAGGCTTCTAGAAGGGTGGGCCAAGTGGGGGACAAGTGACTTGGAAAGTCCAATATTGGCCACCTACCACCACCTACCATGTCAAACTTATTCACCTTGGTCCAAGGGCCGCCCCCCTTAATATATTTATTGTAATTTGTGTGTGTGTGTCACACTCAATCCAGGCCACCCATTCCCATCCCCTAGATCTAACGGTGGACAATGGATTTGAGATGTAACACATAAATACTTGTAATTTCCCATTTTAGAGAATTAATGCCATTAGAATCAAACTAATTCCAAGAGCAAGGGCTGGTGCGCCTCCCTCCTCTCTCCTCCCTCTCCCCCTTGAAGCTATGAAGGCTTCCCTATGGAGGTGTGACTCCTCCCTGTTGATTGTTTGTTTACCTATCTCTTCTTATCTTCTTTCTTTTTTTGTTGATTGTGAGGGTTTTGAAAAAATGATATGGCGAGATGATAAATAAACTACCAAAGATCAGCTCAACCTATGCACATGTGAACATGAACCTAGGCAATCAAATCCAACTCTAGCATGGGCATGCTATCTCAATCAAATTACGCTAAGGGAAAAACAAAAACACACGCCGAGGCGTGGAGCAAAGATAAATGAAAACACACCGCTAGGGGTGGAACAATCAAGGGGAATAAAGAGATTTGATGAAAAAGACAGCTAGTGCCCAACACTAAGGAAAGTCGTGATCGCCACCAAAGTAAACACAAGTCAAAGACTCGAATATACCTTCGAAGTAGGTGGATGAAACACCCGCCCACGGGAGAGAAAACCAAGAAAAGCCTGCAGATCAACTTGCAAATAATGGTCCAAACCCTGTGCGTCGCTTTGAAGTAACGGTCGTGCGATAGACCGCTAGAAGGAAATAACGCTCCTGCACCTGACCGTCAGATAACCTGCAGTGAAAAGATGTGAATTCTTTGAACTCCAACCCTTCCAGCCGGCTAGAAGGCTTGGGCCTCGTGCTAGTGATCCTGTAAAACCTGCCAAGGATGTAGAAAGCAAAACAACACAACCTCAATTAGCCCTCAACATAAGTATAGCATCAATCCTTAAAAAGCTTAAGAACATCAAAAGGAGAGGGGATTACCGGGGAGTTGTTGGTTTTTTAACCCCTCTGGGCGTTTTTTAAGTTTAGGAGGATATGTGTATGCTTAGCAACAGTGAAAAACGTGGAGGAAGAGGAGGGACAATGCTTTTGATTGATAAAACCAAGGGAAACTTGAGCATGCAATGATGATGATCTTGACAAGCTAAACCCAAAATTACTCCCTTGACTTGGAAGATGGACGTGGGAAGCAGCTCCTCCTGGATGTAGATGGCTCCTGAATTTGGCAGCACTTCGTCGTGAATCAAATCTTCCTCCTCCTGGGTCATGAAATCAAGGGTTCTATTTATAGACTCCCTCAAACTCTCAGGTCGAGTTGAAGATAAATCAGCCAAGAAAGGAGGATAATCCTTAGCAAATCCTTGAGGATAATATCAACAAGAGTCCAAAGAAACAAACGAGAGGTCCTGAGGATTAGAATTGAAGGAGATAATGCCAATCCAAAACCCTATCTCGTCCACGGAGTAGCAGAGAAAAGGCCTGAACTGTCAGGACTCTCTGAAGGAAGTAACGGTCGCACGATAGACCGCCACTTGGAAATAACGCTCCAAGGAATTACCGTCATTTTCAACCCTATCCAAAGGATAAGATCGACGGGAAGAAGATCTAAACAATAGGACTCTGCAAGTAAGTAACGGCCAGGGCATAGGGCGTCATAAGGAAACAACGGCTAGGGAGTAGACCGTTATTATCAAAGGACAACGAGGCCCTAAGTCTTGGGACTCTTCAAAGAGTAACGGCCTAGGCTTCATGCGTTATTATGAAATGACGCGCCTAGTCCAGACCGTTATTATCATTGATTTTCAAGAAAATAGAATGGAGGGATTGCCAAGCTTTTGAACGAAGTGCCACCAGGAACCAGGTCTAATCCAGGAATTGAGACCCAGAAAACAGGCTTCAACTGATTAAAAGGAATTCAATGAAGAGTGAACAACTCGGAGCATCATATTGAATGAATAAGGAGATGACCCGACTTATTGGGTATAAAACGGGTGTCAACAGATGCCCCTCCTTAACGTCCTCTTTGCAGGGGAACGAGCGGAAGTGAAGCGAAAGTGAAATGGAACACGGAGATGAAGCGGAAATGAAGCGGAGTGGATCAAAAAGAGGGCGTTAAGGTAAACGACACCCGTTCTTCACCAACAAGCGATAAGAATTTTCTGGAAAAACTTCAAAACTGATCACAAGGAAATAGCTAACCAAAGGATGCAAGTCTGGAGGATTTAATTAACTAAGGAAAGGAAACACGGCTGGCCGCCGGAGGCAACGGAAAGGAAAGAGACTAAACTCCAGACAGGAATCTTCAGTCAACCAGATCAAGCGAGCAAATCGAAGGAAACCTTCAAATTCAGAGTGGAATAATTCTCCTTATCCAGGATCAAGAACACAGCTGTTCACCGTCAATGAGACCTCTTGAACAAATGAAGCTCATGAATGCTCAAAGAATGCGTATGATGCATGCTGGGCTAAAGAAAAACAAATCTTCAAAGCAAATGCAAAGAAAGATAAAATAACAAGATACTCGAGAATAATATTGCTAGATTGGGGAAACCAGAGTCAAGACACTATCTGCAACCACGGCGTGCAAGATAGAACCATCATCCCTAAATTTTCCAACCTAACGGCCTATCCAACGATTATTCATGTGAACTTAGATCATCATCATTTTTGTTTAAGGGGAACATCAGATCCCAGGACACCTGAATGACCAGCCGGTTCTCGAGATAATATATCATAGATAACATATAGTAATGCATTAAGGGATAAGGGAACGAGATACAATACCTGACTTACCTGCTTGACGGACGGCGAAGCGTGCCTTCTGTTCATAGTTCCTTTCATGAAAGATAGGTTAGCCAACAAGATAGTTATGATAATAGTTAAGGCATAACCATTGTCTGTGTGATAAACTCATCAAATGTTTTTATGATGGAGATAAGTTTAAACATTAATTTTGACCATTCATTCATCAAGAAACTTGCAAGCATATAACGGCCTGACTCAGGAGCGTCACATGAAAATAACGGATTAAGCCTAGTCCGTCAACACCGAGTCGGTTCATATTCTTCAATAAAACAGTCCGTCACAAGCGACGGCCTTAGAGGGGGGCGTCAGGATGATGTGACGGTCTAACGATAGACCGTCGCTTCTCCTGAGTTTTCAAAAAAAAACAAACCGAACGGCCGTTCGGTCTCATTTCATGCTCAAACAACCAAAACGCCAAACCAGAAAAACCCACCGGCGACCTCCATCTCCACACTCCAATGGCCGGCGACGAGGCACCGCAGCCACCACCTCAGAAGAGAGGGAGAGGAAAGAAGATGGCTATAAGGCGGTTCCACCGCCGGCTCGAACGAGAGACCACCCCGCCGCCCGTGGAGGAAGAACCGAGGGGAAGGGAGCCAAGGGAAGAGGAGGAGGTCCCCACGGTCGTGGAAGAACCAACCGAAGCCTCCTTGGGTGCAGAGGAGCCCAAGGAACCAGAGAAGAAGAAGAGGAAGGTCCTCGACCATGAGGTAGGCCCTCCGCCCTAATTTTTAAATTTTTGATTTTTATGTTTTTATTTATGAATGCATGTGGGGGATAAGGGTAGAAATGGGTCTATGAACCCACTAGGAACACTTGTAGGCCATTTGGCCAAAGTGAGAAGTCATGGGGATGCAGGGGAGAAATTCCCTACTGGCAGACTAAGTGACGGTCCCGCCAGCGACCGTCACTCCTCTGACGCTCCAAGCTAAGGCCGTCAGAGACAAGTAACGCCCCATCCCAGGGCCGTTACTTCTGCCAGGGTTCCAAACTCTTTTTAGGGTTTTCAATTTTCAAATTTTTGTTTTTCTTTTCGATATTTAATGTTTATGCAATGTCTATATGATGCGAATGGACTAATTAGTGCTCTAATATGCAATGCAGGGAAAGAGGAGATCGAGGATCTCATGGCTGCAGATTCGGGCGGTGTACCAGGCACTGCCCGACTACCAGAGAGACAGACTTGCAGAGATGGGTTTCGCCGAGATGCTCAGCATCGAGGTGATCCGGATGGATACGCCATTGCTGTACGCATTGCACGAGAGGTGGGACCCGGTTAGCAGGGCGTTCATCTTCCCGTGGGGCCACATGATCCCCACGCTAGAAGACATGGCGAGAATTACAGGCTTGAGAGTCCACGGCGCTGCAGTGACAGGATGGACGTACGGCGACTATCGGGAGATAGCGCAGCAGCTACTGGGGTTGGACCTGATCAGGCCGGGCCAGTCTTCATCCCAGCTCTCGAGATCGGTGCTGCAGGAGAGTTTGGGGCTGAGAGGGGCAGCGATTGCCGTGGGAGAACTGCCCGAGGAGCATCTAAGCAGAGTGATAGACCGGGTGCGCCCTCGTGTGGCGGCAGAGGCAGGAGAGGAGGGGGATCGAGTGATGAGGCGCTTCTTGATACTGTTGTTCGGGAAGCTCCTGTTCGCGACCAGAGCGGATGTCATCAGCTGCAGACTGCTGCCGCTGATAGAGGATTTAAGCAGAGTGAGGAAATACGCCTGGGGAGCAGCGGTCTTGGCCTTCCTGATCAACTCGTTGAGCACCACGGACCGACTGACGATGCTGGGAGGCTTCTCGCCCTTCCTACAGGTAAAAATGCGCTTAAGTGCTTTCTACTATGCCATGATGTATGCTATGATTGATGATTTATGTAACTGACTTGATTCCTAAATGCAGATCTGGAGCTATTTGTACCTCCCGGGCATTGGGAGAGGCGCATTACTCCATCCTGGCCTGATACCGATCGCGAGGCGATGGTCGGTGGCGAGGGATACGGGGTCGGTCTTGAGACAGACCCGGATGATCCAGGAGGACCTGGACTCCTACCCACACACATCGGTGAGCCCAGAACTTAAATGCTTTAAATGCTTTATATGCCTATATGTGCTCATGCTATGCGAATGCTAATGGATCTAAATGCCTGCAGGTGAGGTGGACCCCTTACCGCGGTGAGGGTTACACAGGACAGCCATGGGTGGAGGCGTCTCTATCGTATCGGGGACGAGACGTCTGGCTGCACTGCCTCCACATCATCGAGCCTCTGCACTACAGGCTGATCTTGCGGACCCGAGGACTACACCAGCCCGAGGTGACCTTTCCACGCCGCACCGACGACCATCCAGGCAAGTCGGCGAGAGGTATTAGTGGGAATGTGGATTGGCGTGCCCGGAAGGCGAAGTACGTCCTCGACTGGAGGCAGCGAGGCAGGGCTGTGAAAGAGCGGGCAGAGAGCGACGAGGCCTACCTGAAGGCCTTTGCTCGACACTACGGCGACCGGGTATACCGAGGTACCCGACGACCGGTATGCAATTCTAAACTAAGAAACTCTTTCTATATGATGAAATGCGGATGTGACATGCTGGCTCATGCTTTCTACATGCAGCTCGATCCTGAGGGGCGGATAGCTGAGCTAGAGGGACTACTCCACTCTACCATCCAGCAGCGGGATGAGTACCGGACTGCTTTGGAGCTCCTAGTGAGATTCTGAATGCTTATGATATGACTATGATTATGCATGATGCTAATGCTTTGGCTATGACAATGCAGCGGGCAGAGGGAGCTCAACGAGCAGGACCGGATGCCCCATCGTCGTCCTCGCAGCCTGCGGGAGACAGGGCTGGGCGAGATGCTGATTTTACTCGGGCGGTTGCCCGGGCCGAGGAGGCGGAGGCCACCCTCGCGGAGCGGGTAAGATACTTACATGCTTTATGATTATGCTTATGCTAATTAAATTTATATGACTAACCTATATGCAATGCAATGCAATCTACAGGCGATAGAGCTGGCAGCGGCAGTGGCGGAGGCCACCCAGGCGAGGGCAGAGGTGGAGAGGAGCCGGGCCGAGACTGATCGAGCTCGAGCAGAGACGGAGCTCGTGCGGGCAGAGATAGCCCGACTGAGAGCGGAGACCCCTCGACATGTGGACGATGTGGAGATGGAGCGACTTCGAGCAGATTTAGCACGGGCGCGGGCCGAGGTGAAGGACCTTCGCCTTGGGACCGCGGATCTTGATCGCTACCGGACCGAGGCACGGGAGACGCGACGCCAGATCTTCACACTGAAGATCAGGCTGCAGACAATGGAGCAGACGGTCCGGATGCTAGGCCGGGCACCAGAGCGGAGTTCTTCCCGGAGCGGGGCTCATAGGAGTGCTGCCCCTAGTGGCTCGGTTGGGGATTTCCTAGTTAGTTCCGCCGGCCAACAGAGAAATGAGAGGGCAGAGAGAGGACAGCAGGAGGAGAGTGCTTCCATAGCACCGCCACCCAGGAAACCCGAGGGTGGAGAGGATGAGGGCGGCCCGACGGATAAGCCGGCCGAATGATGTACTTTTATGCTTTTCTTACCACTTGTACATGCCTTTTTATGAAAATGAAATTTTGTTGACTTTTTTATGTGGATGTATGAATGGATATGCACGAATGAGTGATTGAAAGTACGCATGATGGATGTGTATGTGTGAATGAATGCTTGTGTGGAGAAGGTGTGGTGTACAGATGTGAAAGACCGCCAGGTCTAGGCAAAGGATAGACTAACTGCCTGAATTTAGTAGCAGAGGAAATGACGGTCTGGTCTTGGACCGTCATAATCAAACGACGCGCCTACCTTAGGCCGTCATTCATGAAATATCTTATTCTGATAGCCGGGCTGCAGAGGAAATAGCGGCCCATGGTAGGAGCGTTAAAAGCAAACAACGGTCCTAGACCAGACCGTTGTTCATGGCAGAACATGGTTTTAGAACTACTCGCAGAAAATGCGACGGCCTGAAGGAGACGCGTCATAACGAAACGACGGTCCTAACCTGACCGTTACATGGCGTTCAGCCCAGAAGAGAGAGACTTGAGCGATTTGAAGGATATAACGGATTAGGGTTCGTCCGTTGAAAGGCGACGGTCTGAGACCAGACCGTAAACAGCCACAGAACATGTTTTAAGGAAAACCCAACCCACAGAAAAAGTGACGGCCCAGGGTAGGCGCGCCAGAGTGAAGTAACGGCCCTACGACAGACCGTCAGAGTCTGGGTCGTTTCCAAAACGGATTCGGCCGTGAGAGCTTAGAGTCCGAGGTTCAGCCACTTAATCTCTTGCTAGAACTTATCCAAATTTCAGATAAAGCCTCCCAACTCCAATCTTATCCTTCCAAAGTTAATAAAAAGCCCCAGCAACTTGGGAAACTTATCCAAAATCGCAGCTTGCAAAAACCTCTGTCTAGGGTTGAAGAATTCTCCCTAACAAGCAGAAATCAAGATGAAGAGGTGCTTCGAGATGGCGGCTATGGAAGAGAAGATCTACACCGGCCCTAAGGCTGCAAGGAGGGAACATGGGGAGCTTCAACGGCTGTCCTCGATCCCCAAGCATCTAAGCTCTAATGTCCAAAGGGTGGTAAGCTTGCATGACTTCATCCAAAGTTCAGATTTTTTGCTGCACTTTAATTTTCTTCATAACTTCCTTCTTCTTTTCTTCTTCAAGCCTCTTCCTGGCCCAAGGTGTTACTCCAACCTGAAGTGGGTGGCTCCCATGGTAAAGGCACTCCCTTTAGAGGTGGTATCAATCCTCAAAGCATGGCACCTCCAACCCCTCTTGGTTCTAGGCAAAAACTTCCAGAAATTGTCTTTGGATTGGCCATGCCTTTCAGCCCTTGTGGAACTATGGCATCCACAAACTCATACCTTCATCTTCCCCTCCTTTGAAGCAACCGTCCTATTGGAGGAGGTAGAGACCTACCTAGCCCTTCCTAAGACTAAGTTGGGGGATGAGGATCGGGTTTGCTATACAATAGAACCTATTGATCCGTCCTTGATCTTAAGCGACTTCATTCATAACCCAAAGGACGTGCGGACCATGATCAGCCCGCGCCACATTCACTTGATCCCTATGGCACAATGGATAGTGTCTCACTGTAAAAACAAGTGGGAGAGACACGAAGCAATAGCCAAGGCGGTGGCGGTTTGCTTGTGCGGGGTCTTCCTTTTCTCCACAACCGACCACCTCTTAGATATCCAAAATCTTAGCATTATTAGTGGACTGTGGCGGGGTATGTCTATTTCTCAAGCGGTCCTCTCATACCTCTATGAAGGACTAAGCTCGGCTTGCCTTGGAGGGCCTTTGTTCGGTTCCATGATACTCCTTGAGTGTTGGATAGGAGTGAGAATCAAATTCCTTCCCAAGGAAGATATAACTTCGGCGAGCCGGATCTTCGGGAGCCACCCCCTCTTCTTCATTGGAGGGGCTTTTGGATATTCTTCTCATGTTGAATGCAGGACGGCGGATAAGAAAACGCGGGATGAATGGCGCCTCTTCTTCAACAGCTTTCCAATGGAAAAGTTCATCATGCGACCAAGAGTCCTCCGAAGCATTCTTCTAAAATACCGCGGCGTCAAGGCCTCGACCTCCAGCTAGTAGGGAATACTACCATGGCGATCTACAACCCGCACCGATGCCCTCTTCAGATCGGATTACCTCGAATCGGCGTTTCTGCACTATCACACTATCCTCCCCTTCTACCTAGGAAGATGGGGACCGAGGAAGATGAAAGAGCGATCCGGAACGCGCTGACCATGTGGGAGATCAGCAAGGTGCGCCCGTGGCAAGCAGAAGTTGAAGAGAACGACGAAACACGTCGAGATTACGTGAAAGAATTGAGGAAGATCCGCCCTCTTGCGGATACGAAACTGAATGTATCTTGATTTTCCTTTGTTTATTAGAGATATCATGTAATGGACAATCAAAGTTGAATTCATCAAGATCTATATTTCATTAATCTTTGCTTGAATGAGATGAGATTGGCCACAGTTGAGGGATCTTGAGTTCCATAGTTTAAAAGGCTAGACTGATGTGAGCAGACAGGGCTTCTGGAGGATGTAACGGATGTACACTGGACCGTTATTTGGAAATGACGGTCTGCGACAGGCCGTCATAATGGAAGTAACAAGAGCTCAGTCCCTGAAGGATGTGACGGATGGGTCTTGAGGCGTTACTTTAATTAACGGTAGGTCTCAGACCGTTATAATGATGGTTTAACTGAAAGAAAAGGGGCCCATGCCAAGGGAAGTGACGGTCAAAGAGGGGCCCGTTATATGACTGTAACGGTCCGATCCTGGCGCGTTACACGCTCTGAACCTGCATAGTTGTGAGCTTCTGCTTTTGGGCTTGTTCCTGTATTCTGCACACACTTAGACATGAAAACAAGTTAGATCTGTTTTTAGACTCAACCCCTTGCCTGGAAGCAGGTTAGAAAATGACCGTTTCTTGATATTTGGTCAAGGGGTGGAGCCTTATTAAATAGGCGAAAAACATAATGAAAATGCGATGCATGCTATGCATATGATGGTATTTTGGGGGTTTTGGAAAATCTTTAATGTTTTGGATTTTTGAAAATATTTGTTGTTTTTGGATTTTGAAAATATTTGATTGTTTTTGGATTTTGAAAATATTTGATTATTTTTGGATTTTTGGAAAACCAGTGCCTCTCTAGCAACACGAGACCTCCCTTGTTTTAGCTTGAGTCTCGAGACCGGCGTGCAATAGCGTGGCAACCCCTGGCCGAGACCTGATCATCGTGACGGTGTTTTTACCAAAGCCATACCTAGGGTACTCGTCTCAGTCCTAAAAAGAAAAAAGAACATGGGGGGTAAGCTTAGGCCAGGTATGGAAGTTTTTAGAATTTGATTCCCTCATCGTACAACCTTATTAGGGATTCGGTCTGTTGTGCCGGGGCTTTTTATGTCCGTCATCGAACCTTTGTCCACTTAGGCATGCATGCGACCGGGCTCATAACGTCCCGCGGGGAACTGTACTGCCACTCTTGTCATGCCTAATCTTCTTTTTCTTTTGGAGCTTTTGAGAATTCATTCACAGACCTTGAGATGATGCTTTTGATTTCATGGTAAAGAGCACTTCTTTGCTTTTCTTTCTTGTGGAGTCAGGTCATAACGGACTTGCCCCTATTTGAGACCTCTTCTCGTTAGGGAGTTTGGATAGGTTGTCGCCTTCTTATTCACTCCTTGCCCCTGGATGCGGCCGAAGAATGAAACGTACAGGGACTTTGACTTTCCCCCAAAGCATGGCCGAGGAAAAACGGTGTCTTTTTAAGCAAGGAACCCGACCAGGGGCGTCGTGTAGTGTGTGTTTGCCTTACTCAAGACTCTCTTTTGAAGATAGGGAGGCAGTTCTTATTGCCGGAAAAGCACATGGTTTAGATTTTTAAGGAAAGAAACGCTTAAGATACAACCCATTCCACGGGTGAGAGAGCTCCTCACCTTCCGCGTTTACTAAACGATAAGCATTCCCTGGATAAGCTTCTTTTATTACGAACGGCCCTTCCCAGTTAGGTTGCAATTTAGACCTAGGACCTGCAGACCGAATGAATTTGCGTTTCAAAACCATTTCACCCTTGCAAAATTTTCGTTCAATTACCTTCTTTTGAAAATAACGCGAAACTCTCTTTTGATAAACAGATACGTGATCGGCCGCATTCATCCTCTTCTCATCTAGGAGTTCCAGTTGGACCAGCAACGCCTCTCGACGTTCATCGAGATTAAGTTCCTTATCGAGCTGTACTCTGAGTGAAGGGATTAAGATCTCATATGGGAGCACCGCCTCCATCCCGTAGGTTAGAGAATAGGGAGTTTGTCCCGTAGGAGTACGGACGGAGGTGCGGTAAGCCCACAGAGCTTCCACCAATCTTTCAGGCCAATCAGAAAATTTATGCGCTTCGCATGTTTTCTTAATGATTTTAAGAAGAGTTTTATTAGTGGCTTCGGCTTGACCGTTGCCTTGAGGGTAATATGGTGATGAATGATGCAATGTAATTTTGAACTTCTTACAGAGGTCTTTAAGCTCCTGGGAAACGAACTGGGGTCCGTTGTCGGTGATGATGCTGCTTGGCACTCCGAACCGCGAGATGATATTCTTCATGATAAAGCGGCACACCGTTGTAGCTTTGATCTCTGCGTACGCCTCGGCTTCGGCCCATTTGGTGAAGTACTCAGTTGCTGTGAGAATGAAGGATTTCTGCTTGGTCTGAGAATTAGGATCACCGAGTGGGCCGACGACGTCGAAAGCCCACATAGAGAATGGCCAAGGAGCGGTCATAGGATGAAGAGATGAAGCTGGAGAGTGGATTTTATCAGCGTGGAGTTGGCATTTAAGGCACCTCCGACATAGAGGGAGCAATCCTCCTCCAGAGTGGGCCAATAGTAGCCCTGCCTAAGAATCCTCTTCGCTAGAGCCTGGCCATTGACATGACCTCCACACTCGCTAGAATGTGCTGCTTCTGCTACTTTCCAAGCTTCCACATCATCTAGGCATCTCATGAGCATTCCATTAGTAGCGCGCCTGTACAGTTCTTCTGCAATGATAGTGTACCTTGCGGCGGCTCTTCTTATTGCTTTGCGCTGCTCAGCTCTTGCCCCTTCTGGGAATGCCCCTTCTTTGCAAAATAACTCGATTTCATGGTACCAAGGCAATTCTTCTTCATCCAAAATCTCCTCTAGTTCTGCCAATGATACCTCCTCGAGATCTTCCTTTTCAGCTCTCACTTCTGCAGACTTCTAAGGTTGGTGAACCAAGGATCCTGGAGAGAGGGTGCGTCCATCCTCTGGACGACGACAGTCTCAGTACTACGACTGAGAGGGAAGGATAAGGAGGAGGCCAGGGATGCCAATGCATCCGCCAGAATGTTCAGAGAACAGGGAGTATGGATATAGATTAGCTTGCGGAATCGCTTAGCGATGAGCGTGACCAAATCTTGATAGGGCTTGAGCTTGGGGTCACGGGTACGGTAAGTGAAACAGAACTTGCCGTAAGACGAGCTGAGAGTCTCCTATGATGTTTAAATAACGCACGCCTAAGAGATAGGCGTGCTTCAAGCCGGCCAGGAGAGCCTCATACTCAGCGATGTTGTTGGTAGCAGGAAATCGAAGTTGATAAGCGAAGGGGATGGTTACTCCCTCTGGAGTAAGCAAGACAGCCCTGATCCCTTGGCCATGTGAGTTAAGCGCACCGTCAAAGTGCAGAGACCAGAAGGGATGCTGAGAAAGGACAGAGAGATGCTCATCAGGGAAATCGTCCTGAATAGAGTCGGTGTGAGGAATAGGGAGATGTGCAAGATGCTCAGCGATGGCATATCCTTTGACTGCCTTCTGAATGACAAAGGTGATATCGAATTGAGAGAGGAAGCTCTGCCAGCGAGCTAACCTACTAGAAAGAACGGGCTTTTCTAAGAGATAACGGATCGGGTCCATTCTAGAGATCAGCCTAACTGGGTGGGCGAGAAAGTAATGTTTAAGCTTCTGAACTACCCACACTAAGGCGGCACAAGTCTTCTCCATAGCGGTGTACCTGGATTCAGCTGGATTAAACAACCGAGAAAGATAGTACGCAGCCCGCTCTTTTCCTTCGTCATCCACTTGTGCTAAAACCGCCCCTAGGGAGTCCTCAATGACCGAGATGTATAGGATCAGGGGTTTCCCAGGGACAGGAGGTTGCAAAACCGGGGGATTGGATAGATATTCCTTGAGGTCCTCATAGGCCTTTTGACAATCTTGATTCCATTCGAACTTGACCCCCGCCTTGAGCAATTCATAAAACGGACGGCACCTTTGAGAATGCTGGGATATGAATCTTCTAATGAATTGCAATCTACCAATCAGTCCTCGAAGTTCCGTAATGTTCTTTGGCGGAGGCATATCCATGACGGCCTGTGCTTTGTTAGGATCAATCTGGATCCCCCGTTTGCTCACTATGAAACCTAGCAGCTTCCCCGAGGAGACTCCGAATACGCACTTCTTCGGATTCATCTTTAGCTTGTACTCCCTGGCTCTCTGCAGCACTTTAGCCAAAATAGAGGGGTGTTCTTCCTTTGATCTTGACTTCACCAGAATGTCATCCACGTAAGCTTCCATATAGATGTGCATCATGTCGTGGAAGATAGCCATCATCGCCCTTTGATAGGTGGCGCCTGCGTTCTTTAATCCAAAAGGCATAACTACGTAGCAGTATGTGCCCCAGGGCGTGGTGAAGGAAGTTTTCTCTTGATCTTCAGGAGCAAGACGGATCTGATTATAGCCCGAGTACCCATCCATGAACGATAGAGCCTCGTACCCGGCAGTGTTATCAACAAGGACGTCTATATGAGGCAGCGGGAAATCATCTTTAGGACATGCCTTGTTAAGGTCCCTGAAATCAATGCATATGCGCACTTTCCCATCCTTCTTGAGAACAGGGACTATGTTTGCCACCCACTGGGGATATAAAACTACTCTGACGAACTTGGCCTTGTAAAGTTTATCGACCTCTTCCTTAATCCGCAAGGCCATGTGGGGGTGAAATCTTCACGACCTTTGTTTAACAGGTGTTGCCCCTGGTTTAAGCACGAGTCGGTGTTCCACTAAGGAGGGGTCAAGACCTGGCATGTCCTCATAAGACCAGGCGAAAGAATCGCTATACTCCCTCAGTACCTTAATTAGATCCTCTTCTACCTGTGGAGGGAGATTAGCTGAAATATTGATGGGCCTTGGATCTTCTTCCGTTCCCAAGTCGATTTCCTTCGTAGGTTCATCCACTGCCGTCGACGGCTGGTCGAATCTCTTCAGTCCCTTTGCATATAAGTCGGCAGTGTCCTCTACATCGCTGTCTTCATCAATTGGGTCTTTCTCATCCAGCACTTCATAGACGCCTAATCCGTCATCGCTCCACACCCCTTCTATTTCCTCTTCATCTTCAATCGCAATCGCTGTGGCGATGAATTCTGGGCACTTCAAAAGAGCATGACACCGCTGAGCTAGATCTTGCAAGAACCTATCGGGAATAGATCGGGAAGGATGCGCAAGCGAGCGCGGCTCAGGAGGGGAAGGGTTGAACGACCTAGAACAAGACCCTACTTCTTTAGACCTAACTGACTCTTCTTCTCTAGACTCGCTAGACCCTAACTCTGACCTAGGAGAGAGGAAGCTTAATGGAAGGGAAGGAGCAGGGGACTCGTGCCCCTGGGACGAGGAGGATGGAGACAGGATAGCATAATCTTCCACTGAAATCTCTGTTTCAAATTTGACGTTTTTTTTTTGGAGATCAGTGGAGACCACGCAGCACGACGGAGGAGGCGGGAGCTGCATAGGGAACAGCTCAGGAAAGATGCAATCGAAGAAAAGATCACAAGAGGAGGAACCCACATCTCGTGGATTTGAGAGTTAAAAAACGGAGGGATGGGGAAAGCAGGCAGATTAATGGGGCAGCGAGGCCCATAAGCAGAGGATTGATTGGAATCTGGAATGGATCACTGAAAGATGGATTAATCATAATCGGAGGAGGACGGGGTACAAACCCCTTCAGCTGGATCATGCACTGAAAATGAGAGGGAGATAGAGAAAGAGCAATCAGCGAGCTCCCTTCTTTCTTTGAATCATCACCAGGCCGCTTCTTCGGCCTCCACTGCATAAGCTGAACCTTCTGTGGCTTCTGGCTGCCTCTTTCACAAAACAGCCCCTGGAGGGCCCAGCTGTAGTCGATCACATCGTCATTTAGCCCCCTTGGCAATGGGGGTGGACTGGTGACTGGAGAAACCGTGTCGGTTTCTGACTGGACTGGCTTCGCAGCTAACGTGCCCGGCTGTGGGGGCCCTCTGACAAAATGCTGACGGTAATCCCAGGTAAGCGGCCCAGAGTCACCCATCATTGATAATGCTGTCTCCTTGTAACCGAGACCTCGTCTGCCCATTTTTCTTCCTTTTGGTATGGGCTTGGTCATCCCTTGCAGCTGTGCACCGAGGCCTCTCCCCGGTTGATAGCCCAGTTTCAATATAATGTTCCACCCCTTTGAATCTCGAATCTGCGGCTTTGCCTTGATATTGACCGGGGTAGTGACGGGCTTAGGAGTGGTGTACGCCCAAGGAAAGTTTAGGTCTAGTACTGATAGCACGGGCCGGCTGCTTGGCCAGAGAGTAGGAAGAATCTGTTCAGAGATGGCCTTCACTGACTGTACCGTGGATAAACTTTGAACTTTGACGACCCTCCCTTGAAAAGGGAATTTAATGCATTGGTGCGCAGTAGAGGGCACGGCGCCAAGTGTGTCGATCCAGGGACGACCCAAGATAGCTTGAACATAGGGTCGATATCAAGTACATAGAATTCTACAGCCATGGAAAGAGGCCCGAGCTCAGCCTGAATAGTGACTACCCCGTGACATGCCCGCCTTGAGTTGTCGTATGCTGCTATAGTGGTGGGGGTAGGCCGTAGTAACTCCTCAGATATATTGCAGGCTCGGAGAGTGCTGAGGGGGCAGACATTAATTGAGGCCCCAGTGTCGACCAGTGCTGCTTCAACGTCGACTTTGTTCAAAGTAATTGTTATGCAGAGCGGCATTTGCCGAGCCCCCGGAGGTGCAAGCTCGGTCTCAGAGAATGTGATTGCCGGCCCTTTAGAGATAGTTGCTAGTGCCGTTGGTAGACTGTCGACTGCCATGTCTTCACTAACCATGACCTTCTGCAAAAAATCCCTCAGTGCATCTTGATGGAGAGTGGACCTCTTGATTAACTCCAGCACAGATATCTTGGCGGGTACCCGATCTAGATGATGTAGTAAATCATATTGAGTCCCCGGTAACGGTTCAGCTTCCTCTTGCTCGGCCACCGGTTGGGAAGACTGGGGATTGCTAGTAGTGGCGTAGTTCCGATGGAACATCTTCCCGCTCCTTAGAGCACAATTTGCCGCGGCATCGGGGGATAGTATGATGGGCCCTGCGGGGCGAATGAGCGGAATAGGTGGCGTGGGGGAGGCAGTTTGGTAAAGTGGAGGGTTGGTGAAGTTAATGGAGGATGCGCGGATGATAGGTGAAGGATTGGTGGGTGGTAGGGTGGTGATGGACGTGGATGCTGGTGAAGGCAGGGTGAATGGATGGGTAATGATAGGTGCGGGATTGGATGGTGGTGTGATGACGGTGATAGGGGTTGGCGAAGGATACGACGGGATGGTGAGCGGATTTGGTGGAGCGGGTGTGAATGGTGGGATGAGCGGAGAGGGTGTTGGTTGTGTAGGGAGGATGAAGGAAGGTTTGTGGTGGAAGGCCATGACTTGTGGTGTGGCGCCATCATCATCAAATGACCACCCGGCGTTGGAGGCCGGTGGTTGGACTACATTAACTTGTGCCGGTGCTGGCGGCTGTTGCGGAGGAGCAGGTTGATGGTTTGGCATCGGATTCTGATGGATGCCCAGATCTTGTGCTTGCTGCGGTGGCTGCTGTTGTGGCGGCTGCTGCGGCTGCGGTGCTGGATGCTGCTGCACTTGCTGCCCCTGCTGCTGCCTTCTCTTCTCTTTGATTTCCATAATGGCCCTATGCATCTCGGCCCAGTCTATTCTCTGTCCTTCGTGTAAGTCGTACACGAGATCTCGGAAGTGAAAGCATTCTTCTATAGTGTGACCCGGCTGCCGGTGGAACATGCAATACTTAGTTTGATCAACAGCTGGGTTCCAAACAGTCCTTTCCGGAGGAAGTTGAATTGCATTTACTGCCATGAGCGCTGAGAATATGTCTGTAAGTGTCTCTGGCAATGGAGGATACTGGGCTCTTCTGGGAGCCGGGCGCTTGCTGTTGGGATTATTATTGTTGTAGCCGCCAGGTGGAGGGACGTTATGGTATTGCGGTGATGGTGGTGGTTGTTGTGGTGCGGTGAAGGTGTTTTGCGGGATGGTGAAGGTAGGCGGAGGGTTTTGTGGAGTGTTTTGAAAGTGTTGCGGAGCGGAGTTTTACGGATTGCGGGGGCTTTGGTTGTAGCGGAATGGTGCGGCTTGGTAGGGAAAAGCAACAGCTTGTACTTGCTCATTTGTCTGGACTCCTTCGGTAACCGGCCCCTGTGGTTTCTTATGGTACTTGGGCTTTTGGTTTTCGAAAAGAGAATGGATAGGGGAGTCCTTAAACTGAGTTTGTATAAATCACGCCCGGCTATACAGTTGATGCATATTGGCTATATCGTTCATTGCCAGGATGTTCTTGAAGGTGGGCGAAGCATTTGAAATTAGCAGCTTAACTTTTTCTTCCTCTGGAATATGGCCGGGCACCCTGGCGGCCATCTGCCTCCATCTATCTGCATAAGTTGCGAATTCCTCATCCGGCTTCATTTTCTCGGCCACCAGATCTGTGAATGAATATTCCGGTCCGACCCGATCTTGAAACCGCTGAATAAACTTGTCCTTGACCACTTTGAAGCTCTCGGCCTCTTCTAGGGGCAGAGAATAAAACCATTCCAGAGCAACGCCATCCAATGATCGGCGGAATAGGTACGCCATAAGGCGATCATCATATTGGAACTGCGCCGATTCATACAGAAAATCCCTCACATGGATGAAGGGATTGCTGTTCCCATCATACTTACGGTAGTTGGGGAGCTCAGACTGCGGAGGGAAACGGATGTTCTGGAAGCTTGGGACGGGAATATCAGCCAAGGATTGTGGGCCCACCTTCTTCTGAAGAAAATCAAGTTGTTGCTGCATGGTGGCCCACTTATTAAGCAAATCCTGCTCTCGAGAAGGAGCAGGGGCAGTGAAGGGAGTTGATTGTATCTGGTGAGCAGGAGGAATGGCGGTTGCCGAGGGCGGGAGCCCATAGGAAGGAGCAGAAGGATAACTAGTGGAATTAGGGGGGCCGTAAGAAGGGTACTGGGCCTGAGATAGACCCGGATTGGAGTGAAATTAGGCCACCCCGTGCTGTTGGGGCAAGAAATCGGATGGGCCCACGAGGACATGTGGAGCCGCCAGAGCAGAGGGGTGATAATCCATCGGAAGAGAGGGGATAGGCGATTTCCCCTTATCAAAAGATTGATGGGTCGAATTGGAGGATTGACCCATCTCCATGCCAGCAAAGGTGATGGTCCGGGGCTGGACCGGGGTGAGCTCAATCGGGGTGGGCTGAACAGACGGCCCAATAATGGAAGAATTAGAGTGCCCCTGGACGGTAGCGGCGGGAGGAGGATTGGACCCTTGCATGGCCTGATAGAGGACCTGGAGTTGGGTCGGATCCAACTGGGCCATCATATGGAGGACAGAGCCCGCGGAAGGAGCGGATAAAGAAGGGATGACCTGACCACCTTCTATGGGAGTGGAGGATGAGAGAGGGGCGGTCCCCTCTCCGGCGGAGAAAGAACTAACCCTCGGGGGGTTCTCAAGGAGCCCTTGAGGAAGGGAATCCTCTTGGGAGCGAGGAGGATTGCAGGATGCCATGGTAGATTCGAAGAGGGGATTGGAATAGAATGTGAAGGAGGAAGCGACTCGAGGAGATGATTCGGACGAACGAAAACAACTCCACATGCAACGGACAACCTTGATAAATGCAAAATAACAAACACAACAAACACACAATGAGCAACCGCACCTAGGTGATTCAAACAAGATATAAGTGATAGGGAATGAAGACACTCAAAAGCCAACCAAGTTGCTTAAGATGATGCAAACAAAGTTTCTTTATGGTTTCTCCTTTGGAACTTTAGTGAATTGATTGATATGTGTTCTCTCCAAATGGGTTCCTGATAGGAGGTGGATATGGACTTGGCTTGACTTTAAGTGTGACCACTCCTTCACTTATGCAACCCTAGACACAAGGGGGGAAAGGTACAACCGGCCCGACGTCCGTGTGGGAATCCACGGCTCGCGGGGACTTATGGAGGTCCCTGCTGTGATTTCCTAGTCGGCCCCAAGGAATATGGAGACGAGAGGTCCTCACAACAAGGTAGGAAAATGCAGTCTAATATATGAAAAGATGGATGAGCCTATGTGCACCGGAGTGCATGCAAAGTCTAGCCTAGAATCTAGCAAACAACGGTGCACATAATGATATGAAGATATGAATGGAATTATGGCAGAAATCAAGCAGCACCCAAGCAATAAATCACAGCCAACAACTGCGGAAATAACTGCACCTCGGATGCGTACCTGCCAGGAGAGTGACGGACGAAGGCCCCTGCGTCAGAGCCAAATAACGGTCAGAGACCAGACCGCCATAAATAATGTAACGCAGGGGTTCCAGACCGTCGTATGAGCCAGGGAACCAAAAAACAAACTGAAGTAACAGGAAAACCCGTGAAAGCTCACACCACAGAGGCAAGCGACGGCCTGATGTCCCCGCGTCAGAACACTGTGTCGCGCCGAGACAGGGCCGTCATATGATTCAGAAAAACAGAAAGAGGGGTGAAAACAAAGGGATCAAAAGACAACTGAACAAACAGATGATGGCAGGTTTAAACAGGAATCAGAAGCACGATTGGCACTAGTTGTCCCACCGTGATCGCCAAAAAATTATCTGTTGATTGTTTGTTTACCTATCTCTTCTTATCTTCTTTCTTTTTTTGTTGATTGTGAGGGTTTTGAAAAAATGATATGGCGAGATGATAAATAAACTACCAAAGATCAGCTCAACCTATGCACATGTGAACATGAACCTAGGCAATCAAATCCAACTCTAGCATGGGCATGCTATCTCAATCAAATTACGCTAAGGGAAAAACAAAAACACACGCCGGGGCGTGGAGCAAAGATAAATGAAAACACACCGCTAGGGGTGGAACAATCAAGGGGAATAAAGAGATTTGATGAAAAAGACAGCTAGTGCCCAACACTAAGGAAAGTCATGATCGCCACCAAAGTAAACACAAGTCAAAGACTCGAATATACCTTGGAAGTAGGTGGATGAAACACCCGCCCACGGGAGAGAAAACTAAGAAAAGCCTGCAGATCAACTTGCAAATAACGGTCCAAACCTTGTGCGTCGCTTTGAAGTAACGGTCGTACGATAGACCGCCAGAAGGAAATAACGCTCCTGCACCTGACCGTCAGATAACCTGCAGTGAAAAGATGTGAATTCTTTGAACTCCAACCCTTCCAGCCGGCTAGAAGGCTTGGGCCTCGTGCTAGTGATCCTGTAAAACCTGCCAAGGATGTAGAAAGCAAAACAACACAACCTCAATTAGCCCTCAACATAAGTATAGCATCAATCCTTAAAAAAACTTAAGAACATCAAAAGGAGAGGGGATTACCGGGGAGTTGTTGGTTTTTTAACCCCTCTGGGCGTTTTTTAAGTTTAGGAGGATATGTGTATGCTTAGCAACAGTGAAAAACGTGAAGGAAGAGGAGGGACAATGCTTTTGATTGATAAAACTAAGGGAAACTTGAGCATGCAATGATGATCTTGACAAGCTAAAACCCAAAATTACTCCCTTGACTTGGAAGATGGACGTGGGAAGTAGCTCCTCCTGGATGTAGATGGCTCCTGAATTTGGCAGCACTTCGTCGTGAATCAAATCTTCCTCCCCCCTGGGTCATGAAATCAAGGGTTCTATTTATAGACTCCCTCAAACTCTCAGGTCGAGTTGAAAGATAAATCAGCCAAGAAAGGAGGATAATCCTTAACAAATCCTTGAGGATAATATCAACAAGAGTCCAAAGAAACAAACGAGAGGTCCTGAGGATTAGAATTGAAGGAGATAATGCCAATCCAAAACCCTATCTCGTCCACGGAGTAGCAGAGAAAAGGCCTGAACTGTCAGGACTCTCTGAAGGAAGTAACGGTTGCACGATAGACCGCCACTTGGAAATAACGCTCCAAGGCATTACCGTCATTTTCAACCCTATCCAAAGGATAAGATCGACGGGAAGAAGATCTAAACAATAGGACTCTGCAAGTAAGTAACGGCCAGGGCATAGGGCGTCATAAGGAAACAATGGCTAGGGAGTAGACCGTTATTATCAAAGGACAACGAGGCCCTAAGTCTTGGGACTCTTCAAAGAGTAACGGCCTAGGCTTCATGCGTTATTATGAAATGACGCGCCTAGTCCAGACCGTTATTGTCATTGATTTTCAAGAAAATAGAATGGAGGGATTGCCAAGCTTTTGAACGAAGTGCCACCAGAAACCAGGTCTAATCCAGGAATTGAGACCCAGAAAACAGGCTTCAACTGATTAGAAAGGAATTCAATGAAGAGTGAACAACTCGGAGCATCATATTGAATGAATAAGGAGATGACCCGACTTATCGGGTATAAAACGGGTGTCAACACTCCCCTTATCATTCTGGTCGCCGCCGCCGCCGCCGCCACGAGCCGCCATCGCATCACCACCGAGATCGCCGGAGTTCTGCCTTCATCCGACCATAGCAGCTTCCATGAATTCTCTGTGTCAGCCACGAGCTCCGATCGACCTGGGTAATTTAGGGTATGCTCCAGAGGTGTCAAGCACGTCCCAAAAATTTTGGTTGGTCATAAAGATCCCATTTGATATTTTTTTATTTTCGTCCAACCTTAATTGCGAGATCTATCTGCTTACTGTTCAAATTCCACCCGCCCTGTGTTTCAAGTGTTCGGACCTCTTTCTGATTTTTTTTAGATATCTCAATTTTACTGGAAGTTTTGTCCATCAACCCCACCGTCCCCAAATTTTCTTGATTTTTTGTGAGGCCATCCCATATTTTTCAAAAATCGATCTCAGAGATAGATATAGTGCTGTCCACCTATTCCCAGATCTGACCACCCTCCAGTAAAGAAATCACAACAAATCACAGCCACCTCCAATCAGTCCACAAAAATATCCCCATCTTACTTGTCCAAAATCCCATAACTTTGATGAAGAGATCAAGAGCTGAATCGGAGGCTTACTAGGTGGTCAACAGTGGTTCTCAGACAAGTGCCCTGCAGATCTGAGATTTCGGTTACTGTACAACAGGAACTTGTAAATTCAATAAAGTTCTGATCCGACCAGATCCAATAGATCTCTCTGAGTCTATATGGAAGCATTTGAAGAGAGCTTTCCAACGATAGCTCATGCGTCCCGATCCGACGTCGGGATTGATCACAGCGGCCGTTTTCTCCGGAGCGCGCGCCGGAAGACAACAACCAAAATCCGTGGGTTATTAGTTCAAGAGTTGGGAATCGGGGCCGATCGACCCCCGATCGGTGTTCCCGGCCGACCGCCATCCGTGGAGGCGCGCCACCAGGGGTCCCCATCACAGCGGGTCCCACCCCCGCAGATCTGGAGGACAGCGCAGTCCGTGGGCCCCGTGGGCCCGTAGAAGCTGCCCTTCGGAAAGTACAAAAATGCGGAGTTCGGCACCACTGGGCGACATCAAGATGCTGCCCGTCAACCCGAGTTGCGTGATTCCCGGACCCCACATGTGACCTTTTACCTCCCTGCGTGGAGTGGGTCGACTTAGTGTATTGCTGTCATAATTGTTAACCCGGAGTCCATGATTCGGCCGGGGTTGTCTCCGCCACGCCGGGTGCGTGGAGGTAACGGTCTCACCTTCTTGGCGTTCATTTGCTTAGCTAGTATATGGTCTTTGCCGCTATCGAGAGCGATAGGTACTAGCCCGTGTGTTCATGTCACCACTGTGAGTGTGAGAGTGACCCGTCCCGTGACTCGATCCGAGTCCGGAAGTTAGTCGACTACCCGTGAACTCTGTCGGTTCTTCAACCGCGCACGATCCGCGTTTCCCTCGCTTGGGACGACGAGTGAGCTTGCGTTTCTGTTAGTGACGTATAGGCCATAGGAGCTCTCCGTGTCGGGCTTAGTGTCTCTCCTATCATGTGTTGTTGGTCGTGTCCGCATCTAGAGTCCGAGGTCCATACCACGTAGAGTCGGTCCCCGTGTCCGTCTCGCATCACACAGTCACTGGCAAAGGTACCTCTCCCACCTGTGCCAACCGTGGTATCGGCTTACACGGTGGGGCTGGTAGAGTCTTCCAGTGTGGGACCATCAGGTATGTAGTGGAGTACTTGGTCATTTCATGGTGGATTGCTCTGCTTTACCCACCCGTGCTGAGCTTTCATCGGGGTTGATTGCAGGTACCTCTTCCGCTCTGGAGGAGGGAGAGCTTCCCCGGGTAGCAGGAGATGAGCCTGCTATCGCAGCTTCTACTAGGGGCGACGAGGAGTTCGTCGACATTGAGGGGGTTTCCGAAGGGGACGCCCTAGCTGGTGAGCTTCTTGCCTAACACCTCTGGCTAGGAATTTATCTTCATGTGAGGCTGGATTTGGTAGTAGCCTAACTTGGCTTCTTGATGTACAGGTGCCTCTACTTTGCCTGCGGCCAAGGGTTCATCGGAGACCTCGTCTGGTTCTTCCCACAGTGGCAGCGCAACGATGGAGACTGACGAGAGCTCGAGCTTGAGCTCTTCTCCCTCTGAGGCCTCTTCTGCCAGGGATGTTGAGATGGAGACAGTTTTGGAAGGGATATAGAGATCCTTCCCTCCTCCCCATTGGCTTTAGTTTAGAGTTTATAGCGGGGTGTTGATGCCATCGTGTTGTGTCCAGGCCTGGAATCTGAGGGGGAGCGCGTGCCGACTCCCGTCAAGGATGACCAGGGAGAGCCCTCCATCTCCCCGATGGCAGCTGGGGATGGCCGGATTATCTGGGAGGCCCTGCCCTCCCCGATTCCAGCGGGGGATGCCGCCAACGTGGTGGAGAGGTTACCTTCACCGACACCGAGCGGGGGTGTTGCAGGCACAGCGAGAGCCACACCAGGTGAGAGTTAGGACTTTTCTCAGGTTTTTCACCTTATCTTGTCACAGGGAAGTCCCGGATGTTGCTGACTGTTTGATGGGATTGTGCAGGTCCTTCCGGTGTGCTGGCTGAGATGGGCCACTCTTTCCTGGAGCTGGGGATCAAGTGGCCTACGTTTGTTTTGCCACCAGAGCCGCTGCTGGATGCCAGCGTGGGTGCGGCCTTGCTCCAGCGAGCCCGAGGGTACCTAGGAGGTGACCCCCTGCCTTCTCTAGAGGAGCTTCGGTAGCTACTGAGGGACTGCACCCAGGGCTACCACAGCCTTGGCTTCCCGCACGAGCTCTGGATGTCTGGCTTGGCCAGCATCTGGGCAGAGTACCTGCAGCTCTTGGAGGCTCAGGAGCAGAGGGCTTGGCAGCTAGTGACCGTTCGAGAGGTGCAGAAGCAGCGGGCTCGGCTCACATTGGCGGCTGCCGAGTAGAGAAGGCGTTCTGATGCGGCCGTGTCACTTGCTAGGGACCGCACTATGCATCTGAGCAAGGCGGAGAGCAGGGTTGAGGCCTTGCAGAAGGCCTTGGAGGAGCAGCTGTAAGCCGTAGAGCTTGCTAGGGTTGAGTGGCGGACTGTCGAAGCCGAGGCCGAGGCTAGTGTTCAGTTTGCGTCGACCTTGGAGGCGGAGCTCGTGGCTGCGGAGTCTCGCCTGAGGGCACTAGAGAGGGGTGAGCCTGGGATATGATTGTATGACCTCTCTTTCTCCTTTATTTTTTTTGTTATCTAGACTATATGTCTTTTGTTACCCCAAGGGCATGTCTTGGGCTCCCTTTTATAGAGTATCAATGACAAACTCTAGATTTTGGTGTTGTTGTTTGCTGAGTTGTTGTTCTTCCCAGTCTATGAGACAGGGTTGGGTACAAGGGATGGCGACCACTTACTGTCAGTCATGCTTGATTGTTTTAACATGTACCGGTGTAGGGGGTAGGGGACTGGGTTTACCCGACTTCCGGACATTGGAATAAAAGACTGGGTAAGGGGAACAGTGTAACTGGATTTTGAATACTGGGAGCTGAGTGCTGGTTACTGGGAAGTAGGGGAAAATCCCTAGTGTAGGGTTGGCGTAGGCCAGTCAGGACGTGGCAGCCTATTGGGTTAGAGTCGGCAACTGACTCTGGAATGCATCGGTTGTGGGTTGACGCCTGGGTATTGGGTGTTTGTATGTCGTTAGCTGGCAATGTTGCTCTTCTCGGCTTGAGAAACTGGGGCTGGGTTGGCCGAATGGGCTCAGAAGGTATCACAATCGAAGGCCAGGATTGGGGGCTGGGACTGGTTGGCCGACCTGTGGAGGGAATGTGGCCGAAACTAGAGCTGGGAGCTGGCGGCTGGCCTGTGAAGGCGTTGTAGCTGGGAACTGGAGTTGGAAACTGGCGGCTGGCCTGTGAAGGCGTTGTAGCTGGAAACTGGAGTTGGAAGTTGGCGGCTGGCCTATAAAGGCATTGTAGCCGAAGACTGGAGTTCGAAGCTGGTGGCTAGCCTGTGAAGGCGTTGTAGCTGGAGACTGGAGTTGGAAGCTGGCGGCTAGCCTGTGAAGGCGTTGTAGCCAGAAACTGGAGTTGGAAGCTGGAGGCTAGCCTGTGAAGGCGTTGAAGCCGGAGACTGGAGTGGGGAGCTAGCGGCTGGCCTGTGAAGGCGTTGTAGCCGAAGACTGGAGTTGGGAGCTGGCAGCTGGCCTGTGAAGGCATTGTAGCTGAAGACTGGAGTTGGGAGCTGGCGGCTGGCTTGTGAAGGCGTTGTAGTCGAAGACTGGAGTTGGAAGCTGGCGGCTAGCCTATGAAGGCGTTGTAGCCGGAGACTGGAGTTGGGAGCTGGCGGCTAGCCTGTGAAGGCGTTGTAGCCGGAGACTAGAACTGGAGACTGGAGCTGGCCGGCTGGCCTGTGAAGGTGTTGTATCCGAAGACTGGACTTGGAAGCTGGCGGCTAGCCTGTGAAGGCATTGTAGTTGGAGACTGGAGTTGGAGCTGGCGGCTGGCCTGTGAAGGCGTTGTAGCTGAAAACTGGAGTTGGAAGCTGGCGGCTAGCCTGTGAAGGCGTCGTAGCTGGAAGCTAGAACTGGAGACTGGAGTTGGCCGGCTGGCCTATGAAGGCGTTGTAGCCGAAAACTGGAGTTGAAAGCTGGTGGCTAGCCTATAAAGGCGTCGTAGCAGGAAGCTAGAACTGGAGACTGGAGCTGGCCAGCTGGCCTGTGAAGGCGTTGTATTCGGAATGTGGAATTGAAGATTGGGACTGGATGGCTGGCCTGTAAAGGCGTTGTAGCGAAAATACTGGAGCTGGAGCAGAGTGCTGGAATTGGTCGGTTGGCCAATAAAGGTGTTGTAGCCGGAATACTGGGACTGGTCAGCTAACCGTTGAGGTGTGTAGCCGAATGTTGGAGTTGGAGGTTAGAATTGGAGTTGGCCGGCTAGCTACTGATGCGTAGCGACCGGAAGGCTGGAACTGGTCGGCTGACCGTTGGGGTGTGTAGCCGAATACTGGAGCTGGAATTAGCGATGACCGACCCTCGGGGGTGTAGTGGCCACCATCGTTGTGGAGTGATGGGGAGGTCACCGTCAGCGAGGTGTCGCGGTTGACGGCTTTCATTAGTGAAGAGTAGAGAGGGAGATTTTTTTTTATATATATTTTTTTATCGGCTCTACCGCCATTGTGGGTTTTCGCCAGAGCTAGCCCCCTTTTACTTTTTCCGGTGCGCCCTTTCGGATTTTCACACCGAGGGTGTAGATCTTAATTAAAATCCACACTTAGGAAATAATATATGAATAAACAATAAAAATAAGCACACATAGCAATAAAATAGCACGAGGTGCTAATAGGAGGTTGTGATCGCCAGAGACGCGAGGGTCTCAAGTGGAGATGATAAGGGGAAAGTGATCGCAAATACCTCAAATGTGCGGTTGATTGTGAGTACTCCTTTTCTCTTCAAATCGGCCGGCCGACGAAGAGAGTTCTTCAACTTGGTTACCCTTGCAAAAAAAAAGACACACAACACAAAAGAATTGGATGAGAAATAATGTGTGTGTAGCATCAAGTTCATAATAGAAAGGTGAGCATGATAACATATGAAATACACACCTTAAGGGTGTTGGCCCTTAAACCCCTATGCAAAGAGGGTGAGGGAGGTATGAATGCATGTAAAAATATAATGGGGAAAGAGTGCAAGAGATGCACTAAAGGGGAGATCTCAATGATAGTTGAGAAAAATTAATATAATAATGAAACATGATGCATGCATGAACTAATGAAAAAAAATGCAAATAAGGGGGAGATAAGATAGAAAAATCTTGTTTGGTGGCTCTTTTGGCTTGAATGCTCGATGAGAGAAAGGCTTCAAAAGGGATGAAGACTTGAACCGTGAAGAAGCCTCTCCTTAGCCAATGCCACCCTACCTTCGGTTCCTGTAAAAAGAAAAGAAAACAACAGAAGAAAAAGAAAGAAGCGGAAGAAGAAGAATAAGAAGAAGAAGAAGAGGGAGGCAGAAGGAGAAGAAGAAGAAAAAAAAGAAGAACGTCAGCGGAGAATAAGAAAAATCGGAACCGAAGAAAAAAAAAAAAAAGATAAGGGGATCAACCCCTTATAGGATTGATCAAAGGATAAGCAAGGCAAGAGTCTCAACTGGGGAAAGGATAAGAATGGGCAAGAGCCCAAATCAAGTAGGCATCTATCGAAGCAAGGACTCTCTGGGGAAAGGGCTGCGAAGCAGACGGTGAAACACGCCTTAGGTCAGGGCGTCAATTTATGAATTGACGACCTACGCAGAGGGCGTTTCTCAAAACACGCCCTGCACAAGGGCGTTTCTCAAAAACCAAATTTAGAAATAAAAACTCCCCATATTTGAAAAATGTAAAACACGCCTTAATCAAAGCCACTTTTAAAAACACGCCCCTGAGAAGGGCGTTAATTTCAAGAGCTCAAATGGGGAAGTCGGTCAAACCAAAAGAATTAACGCCCTCAGGTGAGGTCGTCCTTTCTTTAAGAAACGCCCTAGATGAAGTCATGTTTTAAGAAAACACGCCCTTACCAAGGTCGTAAATTAGAAAATTCATAAAATAGATAAAATGGGGAGAAATAGATAAAATGGGAAAGACACGCCCTAGACAAGGGCGTGTTTCAAAAACACGCCCCTGATGAGGGCGTGAATTCATAAAATAGAGATAAATGCCCAAAAAATCCAGAAAAATAGGAAAAGGGAGGTAAATTGGGAAAAATAGGAGAAATCAGGGGCAATCCATGAAAAGTGGGAAAACCACTCAAATAAGCTGATTTGAGGGTCAAATGGGGCATCGCAGAGCGATATGAAATATACTCAAAATAATGTCAATTTTGACGTGTCTACAGCTGCCCCGCCTTGGCGTCTGCTTTGCAAGGAAGCGTAGCAAACTGAAAAGTAGATGCCAAGGTGTGATGAGACACGCAATCAATATCACTTGATGAGAATCAAATCAAAAGCACGAGATGAAGCAAATCTCGGGAAATCAACGAAATCAACAATGTTTGGATAAAAGGGGAGATGTGCACGCGGTGCACGAAGGAGATAAAAATAAAATGATCAACTTCCAACGCGGTGGAAGTACCTCAGGTCACAAACCTGCAAGTTTCACCATTGGGGAGCGATTACCAGCCAGTGGACGTGCTGCAGCCAAGGTGGATCAAGGGGAAAATTTGAAAAATAAGATGATAAAAATCCAAACAAGGAGTTTTCGAGAAAATCACCCAAAACAGCGACAAAACGAACTGAAGACTCAATTCGGCATGGAATATCTCATATCGGGAAAGATTAAGATCAATTCAACTCTCAAAACCAGCTTATCAAAATGATTTTTCAACAATTGTTTCAAAGTCCTACATGAATGCATGCTGGGCTAAAGGGAAAAAATAAAGCAAATGGAGATATAATATAATCAAGGATAATATTGTTAAACTGCCCAGACTGGGTCAAGAAACCAATTCTGCGAGCTGATACTAAGCCGAAGCCCGTTTATCCACGCACCAACTCGTAAAAGGGAACCATCGTCCCCAGTCTTGGATGGCTCAACGGCCTATCCGTGTGACTAAGACTTCTCTGGAATCATCATTGTTTTTGATGAAGGGGAACTCAAATTCCAGATTTACCAAAGCCACAAGGTCCTTGATATAATCTAGTAACATATGTAACATATAGTAGGAATGCATACAGGGAGATGGTGATATCAATAAGCATGGGAACTGAGAAATGAGCTGCAAACACCGTGGGACTTTGATGATGATGCCCAGTCGGTGGGACCAAGAGCATTTTATCCTGCGCTCAAAAATTCATTAGCCAAGATATAAAAAGTATAACAAACAATGAAGAAGGCATGACTCAAAGCATAGCAAACATAGCCATGAATAACACATAGTAAGGCAAAGCATGGATAGCATGAATAGCATGGCATTGCAAAGCATCATTATTTGTTATTTTGTCATGAGGAGACAATCTGGCTAATCAAGATTTGGAGTTGAAAGATCAAGATCTGATAAGGCCCATCGGCGGAGTGATCAGATGAAATTAGCAGGAGTTGATTAAAAAAGATTTGGAGATGAATAATCATGAGATATGATAATCAGAAGATATAACCAAAATGATGACAATCAAAATGCCCCTGGGTGGCATGTTATGGAGATATCGGGGAGAATCAAGAGATTGATAGCAATAAGTGGAGATAGGACTCATCCCGTTCTCTTGGTCCTTGCAAAGTTGTTCCTGCAAAACACCATCAGAAAATACAATGTAAAAATTTTTAGATTTTTGGAATATGCAAATTTTTTTGAAATTGAAAATATTTGAATTTTTATGGAGATTTTGGAAATATTCAAATTTTGTGGAGATTTTGGAAATATTCAAATTTTTGTGGAGATTTTGGAAATATTCAAATTTTTGTGGAGATTTTGGCTTAGACATTGTTAATGCAGCATCAAAGGTTGTTTTGAACCACTGGCTAGGAGTCCTTGTTCCTTCCCTTTTCGCTAAAAACTGCCCAAAGCTGGACGTGCATTGAAAGTGGCATCCTATAACCGACCGTCTTTGATCAATGGTGCCCCTACCAAGGCCATACCCGAGAAACATTCGGTCTTGGAGGGAGAAGAGAAGAATAATTGGGGATAAACTTTATGCAGGATGGGAGATATCAAGACTTGAATTCCTTCCAAGGTATTAACCCTCAAAGAGGCTAGTCTGTTGCGCTGGGGCTTTATGCCTTTGATTTTTAGACCCTTGACATGCATACGACCAGGATTTTCCCTGCGGGGACTTTGCCACTCTTGTCATGCCATAATTCCTAATTGCAATTATCAAAATTCTGATTTGATTTTCATAATAGCCCTTTTGCTAGATGTGTAATGAAGTTCCATATTGATTTGGGTCAAGGCTGCCCCTGTTTGAGACTCCTCTCGTATTGGGGATTACCAAGGTTGGTCATCTCATCCGTCAACCTCTTGCACCTGCATTCGGCCGAGTAAAGAAGAGAAAAGACTTTCAGATATTCTCATGGCATGGCCAAAGTAGAACGGTGTTCAACCAAAGGAGCCGGCTAAGGATGCCGTGAAGTGTGTGAGGTGCCCAGCTAAGGGTTACTCTTAACAAGCAGGGAGAGAATGTTGAATTCCCAGCACGGGTTTTTATTAACCAGAGGTGCTGCAAAAAAAATAAGCCTAAAGGACTCTTTTGAGAATGATTTCAATTAAACAAAAGCTTAAGATAAAGGTTTAAAACACCACTCTTAATCTCGTTAAGAAGCACTTGATTTTGAAAATCATGTGTGAAGTAATGAGAAAATGATATCATTAAAATGCGTACTTACGCCAATATGTTACCTTGCAACCTTTGTTGAAGCAGCTGCTGCTAGAGGTGATCATCATGGGATTTGTCCTCTTTAGCAGAAAAAAGATTGGAAGCAAAGGATTGAAAGTGGCTTAACAAGAAGGAGTGGTGCCAAGACCAGACTCAGACGAATAAGGAAAAAAAGAAGAGAGGCGAGGGCTAGAACTCCCTTGCTAAGGTGCGGAGACCCTGATCACATGGAACAGTCTACAGAAGAAGCGGAGAATCTAGAAGAGGGGTGAGGACTAAAGCCTCGAAGCAGTGGGAGAAAGGGCAGATGCCCAAGGCAGTGGATGTGGAAGAAGTTGGGTCAGACCCGGAATCAGGAGGAATTAGAAGAAGAAATTGGTAGATAGAAAGAGGCGAATCCGGAGGGTCCGGAGGTGTAGGAGGAGAATCATGATAGGAGGAATCCGGAGGCTCCGGAGGGATGACAAAAGAAGGGACGCGATGCCCTGAGACGAAATCTGAAAAAGAGTGATAAAAAGGAAGGAAAAAATGAAGGATGTGATGTTTAGGAAGATTAGAAAGATGGATCGGAAGAAAGATGGAGGGTCTGGAGGTTCCGGAGGAATAACCGGGAAAGGGGCGTGATGCCCTGAAAAATGATAGAAAGAATAAGACGGAGAATCCGGAGGTTCCGGAGGGATGAGATGGAAAGGAGGGACGCGATGCCCAAGAAGGTCCGGAGGTTCCGGAGGTAGCAAATGGAGAGGGGCACGATGCCCAAAGGACAAAGAGAGGGGTGAAAGATCCGGAGGTTCCGGAGGAAGCATATAGAAAGGGGCGCGATGCCCTAGGAAAAGACGGAGACAATCAGGTGGAGAATCCGGAGGTTCCGGAGGGATGAAATCAATAAGGAGAAGATGGAAAGGGGCGTCGTGCCCGAGGGAAAAGTCCGGAGGTTCCGGAGGAGGAAGGTGGAAAGGGGCGCGATGCCCGAGGGGAAAGTCCGGAGGTTCCGGAGGAATAGAATCAGAAAGGGCGAGATGCCCAAAGAGGAGGGATAAAATTCCTGGAGGTTCCAGGGAGATAGCAGGAAAGGGGACGCGATGCCCCAAGGGGAGTGGACAAAAAGATGAATATGAATAAGATGGGAAATGCGGAATATCCGGAGGTGCCGGAAGGCGAGGGAGATACGGGTTCGGAAACCCGGGAAGCAGGAGGTGCAAATGCGTGCAAATATAATGCAATGGATGCAATGAATGCATGACTGCAACAGAATGCATGAAATGCAAAGAATATGGAGAATATGAAGGATGAGAGGACGAGATCCTCCTCCTAACCCTGGGAATGGCCCATGAAGAAAATGTGAGGGAAATGGATGAATAGAAGGTGGAACAAATAGGGGACGGCCCCTTAGCACCAAGATAACTGCCCCTCCACGGCAGTGAAAGTGTGTAGCCAATTGGCCCAATAAGAGGAGCTTCAATAAGTGGCAACTCCCTTGGAAGGCAAAGATCAACAATGTGAGGGAGTTGGGGAGTTGGAACGGGAAGCATCGTGTTGCCCATTGAATGTGGTATATATGGAATGTTGAGCAAAATGGGCATTCGCCCCTTGTAAGGAGTAATGAATTCGGAATTCGGAAATTGGAACAAGGGGTGCCCTGCCCGGCCCTTAGACGGCATCAATGCCCGGCATGGCGGCGACTTGACTTCTTCGGCCGTGATTGGCACAATAACCCGGATTGGCATCCGGCAAACAAATTCTTGCGTCTTGAATAGCGCGGCCAAATCCTTGCTGCCCGGCTCTTGATCATTTTCGGCACAAATAGCTGCAGAAGCACGCCCCTTCCGAGTAGTAAAAGGAGGTGAAGCGGAGGCGGAAGGCTTTGTGAGTGGTGGAGGTATAATGGAAAGTGTTGGCGTAAGTGGAGACGGAGGTTCAAACACATCAAGTTTCTCCCTTTGCTTGCAAGCGGTCGGGGTTAGCTCGAGTGCAAAAAGTGGTGGGTCCTGCTCAGGATTAGCCATAGGTAAAGGTGGAGGGTTATGTGGTGGAATAGGCAAAGTGGGTTTTAAAGGGATAATGGAAGACCGAGGTGGCGGTAATGGGAGGTTAATTGGGGAAGGTTTAATGGTGTAATTAATGGAGGCCGATGGTGTGGAGGTAGATGGCTTAATGGGTGGTGGTTTAATAGTGGAAGGCTTGGGGGAGGCCAGTGTTGCGGAGGTTAATGGTGTAACTGGAGGAGGTGTAATGGGTGGAGGGTTAATGGGTGAAGGTTTGGTGCGTAGGAAATGCCGAATGGGGCGAGCGGTGTTTGGAGTGGTGAAAAACTCAAGATGCGTCGGCGCGGGTGATTGGAGTATCGACCCATCGTCGTAACACCAAGAAGTCTCGGAAATAGGGGTTGGATCGGGGATGGTGGCTTCATCCTGAGCGAGGGGTTCATCGAATGAAAGTGGGGGAAGTGGAAAGTTAAGGAAACTCGAAGGGGTGCCTGCGGAGCTTCATCATCATACACCGGCTCGGATTCTTCAATTGCCGGTTCTTGCTCGCTTGGAATATCAACGCCGTAGTCGTCCATCCTATCCTTCCATTCTCTCTCCATTCTTGTAATGTCATCCAAAGCCGCATAGAGAGGATTGACCGGAGTAGGAGGAACCGTGACCCTCTTTAATTGTTCCTCCATGGAAGTAATCTTATCAAAAAGAGATTGTTGGAGGGGTGTGACTTGAACAATAGAGGGCTGGCAGGGCCTTGAAGGAGGAGGGGCCGCATAAAAAGGCCGTGGAGGGGAGTTGACGGTATGACCCGTAAAAGAACCCGGATGGGCCGGATTGCAATGAATAAATGGGCCTCGGGGCCGTGCGGGAGGAGGAATAGAAGGAGGCGGGTGTCGGACCACCCGAGTAGAATGAATAGGGGAGATGGGTAATGGGCTACCCGAATATGATTGGAAGGAGGAGGTGGGTGATGGGCCACCCGTGTAGGATTGGAGGGAGATGGGTGATGGGCCACCGAATAGAATTGGAAGGAGGGAGAGATGAAGGAGATGCACCCTCAACGACAGCCTTAAGGGCTTGGATCTGTTGAGGGGTAAGATGATCTAATGCATGAATGATCTGGGAGACTTTCTCATCATTGGGACGAGAGGATCCCGAGGGAGTAGTGGCTCGAACTTGAGGAGGGGGACCATAAGAATGGACATTGCCCATGGGTTGGACATGACCATAAGAATGAGGACGTGGTCCCTTGAAGGAATGGTGAGAAGGATAATGATTAACATGTTGAAATTGAGGATAAGAAGTGCTAGGTTGTGCATCCTCATGAATTGAATTGAACATGTTTCTATCATGGTAAGCCATTATATAATCAAAATTCTCAATAATATGCAAAGAAGCACACAAGTTGGAATGGTTACCTTGATTTTTATGTTTGATCCTTGGTGAATTAATGAATTTAATAAAGTTTTGAATGATTCACACAAGGGAGGGAACCTAGTTTCAATATGAGATTTAACTCCAATGCCAACTAGGAACACTCTCTCACCACGTTTAGGCCAACTAATCCCGGGACTTCAAAAGGGTACAACCTGCCCGGCGTCCGTGAGGGAATCCACGGGTGCGGGGGCTTATGGAGGCTTGGAAAAGGGATCTCCGGTCCAAAGAGACGGAATGCTCAATGGAGGGTCGTCCCGATTCCAAGAGGGTGTGTGGATCCTAATGAAGAGAGAGGAGGTCTCCCAAACCAAATGCAAATATGAATGCAACAGGGGAAATTAGGCCAAACAGCACAATAATGATCAATCAACAAAGATAAGCATGAAAACTCACTCACGGGAAGGGTTCTGGAAACCCACAGTAAAAACACGCCCTGTCAGGGGGCGCTAATAAAAAAAGACACGACGGTGTGACTGTCGTGAATCAACCTGAAGGGCGCAGGGGCAGAGTAAAACGCGCCTTAGGGTTAGGCGCTATCCATAAAAGGACGCCCTGTCCAGAGGGCGTCGAATCCAAAGACACGCCCTGACGTGGGGCGCTAATCAAGTAAAAGACGCCCTGTAGTAGGGCGTGAATTCACAGGCAGCAATATAAAGCAAAAAAAGCCCGGAAGTAAGCTGGAAAATGCCCTGTCTGAGGGCGTAAAATATGAAGAAGACGCCCTTGGTTAGGGCGTTAAATCAATAAAAACGCCTCTTCCAGAGGCGTGAATTAACTGTCTCCAGGAAACCTTCGCGGCCAGCAATAACAGAGAGAACACTCACAGAGCCAACAACATGCAATCAATAAATATGAATATCAAAAGGGCACGCGAGGGTGCCAAGGGGAAAGGGGTAATAAAGGAAGAACACAAAGTGTCCCACCGTGATCGCCAATTTGTAGATCTAATTAAAATCCACTTAGGAAATAATATATGAATAAACAATAAAAATAAGCACACATAGCAATAAAATAGCACGAGGTGCTAATAGGAGGTTGTGATCGCCAGAGACGCGAGGGTCTCAAGTGGAGATGATAAGGGGAAAGTGATCGCAAATACCTCAAATGTGCGGTTGATTGTGAGTACTCCTTTTCTCTTCAAATCGGCCGGCCGACGAAGAGAGTTCTTCAACTTGGTTACCCTTGCAAAAAAAAGACACACAACATAAAAGAATTGGATTAGAAATAATGTGTGTGTAGCATCAAGTTCATAATAGAAAGGTGAGCATGATAACATATGAAATACACACCTTAAGGGTGTTGGCCCTTAAACCCCTATGCAAAGAGGGTGAGGGAGGTATGAATGCATGTAAAAATATAATGGGGAAAGAGTGCAAGAGATGCACTAAAGGGGAGATCTCAATGATAGTTGAGAAAAATTAATATAATAATGAAACATGATGCATGCATGAACTAATGAAAAAAAATGCAAATAAGGGGGAGATAAGATAGAAAAATCTTGTTTGGTGGCTCTTTTGGCTTGAATGCTCGATGAGAGAAAGGCTTCAAAAGGGATGAAGACTTGAACCGTGAAGAAGCCTCTCCTTAGCCAATGCCACCCTACCTTCGGTTCCTGTAAAAAGAAAAGAAAACAACAGAAGAAAAAGAAAGAAGCGGAAGAAGAAGAATAAGAAGAAGAAGAAGAGGGAGGCCGAAGAAGAAGAAGAAGAAAAAATAGAAGAACGTCAGCGGAGAATAAGAAAAATCGGACCGAAGAAGAAAAAAAAAGATAAGGGGATCAACCCCTTATAGGATTGATCAAAGGATAAGCAAGGCAAGAGTCTCAACTGGGGAAAGGATAAGAATGGGCAAGAGCCCAAATCTAGTAGGCATCTATCGAAGCAAGGACTCTCTGGGGAAAGGGCTGCGAAGGCAGACGGTGAAACACGCCTTAGGTCAGGGCGTCAATTTACGAATTGACGACCTACGCATAGGGCGTTTCTCAAAAACACGCCCTGCACAAGGGCGTTTCTCAAAAACCAAATTTAGAAATAAAAACTCCCCATATTTGAAAAATGTAAAACACGCCTTAATTAAAGCCACGTTTAAAAACACGCCCCTGAGAAGGGCGTTAATTTCAAGAGCTCAAATGGGGAAGTCGGTCAAAACCAAAAGAATTAACGCCCTCAGGTGAGGTCGTCCTTTCTTTAAGAAACGCCCTAGATGAAGTCATGTTTTAAGAAAACACGCCCTTACCAAGGTCGTAAATTCAGAAAATTCAGAAAATAAAAAAATGGGGAGAAATAGATAAAATGGGAAAGACACGCCCTAGACAAGGGCGTGTTTCAAAAACACGCCCCTGATGAGGGCGTGAATTCATAAAATAGAGATAAATGCCCAAAAAATCCAGAAAAATAGGAAAAGGGAGGTAAATTGGGAAAAATAGGAGAAATCAGGGGCAATCCATGAAAAGTGGGAAAACCACTCAAATAAGCTGATTTGAGGGTCAAATGGGGCATCGCAGAGCGATATGAAATATACTCAAAATAATGTCAATTTTGACGTGTCTACAGAGGGGTTACCCGATTTTACCTGAGGCACCCTTTCAGATTTTCACCTCAGCTGGGTTAATGGTAATTTTTGCCCTCAGTAATCCTGTGGAAGGAATCAACTGAGGCCGCCGGGGTATCTCTATTTTTAACCCCATTTTTTCTTTTCTTTTCTTTTGCGAACCTCGTGGTTACCGTCCGTAGCGTGCTGCTATCAGGGGACGTGACCTGGAACTGGGAGACGTGGGTAACTGGGTATTGCTTTGCCCTTAACAAGGGTTCTTACATATTATTGAATTATGGTGCTGGGGCCATCCGGCCTCGGTGAGATGTGACAGAGGCTATAGCCAGTGGGTCAGGGATGGCAGGGGGAACTGGACACATACTGGAATTCGGGGAATTCTGGACTGGCGGGAAATGTAGGATGTAGTAGTGTGAACGGGTAAAGGTCTAGTAAATAGACCGAGACTAGAGTTGACCGGAATGGCGACTGAGATGTTGTGGGGAGGCTGGGACTCATCGATTCGCTACGACGAGGCAGGAGCCAACACTAGGGTGGGGTAGCAAGGAGATATAAGACTGATTGTAGATGGCAGGGTTAATGACCTGACGCTATCGGCTAACCGGCATCCATTATCTGGGGAGGCCTATGACCTATTGGGAAGTGGGTGTAGGGCCACACTGACTGGTGAGGAGAGGAAGATTATCTCATTATCGGCTCTACCGCCCTTTCGGGTTTTCGCCAGAGTCGACCCCCTTTAGCTTTTTCCGACGCGCCCTTGCGGGTTTTCACGTCGAGGGGTTTCCCGATTTTGCCTAGGGTGCCCTTTTGGGTTTTCACCTCAGCCGGGTTAATGTCAATTTTTGCCCCTAGCCGTCCCCTTACGATGAGAGTGACTGGGACCGCCGAGGTATCTCTATTTTTAACCCCATTTTTTTCTTTTTTTTTGTTTACTTAACTGGGAGCCTGGCGGCTGGATCGTTGCTGGCGCAGAGGTGTCCCTACCTTTGTCGTGGTAAGGACAGAGGCGGGAGGTGACTCCATGAAAAAGCCTGGCGATGATTCTGGGAGGGCTTGGCCAGCCCTACTGTATGGCTGGGAATTAGAAACTGGGAGGGCTAACTGGCTAAACCCTTCACAGGGAAGAGCCAAGTTTACCAGTAACAGCCGGGTTGTTTGCATCAGTCTGGCTGGCGCACGAACTCATGTTCGGGTGCATAGTATAACTTCATATGTTTGCCATTGAGAGGTGGGAAGGGTTTGTGACCCTTATGGTCAATGACCGTGTAGGCTCCACCCTCGTAGACATTGTTAATGATGTATGGACCTCGCCAATTCGGCTACAATTTTTTGCTGGAGCGCCCCGCCATGACTTCCTTTTCCTTGATCATGACGAGGTCGCCTTGCTTGAGAGATTACTGTCGGATGAGCTTATCGTAGGCTCGCGCCATACAGGCTTGATATACTTGTAGGTGTTTATAGGCCTCAAGCCGTTTGCCTTCCAGGTCGGCTAGCTCTTCTAGCCTTCTCTGGTATTCATCTTCATCAGGGCCGGCGAGGCCGGTATAGATCGCCATGCGATAAGAAGCTAACTGGACCTCGATGGGGATGACGGCCTTTGCCCCGTAAGCGAGTGAGAATGGCGAACACCCAGTGGGGGTTTTGTAGATCATCCGGTAGGCCCAAAGTGCCTCGAAGACATTTTCGCCCCAATCACGTTTTCGGTGATTTACCATCTTAGCCAAGAGCTTGCAGAGGGTCTTGTTGAAGGCTTCTGCTAAGCCGTTGGCCTGGGGGTTGTAGACCGAAGAGGTCCTCCAGTCGATGTGGAATTGGGCTGCTAGCCGGTATATGGCCCTATTATTAAATGGTGTCCCATTGTCGGACACGATGCGACTGGGAGTACCAAATCGGTAAATGATGTTGTGTCTGACGAATCTGGCGACCACTTCGTCGGTGACCTCCCGCAAGGGAAGGGCCTCCGCCCAGCGAGAGAAGTAGTCGGTGGCGGCCAAAATATATTTATGGCCCTTGGAAGATGGTTGGAAAGGTCCTTCGATGTCCATGCCCAACTCCGCGAATGGCCAAGTGGGGGCTGTGGGACGCAGTGGATTAGGAGGTTTTCTGGGAACTGGCCCAAAGGCTTGGCATTGATGGCATGTACGGGCGTACTAAACACAATCCGCGTACATAGTTGGCCAATAAAAGCCCTTGAGTTTGATGTTGTGCTTCTTACGTTCCCAGGCCTGGTGTGTGCCGCATAATCCGGAGTGGACCTCGTACATGATGACTCGAGCCTTGGCTGGTGAGACGCATCTCAAGAGAATCGACTTATCTTTCTCATGGACTAGTCGATATAGGGAGTCGTCAATCAGCTCATAGGACGTGGCTCGGCGGAGCAACTGAACCCTTTGAGCCCGGTCGAAAGGGAACCGCCCTTGCTTGAACTTGATGATGGGCTCTCGCCAATCTTCTTCCTCCGCAAGAGGGTTCTGGTCGAGGTCGTGGACCTCGTAGACGGTGAGACCGATGTTGTCCTGGAGTGAGCTCGGCATCAGTCTTCTATGCTTGACGACGATGTCGACCTCACCCTCGGGCAGGAGTTGGATGGCTGCAGCCAACTTTGTCAGGGCATCTGCCTGGGCGTTGCTGCTCCTGGGGACATGATCTATTTCAAAGAAATAGAATTTCTGGATTAATCTGGTGACGGCGGCGTGGTATGGCAGCAGCTCTGGCTTCCGCACGTCATAAATTCCAAGAACCTGTTGAACTATCAGCTGGGAGTCCCCATATGCTTTGAGGTATTTAATGCCCATGTCGAGAGCCATCTGAAGCCCAATAAGCAGAGCTTCATACTCGGCCTCATTGTTGGTCAGGGACTTCATGAGGGTGCATGAGTTGTATAACACTCCGCCCTGAGGAGTCAGGAAAACAATGCCGGCTCCTGCCATAGTGGCCAGACCCTGATTGCTCCAAGTAATCCCGCGGGAAGTGCCATCGAAGTAGAGCTCCCAGTGAGGTACACTGGCTGTGAGAGCGTTCTGACGCCAATTATGCAAGACATCTCCGCTCTGCTCGACTAGCTGCGGTGGTTGTACAGCAAGGGACTCCTCGTCAGGGAGCTCCGCACTGAGAGGTGAGTCGTCTAGCACTGGATGGGCCGCCAGGAACTCAGCCATGCCCTGTCCCTTGACTGCTTTCCTGGGGACATAAGTGATGTCGTACTCCATCAACAGAAGGGCCCATTTTCCCAGAAGGCCTCAGATAACAGGCTGTCGAAGAAGATATTTTAGAGGGTCGTGCTTGGATATGAGCTCGACTCGGTGAGATAGGAGGTAATGCCGGAGCTTCTTAACTGCGAACACCAATGGCAAGCAAACCTTCTCCATAGGGGAGTAGCGGTACTCGGCACCGATTAGCTTCCGGCTGAGGTAATAGAGGGGCTGCTCTTTACCTTCCTCATTGATTTGCGCCAACAGAGCTCCTAGCGAAGCGTCCATGGCAACAATATAAAGTATAAGGGGTTTACCCATAATTGGTGCCCCCAGGACTGGGGGAGTAAGGAGGTACTCCTTAATTTGTTCGAAAGCAACCTGGCACTCCGAGTCCCATGTAAATGGGGCGTCCTTCTTCATCAGCTTGCTGAAGGGCGCGCAGTAACCAGAGTGGTTAGAAATGAACCTTCGAATATAGGTAAGTCTTCCTTGGAAGGACCTTAATTCGGTGATGTTTCCGGGTGGTGGAAGCTCCCGGATTGCTTTAATCTTACTAGGATCCACCTCGATTCCTCGATACCTGACGACGAAGCCGAGAAATTTGCCACTGGATACGCCAATGGCGCACTTCATAGGGTTCATTTTGAGCCCGTATTACCGGAGTCGATTGAAGACTTGGCACAGATCCTGCAGATGGTCTCCATGCCTTTTTGTCTTGACGACAAGATCGTCGACGTAGCATTCGACAGTGTTGGGCAGCATCTCGTCGAATATTTTGGTCATGGCCCTTTGGTAAGTAGCGCCGGCGTTCTTCAAACTGAAGGGCATGCGCTTGTAGTTGAAAATCCCTTTGGGGGATCTGAAGGCCGTGTGGTTCTTGTCGTTAAGGGACATCCGGATTTGATTATAACAGGACGACCTGTCCATGAAAGACAAGGCCTCATGCCCGGTGGTCATGTCGACCATTGTTTCTGTAATTGGGACTCGGAAGTCATCCTTCGGACATGCTTTGTTGAGGTCCCGGAAGTCGACGCAGATGCGGACTTGAGCACTCTTCTTCTTAACTAGGACTATGTTGGCGAGCCAAATCGGGTAGATACACAGCTCGATGAAATTGACCTCCGCCATTTTATGGACTTCGGCCGAAACCTGGAGCTCCAGCTCATGGCGCATGCGCCGCTGTGCCTGTTTGACCGGAGTGACTGAGGGAGAAATAGCTAGCTCGTGCTATGCTATAGAGGGATCTAACCCTGGCATCTCCTTGTACGTCCAAGCGAAGCAGTCTTTGTATTCAAGCAAGAGTTGCTTGTAATCCTACCTTTCTGCCTCGGTGAGGAGAGCACTAACGAATGTAGGCTGAGGGGCTGTAGAAACCCGATAAATAAAAATGAGAAATAATTTTTTTAATTTTATTCTATAATTAAAATTTTTGTGAAATAATTAAATTACATTTTTACTATATGTAATAAACTAGATAAATGCATTTACTTGAATTTACTTAAGGTAAATTGAAAAATAAATGCTTTAACCCTTAGATAAATCATAGGAAGCCCAATAAAAGTCCATATAGTGGACTAGGATTATAATTGGCCCATTGGATAATCCACAATAGGTTGGATTAATGGATTAAAAGATTTATTAAAGGATAATTAGACCAAAATTCGTAACACATGTTTAATATAGCATTTAAGGGATTAAAATAACCTCATTTCTAGAAGATTGACCCAAGAATCAACCCCTACCTAACATACAACTTTATACTAGCCATTTTTATATTATTTTCACACCAAAAATGGGCTAGATTAAGAAGAGAAATTGAATTTGTCTTCTAAATTCGGACTTAATGGGTTAGGTAAAATTAGGTGAGGAATCTTGACAAAATTGGCCAAGTTTTGGCTATAAATAGAACCCCAATCAAGCCACAAACCATCCTTGGAGGCTTAAGCTATGCTGGTGTGAAGATTGAAGGAGATTTTAAGGAATATTTGGGCGAAATCAAGGGTTTTATCTTATTTAGAGATTTTTCTTACCTCTTCTTTAGATCTGCAAAAAGGTAGATATCTCTCAGGCTAAATTCTAATTAAAGCATGCTAGATTGTTCCTTTTTTAATGCTCATTCCATTGATACCTTATTCATTAAATTTCACTGAGAAATGAGTGAGTTATAGCCATTTTAGTGAAGAAAAATCGGAAGTAGCAGAAAAAGTGTCGACTCCTTGAGTCGACACTCGGGATCAAGTTTTCTGCTTGAAAATCAAAAACTTAGTGAAAAATGTCAACCTCCCGAGTCGACATTTTTTCACGGCAGAAAAGTGTCGACCTCCCAGCTCGACACTTTTTCACGGATGTTCTATTTTATGAACAAAACCGCACACAAGAAATACGTGTCGACCGCTTGGGTCGACACTTTTCCTGGCATGTGAAAATATATATATATATACACTTTTCCTGTCATACGAAATATATATATATATACACTCATATGAAAAAACCAACCAACCACACCTCGTACCGGCTCGGCACAAATAAATAAATAAATATACTAAAATTTTCGTATCCATTCAATTCAACTCACAACTTGAGCCCACATCCTATACCCCTTGGGTCCTGACCCAAGGGTGAGCTCTCCAACATATAAAGCCATGAAAGTTTTCAAAACTTCCAATGTGGGACTAAAGATTAGTCACTATACAATTGAAATTATAACATTTCGAAATCCACATTAATTGTAAGCATTTAGTCACCAAAAGTAAGAAAAGGCAATATTAGCATGTTTTAATTCTTACAGCATGTTAAAAATTATTTTTTTGTAGGATAAATTATTATTATTTGCATGTAAAAGTCTATTTTTAACCATATTAGTAAATTAATGCATGAAAAATATTTTCAACATGTTAAAAATGACTTCCAACATGATAAAATTATTTTATACATACTGAGATATAAAAAATTATTTTTAGCATGTTAAAATCTATTTAAACTATTTTTTTGTATGCTAAACCTATTTTTTCCTATTAAATAATTAGTAAATTGATGCATGAAAATTACTTCCAGCATGATAAAATTTCTTCCAGCATGAAAAAATTATTTCTAGCATGTTAGAATTATTTTTCAGTATATTAAAATTATTTTTCAGCATGATAATTCTATTTTCCTATCAAATAATTAGTAAATAAATATAGAAAAATAATTTTCAACATGATAAAATTTATGTTGTTATCAGACAATTTCTGTAATCAGCATGGTAAACTTATCTTTATCATCTTATCAGTAAATTAATGTGTGAGAATTATCTTAGCATGTTAAGTATTAATTTTAGTATATTAAAAATTAATTTTTAGCATGTTAAAAATTAAACCCAGCATGAAAAATTTATTTTTATCATCTTATCAGTAAAGTAACATATGAAAATCATTTTCAGCATCTTAAAATTATTTTCAGCAAGTTAAGATTATTTTCGGCATAAAAATCTTTTTTTTATTTTTATAATAATAAATCACCGTTTTGGCTAAACTAATGCATCTCTAATGTACAAAAACTTCCTGTAAACATGTCTAAATACTTGTAAACTAAATACACACAAGATTAAATCATGGAATTAAATTAATTCTATTAAACTCTAATTACTTGAATTTTCTTCCTAGTTACCGTTCTTTCTTGAATTCCACGACTTAATGTCGTTAAACATGATGCCTTAAAATTATTATTCACTCATCTTGCTACTTCTGAGATTTTTGCCAGATCTATACTTTTTACAAATGAGCTTATTCTTGAAATTCATTGGCCATAGTGCTAAGTGGATGTCTAAACATACTTGGGATCTTATGCTCCACCGACCCAATGCCTGGAATTAATGGGACCCGGTCTAATCCTGGGAGGTGTGCCCAAAAGTACTTGTGTCCATGGGAGTTGATTGACCACAGTGTAACATTGCACCGAAGTATATGACTTGCTAGATTAATTATGGCATTCCACACTTCGTTATTGTACTTGTTTACTTGTTACTTGAAATTGCTTGAAATTACATGATATATTTGACTTGCATGAAATGGCCAAATTCTTTCATGATATTCTTTACATGTTCAATATTCAATATTTGAAATTATCTTGGAACCTTGTTATCATTTTATTACTTGAAATTCCGTATACAATTTCTTACTCGCTATTCATGATCTTAAACACTTCCCGATTTTCTTGGAAAAATGTTCAAAATGATAAATACTTAAATATTACCTGATTATAGAGATATAAAATCCTACTGAGTTTTTTGCTCACCCTACGTTTTGGTAAATTATTGCAGGAAATGAAATTGAACAAGGGAATGGACAAGAGTGAAAGAGTATTATTCTTTTCCCTAGGATTTATGTAGATCGTTAGTGTTTTTACAAGAATGATGTACTTTGGGATTGGAAGTTGTAATTTGCTTTTATGGCTTATGAATTAGTAATGTAAACTTCATTTTGATGGAATGAAAGTATCATTTTCCCATTCATTTCTGTCTTTAGAAATCAAATTGTACATGCTCTGATCGACACGCTTGTTTACGACTCACTCACGTTCCCGATATTCTGCGTCGGGGCGTGACAGGGGCTTTATCTTCGCCCAGGTTGATCTCCATGAGATCGTCGACGGTCGCCTGGCCGGCGTCCTCCAGCCCGGGAGGAGCGGGTTGGAAGTTGATGAAATCCTCATAGTCGGTGTCAACTTCGTGTATTTCTTGGTTCTCGAAGCCACTGGTTGATGTTGAAGGGACCGGGGAGCGGTTATCGCTGGGATCCATTGAGGATTGATCTGAACCGCCGGCTCCTGGCCAACAGTTGTCAACCGGGGCTGCTGAAGTCTCCCCGGGGTTGCCTGACGAAGCTGACAATCCTTCGTAGCTCGGACCAGAGATATCCCCCCCCTCAGGAGGGTTTGTTGAACTGGGTCCTTCGACTGGCTGAGAGACCGGATGAGCTTCTTCATCCCCGATGCCTTGGCAAGGAGGCAAGGAGGGTTCGCTTGAGCCAGGGTGCTGGCCTTGACGGGGATCGGGATTAGGATCTCCTCTTCCTCGTCCCCAGAGCTGTCGAATTTGGCTTCGACTCTAGCTTGGTCGCCAGCTGGTTGTGCCAGGCCTACGACGTTGACTGCGTGGTAGATGCGAAAGTCCAGGTCTTAGTCATAGCCAAGTCCCCTAGTATCCTTATGGAAGGACGGGGGTTGCCCCCGGACCTGGGAAGGGTTCCACAGTCGGTGAAAATATTCATGTCGTGCGGAACTTTGCCATTGAGGGACGTGTTGCTTCAGACACATTTCCCAAATGTGTGGCGGCAGGTCGTCCAGTACCTGGACTGCTTCAGGGGTGTCATCGGCTTGCCTAGACTAGCCGAAGTCGTCAGCCGGTGGGGCCTGAGGGACCATGTCTCCCTTATAGAAGACAATAGGTTTATCCCTGTTAGCCTTCTTCTTGTTTCGGTGTTGTCGCTTGAAAGTGATAATTAATTTCGTCAGCGACTCGACACTGTGCTTCATGGATGCACATGGGAGCTGGATGCAGTCTGGTGGCAAGCATATACTCTTGCCGATAGCTCGGCTAATAAGATTAGCCTCGAAGTTGATCTGGCGCCTCTCGGGGCGATCTGGGGTTGACTTGGAGCCGAGGTGCAGCCGATGAAGCTTGGGCTTTTCCTCGTCAACAGAGAAGAGATCACAATCGTCTTGCTCTGAGAGCCAACCGTTGCTATTGCTCTTGATCACAGGGTACGGACTAATCCCCTTGAAGTAGAGTACAGCGTCTGCCAGGTTGCATTCTGCTGGCGTGAACGGTGACAGATCTGTAAAGACCGTGTACTGCTCCCCGTCCTTGGCATACTTGATGTATTGGTGGAGAGTCAACGGGATGACCCAATTTTCATGGAGTCAGGGTCTGCCCAGTAGCATCTTTTAAGATGTGTTGGAGTCAATGATGTAGAACGTCACCTTGGAGGCAAAATCATCAAGCACCAGATCAACATCCACCCGGCCGAGAACGTCCTCGGTGTTTTGGTTAAAGCTGGATATCTTGACCACTTGAACCTTCTGGAGGTATGGGGTCAGATATAGAGTCTTGAATGTCTTGAGCGGCATGATGTTAACAGCGGCACCAGCGTCTACCAGGATCCGGTTCACATCATACCCGTTGATCTTCCCCTTCATGTAGAGAGGACGATTGTGTCACGGAGGGGAGAGCAGCATGTCTTTCTCCGTGAAGGAGATGGTGGCTGTGAAGGCTTCATAGGCAGCCGCCTTCATTTCCGCGACATGCGCTTCATAGGCTTCCGGCTCTTGGAGTATTTTGATAAGAATTTCTCTTAGGTCCTTACTCCAAGTGATGGCTTCCCAAATTGTAATACTGGTAGGGAAGCGCTTCATCTGGTGGAGGACTTTCCGATCAACTCGGGCTCGAGCATCCTCCAAAGAGGGTAGTATGTCAGGCTGAGCCTTCTGCGAGCTGTCGTGATGTTCCCCGTCAGGAAGTTGCACCGCCTTGCCCTTACCACCGGGATCAGACTGACTTTGATCGCCGGTGGGCTCCTGGAACAGGGATGCCAATGATGGCTCTTCTGGGGGTGATTGGCGGGCTGGCTCGTCCTTGTCGGACGGTCCCGCTTGCTGATGCGGGACGGACACGAGACCTGAGACTCTAGGTCACGATCGCCGCTAAGCGAGGGAAGACGTGGACCGTTCGCGGTTGAGAAATTGGCAGTGAGTCTCGGGTATCGGCTTTTCCGCGTTAACTCAGATTGAGTCACGGGACGGGTCACACTCACTCTCTCGCAGCGATGATAAAAAAAGATATCGAGCTAGTTACCTATCACATGCATCGGCATATACGAATAAATACGAGTAAAGCAAACGCCGAGTAAGAGAGTGAACACGATACCTCCACGCTCCGGGCGTGGGGAAGACGACCCCCGCCAGTTACGGTAACTGCCGGTACAATGGTAAAAACTTAATTATAACAGTGAATTTTTTGCCCACTCCACGCAGGGAGGTAAAGGGCTACAAGTGGGCCCGGGAGGACCGACCCTGGGTTGACGGGTAGCAAGGTGGACGGGCGTTTGGGGCGAACTCGGCCTGCTGGTCTGACTATGTACTTCGCCGACTCGGTGCTGCACCGACTCGGTTCTGACTCGTTGGACAGCAAGCCTTGGCCTGCAAAGGAACGTCGCCTTCCTGAGATCTTCTGGAGGCGTCGCTTGGCTGGATCGTTGGCAAGACATCCCTGGTCGACTCCTAGGAGTGGCGGCTCTTGAAGTTGATTTTTGATATTTATTTGTGAATTTTTCCCGGACTGTAATTTTGGACCTGCACAAGGAACAGATTTGCACATCTCGGCGGCAAGAATTAATTCTCACAGATCTGGACTCAGATCGAGGCAAGACTAGTGGCGTTGGAAAGAGGACTCCCAGATCTACAACATATATTTTGTTCAGCTCGATCCAATGAAAGGATGAGAATTGGGAGGCTCTTCAAAACTGTGTTTGTTCTGTGGATCTGTTTGGAGACACTCAGGACAGAATGGGATCTGCCTGAAACTGACATTTGACCGAGGGGTAAATTATTTTTCTAGAGGCTGAAAAAATTATGGGAGGTAGGGGGGAACGTGAGGAACATTGAGAAATTCTTGTGGATTTGTTGGAAATTTTTAAGGGGGGTGAGAAAAATACAAAGTGGTGACACTGTCCCGTGGATCTGCAGGATGACAGATTATAGGGGGGAACAAGAAATATGGGAAAAATACCAAACGAAAGCCAAATGGCACTAAATTTAAACTGAAGACTAGGGGAGACAGGTAGAACAAGCCCTCAAAGTTTGGACTCGATCAGACAACAAGAACAAAATATAAAATTCTATAGTTGAGGTTCTGTCCTGATTTGGACAGAACTCCGACGATGGTGGCGGCGGCGGCAGAATCAGAATTCAGAGGATGAGAGGGAGAGATAGAATGGGTCTCACACCCTGGAAGGCTGGAGGAGGAAGAAGCACATCAGAGGGAGAGAGGGAGGGGCGCACCCTACAAGGAGCTCCAAGAATTTTCACTAAATTTTCATCATTAATTCCCATAAAATCTGAAATACAATCTATTTGTATGAAATGTAAAAAGATTCTAAATATCCTTAGATCTAGAATTGGGAGGGGTAAAAGAGGGAGTTCAAAAGTTATTCTCCCATGTGGTTTGGAACCACATTAAACAAGTAATTAGGGGGGGGGGGCTTGACCAAGGTAGCTTCCAATTTGGACTTTTGGTAACACTTGTCTCCTTGAATGGTCCAACCATATAGAAGCCACCTAGGATAGTTGACCAGCCCCACATGGACCCCTATGGCTTAGGTGGACCAATGGGGAAGGAGTGAGGGCCCCCTTGCTGGACCTACTGACATTTTGTAAATAAACCCAAAGATCCTTAGGGAATGACACATTGGCTTATGAAGCCTTACAATTCTAAACATACTTTCCCAAGGATATAAAAGTAAACTAAAAGGACACAATTGTAAATTAAAAATATTAGTGCTCGGTGTTGATTCCCATCACTTGCTCTGCTACAGAAGTCGGTACTGATGTAGGGGCTGGGAGGCCGACAGTAGCCTCTTCAATGCCGGAAGGATCAAAGATACCGGGTCCCCTCCGAATTTCTACTTCCGGGATGGGAGCCGGTTCCTCTCCTCGAAAGAGGATGATTCGCTCCGAGTCGAAAGTGGACGGAGGGGGTAGCTCGGGGGTTCTCCCACGGCCTCTACCGCATCCCCGGCCATGACCTCGGCCACGGCCTGTATGTTCTGGAGCTGGCTGTAGCCTAAGAGGGACAATGGTTCTTTGTCTTGTCTGGGAGGCTACTGGCTCACCCCGCCGAGAAGCGTTAATATTATTAGGGGGTGGAATGGCCACCATGTTGTAGGTGCAGCGTCGAAGTATTTCTTCCAGTTGCTATGTGGTGATCTCCTTGTCTTTATAGCACAAGGAGAGCTCGTCCGGGATCACGAGTCTTTCACCGTCCTTGAGCTTTTGAATCATCTCTTGGACCCAATTTCTGAGGCGGACTCGTTTATGCATTTCTTCCCACGGGATGTAGCTGTCGAGTGGGAGAGCTCCGGTAGGACGAGGGGGAATGAAATATCCCAGATCTTTCGGATCCTTCCTTTTTTAGTCCCGAATCTACTTTCTTGGAGTGTCCGGCTCCGTTGTGTCTGAAATTTTATTTCGGACATCTTTCATGTTCGGATCGGCGTGATCCGGAGTTGTTTCGGAGGCCCGGAGTGCGTCCGCGGATTTTCCGCGCGTGTTTTTTGATTTTCGCGTGCGAGTTTCGGCAATTCCTTCGGAACCTCGTTGCGAGTGAACCGAGTCGTTCACCTAGGCAAGAGTGGTACCGTTGCGATCGGTGCGTTCCGAGGATCGTGAAAACATAATTTTTAATTTTTTAGTATTTTCTGGAATTTCCTGATTTTCTATAAAAACCCCCTCCTTTTTCTCTCTCCCCCACCTTTTCTTCTTCTTCCTCTTCCTTCTTCCTCCCGTGAGTGACCGCCCCTTTCTCTCTCTCTTCGGCCGACGATGACCGCAGCGAGCTCCCCTCCGACTACAGACGGCGGTGGGCGACGGCGCGGCGACGTGGGCGGCGACGAGGCGATCTCATGGGCGTGCGGTGTTCGTGGGAAGCGTGAAGGAACGGGGTTTCTAAAAGCGTTCTTCGCGGTTTGTGGACGATCCGGCGTGCCTCAAAGTGAGATTGAGGTAGGGTGACGTTCCCTAACTCCCCGCGTTCCATTCCCGTGGTTTCTAGCTCGAGGGGAGGCCGAGAGATGGGTTTCCATGCCGGTTGGGGTTTTCCATGATTTGGGGAGAGTTCACCCGATATATGTTTTTAGGCTGCGATTCGGCATTTTAATGGCTTAGATGCATGCTAGGGGTCCTTAGGGGGCTTCCCCCTTGATTTCCCCCTCTCCTATGGAGGCATGGGGGCGTGGTTGGCATTTTTGGGTGTTTCCCGTCGTTCCGCCGTCGGGACGGTGTGACGGTCCTTCCAGTGACCGTCACAGCCTGTGACGTGCCAAGGCGGTGCGTCATAGGGCATGTTTTGCCAATTGGGTGGTCAGTGGGACTGACGGTCCCACGATAGACTGCCAGGGCGTGTGATTCACCTAGGTTAGACCGTCAGTTGATGATTTGACTGTTGGCATCCGACCGTTGGGGTTTTGACCGTTGGGGTCAAGGCCTGTGACGCACCCAGGGTGGGGCGTCCGGGCCTTGTAACGCCCCTGTGTGGGAGCGTCACAGAGGACACATCACCACCTTCTAACGCACCTGGGTTGGAGCATTAGAGACTGTGACGCCCCTTGAGGTGTGCGTCACGGTTGTTTTCTTCGTGTCTTCTGACGCACCAGGCTAGGCGCGTCGTAGACTATGACGCACCAGGGGTGGCACGTCACGGCCTTTTTTGCACGGAACATGTGACGCTCCTGTGTTGGACCGTCACACGACTGTGACGGCCCAGAGATATATCGTCAGAGCTGTGACGCTCCTGTTTTGGACCGTCAGCCTCTGGACTGCACCGGGTGGTTCGTAGTCCCGTTTCTTTTCCAACCGTGGTCACCGTGCGACGGTGTTAGTACGTGGGACGGTCTCCGTACTTCGTCGAACACGGACGTTATTTTTCGTTGACTTGAGAGTCTACTCCATAGTGACCCTCCACTAGTCATAGCCTTCTTACACGTTTAGTGGTCCCACCAGGGAGTGGTGGAGAGGCTACCTAGAGGACAGTTTTAGACTGGTTTTCGTCGGGCCCCACGTCTAGCAGCTAGAGTCCGGCTGAGGGGAAAACCAGTCAGAGGGCCAGACTAGGGATGGACGGTCAGTGTGTGCACACGTGGTTGGGGGCGGTTGGACCTACGCTGATGGGTGTGGCCCCAACTAGTCACTTGTTTGTGGTTACTTGTACGGTGTCCTTGCCTCCGTCGGGGGTATCGTGCCAGGCGGACACCTGCGGTGCGGTGTAAGACGTCAGGGGACGCTACCGATTGTACTTCTAGTGGGAGGTACTCCTGTCGAGTCGGGAGTGACAGACTGTCAGTCAGTCTTTGTGACTTCGACCTTCGGGTTTTTCATCGGGTTGACCGATGAGTTCTGATTGTCTCGCCATGGTGTGTGTGTGGGCTTTCATGCTGCGAGACCGGTGTTGTAGTTGCCGGGCTTTCCCTTCCGAGATACTCGCTTACTGCTAGCATAGCAGTTTCTCCGTTTGCGAGGTAGGGTTCGAGTGATCCCTACTGAGTCTTGTTTTGAGACTCATTCCCTCCGTGTTTTCACCGTGTTTCAGGCGAGGCACGGCTTCAAGGGAGCGCGTCTGAGGCTTAGCGTGGTTCAGGGGCCTAGCGTTAGTGTCAGAGGTCAAAGATGGGGTATGTCCTGTGTAGCTGTACTTTTCTTTCTTATCTCTGTACTAGTTGTGGACTACTATTGTTATTTTGTTATACCTTGTGGACCTTGTGTCATGTAAAATGTTAATTTATTTCCTGCTTAATCATATAAACTGTTTAATTTTTACAATTATTTATGATACTTGTGTAGTTTCCACACGTTCCTTCTAACCATTCCGAGTCTTCGGGCTCGTGGGTGGCGGTGCGAGTCTCAGGTTATCGGGCCTTCCTGGTAATCAGATTCTTGGGTCGTTACAGCTGGTATCACAGTGCGGTTGTGGAATTATGCGAGAACCATAAGTAATTGTAATGGTCCACTAGTCCACAGCAATGATGTATAGATGACGCTGGCATCGGGCACCGTGTGTTTTTATTAACCTTGTTGTCTCCGTGTTTTTTGTCTTTTGCTTCAGGAGCGAGTATGGCGTCGAGGTGAAGCACTCACTCTCAGCAGGGGCAGTCGGCTGGGGCTCAGGAGATCCAGTAGGAGGTTCAGGAGGTGCAGGAGGAGCAGAGTAGAGTGCCACCAGTGGCCACCGAGGCAGTGGATACTGCGAGGTTTCCGGGGGCCGAAGATTTCTTCCGTGGCATGTATCGGCTTATGTCGCAGCAGTTCAGTAGAGAGGCTGGTAAGGGCTCGTCGACCAGGGGTGGGCCAGGCTAAGCAGTGAGGGATTTCATGCAGTTTCATCCACGTTACTACGGCGGTCAGCCAGACCCTGATTTGGCTCGGAGTTGGCTTGACGAGATGGAGCGGGTGTTCAGTTCCATGCGGTGTACTGCGGAGGACAAGGTGATGTTGACCTACAACCAGTTACAGGGCACGGCTCGGGAGTGGTGGTCTTCCGAGTGGAAGACGTCCTTGCAGTCACGTCCCCTTGAGCAGATTGCGTGGAGTGACTTTGTCAGTGCCTTCGAGTGTGCTTACTGTCCAGAGTATATTGTTACGCAGAGGAAGCGTTAGTTTTTGGAGCTGGTCTAGGGCGACATGTCTGTGTTGCAGTACAAGGCTCGATTTGTTGAGCTGGGTCGTTATGCACCTCATGTCATGGAGCATGAGAAGGTGAAGACCATGTAGTTCGTACAACGCTTGAGGCAGGAGCTGAGACACCATTTGATCGCGAACGCTGCCACTGATTTGGAGACAGCTTCTCGTGTAGCAACGTCCTTGGATATGGATATGCAGAGGACTCGGGGACCGATTAGCGAGGGGCAGTCCTTGTCAGGCCGCAGCCAGCAGTCGGCTACCCAGCAGCAGGGCTCTTTTCAACATGCGATGGGTGGCTCAGGAGCGCCGACACCGGCGGTGTCAGTGACAGGATCTGTGTCTTTTGGTTCAAAGGTCAAGAAGTTTCTCAAGAAGAGTTTCCACAAAGAGCACAAGGATCAGAGGCAGGCATCATCAGGCAGTGTACAACATCCGGTCCCTTTTTAGCGTCAGGGATCAGTGGGTGGATCACGAGGACCGTGTCCCCGGTGTGGGGAGTCGCACCCAGGCAGGCAGTGCACGGTGCCGGTGATCTGTTTCAGGGGTGACCAGCCAGGGCACATGGCGCGTGATTATCCTCAGAGGCAACAACATCATCAGCAGTTTCCTCAGCAGCAGTAGTTTTCTCAGCAACAGAGGCCACAACAGCAGCAGCAGCAGGGGCAGTATCTGCCGCTACCCAGGTCAGCGAGTGTGGGAGGCAGGCAGAGAGCTCGAGGTCAGATCACACACATGACTAGGGTAGAGGCAGTGGCGTCGCAGCTCGTGGAAGGTACCGTTCAGATTTTGGGTTGTGCGGCTCGGGTTTTATTTGATTTTGGCACGTCTCATTTGTTTATTTCGGAGGATTTCATGTTGAGTATCGAGGAGCCAGTAACCCGGTTGTCTTGTGATTTGGCAGTAGAGTTGCCTTTGGGTGATTTTATGATCACTCCGTATTGTTTTGATGAGGTTCCTGTGTGGGTTGAAGGGCGGAGTTTGCCGGCCAAGCTCTATGTGTTGTCGCTTCAGGACTTTGATGTGATTTTAGGCATGGATTGGCTCGAGGCACATCATGCGTTGGTGGATTGTGGCTCTAAAAAGGTTTATTTTCGGCGACTTCGTGGACCCACTTTCTATTTCCAAGGTATTAGGTCTTCCTCTTCCCGTTTCCTTGTTTCGGCTATTAGGGCTCGTCGTTTGCTTGATACGGGTTGCTAGGGTTTTCTCGCTTCTGTGGTCGTGGCAGACCAGATGGAGCCGGATGTCGAGGACATTCCGGTGGTATACGAGTTTCTTGATATTTTTTCGGAGGACTTACCTGGATTGCCTCCCCTGCGGGAGATCGATTTTATGATCGAGATTGTGCCTGGTACGGGACCTTTGTCGAAGGCCCCTTACCGTATGGCTTCCGCTGAGTTGAGAGAGTTGAGGGCGCAGTTGTAGGAGTTTCTGGCCAAGGGGTACATTCGTCCTAGCTTTTCCCCTTGGGGTGCGCCAGTGTTGTTCGTGAAGAAGAAGGATGGTAGTCTGAGGCTGTGCATTGACTACCGGCAGTTGAACGTGGTAACCGTTAAGAACAAGTATCCGTTGCCGCAGATTGATGACTTGTTCAACTAGCTTCAGTCTGCTCGAGTGTTCTCACGGATTGATTTACGGTCCGGTTATTATCAGTTGCGGATTCGAGAGTCTGACGTGGAGAAGACTGCGTTCAGCTCGAGATATGGGCATTATGAGTTTCTGGTGATGCCGTATGGGCTCACCAATGCCCCCGCAACGTTTATGGATTTGATGCAGAGGGTGTTTCATCCCTATATGGACCAGTTTATGGTCGTGTTTGTGGACGACATCCTTGTATATTCGCGGTCTTTCGAGGAGCATGTGTACCATTTGGGTGTGGTGCTGCAGATGTTGCGAGATCACCAGTTGTATGCGAAGCTCAGTAAGTGCGAGTTCTGACTTCGTGAGGTGCACTTTTTAGGGCACGTGATTTCTGGTGATGGTATTTACGTGGATCCCGCCAAGGTCGAGGCAGTAATGCAGTGGCCGAGGCCGAGGTCAGTAACGGAGATCCGGAGTTTATTGGGGCTTGCGGGCTATTATCCGAGGTTTATCCATGATTTCTCTCGCACTGCGGCCCCGATGACCAGACTTACGCGGAAGGATGTGCCTTTCGTCTGGACTGATGAGTGTGAGCAGAGTTTCAGGGAACTGAAGAGTTTGCTCACCTTGGCTCCGGTGTTGGTTTTACCTTCTGGATCGGGAGGTTTTGTGGTGTGTACAGATGCTTCCGGGGTCGGATTTGGTGCTGTGTTGATACAGCATGGTAGAGTGGTGGCGTACGCTTCGCAGCAGCTGAAGCCGCACGAGGAGAACTACCCTACCCATGACCGGGAGTTGGCAGCAGTGATCTTCGCGCTGAAGATCTGGAGGCATTATCTGTACGGTGAGAAGTTCGAGGTGTTCACTGACCATCAGAGTCTGAGATATGTGTTCACTCAGAGTGACCTTAACCTCAGGCAGAGGCGTTGGATGGAGTATATGAAGGACTATGACTTCACCCTATCTTATCAGTCGGGCAGGATGAATGTCATCGCCGATGCTTTGAGTCAGAAGGTCGCGGTCAGTGCCTTGATGTTGAGGAAGTGGAGGCTCTGGGAACAAGTGCCTGAAGTGTCATTCAGGCTCAAGATTCCCCGAGAGCCAGGGTTAGCAGTGCTCGCGAGTCTGATTGTCACGCCTGCTATCCGTCGTCAGGTGATAGAGGCTCAGCATGCAGACCCGGAGTTGCCCCAAATTTTGGCCATGACTGATGTGGAGCTTGGCGAGGACGGTGCCGTGAGGTTCTGTGGTAGGCTGTACGTCCCCGCCGAGGATCAGGTTTGTCGTGCGGTGTTGCACGAGGCTCATGGGAGCAAGTACACCGTACACCCGGACGCGACGAAGATGTATAGGAACCTGCAGAGGCAGTTCTGGTGGCTTGGCATGAAGAGAGATGTTACCGAGTTCGTGGCCAGGTGCCTAACCTGTCAGCAGGTGAAAGCGGAGCATCAGCGACCAGGAGGTGTGCTGCAGCCCTTGGATGTTCCCCCGTGGAAATGGGACCACGTGACCACAGATTTTGTGGTGGGATTGCCGAGGACTCCGAGTGGGCAAGATAGTATTTAGTTGCTGGTGGATAGGCTGACGAAGGTGGCTCGGTTGTTACCGATCAAAGTCAGCTGGAGTGTGCCCAAGTTGGCTCGTCTTTATGTGGAATGGATCGTTCCTTTGCACGAAATTTCCATTTCCATTGTGTCAGATCGAGATCCGCATTTCACTTCTAGATTCTGGAGGAGTTTCCAGCGAGCCCTTGGCACGGAGTTAGCATTTAGCTCAGCGTATCATCCTTAGTCAGATGGTCAGTCAGATAGGACCATTCAGACTTTGGAGGATATGTTGAGATCATGTTACCTGGAATGACAAGGGAGTTGGTTTCACCACCTACCGTTGGTGGAGTTTACCTACAAAAATAGCTATCATTCGAGCATCGGCATGGTTCCTTATGAGGCATTGTACGGGCGTCCATGTCGGACTCCACTTGATTGGTTCAAGGTTGGTGAGCGTGTTTTGACGGGATCGGAGTTGGTGCAGCAGTGTGTGAATGTTGTGCACCTGGTTCGTCAGAACATGTTTGTAGATTCAATTAAAAATCCACTTAGGAATGAATAGAAATAATGAATAAATAAGCAATGTAAGGCACAAATACGCACGAGGTGCTAAGATGGAGTTTGTGATCGCCAGAGACACGAGGCCTCAAAAGATATAACAAATAATAAACATGGAGGGATCGCGAAAAATATCTTGAGCGCGGGTGATTGTGAGTGCTCCTTTCCCTTCCGATTCGCCGGCCGATGAAGAGAGTTCTTCAATTTGATTACCCTTGCAAAACAATCAAACACCAATAAAGAATATGAAATTAGAACATGGTGAGTGTAGCATCAAATTCTTAAATAAAAATATGAGCATGATAACATGGTGAAGAACACACCTTAAGGGTGTTAGCCCTTAAACCCCTATGCAAAGAGGGTGTGGGAAATATATGATGAATGCAAAATAAAAATAAGGAGATGTGTAAGAGTACACTGTGGGGAAAGACTCAACGTGGTTGAGTTTAAATGATTAACAGTAATGATGCATGCATATGTGCATCGATGTAGAAACAGAAATAAAATAAAGAAGAAGGAGCCTATGCGTTGGCTTTGATATTCAAGGGGGGAGGAAGCTTTGATGGATGAAGCTGAAGCTTTGGCGTGCAGAAGCCTCTCTCTCAGCCAAACGACAGCAATAGCGACCTGCAAGAAGAAAACAGAAGAGGAAAAACGGGGGGAAAGAAGAATCCAACCTATTAACAGAGCTACGGAAGCTCTATTAATAAGATCGAAGAAGAGATAAGAAGGAAAGAGTCCAACGGAGGAAAACATAAGATGGGGCAAGAGCCCAAGGAGGGGAAGATTAAGCTGGGCAAGAGCCCAAACGAAGCAGGGACTCTCTGGGGAAAGGCTGGGTTCGTTTAGAACCCGAAAGGTGAAACACGACCTGAACAAGGGCGTCAATTCAAGAATTGACGACCTACCAGAAGGCGTTATTAAAAACACGACTTAGATAAGGACGTTAATTCAAAATATTCAAAATAAGGTATTTTTCATTTCTCAATATTATTTTCCCATTTTTTAGGTGGAGGTGCATCACATTGTGCTGATTCCAATGACTATTTTTACGTATTTTTCTGACACCCGGAAGGTCACCAAATCACCTCTGGAATGAGGTTGAAAATAATATTAAAAAATTCAATTCGAAAAGTGACGACTTTACACACGTCGTGAATTCAATTTTTTATTATTTTTTTTATTCTTTTCAAATTCAAAATAACGTCCCCTTGTAAGTCGTTAATTCTCAAAAAATTCTAAAAAATTCTCAGAAAAATCCAAAAAAATGGAAATTTGAAAGAATGGACGTCCTCCACTATAGTCATCAATTTTTTTAGAAACGCCCAAGGGTTAAGCCATTATTTAAAAGACGCCCCACATCAAGTCGTTATTTCTGAAAAATACATAAAAATAGAGAAAAATGCCCAGAAAATCCAGAAAAATCTAGAAAAATAGGGAAAAATAAGAAAAGAGAGGAAAAGGGAGAAATCCAAGAAAAATGAGAAAAACCACTCAAACAGAGCTAATTTGAGGGTCAAATTAGGGCGTTACAAGGTAATATGAGATGTGCTCACAGTAACGTCAATTTTGACGTGTCTACAGCTGCCCCGCCTTGGCGTCTGCTTTGCAAGGGAGCAGAGCAAACTGAAAAGTAGATGCCAAGGTGTGATGAGACACGCAAGCAACATCACTTGATGAGAATTAAATCAAAAACTCGAGATGAAGCAATCTCGAAAAATTCAATGAAATCAACGATGTTTGGATAAAAGAGGGAGTGTGCACACGGGCACGAAGGAGATAAAGAATGATCAACTTCCAGCGCGGTGGAAGTACCCCAGGTCACAAACCTGTAGGTTTCACCATTGGGGAGCGGTTACCAGCCAATGTGGACGTGCTGCAGCCAAGGTGGATCAAGGGAAAAAGATTGAAATAAGATGATAGAAATCCAAATAAGGAGCTTTCGAGAAAAAGACCCAAAACAGCGACAAAACGAACTGAGGATTCCATTCAGCAATGAATATCTCATATCTGGAAAGATTAAGATCAATTTGACTCTCCAAATCAGCTTATCAGAGTGATTTTCCAAAGTTGATTCAAACTCCTACATGAATGCATGCTGGGTTTAAAGGAAAAAATTAAATCAAACGAAAATATAAGATAATCAAGGATAATGTTGTTAAACTGCCAAGACTGGGTCAAGAAACCGATTCTACGAGCTGATACTAAATCGAAACCCGTTTATCCACGCACCAACTCGTAAAAGGGAACCATCGTCCCCAGTCTTGGACGGCTCAACGGCCTATCCGTGTGACTAAGACTCCTTTGGAATCATCATTGTTTTTGATGAAGGGGAACTCAAATTCCAGATTTACCAAAGTCACAAGGTCCTTGATATAATCTAGTAGCGTATGTAACATATAGTCGAATGCATACAGGGAGAGATGGTGATAGCAATGAGTATATGGGGAACTGAGATGAAATAATGTGCAAACACCGTGGGACTTGGATGTTGATGATGCCCAGTCAGTGGGACTAAGAGCTTCTTCCTGCGCTAAAAAATTCATCAGCCAAGATATAAAAGATAACAAGCACTGAATAAAGCATTTAAGGATAGTTATCAAAGCATGAATCATATGTATATGGCATGAATAGCACGAGTTAAATCATGGCATTGCAAAGTATCATTATTTGTTGTTTGTCATGAGGATGACAATCTTGGCTAATCAAGATTTGGAGTTGAATGATCAAGATCTGATAATGCCCAGCGGTAGAGTGATCGGGGAATGATAATGCCCATTAAAATTTCAAAATTTCACCTGCTCATTCTCCACATGCGTTTCTCTCACCTCCCGGTTCCCTCCTCACGTTCCAACCCCGCGAGCTTCCCCTCTCTGCTGCGTGGTGATCCTGCCGTGCTTGCTGCCCCCCGGTGATGGCCGGCGGTGAGGGGGGGGGGGCCCTGTGCCTCCCCCCTCCCCCAGTCCTCCTGCCCCCTCGTCGGTGGCCTTCGCCGTCGGTGGTCCTGCTGCGGGCATGTTAGTCCCTGCTCGCTCCTGTCTTGCTGCGGATGGCTTGGACGTTGGTGGCATTCGCCCTCCTCTCGACGGTGCTCATGGCCCAGTCACTACTGTCAGTCCGCCTGATGCCTTGGCCCCGGGAGCCTCAGCTCCCGGCGGCCCCGCTGCTATCCTTCCCGCCGGAGAGCTCTGCATTCCTCTCCCAGCCGCTTCCTCCCCCGGTTGCCACGTCTTTCCTCTCCTTCACACGCCAACTCTAGCTTCTTCATCTCAACCGTTGATCGCTTATCCCTCCCCTACGCCACCACTGTTGCCAGGCCTCGATCTCTCCCCCTCGGACTTGATCCCTGTCGCATCCCAATCCCCACCGTCCATTCCTCTTCCTTTTTCATTGCTTGCACCTCCCCCTTCCCACGTGTCTACCGTTACTCACTCCACCCCGTTGACCGATGACCGTTTGGACGGGACAGCAGGGAAAAACGATCCCCTGTTTTCCCTCCCGCCCATCTCCTTGCCGCTCGTAGGTGCTCTGTCGGCGCCCGACGGTCCGCCGGTGGCCCCCCCTGTGGCTGCAGTGCCTCCTCCCTCTCCTCCCTTCGGTCCTCGACCCCTAGCCCCGTTCTCTGCTGCTCGCGGGAGGCCCTCCCTTGCCGAGGGGTCTGCCTTGGGTGTTCCTGGCGCCGTCGGCCGGGGTCTGCCCTCCGGTGCTCCTCCTGCCCTTCCCTCCCTCGGAGGAACACGCACCAATGCTCTGCCGTCTCACTCCCCTTGGACTGGCCTTCCTCGTCCGGGTCGGGCTGGTGGGAGGTGTCCTGCGGATGGCTCGGCGGCTGCACCGTCCTTCGCGAGCGTGGTTCTCCAGTCGCTCGACCCGCCAGCTCTCCCTCTCTCCATGCACGCCCCTGCCTTCACTGATGGGGGCGAACCTGCTGCTTTCTTCAACTTGGACGAGATCCTCGTCTCCTGCCGGCCGCTCGAGCTCGCGCTCATTGCCAGAACGCCGCAAGGTCGCCCACCATTCCAGGAGATTAGAGCACATCTCGCCCGGCGATTTCAGTTCAAGGCCGACTTCCTCATCAGCACAATGGACCGCCATCATCTTCTTCTCTGCTTCAACCATCGGGAAGACTATCTGCAAGTCCTCCTTAAGGACTCCCTCCGTGTTATGGGCAGGCCGTTTACATTCTTCCAGTGGTCCCTAAACTTCTCCGTCGATGAAGACTCACCCATGCTCCCCGTTTGGGTGGAGATGCCTGGACTCCCTGCTAACTTTTACCAGGAGGCTATGCTCTTCTCCATTGTAGGGGGGATTGGTTCTCCTCTTAAGGTCGATCGCAACACCTTATGCCGCACCCGCTCTCATGCTGCCAGAGTTTGCGTTCTGGCGGACCTCTCCAAGAAACTCCCCCCACGGGCGTGGGTAGGCTATGGAGGGAGCGGCTTCTGGCAACCTTTGGTGTATCCCAACCCGCCAAGCTTCTGTTGCTCCTGTAAGCGCCTTGGCCATGCTTCCCTCAATTGCTCTAAGCCTCCTGCTCAACCGTCGGTGGTGGTGCCCCCGAAGCCTGCCCCCAAGCTTCCACAGGTAGCACCTCCCATGCGGTTGTCTGTCCCCTCAGCTGCTGGCCCCCTTCTTCCCACTCTCGGCCAGGCTCTAGCTGCCGGTTGTGAAGTCTTGCATGCCCATCACTGTCTGCAGGGCGCTCTCGCCCCGTTACCAGCTCCTTCCGCGCAGGTTGCCCCTCCCCTGCTTGCTGTCTCCAGAGCCCCTTCACCTGAGCTACGTGCCTCTCAGCCGTTGGGTGTGGCCTTGGATGCCACTTTTGGGTCCCTTCATGGGGCACCTCAACCCAGCTCGGCGGACTCCTCTCTTCGCTCTGCCGCTCTTCTTCCTCGTCCCATGGCGGTGCAGGGGGCAACTGCGGAGGTGCCCCTTCCTTCATACCTGGCGGCTGCCTCCTCTCTGGCCCCGCTACTGGCTGCTCCTGTGGAGGTCTCTCTACGGCTTCCCCTGCCCGCAAGGGTGGTGGGGGATGGGCTTCCTCATCCGTGCCCTGTTCCGTCCGAGGCGGCCTCCGCGCTGATTGCCACTAACTCCCGTGTCCTCCCTGGGAGTGCTCCCGTGGACGCTGCTGATAGGGTGGCCGCCCCCCTCCGGTCGCCCTTACCTGGCTTCACCATGGCGGATGCACCTTGCATCACCCCTCGAGCTCTTGCCCTCGCGTCCGGGACTCCCACCGTCTGTAGCACCGTGGAGCACCATGGGGTTGCTGTCGATGCCCACCTTCAGGGCCCAAGTGTCGACACTCCTCTCCATTGGCTCATAGGGCCCCCTCCTGTGGTTGCTTCTATAGCACAAGCTGGACGGGAAGAAGCCCCCCTGCAACCTCCCTCCTTCGCTGCCGTCGGTGCTCCTGTCAGCATGGTGGCTGACCCCCCTCCTTTAGGAGTTGACTCCTCTTCGACAGTTGCTACTTCAGAGCTCCGCCCGGTGCCTGTTCCTGCCTGCACTGTGGAGCACCCTATTTCTATGCGCCCCATCATTCAAGTGCTCTCTGTGCCAGGATTGGAGCCCATCTCTCTCTTTCCAGCCTTGCCTGCAGCACATGCGAGATTCGTCGGCCTCGCCCCCTCTCCGGTCCCTGGTGACCGTGGTGCCTGCCCTCCGCCTCCTCCGCCGGTGGCCACCGCGTCCACCCCCCAGGCAGCTCACCCTTCCGGGAAGGGCGATCCTCTTCCGTGCTCAGTTGTGCCGGCGGGAGTCCCTCCTGCGGCCCGGGGGTCCTCCTCTTTGGCCCTCGGCCTCCCGGCGCCGGATGCTCACCACCTTGGCGGCCCTTCCTTGCCCCCTGCTGGGCAGAATGCCGGTGCGGTAGCTTAGTCCCCAGGGGCGCAGCCCTCCTCCCAGACGGTCGCCCCTCGCCTCTCTTTCGCCCAAGCGTTGAAGAAGAAAATCAACCGGGCCCCGCCCGGGCCGATCGTCGACTCCGCCCCGCCTCCTGTTCCGGTGCATCCCGCGGGTCTTGTGCCCCCCTCGGACCTTGGCATGCCCCTCAGGTTCCCTCAGCTCGTCCAGCCCCTCCATATCCCCGGGATTGAGCCCGCCTCGGGGTTCCGTGACCTTACGGCGGCTCACATGGCTTTCGTGGGCTCCGCTGGCTTGGACCGCTCTAGGCCACCCTTGAGGACGGAAGGCGGAGCTCCTCGGCGCTCCTTCCGGCGTTCCAACTCCACTTCCTCCTCGCGTGATCGGCAGTGCATGTTTGAGGACGCTGCTCTCCTTCCCCGTCGCTCTCTCCGGCTCCAGTCTTCTTCAATGGCGCCCCCGCCACCGGTCGACTCTTCCCTCACGGAGGTGCTCGATACCGACGGTTCGGAGGTTGATCCTCTTGATTGGCCTTGCTCTCCAGGTCATCAATGCGGTGTCCGTTCTGTGTTCTCGTCTGACTCTGAAGGGGTTTTCGATGAAGAGTCCTATTTGTAGGGGCTTTGTTTCTTTTGTGGGCTCTTGTTTCTGTCCACCCCCGGGTTCTATTGTCCTTTTTAGGCTTTCTTGGGCCTTTGGCCTTGTACGCACCCTGCCCCTCTTTGGGCGCTTCCCCTCCCCCCTCCTGTACCCCTTTCTCTTTTTGCTTTCATATATGAAAACCGCTTGCCTGGTGGCCGGGATAGTGTTTTCATCTTCTTCCGCAATGAAGAGATGAACCCCCTCTCCCGTCTCCCCCCTTGCAAGTATCAACTTTAGTTAAAAAAAAATGATAATACCCATTGGCAAAGTGATCAAGAAAATCAGCAGGAGTTGATTAAAAAGATCTGGAGATGAACGATAATCAAGAGATATGAGGAAATGATAATCAAAATGCCCAGGGTGACATGTCATGAGAATATCGGGAGAAATTAATAGATTGATAGTAATGAGTGGAGATAGGACTTATCCCGTGCTCTTGATCCTTGCAAAGTTGTTCCTGCAAAACACCATCAGAAAATACAATGCATTTTTTGCATTTTCTGAAATATGTAAATTTTTATGAGTTTTAGAAAAGATATTCAAATTTTTATGAATTTTGGAAAATATTTCGATTTTTATGAATCTTGGAAGAAATATCTGATTTTTGTTTGATTTTGCTCAGGAAATATTCAATTTTTTTTTGATTTTTCACAAGAAATATATTTTTTTGGATTTTTGCACAAGAAATATATTTTTTTGGATTTTGGCTTAGACATTGCTACAGCAGCATCAAAGGGTGTTTAAACCATTAATTGGGGGTCCTCGTTCCTTCCCTTTTTGCTAAAATTTCCCAAAGCCGGGCGTACATTGAAAGTGGCATCCTATAACCGACCTCCTTTGATCAACGGTGCCCCTACCAAGGCCATACCTGAGAAACATTCGGTCTTGGAGGAAGGAGAGAAGAATAATTGAGGATAAGCTTTATGCAGGATGGGAGATGTCGGGACTTTGAATTCCTTCCAAGGTGTTAACCCTCAAAGAGGTAGTCTGTTGCGCCGGGGCTTTGTGCCTTTGATTTTTAGACCCTTGACATGCATACAACCATGGTTTTTCATGCGGAGACTTTGCCACTTTTGTCATGCCATAATTCACAATTTTACATTTATTAAAATTTTGACTTGATTTTCATAATAGCCCTTTTGGCGAGATGTATATCATGAAAACTCATATGAAAACTCATTTTAATTTTGGGTCAAGACTGCCCCTATTTGAGACTCCTCTTGTATTGGGGATTACCTAGGTTGGTCAACTCATCCGTCAACCTCTTGCCCCTGCACGCGGCCGAGTAAAGAAGAGAAAAAGACTTTCAGAAATTCTCATGGTATGACCAAAGTAGCAACGGTGTTTTATCCAAAGAACCAGCTAAGGACGCCGTGAAGTGTGTGCGATGCCCAGCTAAGGGTTACTCTTAACAAGCGGGGAGAGAATGTTGAATTCCCAGCGTGGGGTTCTTATTACCAAAGGTGCTGCAAAAACAAGCCTAAAAGACTGTTTTGAGAATGATTTAGTAAAGATAAAGATTCGACCTAGGATAAAGGTCTTGCCTACCACTCTTAATCTTGCTAAGAAGCACTTCATTTTGAAAATCATGCGTGAAGCAATGAGATAATGATATCATGAAATGAATACTTACGCCAACATGTTACCTTGCAACCTTTGTAGAAGCAGCTGTCAGAGGCGAGGTTGATCATCATGGGATAGTCCTCTTTGGCAGTCAAAAGGATTGGAAGCAAAGGGTTTGAAAGTGGCTTAACAAGAAGGAGTGGTGCTCAGACCAGACTCAGACGAATAAGGAAAAAAAGGAAGAGAGGCGAGGGCTAGAACTCCCTTACTAAGGCGCGGAGACCCTGATCACATGGAACGGTCTACAGAAGAAGCGGAGAATTAGAAGGAGGAGTGAGGACTAAAGCCTCGAAAGCAGTGAGAGAATGGGCAGATGCCCAAGGCAGTGGATGTGGAAGAAGTTGGGTCGGACCCAGAATCAGGAGGAATTAGAAGAAGAAATTGATAGATGGAAAGAGGCGGATCCGGAGGGTCTGGAGGTTGTGGAGGAGAATCATGAGGGGAGGAATCATCCGGAGGCTCCGGAGGGATAGAGTATCGAGGGACGCGGTGCCCTGGGAAAAAATAGGAAAAAAAAATGATGGAAAAGGAGGAAGAAAATGAAGGAGGTGATGTTCTGGAAAATCAGAAAGATGAATCGGAAGAAAGATGGAGGGTCCAGAGGTTCCGGAGGAATGAAATCAGGAGGGGCGCGATGCCCTGGAAGAAGATAGAAAGAATAAGATGGAGAATCCGGAGGTTCCGGAGGAATAAGATGGAAAGGGGCGCGATGCCCGAGAGGAAAGTATGAAGGATCCGAAGGGATGAGAAGGGAAGGGGTGCGATGCCCGAGGGGAAAGTCCGGAGGTTCCGGAAGAATAAGGTGGAAAGGGGCGCGATGCCCGAGGGGAAAGTATGAAGGATCCGAAGGGATGAGAAGGGAAGGGGCGTCATGCCCTAAGCAGAAGGAAAGAGAATCCGGAGGTTCCGGAGGGATGAGAAGGAAAGGGGCGTCGTGCCCAAGGGGAAAGTCCGGAGGTTCCGGAAGAATAAGATGGAAAGGGGCGCGATGCCCGAGGGGAAAGTCCGGAGGTTCTGGAAAAATGAGGTGGAAAGGGGCGCGATGCCCTAGGAGAAAGTCCGGAGGTTCCGGAAGAATAAGGTGGAAAGGGGCGCGATGCCCTGGGAGAAAGTCCGGAGGTTCCGGAAGAATAAGGTGGAAAGGGGCGCGATGCCCTGGGAGAAAGTGAGAGAAATCCGGAGGTTCCGGAAGAATAAAGTGGAAAGGGGCGCGATGCCCTGAGAGAAAGTAGGAGAAATCCGGAGGTTCCGGAAGAATAAAGTGGAAAGGGGCGCGATGCCCTGGGAGAAAGTAGGAGAAATCCGGAGGTTCCGGATACAAGAGCTGAAAAGGGACGCGATGCCCTGAGAAGAGAGTGGGGAGGGGGCAACGCCCGAGCAATGTAAGGGGACCTAAAGATCCCGAGGATGAAGATGAATAAGATGGGAAATTCGAATATCCGGAGGTGCCGGAAGGCGGGGAAGATACGGGTTTGGAAACCCGAGAATCAGGAGGTGTATGCAAAATGATGGATGCGATGAATGCAGTGAATGCGCGAATGCAACAAAATGCGTGAGATGCAAAGAAGATGGGGAATGTGAAGGGTGAGAGGACGAGATCCTCCTCCTAACCCCGGGGGTGGCCCATGAAGAAAAAGTGATAGAAATGGATGCATAGAAGGTGGAGCAAATAAGGGACGGCCCCTTAGCACTAAGATAACCACCCCTCCACGGCAGTGAAAGTGTACAATCAAACGGCCCAATGGAAGAAGCTTCAATAATGAATGACAACCCCCTTGGAAGGCAAGGATCAATAATGTAAGGGAGTTGGAAAGTTGATACAGGAAGCATTGCCATGCCCATTGATTTGAACGGAATAGGAATTTGCCCCTTGTATGGAAGAATGGGTTTAAGATTTGAAAACTGGAGCGAGGGGTGCCCTGCCCGGCCCTTGGATGGCATCAACACTTGGCATTCTTCTCTGAGCAATGGCGGTGACTTGGCTTCTTCGACCATGCTTGGCACAATAACCCGGATTGGCATCCGGTAAATAAATTCTGGCATCTTGAACAGCACGGTAGTGGCCAAATTCTTCTTGCCTGGCTTTTGCTTATCTTCGGCACAAGTACTTGAGGCGGAGGCGGAAGGCTTCGTGGATGGTGGAGGTATAATGGAAAATGTTGGAGAAAGGGTGAGTGGAAGCGGAGGTTCAAACACGTCGAGCTTCCCCCTTTGCTCGGAAGCAGTAGGGGTTGGCTTGAGTGCAAAAAGGGGTGGACCTTGCTCAGGATTAGCCACGGGTAAGGGTGATAGGTTAAGTGGTGGAATAGGGGAAAGGCCTGGAAAAGCTGGTTCTGGCGTTTCAGGGATAATGGACGGCTTAGGTAGCGAACAAAGAGGAGGGGTAATAGAAGGCTCGGCAGAGACCGGCGTAGTGGAGGGTGATGGAGGTTCGGCGGAGGCCGGTGGAGTGGAGAGTAGTGGAGGTTTGGCGGAGGCCGATGGAATAGAGGTTAATGGTGTAAAAGGAAAGGGTTTGGTGCGCTGAAAATGTCGGATGGGGCGAGAGGTGTCAGGTATAGGGGAAGGCGCATGATGCACCGGTGTGGGTGACTGGAGTATCGACCGATCATCGTAACACCAAGTATTGGGGTGAGGAGAAGACTCATGATGCGGCGGTATGGGTGATTGGAGTATCGACCCATCATCGTAACACTAAGAGGTCCCATAAATGGGGGTTGGATCGGGGACTGTGGCATAGTCCTGAGCATAGGGGTCTTCTGACAGTGGAGGAAGAGGATGGCGAAGGAAACTCAGAAGGGATGCCTGCGGAGCTTCATCGTCGTATACCGCTTCAAGTTCTTCAATTGCCGGTTCTTCATCATCAAATTCATGTGGACACCGTAGTGGAGGCGTATATGTGGATGGAGGAATGTAGTGATGTTGCGTATGTGGAGGTGGAAGGCCATATGAATGAAGTGTGCGGATGGGTGGAGGGCGGACGGTGTCCACTTGATCGTCGAAATCTGCCGGCTGTTGCTTGCTTGAGCTGCCGATACCATAATCATCTCTCCTATCCTTCCATTCTTTCTCCATCTTAGTAATATTATCTAAAGCGACGTGGAGAGGATTGATCGGAGTAGGAGGAGCCATGACCCTCTTTAATTGTTCCTCCATCAAAGTGATTTTATCAAGAAGGGTTTGTTGGAGGGGTGTAACTTGAGCAACCAAGGGTTGGCAGGGCCTTGAAGGAGGGGTGGCATAAAAAGGCCGTGGAGGGGAGTTAACGGGATGACCCACAGAAGAACCCGGATGGGCCGAATTGCAAGAAATAAATGGGCCTCGGGGCCGTGATGGAGAAGGAATAGAAGGAGGCGGGTGTCGGACCACCCGGGGAGGAATGTGAATAGAAGAGGATGGGTAATCGGCTACCCGATTAGGATTGTGAATAGAAGAGGGAGGTGGGTGATGGGCCACCCGTGTAGGGTTGGAAGGAGGAAGAGATGAAGGATATGCACCCTCAACAGCGGCCTTAAAGGCTTGGATCTGTTGAGGGGTGAGATGATCTAATGCACGCAAGATTTGGGAGACCTTCTTATCGTTGGGGGGAGACGGTCCCGGAGGAGTAGTGGCTCGAAATTGAGTAGGGGGGCCATGAGAATGGACATTGCCCGTGGGCCGGGCATGACCATAAGAATGAGGACGTGGTCCCTTGAAAGCATGGTGAGAGTTTAGATGAAAATGTTGAAATTGAGGAGAATAAGATGTGCATGGTTGTGCATCCTCATGAATTGGATTAAACATGTTGGTTTTCTTATCATGGTAAACCATTATTCAATCAAAGTTCAAAATAATATGCAAAAAGCACACAAGTTGGAATGGTTACCTTTGATCTTAATTTGTTTGAACCTTGGTGAATTAATGAATTTTAACAAAGTTTGGTGTGATTCACACAAGGGAGGATCCTAGTTTCAATATGGTTTGAACTCCGGTGCCAACTAGGGACACTCTCTCACCGTGTATAGGCCAACTAACTCGAGACTTCAAAAGGGTACAACCTGCCCGGCGTCCGTGAGGGAATCCACGGGTGCGGGGGCTTATGGAGGCTTGGTTTAGGAACTTCCAATCCAAAGAGACGGAATGCTCAATGGAGGGTCCTTCCTTCACCTAGGGGGTGTGTGGAATCCTAATGTAGAGAGAGGAGGTCTCCCAAACCAATGCAAAGATGAATGCAGCAGAGTAAACAAGCCAACCACAACAATATAATCAATCAGCAAATATAAGCATGAATCATGATGAAAAGCCACACACGGGAGGGTTCTGTAATCCCACAGTAAAAAGACGCCCTGGCAGGGGGCGCTATTAACCAAAGCGACGATAGTATCACTGTCGTGAATCACTGGAGGGCCTAGGGGCAGTGAAAAGCGCGCCTTGGAGTGAGGCGCTATATATAAAAGGACGCCCCTTCCCCAGGGCGTCAAAATGTAAACACGCGCCTTGATGTGAGGCGCTAAGCAACAAAAAGACGCCCTGGGGAAGGGCGTGAATTCACATAAGCAGTCGATATGATGGAAGGCGCCCTATGAGAAGGCGCTAAACAGGAATAAGACGCCCTGGATTAGGGCGTTAAAATAAAACGCGCCTCTGACAGAGGCGTTAATTCCCAGAAAGACTCCACAGCCAACAGTATCAAACACTCACAGTCACAAGCAATCAACAAATATATGAATTAAGGTATTAGCATGCTCATCAAAAAAAAATTGGACAAGTGGAAATTCTAAAAAACCTATCAAACTGACAGATCACATGGGGAGAGTGTAATGCACAATGGAGGGTGCCCGTGGGGCACAAAAAGGAGACGCACCGTGGGTGCAAAAGAGGAGATGGCACACGTGGGTGCACAAGGGGAAAGGGTAATCAAAAAGAAAAATGAAAGGGGTCCCACCGTGATCGCCAATTTGTAGATTCAATTAAAAATCCACTTAGGAATGAATAGAAATAATGAATAAATAAGCAATGTAAGGCACAAATAAGCACGAGGTGCTAAGATGGAGTTTGTGATCGCCAGAGACACGAGGCCTCAAAAGATATAACAAATAATAAACATGGAGGGATCGCGAAAAATATCTTGAGCGCGGGTGATTGTGAGTGCTCCTTTCCCTTCCGATCGGCCGGCCGATGAAGAGAGTTCTTCAATTTGATTACTCTTGCAAAACAATCAAACACCAATAAAGAATATGAAATTAGAACATGGTGAGTGTAGCATCAAATTCTTAAATAAAAATATGAGCATGATAACATGGTGAAGAACACACCTTAAGGGTGTTAGCCCTTAAACCCCTATGCAAAGAGGGTGTGGGAAATATATGATGAATGCAAAATAAAAATAAGGAGATGTGCAAGAGTGCACTGTGGGGAAAGACTTAACGTGGTTGAGTTTAAATGATTAACAGTAATGATGCATGCATATGTGAATCGACGTAGAAACAGAAATAAAATAAAGAAGAAGGAGCCTATGCGTTGGCTTTGATATTCAAGGGGGGAGGAAGCTTTGATGGATGAAGCTGAAGCTTTGGCGTGCAGAAGCCTCTCCCTCAGCCAAATGACAGCAATAGCGACATGCAAGAAGAAAACAGAAGAGGAAAAACGGGGGGAAAGAAGAATCCAACCTATTAACAGAGCTACGGAAGCTCTATTAATAAGATCGAAGAAGGGATAAGAAGGAAAGAGTCCAACGGAGGAAAAGATAAGATGGGGCAAGAGCCCAAGGAGGGGAAGATTAAGCTGGGCAAGAGCCCAAATGAAGCAGGGACTCTCTGGGGAAAGGCTGCGTTCGTTTAGAACTCGAAAGATGAAACACGACCTGAACAAGGGCGTCAATTCAAGAATTGACGACCTACCAGAAGGCGTTATTAAAAACACGACTTAGATAAGGACGTTAATTCAAAATATTCAAAATAGGGCTATTTTTCATTTCTCAATATTATTTTCCCATTTTTTAGGTGGAGGTGCATCACATTGTGCTGATTCCAATGACTATTTTTACGTATTTTTCTGACACCCGGAAGGTCACCAAATCACCTCTGGAATGAGGTTGAAAATAATATTAAAAAATTCAATTCGAAAAGTGACGACTTTACACACGTCGTGAATTCAATTTTTTATTATTTATTTTATTCTTTTCAAATTCAAAATAACATCCCCTTGTAAGTCGTTAATTCCCAAAAAATTTCAAAAAATTCTTAGAAAAATCCAAAAAAATGGAAATTTGAAAGAATGGACGCCCTCCACTATAGTCATCAATTTTTTTAGAAACGCCCAAGGGTTAAGCCGTTATTTAAAAGACGCCCACATCAAGTCGTTATTTCTGAAAAATACATAAAAATAGAAAAAAATGCTCAGAAAATCTAGAAAAAATCTAGAAAAATAGGGAAAAATAGGAAAAGAGAGGAAAAAGGGAGAAATCCAAGAAAAATGAGAAAACCCACTCAAACAAAGTTAATTTGAGGGTCAAATTAGGGCGTTACAAGGCAATATGAGATGTGCTCACAGTAACGTCAATTTTGGCGTGTCTACAATGTTGGCGGCCCAAAGTCGGCAGAATATCTATGCTGATCGGAGGAGGCAGCCCCTCACGTTCGCCATTGGTGATCGTGTGTTCTTGAGAGTCTCTCCGATGAAGGGGGTGATGCGCTTTGGACGACGTGGGAAGCTGAGTCCCCCCTATGTCGGTGCTTTCCTTATCGTGGAGCGCATTGCTGAGGTAGCCTATCGGCTATAGTTACCCTCTAAGTTGGCGTCGGTGCATGACATGTTCCACGTCTCGATGTTGCAGAAGTATATGCCCGATGACTCTCATGTGCTTGAGGATTTTGTTTGGCCCGAGGTGACTCCAGATCTTTCTCTCTCAGAGTTTCCCGTCCGCGTAGAGGATAGTGTTTCGCGCATTTTTTTCTTTCTCCTTTCGTTCTTGCCTTTTCATTCGCGTATCGATCAACCAATTAACTAACTTGTAGTCAACTGACTGATTGACGACGCGGGCGTGCCAGTCACACGAGTGACGATTTTTATGATGCGCTCACTCTGACCCATATCGGGCGAATGTGAGGTTCGGTCGGGACCAGCAGTCCGCCATACCATAAAGGCTATGGCGTTAATTACATCCCCCACGAGGAGGGAACACCTTTGATTAATTGCCGAGATAGCGGGCTGTCGAAGCCGGATTAAAAAAAATGATGATTACGACAAGGGCATGTCGGATGCATATGTCTCATGGGATTATGGATCCTCGGTACATGGCGGAGGACGTGGGTCCGAAGACCGTCGTCGCGCATAGCGAAGACTTCCGACCAGACATAATCCGGCTTGTCCGTCGACACCATTTGATATACCCAAGGATGTATGCATGGATGCACATACGACTTTCATGATTATATTAAGCATGATAATGGAATTATGAAAGTAAATGATAGTCGGCCACGTTTATTACTCCTCATCGAGAGGAGGGAAGGCAACATGAGTGCGACAGCGAAAGCAAAGTGCTAACGGGCATGGTAATGAAGATACAATGACAATACAATTCGGGGCTCGCTCGGTCCCTCCCTTGTCCAATTCATTATGCATTATGATTTATCAATGCCAACCCCGAGGGATGAGGTCCACTCGGGGGCAGATAAGCGATTAAAACAACGATAGGTTTCAGAACCGGCGCAACCATGCAATAGGTAGCTTATACGGCGCGATGAAGCGTAGGTATAACATCTTAACCCGGCGCGGCCCTAATGAGAGTTAATACGACGCGAAGAGACGTAGGTGTAGATGTTAATACGGCGCGGCGATCAGGGTATTTAAATGGCGCGCAAGGACTTTGGGGCGCGCCGGTTTAGGGCGCGCCGGAAAGGCGCAAAGAAAATTTCTTAGAAGATGAGTGTGGGGCTAATCCGGCGCGGGGGGTACCGCGCCGGGTTAGGGCGCGCCGGTTAAGGCCGCGCCGTAATAAACTTGTTTTATTGAGTTTCGAACTCTTTCAAGTTTGCTGGACTTCATAGGATCCTTTCTTGAGTTGTTGGGCCAGATGACTATTCAATTGGAGTCCACAGACCTCTGGAGATAAAGGGGGAGGTCAGTGCGAGGTTCATACTCGAGCACTGAGATGATTGAGTCCAGAATGATCATTTCATTGAAGCTTATTTATTCTTAATCTGTCCAAATTTGGACAGCATCTCCCCTGGACCTGAAGAGTTGCAGGGGAGAAGCGGGGTCATGTTCACTTGCGGAACAAGCCCCTAAACCGCCGGTGTGCACGGAGGCACCCAGCAAACCCCATCGGATAGGATACCCCGAGGACTAGCCTACGAGGGGCACCAAAGCTCCGCAAGGGGAAGAATAGAGAGACGAGGTCATTGATGATGAGAGCATCACCCCGAGGGCTAGCCTGCGAGGGGTGGACATCTCACGGCATATGACTCATCCCATGGAGGGACCGACCATCAAGAGGGTTAAGCTCCGAGGGCTGGCCTACAAGGAGCACACATCTCTTGGCCTAGATTGAGTCTCGGGTTGTCGAGGCGAAGCCCGTTAGGCTAGGACCCTTATTGCTATCTGCTATGGCCTTGGGGAAGCCTTCACCATGGGGGGGGGGGGTAAAGTTCCCGGTCGCTCAGCAGCTATGCGAAGTAGCAGGGGGATGTCCCCCTCCCCGGATGACTAAGACGACACCAAAGAGTCTCGGAACGGTTCACATGACTATAATGCGGAAGGGTAATCACTTCACAGATGGGGCGAGCCAAACATAGGGGCATATGCTCGAACAGTTACGGTGCAATGTTAAACCGATGCATCTTGCAATCCCGAGTACGATCCTCACCTTACGAGCCACAGGGCAATAGGAAGAGAGGAATCGAGGGGAGCTGACCCTTGACAACACAGTAGAAAGAAGCGTACGCAGAAGCGCAGCTCTGTCCACGGAGGGCATGCAGGGGCCCTTAAATCATACACGAGCATGGTCACAAAGAAGAGGGGAAAGAACCCCGGGGAGGGGGGTGTTTCTGTAGCCCACAATGCTTTGGGGCATGATCGGGGCTTCGGGGAAAACCGGGACCAGAGAAAACGCACGGAGGTAACCATCGCCGTAGATAGGAGAGGAAACAGAAGTTTAGAATCAATCATTCGACCTGTTGGTCCAGATATTCAAATATGCATTGCCACCCCCAGAAATAGGAATGGGATATTCAATTACACGTTAGGAATCCGGCGCCGGCATCATTGCTCGGTCGCCGTTCATCCTTTTGCAGAGGAAAACGAATGCAGTAAGAAGAAGAGATCGCAGGGGAGGGGAGGGGTCGGCTCGTATCATTGCCATCCCTCCCCCTCTCTGCTTACAGTTGGTGGACGGAGACCCTGAAAGAGGAAAACAATCCACGAAAAGCAAAGAAGATAAACGCCGGCGCCCACCTGTTCTCAAAACAGAGTATCGGAATTTCTCCTTCTCCGGCTCCGGAGGTCCTCAATCAGAACAGAGGAAGACCGCCGTTGAAGGACGCTCGGATGGAGACCTCTCTCCCCAGGAAGCTCTCTCTCCCTTTCGAAGGTTTCTATCTGTCTCTCTTTTTCCGCCCTCTTCTCTTAATCGAACCTCGCCAGTATATATATAACAGGTTGGAGGCTCTTCATCCGGCGTGAGCTTTTGGCGCGCCGAGAGGAGTCTTCGTGAGCTTATCGCGCCGGTTTAAAGCGCCATCAGGTAAGGTAACTTGGGCGCCGGGATGAGGGCAGAAGGCAGGGGGGCGCGCCGGGATAAGGGCAGAAGGCAAAGGGGGCGCGCCGGTTTAAGGGCAGAAGGCAAAGGGGGCGCGCCGGTTTAAGGGGCATTGAATGAGGGGCGCGCCGGTTTAAGGCGCGCCGGGCTAATGCTTCTTATGCGCCTCGAGCCCATCGATGAGTCCGGGGATGATTCCGGGAATCACCGTGAACATTAATATTGCCGATGCTCCTCGAAACTTCGACGAGGTGTCTTGTAGAAGCTCCCAGGTTGACTTACGGCCTTCCTTGAGACTCCTGATAACTTCGATTTTGACCATGCGGGCTTTCCACTGACACGGCCTTCGGCTCTACGCTCCATGCTGTTGGTCCGGCCTGGCTCGCACTCTGAGCTTTCTAGGAGGTTAGATAGCCGGGAGATAGTTCCGCCTGAGCCGGGCGATCATTCGGCCACTAAGGGGCCCATCTTGACGGGAAGTCGTGCCCATGCCGGGCGATCGGGATCTTCTGCCATCAGAGCTTTCGGCCCTCCCTCTCGGGGAACCAGGGGGAAACTCCTTTATCTTCAGGAGAGCCCTTTCATGTGGTGGGGGACCACCGGATAGACCATTATCCTTGATCGGACAACGGGTGTAGTGGATGCGGCACGACAAAGTCGATGCCGGTTCATTGGGCAGGCTTGGTCGCACTGCCGGTTGGTTGGCGAGTTTGTCTCGGCTCCCCTGAGGTGAAGTCCCCGTATCCACACGGAGTGACCCGAGGTTCTGACAGCTTGAGAAATCTTCAATATGTTGATCCGCATCGGCTTCCGTGCTCCGGTGTGCCGGGTCATTCGTCTTTATTGGCTTGGTCACTAATGATCATATTTTGAGTGCCAACAAATGCCCCCCAGACGTGGGTGTTGCGAGCAAGGCACGAGTGCAGCAAGGCCGACGGATGACTTTTCATCCGGATCGACCCCTTCCTTGATTGGCCGGCACCTGGGATGGCCTTTAATTCGGCACGGGCGTTGACTCGGCGTCGTTCAGACGTTAATACGGCACGGCCTGTGACCCTTGGGCTTTAATCCGGCGCGCTATTCCTCTTTTCCTAGCTAACCCGGCGCGGCCTTGACGCCGTGTAGTTTTAATCCGGCGCGCCTTTCCCCGGCGCGCCTTTTGCTATGGGGTTTTTAATCCGGCGCGCTAAATAGCGCGCCGGTTTAGCGGAGGCCCCCCCCCTCCATATAAGGCTTTCGCCTTTGATTTTCCTTCTTCATCCGTCATTTGCCCGAATTTTTTCTCTCTCTTCTCTTTCTCCGGCGCCGAGAGCGGCGATTCTTCCTTCGGGTGAGTGGAGATGCTGCCCCTTTGTGTCTCGAAACCCATTCCTTGGACCCCGGGAGGCTTCTAGCAGGGCTTGCCCTCGGAGCTATTCCCCAGGTTGTTCCTCCGGCCTCGGTGTAATACCGATGGCTGTCTTTTAGGGACCGTTCCTTCGTGGACGCGTTCCCACTTTTCTTCTGCAATCCCCCGTGCTGGGGAGACTCTGCCGAAATTTTGTCAGAAGTTTGCCTTTGATTAGCCGTTTCCTGATGTTGTTTTGTTTGATATGCTCTTTTGCAGCTGTTATGGCGTCCAGCTCTTCCTCTCGTGCCGTGGTGACATGGGAGAATGTCAATTCTCTCGACTGGGGTCACGGTCAGGTGGCCATAGTTGCGGAGTCCTCGGATTCAGAGACGGACACCGTAGACACCGGTCGTCTCCTTATCCTCGGGGGTGACTCCTTTCATTATAATAGAGAGGACGTGATCAGGAAGGATCATCCCAAGGACAAACACCTGATGTCCCTTCTTCGGCGTTTCAACCTTCAGGGGAAGCGGGACGTGTTTGCCGTGCGGAAGGTCGAGCAGGCTCTGCTGGTGGAGAGAGACAGCTTGGCCGAATGCGTAACGCGGGGAAGACCCATCTATCTCCCTGGGGAGGTCAGGAAGTGGAGCGTTGTGCTGGGGCTGCAAGACCTGGCTCCGTCAGACGGACTGCTGACTAGAGCTCCTGAATTTGTGCCTGCTCGGTGGAATGACTCCGCGGGCAGGGTAGACCGAGAGAAGCCGATCTTCGGCTTATTCCTTGCCCCGTTGAGGTGGGGATACAGAGATGAGTCATTCTTGCTGGATTGCTTGGCGATTCGCTTCAAGCACCAGATCTCCGTGGGATGGTTTGCTGAGTTGAAAGTCACAGATGCCCACGCATTCAGGCCCGGAGCAGTGGAATTCACAGACTATGTGCTGCATCATTATGCTCCTCTTTTGACCAGAGCTGGTGTTTATCACAGCGTATATGCTTCAAGGTATCGGTATCCGATTTTCCGAGGCTTGTGCTGCGGCATGATCGAGGTGTTTTGCCCTGAATACAACACCTTCTATACTTCAGAGGGGGAGACCTCTTTAGACTTGTGGAGTCCATCTCAGCTCAGCGGTCTGCCCATTGACGGAGAGCCGTATGAGGAAGTTTGTTGGCCCGACTGGTTGAAGGACCAGACCGACGGTGACGGTCGGTATATGGCGGGCTACGCCTACCGATATCTAATGAAGGCGTATCGCACCCTCTTCCATTCGTCGCAAGACACGAGAGAAGCTCGAAAGCCGGGCGAGAAACGAAGAGTGCGGATGGGCGCTTGGCTTCAATATTTCTTCCAGGGGAAGAACAAGTACGAAGATTTTCCTCCGTTAGGACCGGTGGCCCAGAAACGGAAGAAGAGGATACGACGCCAGGCCGCTTCGTCATTTTCTTCGAGAGGAGGGCAGGGGGAAAACCCAAACCCTAATGGTGTTGATGCAGTGACTCATTGTGCTGCCTATTTGGTTTATTGACTTTGTTCCTTTGCTCTCCCTCAGGGTGACGAGAGCGTGATCAGGGCGGAAGCCATATATCCGGCCTGTCTTATGGCTTGGGGTACCAAGCTGTCTCTTTGCCCAGTGGCCCTGTGCCTCATTTACAAGATGCTGGGGGACTTGCACAAGACGCGCCTCCCCAGAAGCCTTCGGACGGTTGGTCCGCTACATTTCTTTAATGCTTGGGTCTGCACCCTATTCCCGGAGGCAGCTCCTCGGGCATTTCAAGTGGTTCCTCTGGTCCCGCGCATGATAGAGTTTGCAAGCGCCGAGCCATCATTGCTAATGGAGCAACTTTATGCTATTCGGGGTAAATTGACCCGTCTTCCCGTGGATTCGCCCGGGGTTCTTCATTTCTGGAGCTTGGCTGCTCACTCGAGCCCATTGACGAACAGGACGAGACAGTGCAAACTCTTTGAAACTGAGGAGTACATCCATCCGATTTCCCAGGCCAATTGTACCAGGCCTATTCTGGAGTCGGAGTTGGTTGATTGGGCATTGGCCATAAGGCCTAGTGTCCTCGTTTTTCGCAAGAGCGGCATTCTGTGGTTGGAGCCGTATTACCCGTTCCGTTTCAGTCGGAACTTCGGCTACGACCAGCAGATTCCACATTCCTCTTCGCAATTTGCATTGCCCAACAGGCACAGGGCCGGGCAAACGTCCAATGACAACGCCCGGATATGGTGGGACTTTTTCCATCGTCGCGAAGACGTTTCTTTCCGGGTGCCCACCCCCGCACGGTTCCCTCGCGTCACGCCTGAATATGTCAAGTGGTGGAACGCGCGGACGGGATTTTACAGGACCTCCCGGAGAGAGTGCTGGGCCGTGGCGGAGCACAGGTTCTTAGCTTCCCAGCCGGAGCCAGTTCTTGATATTGACGCTTCTTATTTGAAGAAGTTGAAATCTTGGACTAATACGGATGTGAAGGCCTATCTAGAGGCCCGCAAGCTCATAAAAGGCCGCAAGATGAAAGTTGAGCTGAAGTTGCCCCCGATCAACAAGGATGATTATGTGAAGACCCTTCGGGGTTTATGCCGGGTAAGCAGTGAGAGGGTGATTCTCCAGCAACTCCCTTTGCCAGTAGAGGAGCCCATCGCGGCCGTGGCCGACTGGCGTCCTGAGGTGGACAGGTTGTATCCCTACCGGGCTTTCATTCGCAAGGAAGACAGGCAGGCTGACTTATATGCCAATACCCCCTGGCTGTTTGCACTCCTTCGGTCTCACGGCCTCCCGGTGGGTAGCCCCAGTGAAGCCATACTGGACCATCCTCTTCAGATCTCCTTCAAATATGCAGACAGGTGGGGGCTGGACCATCTGAGTCTGTATTACCTGCTATCCTCCCGTGGCCATGAGGACCTGGCACTGCTGGCTGAGCCGAGCGAAAAGATCGGGGATCTATGCTGGCTTATTCGCGAGGCGGCTTCGAGGGACAAGACGCCCTCGCTGTTTTATTGGCCTCTCTTCCCCTTTTATACGGGACCGGCAAGTACGTTCCATCTCTTCCTTCAGGCCCTTCGGCCAGTTTCTTCTTTTCATTGTGGTTGTGTCATTCTCACCCTTGTGCGTATGCAGTCTGACCGACTTCGGAGGAGACTCGGCACTTCAGGGAATTGATCATAAAGGCCCAAAAGCCGACATATTTTGAAGTTCCTGAGCCGGCGCCGACCACGATGCCATTGCCTCCTGGGGATTCGAGGAAGAGGACCAGGTCCCAACTGCGAGAGGCCGTCGGGAAGGCGAAAGCGGCGGTGACCCGGGTGACACGGGCACGCCGGAAGAAAGCTGCGTCGCAGACATCGACAACCGACCTTCCTCCCGTTGTATCTTTCGAAGAATTTGAGGCTTCTCGCGCACAAGGGCCAGAGGCCGAAGGTAGGCTCTTCTTTTCTTCAAAGTGCATTAGCTTGTCTTGACTGCTCGGGGTGGCCCATGCTGACAGTTGCCGATACAGCTGCTGGGGTCGTCGGTCCCGAGGCGACGGTAGCTGTAGAGACTGGGGACGGGGCAGAGGAAATCCTTGCTGCTCCCGTAGAAAGGGATTTGCCCTCCCCCACACCTCAGCGGGAGATGGAAGGTAATCCATAGTTTAGTTGCGACAGCAACGTGAGTCTTTGTATCTTTAGTCATCCTGACCCCGTTTTGCTGTGAATTTGTAGTCGATATACAACCATCACTGCTTCCGGGCCCGGAGAGCGTAGAGAAGGTGATCCCCTCGGGACAGGGAGAACCCGTCTCCGAGGTGTCATCTATTGTTGCTCCTGGTGCGGAGAGCACCAAGGAAGTTCCTGCCGAGGGTGATGCTCCTGCTGGCGAGGCTCCTGCTCCGACGGCGGAGTGTCTTGAGAGGACAGAGGGGTCCTCTTCCTCTGAGCATGTAGACTATGGTGGCGGCTCCAGTGACGAGGAGTCACCGCCGCTTGATGTTGAGACCGAGGATGCTGGGGTGTCCTCGGCCTACGAGAGCGACTATCTGACTTTCAGCCCGGCCCGGTTATCATGGGGCGGTCCTGTGCCGTCATTATCGCTTACGAGTGAGGGAGTTGGCGCTGGGGAAACTGCTCTTAAAGATTTAAGCTTAGTCCCGGCCGAGGTAAGGACCTATTCGGGGTCAATGCTTGCCATGCTTCTTTTCTCCTCCTTTTAGCCAGGCCCCCCCCTTTTTTAAGCGTATACATCTCTGATGCAGACTGAGGTGGCGCTACCGACTATGACGGTGCAAATACCACTCCCGGCCCTGGGAACAGGGCAGGCGACTTTCCCGTCCGTCCTGCGGCCCATCGCGTTGCGGTACCCAAAGGATCATGCAACAGCAATGGTCCCAGTTGGCCCTGGAGCGCTCGTGGAAGTTGATAGTCCAGCGATAGCCAGAGGTTCTCCATCAAGAGAGACTGAACAGCAGTCGGTTCTGGAGAAGGATGACTCTGCTGAGGTAGAAGCCGGGGAGATTACTGAGGGACAGACGTCCCTGATTCTTGGGGTTCTTGCTGGACCCCCATCCCGGGAGACCGGTAAGGAGATCGTTGCTGTTGAGGCTCCAACCACCGCACCTGTCTGCGCGGTTGTTCCCGGTGGCAGTGGACTGCAGCTTATGCCGTCGTCATCTTCCGGGACGGCTGATGATATATGGGCCGCCGTGGATGGCAGAGTGGAGTTTGAACTGCCCGAGACGTCGCCACTTGGCCTTCAATCCTCGAGCGACGTCGTGTGGCAATTCCTGGGGACCCTCCAGCAGGCCGTAACAGCCAGTAGGGATTTAACTTATGTTCAGCTGAGGGGGTTGATAGAGCATCTGTCCCGCTCGCTGCTGGCCCTTGGCTGTCCCATGGACGACTGGACTCCACGGGTGATTCTGCTCCTGAAGTATGTGAACCGGAGGGAGTTTATGGGCCGGGAGGCAGCTGACCAGTTGGTGGCCATATCATTGGAGCGGGATGAAAACAAGACGGCCGTCATTTCTCTGCAAGAGACCGCGATGAGGGCGAGGGACGAAGCCAACGCCTCTCTTCAACGCCGGAACTCCCTGACGGCCCGGATGACGGCATTGCGGGCCGAACTTTCCAGGATAGAGGCTGAACTTGAAGAAGTAGATCGCCTGGGGGTCCAAAAGGTTGAGGATGCTGAGATGGCCGAAGGGCAAGCTGCTTCCCTGGAGGCGAAGCTATCCGAGCTGGAGGCCACCGAGTTCAGATTGCAAGAACTGATCCGTCATCCGTCCTTGGGTATTCCTGTGCTGGAGGACATCTTCCGACGCCCTTTGCCGTAATCTCTTTTCTTTATGTGCTCACTTTTAATGCACCATATGTATCCCAGGGCATGGTCCATGTAATCATGCGCCTTCACTTCATAGTAATGAAAAAAAATCTCCATCTTGATTTTGAATGAAGACTCCATCTTGTCATTGTGTTGTCCTTTTTGTTTGCCCGTCGATTCTAGTTCGAGTGTATGAGTCATTAGGGCAGGAGAGCGCTCACGCCTTTAGGGAAGGGTCGAGGTGTTCACTCCACCGCGCCACGACTTTTCTCAAGACTAGAAACGGCTTTATGCTGGTCGAGAGTTCGAGGAACTCAGGGGGGCATAGTGAAACTGGCGGACAAACGGTCGTGCCGAGAGTGGCAAGAACCGAGAACGGGTAGCGACTGGTCTTGCCGATGATGGCAAGGGTCGAAAAGGGTGGACGGTCTTGCCGATGGTGACAAAAACCGGATAGGGTAGTGACTGATCTTGCCGATGGTGACAAGGGTCAAAAGGGAAGACGGTATTGCCGATGGTGACAAAAACCGGATAGGTAGTGACCGATCTTGCCGATGGTGACAAGGGTCAAAAGGGTAGACGGTCTTGCCGATGGTGATAAAAACCGGATAGGGTAGTGACCGATCTTGCCGATGGTGACAAGGGTCAAAAGGGTAGACGGTCTTGCCGATGGTGACAAAAACCCGATAGGTAGTGACCGATCTTGCCGATGGTGACAAGGGTCGAAAGGGTAGACGGTATTGCCGATGGTGACAAAAATCGGATAGGTAGTGACCGATCTTGCCGATGGTGACAAGGGTCGAAAGGGTAGACGGTCTTGCCGATGGTGACAAAAACCGGATAGGTAGTGACCGATCTTGCCGATGGTGACAAGGGTCGAAAGGGTAGACGGTCTTGCCGATGGTGACAAAAACCGGATAGGTAGTGACCAATCTTGCCGATGGTGACAAGGGTCGAAAGGGTAGACAGTCTTGCCGATGGTGACAAAAACTGGATAGGTAGTGACCGATCTTGCCGATGGTGACAAGGGTCGAAAGGGTAGACGGTCTTGCCGATGGTGACAAAAACCGGATAGGTAGTGACCGATCTTGCCGATGGTGACAAGGGTCAAAAGGGTATAGACACTAGACGTGTATAAGTGGGATATCGGATGAAGACCCTCGCCACGACCTCGAAAATGGCCTTTGGACGACGGATGATTCATCACTATTCATCATTCAAATTTTTTATTCACATTACTGACCTAAGCGCCCTTTCGGGTTTTCGCCGAGGCCAGCCCCCTCTTGCTTTTGCCCACGCGCCCTTTCGGGTTTTCACGCGGCGGGGTACCCGATTTTGCCTGCGACGCCCTTTCGGGTTTTCGCCACAGCTGGGTTATAGCCGTTTTTGCACTTGTCCTGATATAGGAGCAAGTCTGGCGGGGTATCTCTATTTTTAACCCCATTTTCTTTTCCTTCTTTTTTTTTGATTCGAGGTTCAGAAGAACTGGATCGCGGGAACGCCGACCGTCCTTGTCGATGAGGACAACGGTTGGTCTTAGGTTTATTTCGTCGACACCGGTTAAATGTCGAAGCAAGGAAGTGGTTTACTAACAAGGATGTAGGATCCAAGTTTGAGAGTAGAGGCTGACCGATTGCGCCGATGATGGCGAGAGTCGAAAGGGGTTTATTTGTCGGCATATGTTATCGCCGAAACAAGGACGGGGTTGTCAACAGGGACGTAAGGTCCAAGTTGAGGGTAGAGATCGACCGATCTCACCGATGATGACGAGGGTCGAAAAGGGTTTGTTCATCGACATGGGTTACATGCCGAAGCAAAGGTGAGGTTATTAACAAGGACGTAAGGCCCAAGTTATGGGCAGAGATCGGCCGATCTCGTCGATGATGACGAGGGTCAAACAGAGGTTTGTTAAAGTATTCCCGGTGGGACTTTGATGATTGTCCCTTTCGGAGTTTTATTGGGTGGAGAATAGGAGAGGCATTTGGGAATTACCACTTTACTGACTCAAGCGCCCTTTCGGGTTTTCGTCGAAGCCAGCCCCCTCTTGCTTTTGCCCACGCGCCCTTTCGGGTTTTCACGCGGCGGGGTACCCGATTTTGCCTGCGACGCCCTTTCGGGTTTTCACCACAGCCGGGTTATAGCCATTTTTGCACTTGTCCCGATGTGGGGGCAAGTCTGGCGGGGTATCTCTATTTTTAACCCCATTTTCTTCTTTTTTTTTTCTTTTTTATTTGGAATGTAATCCGAGAGAGGGCAGCTTGATCAGGGCGAGATGCCACTAACCAAGGAGAGGTAGCTTGATTAGGGTGGAACGCCACTAAACCAGGAAAAGTAGCTCGATTAGGGCGGAATGCTGCTAACCCAGGAAAAGTAGTTCGGTCAGGGCGGAATGCCGCTAACCAGGGAAAAGGTAGCTCGATTAGGGTGAAATGCCGCTTACCAAGGAAAAGGTAGCTCGATTAGGGCGAAATGCCGCTAACCAAGGAGAAGGTAGCTCGATTAGGGCGGAATGCCGCTAACCATGGAGAGGGTAGCTCGGTTAGGGCGGAGTGCTGCTAACCCAGGAAAAGTAGTTCGGTCAGGGCGGAATGCCGCTAACCAAGGGGAAGTAATTTGATTAGGGCGGAATACCGCTAACCAAGGAAAAGGTAGTTTGGTTAGGGCGGAATGCCGCTAACCAAGGAGAAGGTAGCTCGATTAGGGCGGAATGCCGCTAACCAAGGAAAAGGTAGCTCGATTAGGGCGGAGTGCCACTAACCAAGGAAAAGTAGTTCGATTAGGGCGGAATGCCGCTAACCAAGGGGAAGTAATTTGATTAGGGCGGAATACCGCTAACCAAGGAAAAGGTAGTTTGGTTAGGGCGGAATGTCGCTAACCAAGAAAAAGGTCGCTCGATTAGGGCGGAATGCCACTAACCAAAGAAAAGGTAGCTCGATTAGGGCGGAATGCCACTAACCAAGGGAAAGTAGCTCGGTTAGGGCGGAATGCCGCTAACCAAGGAAAAGTAGTTTGACCGATCACTCAGGGTGTGTCGGCTGCGCCGCATGATACAGCCTAATGTGTTTTCCGTTGAGGGGAGAGAACTGGACGGCTCCTTTGTGGTCTACAAGGACGTAGGCACCCCCTTCATATACTCGGCGGACGATGTACGGTCCGACCCAGTTTTCGACCAGTTTCCCTTTGGGGTTAGAGGCCATCACTTCTCTTCTTTTGACCATTACCAGGTCTCCTTTCTTGAACTCTCGACCTTTGACTAACTTGTCAAAAGCACGGGCCATGCGAGCTTGGTAGAGTTGGATGTTTTGTTGCGCCTGGAGGCGTTTTCCTTCAAGCTCAGCGAGCTCTTCCAATCTTCTTTCTGCATTGGTCTGCTCACCACTGACTAATCCGTGCTGGATGGCAATTCGCAATGAAGGAACTTCAAGTTCAATTGGCACTACAGCTTCCGACCCATAGACAAGGGAGAAGGGTGAACAGCTGGTTGGGGTCTTGTAGACAGTACGATAAGCCCAAAGCGCTTCGTACATCCTTTCTTCCCAATCCTTTTTGTTAGACTTGACAGTCTTTGCCAATAACGTGCACAGTGTCTTGTTGAAGGCTTCTGCGAGTCCGTTGGCTTGAGGGTTGTAGGGGGACGATGTCCTCCAGTCAATTTTGTATTTGTCGGCCAGCCGATAAACCTTCTGGTTCCTGAAATGGCTGCCGTTATCAGAGATGATTCGGCTGGGGATCCCGAACCGGAATATTACATTCTGCCGGAAGAATCTTGCAACTAGTTCTCCGGTCACATCTCTTAGTGCTACTGCCTCCGCCCATCTGGAGAAATAGTCTGTAGCTACTAAGATGTATTTGCACCCTGATGAAGATGCTGGAAGTGGCCCTACCACGTCCGTGCCCCACTGAGCAAACGGCCAACTTGGTAGAGTGGGATGTAGTGGCACTGGGGGTCTCCTCGCCACAGTAGCATGTTCTTGACATTTCTGACAAGCCTTGGCGAACTTGCAGCAATCATTGAATATAGTGGGCCAGTAATAACCCAATTTCTTTATTTCTATTTTCATTTTTGGACCGGCCTGGTGTGCCCCGGCCGACCCTGCATGAACTTCTTGCATCACCTGTCCCGCTTCTGCTGAAGACAAGCAACGGAGTAGGACTTTCCTTCGGGCATCTGCCATAATTCGGAACAAGGTCCCGCTTCTCATCTCGTAAGAATCCTTGATCCTCAGGAGCTTCATTCTTTGTTCCTTTTCTTTTGGAAGTTACTGGTGTTGAAACCAGCGTAGGAGATGCTCTCGCCAGTCGGGCTGCTGAACCCCTTCGATGACTGCTACTTCCATCTCTTCTTCGTCGGCCAGAACCTCTGTTACGCTGGGGACCTGTCGGTGATTGATCACTGTTATATTCAGGCTTGTGTCCGGCGGGACCGCCAATGAACTGGCTAGCTTAGCGAGGTCGTCTGCCTGTGCATTCCGGCCTCGATTGATGTGCTTGATGCTGATGAAGTAGAATCTTGATATCAGGCGAGTCGCCAACTGGTGATAGGGGAGGAGCTCTTGCTTTCGCACCTCGAACTCTCCTTCCAGCTGTTTTATAACTAGCATGGAGTCTCCGAATGCTTCCAGCATCTGAATTCCTATGGACAGAGCAATCTGCAACCCGATTATCAGGGCTTCATATTCTGCTTCATTGTTTGTGCATTGTTTGTTTATGGAGCAGGAAGTATGCACCACTTCCCCTTCTGGGGACTTCAAGACTATGCCTGCTCCTGCTCTGACCCTGGATGACCCGGTAGCGGAGGTGTCAATTCTGGAAGCGCCATCAAAGTATAGCTGCCATGCGGAAGGCTGTACTTGGGCGGCTTCTAGGGTCTCATCCTCGGGAAGCTCCGGTTCCCACGGGCTTTCTCCGGGTATCGGATGTTCAGCAAAGAAATCTGCAATAGCTTGACCTTTGATGGCTTTACGCGGTACGTAAGAGACATCAAACTCCATAAGGATTATCGCCCATTTACCCAGGCGGCCTTTGAGTGCTGGCTGGGACATGATGTATTTCAGGGGATCCTCCTTGGACACCAAGCTGATTTCATGCGACAACATATAGTGCCGGAGCTTTTTGACTGCGAAGACTAGTGCCAGGCAGATCTTCTCAATATAAGTGTATTTTTCTTCAGTTCTGACCAGTCTCCGACTGAGGTAATAGAGGGCTTGCTCTTTCCCTTCTTCATTGTTCTGGGCTAGCATTGCCCCCAGAGAATTGTGTGTAGCTGCTATATACAGTATCAACGGCCGTCCTTTCACCGGTGCGCCCAATACTGGAGGAGTCTTCAGATAGTCTTTTAGCTTGTCAAAGGCTGTCTGGTAATCTTCATCCCAATAAAAGGGAACATCTTTCATCATCAACTTGTGAAACGGCTGGCATCGCCCCGACAAATTGGAAATGAAACGCCGGATGTAAGCCAAGCGGCCTTATAGTGACCTCAGCTCGGAGATGTTCCTTGGTGGAGGTAACTCCTGAATTGCCTTGATCTTTGCGGGGTCTATCTCGATCCCCCGATATCGGACGACGAAGCCCAAGAATTTTCCGCTCGACACTCCGAACGCACATTTCATAGGATTCATTTTTAGCTCATGCTGCCTCAGCCTCTGGAAAATAATCCGGAGGTCTTGCAGGTGCTCTTCTTTTCTTCTGGTTTTGACCACCAGGTCATCTATGTAGCACTCGACCTTGTGGTAGAGCAATTCATCAAAGATTTTGGTCATTGCACGCTGATAGGTTGCGCCAGCATTCTTCAGTCCGAATGGCATTCTCTTGTAATGATAAATGCCCTTAGGAGTTCGGAAAGCGGTATGGACCCGGTCATGCTCCGCAATCCAAATCTGGTTGTAGCCGGATGACCCATCCATGAATGACAGGGCTTCATGGCCGGTTGTAGCATCGATCATGACCTCGGTTATTGGCACCGGAAAGTCATCCTTAGGGCAAGCTTTATTTAGATCCCGGAAGTCAACGCAAATCCGGATCTGTCCATTCTTCTTTTTCACAGGGACGATATTTGCCAGCCATGTGGTGTACTAATTTTCTTCAACAAATCCCACATCAATGAGCTTGTCAACTTCAGCACAGATTCGGGTGATGAGCTCTGGCCTCATACGCCGCGGCGGTTGCTTCACCGGCTCGGCTTCAGGGTTGATTGCCAGCTCATGTTGTGAGACGGCGGGACTTAGACCCGACATCTCTTTATAAGTCCAGGCGAAGCAATCCCGGTATTCTAGCAGTAGTTGAATGTACAGCTCCCGTTCTTCCGGGGCTAGTTGGGCACTGAGGAAGGTAGGCCTAGGGTCCTTCTCATTTCCCAGGTTGACTTCTATCAGTTCATCGACTGTGGCTTGGCCTCCGTCTTCTATTTCCGGAGGTGCCGGTTGGAGGTCGACGAAGTCTGGAATACCATCTTGAGGGTCGAGTACTTCGACTTCCTCGTCAGACACCGCCAGAGCTTCACGGGGTCTCTTGATCTCTTGTGCTAGCGGCTGTGTTGATGGATCTATGGACACCTCCGTTGCCGTTGCAGCTCTCGAGGGTGAGAGAACAGCTTCAGTGCTTGTAGATGAGGTTGCAGCCATGACAGGCCAGTGGTTGTTTGCCGCCGGACTCGGACAGCACATTGGATTTGTAGCAGAAGTTGAGGGAGTCTCGCCCTCTGGGACAGTTGTATCTTCCACAGAAGTGGCTCTTCCTTTTTTGGTAGCCGGCTCCCCTTGACTGGAGTAAACCGAGGCTCTATTGACTGGCAGAAAGGGTGTTGAAGTCGTCATTAGCATGACCCCTGCGGAGGGAGAGACTTCTGCTTCTTGAGCATCTTCGGCTTCGCTGCTGCTAGCCGTATCAAATTCGGCTTGAAAGGCCGCTCCTTCAGGGTGGACCTGCTCCCAGCATCGGCAGGAGATCAAAGTCTCTATTTGTTGATTCCCGGCTAGAGCCAATTTAGCATGTTCGGCTTCCACCGGATATTCATCAAAAGTTGCCCCCGGAGGGCTGTCTTCAGTTGGATAGAGGGTGGAGATGGTGTCCACCTCGTACCGCCCACTGTAATAGTAGTCTTCCAGGGTGAAGCCCAGACCCGGATGTTGAGAGACACGTCTCATTTCTTTGTCCAGATTTACAGGATACCACATCTTCTGGAAAGCTTCCTTGCGTTTTTGAGGTTGATCGGGAGGGATGTGTTGCCTTTGAAACATCCTGGCCGTCCGATCAATGGTAAATGCCAGGCCCTGAACAGGAACCCGCGGGTTGGCTAGATCTTCAGGGAGGCTACAGTCTGTGTCCTCCTGAGTGGGATGCTCCTCAGCTGTATAGAACAAGCTGCTGGGCCCATCTTCTTGTGTCACCTCCCAGGCTTTGAAAGGTTCGACAGTGGGATCATTGAGGCCGGAGACTGGCTTGGTGAGGCCGGTCGGGACTCCGATGCGGTCGTGCTGTCGATCAACATGCACTTCCCTAGCTTTGGGGTATAATGCTGGGGGTGTCACCCTGCCGACATTTCCAGAAGCTGTGATGTGGGAGACCACCTTTGGCTTGATATATCCGCGCGGCGGTGGTGGATACCAACCGTCACCCGATCTATTCTTCGACGCCCCTACGGGGGTTTCAGTTTTAGAAGTCTTCCGGGGAGACCCCGTATACAGATTGGCGTCCGCCAAGTGACACTCAAACACCTCGAATGGGTGGATGTCAGCAAATATCCTTTCCTCCTTCCCCTGGAGGCTGTATTTGATGCATTGGTGGAGTGTGGAGGGCACCACCAAGTTTTCATGCAGCCATGGGCGGCCGAGCAGTGCTTTGTAGGAGGTGCGAGAGTTAATGACGTGAAACTGCACCGTTGTAGTGAAATCTGCCAGAGTCAGTGTGAACTCTGCCACCCCCATAGATACTTCACATTTCTGGTTGAAGCCAGCGATACGCATATCCCCGGCTTTTTCGAGATGCACATTGAAGTGGTACCTCTCATATATTCTATATGGTAGGATGTTGACTGCTGCGCCAGGATCGACTAGAATCCGGTTCAGCTCTCTCCCGTTCAGGTGCCCTTTCATATATAGCGGCCTGTTGTGACTGGCAGTAGGCAGTAGCATGTCTTCTGGAGAGAAGGTCATACTGGCTTCTGGTATAGCCTCAGCTATGCAGGTTTCAAACTGAGCAGGCGTCTGCAGAGCAGTAATGATTGCCTATCGAGTTTCTTCACTCAAAGAGAGAATTTCCCAGATCGTAAAACGAGCGGGGAGCTTCTTGAGCAGCTTCATTATTCGGCTTCCAGCCCGGACATTGGAGAGCTTCATCTCCTCAACCCACCTGGGCTTAGGGAGGGTTTGATTTGTGGGTCCAGATGGCCCTGCTTTATCTTCCTCGGACTCGGCACCGTCTAGGCTGGCACCGACTGTCGGGTCTTCTTTATTAGCTGCTGTAGGGCAAGCCCCATCTGCATTTGCATCCTCAGTAGATTGCACTGGCCGAGGGTGACTGACCCCGGGTGTAGGGTTAGCCCCCTGACAAGGCTGCTTTCCCTTTGACATCTTCATAAATTCAAGGAATGAAGGGACTGTCTTGCCCCCAGTCTCGCTGTATAGACCTGATGGAGGAGGGATTTGTACTCCCTTAACTTCCAGCGGAGGTGTCTTGTAGGGTTGTTCCCCTCTGAACATAATGTTGTGATTGGGCGGTGGCTGGCGCCCCCATTTCCGGCCTGACCAAGTGGCATGTGCAGCAGTTGCGGCCTCGGCCTTGCCTCCCCAAGCATGGGGTGTGAAGCAAATTTCTTCTTCTTCCTCTTCTCCGGGTAGGTTGAAGAGTGCTGACAGGGTATTGCAGGAGATGACCTGTGTTTTATGGGCCCCAGCGACCTTTCTCTTCTTTTTCTTTTGCTTTTTCTTCTTTTTGATTTCTGCAGGTGCTTGCCCCCAGAACAGGTTGCTCTCTTGAGGTGGTGCTGCTTCAGCTTCCTCCCCTTGCTTGAGTGAGAGTTGCTCCAGCTCTTGCCATGGGACGTGGTCTCGTACCAGCAGAGGTTTCAGTTCGGGCTGTACATATTCCTCTAGCCCTTCAATTAAGTGTTGCAGTCGAAGGACCCCAGGATTGGTTTCCTTGATTACTGGCAGCGGAGTTTGTCTCCTCCTGTTGGGTGTATATATTCTGACAGCTGTAGGTGAAGTGACCCATACGGGCGCTACCACTGGCGGAGCAGGCCGGGGTGTAACGCCACGGATATGTGCCCCCTCTTTTAGGCGGGGTGCCCTCTTCTTCTTGTGCTTCACAGGGATTTGCTGCCACCCCTGCTGTTCCTTCACGGGCTCCAGGAAATGGATTTCGTAGGTGCTTCGTGTGCTTGCTTCAGAGATCTCCTCGGGTAGTGCCTGATAGAGGGAGACCATGTTGACTGCCGCTCTTCGGGGAGGAGCTTCATGTGGCTGAGGAGGGTCTACTTTGTACTCTCCCAGCTCTATCTCATTCTTCTTCACCATCCCTTCGATGACGTCTTTGAAAACATAACAGTCTTCGATTGAATGTCCCAGCATTTGGTGATAGGGGCAGAATCTTGGACTGTCTTTTCTCTTCAGGTCCTCTGGTCTTCTCGGCTCAGGCAGAGTGACCATACTGTATTCCGTTACCCAGTCAAACAGGATCCGGGTCTTATCCTTAGGAAAGGAATAAGCCTTCTTCATTTTGTCCCTCAACGAAGGACCTTCTTTGTCATTGTGGACGCGTAATCTTATATTTATTTATTTTTGTTTATTATTTATTAGTTCATTTATTTATTTATTGATTTATTGGCGTGCCAGTCACACGTGTGACGATTTCATTGTGCGCTCGATCTGACTTGGTCAGTCGATTGTGAGTGATCGTGTCTGGACCAGAAGTCCGTCATACCATAAAGGCTATGACGTTAATTACGTCCTTCCAAGGAAGGACAACCCTTGATTAAACGCCAAAATAGGAGGCCTCGAGAGGCAAACATGTATTCATGTGCATAACTTTAAACTTCATACCAGGGTCGGGAAGGCGGGTAAGAGAATAACATCAGCCACAAAAAGAGACTGTAGCGTTGAATCGGCGGTTCGAAACAACTAGACTTGGGGGAAAAGGGGAAATGGAGGATATCAATCACGGACAGGCTGAGCCATGACCGTGATGGAGGTTCACGGCATCGATCAACATTTCGACAGCATTTCCCCTTTATCTGGATTATGCCCAGGGGGAAATAGGCTATCACCCACGGAGTGTCGGGGTGAAAGCCGAGAGAAAGAGAGAGGCTGAACCTCCCTACCCATATATAAATGCCATGGGGCAATGTTTGATTTTCCCTTAGGGAAGCCGGCGGAACTCATGCAGTGGCATAGCCCTCCCGAGCTAAAGGGGTTACTCATAAATCCGATGCGGGACGACGGAATGTAAGTGAACGCTCAATGTTGCGCCCTCGCACGCGGATCGACCTGCGCGGTCAGGTCGCGGGGGTCAAGGGGGCAGCGCCCCTTGCGGGGGTTTTCGGGGGCAGCGCCCCCGGAACAAAAATTTGGATTGAAGGATGCCAAGGGTGAGGGTTCTCGGCGGGTTCAACATGGAGTACCCTCGACGCGACGGGGAAGAGGCCGGGAAATAGGCTCTCGGCGCAAGGGCCAAATGGCCAAGGGTGTAGGCCTCTCGGCGCAAGGGCAAAGAGGTAGGTTCCCGGCGCGCAGGGAGATGAGGCCAAGGGACTGAGGTTCTCGGCGCGCAGGGAGGCCAGGAAGGGTTCCCGGAGCGAAGGCAAAAGGGCCATGGGCTGGAGTTCTCGGCGCGCATGGAGAACAGGGGGGTTTCCCGGCGCGAAGGTAGGAAGGCCAGGGGTTCCCGGCACGGGTTTCCCGGCGCGCTAATAAGGTGGCCAGGGGGGGGTTCTCGGCGCGGCCAAACGGCTGGGGAGTAGGCCTCCCGGCGCGACGGCAAGCAATCAGGGGGGTTTTCGGCGCGGCCAAGGTGTAGAGTTCCCGGCGCGCAGGGGAGGACCAAAATAGTTCTCGGCGCCTGAAGAATGGCGCCGAGAGCTGTTCATCCAGTTTACTGTGTGCGGGGCCGAGAGGTGTGAGGGCGCCGGGATGAGAACAGAGGTTTACGGCACTCTGTTTCGCGTTTCTTGTTGAATTTCAGAGGGAGTTTTGGGGATTCCAGACCTGTCAGTTGGTTGGATTTGCATGGATATGGGTTTAATTCATCAAGGATGAGCTGGGTTCGAAAGGAATCAATTACAGCAGGGGATCTGAGTCGTCATATGCTATGGATCCTCAGGGATCATTCGCTGGCACCTTTGGTCGCCCAGGGAACCAAGAGATAGCCATCTCTGGCCCCATGGACGACTCTGATGGAACTATTCATACTGGAACGGGACCAGAGACCCTCGGTATCAATCCATCGACGTAGCTCAGTTACTCCTGTGGAAAAGGGATCTCGAGTAAGCCGTCGGAGTTATTGCCGATATCGGTGGCAGACCTCCCCAGAAGCCAAGAGATGGTCTGTCTCTGGCCCTGGGGCAAGCCTGGAGGAGGGCTTTGTGCAAACGACGATGAACAGCAAGGGACATCGGTGTATCTAGAGCTATATTTATTCTACTGAAGACAATTGAGCCCGAAGACCCATCATAGAATTAGGTGCGCTTCAGTTGAGTTAAAGATGAAAACATGTAAAGGAAAGACATAGCAGCATACAGAGAGATAGCTGGCAGATGTTTCAATCACCCAACGCCCAAACGGGCCACTGGAGCATTTCATATCATTAGATCACCCCAGAACTCACATCAATCACACGGAGGGAATGAGAGAGAGGGAGATGAATAGACATCGGGATATCCCGGTTACATCCAAAATAAAATCGAGATAAACTCGGCAGGATTACATAAAGAAGAAAATAAAATCATGGGGGAGGGCGGAGCATTGACTCCTCTCCCTCCCCGGTTGCCCACCTGGAGCTTCTTCTCTTTCTTTCTCTTCTTCTTTCTTTTCTCAGCGGAGGAGGAGGCTCTCTTTCTCTATGTTGGTCTCTTCCCCTTTCTCTTTTTTTTTTTTTGGCCGCCGATCCCCCTTTGCTGTTCGAGAGAAAGGGGTTTATATAGAGCCCTGTTCACAGTCATGGCACTCGGCGTGCCTGCAACATTAGTTCCCGGCGCGCCCATTTGAGGTTTCCCGGCCGCTTGCCTTCAGCTTCTCGGCGTCACCTTTTGGGCTTCAGCAAGTGGCTCTCGGCGCATCACCTCTCGGCATGGTTGTTGGCCTCTCGGCACCACACACGGATGGGCCCATTTAGGTCTTTTAGTGTTTCATTCTTCCTATCTTAATAGCTGTGAAAGCCCATTAATTGGTGAGCTAACATGGTTTCATCAGAGTATTTCTGGAGGTTTTCATCGGTCAGTGGACCGCAGTTCTTCATCAGTAATGCCGTCTGAGCGACGACAATACCGGACATCAGCTTGGCCGGGGAGGGCTTCAGCCGGGTGACAGCTTCAGAAATGGACTTTCTGTAATCCTGGCTTTGCAGGAGTTCCTTGGATCTTCATCTGCCGGTACCGGCTTCATCTTTATCTCATATCACATCTGTCAACAAGCCGACTTCTGACTTGTCCTGACATGTCATTTGTGGACTCCCGGATGAGGCAGTAGTACAGCTCTCATTGAAATGAGCTGGAAGGTCTCATCAGTCGAGTGACTGCTACTTTATCAGTGCTGCTGTCTGAGTGATATCGGCACCGGTCATCAGCTTGGCCGATAAAGGCTTTAGCCGGGTAAACAGTTGATGAGCTTCATCATTGGCCCTTCACTGCGGGTATGATATGTTTCCACCCTTGTTCATTTTTAAGGTGTCAACAAATGCCCCCCACCTGCAGATGGCGTAAGCGCAGGAGGTGCGGCACGGTGTCTGCAGGTGCATCTTTAGTTCAATGCTATCGACTCATTCTTTCAGTTATAGCTTGGCAGTATCCCCATATTGGGATTCCATCCTGGCATGATCTTCTTGGCTTGTGCCTCGATCAGTTGAACATCTATTGGCTTGGACCGTGATCAAATGGCACATCTGACATCCGTCGGTTTTAGGCCCCGATCAACATCACTTTTGACTTCTATCGGCTTTAAACCCTGATTGGCTGACCATCTGGCATCTGTCGGTTTTGAACCTCGATCAGCTGTACATCTTGCATCTATCGGTTTTGAGCCCCGATCGGCTGTATATCTTGCATCTGTCAGTTTTAAGCCCTGATTGGCTGAACATCTTGCATCTATCGGTTTTGATCCCCGATCGGCTGTATATCTTGCATCTGTCAGTTTTAAGCCCTGATTGGCTGAACATCTTGCATCTATCAGTTTAAAGCCCTGATTGGCCGAACATCTTGCACCTATCGGTTTTGATCCCCGATCGGCTGTACATCTGCCGGATTGAAGCTCTGGCTAGCTGAACATCTGCCGGATTGAAGCTCCGGGTGGCTGAATATCTGCCGGATTGAAGCTCTGGGTGGCTGAACATCTGCCGGATTGAAGCTCCGGGTGGCTGAACATCTGTCGGATTGAAGCTCCGGGTGGCTGAACATCTGCCGGATTGAAGCTCCGGGTGGCTGAACATCTGCCGGATTGAAGCTCCGGGTGGCTGAACATCTGCCGGATTGAAGCTCCGGGTGGCTGAACATCTGCCGGATTGAAGCTCCGGGTGGCTGAACATCTTCTTCATGTGTTGTTATTTGCTTCGTATGGAAGGGTAGTGGTCTCAGCAGCCTTTATGCGGATGACCCGTGTTTAGCAGGAGAGTGTAGATGAGAGGTCTATCCCAGTAGGGTTTCATCATTGATCGGGCGAGGTGCCGGTCGATCAACAATTGGTTTCATCATCGATGTTGGGTTTATATCGATGCAAAAAGAGTTTCATGAGTTTCATCAGAATAGACGAAAGGTCTAAACTGGCAGGGTTTCATCATTCATCGGGCGAGGTGCCGGTCGATCAACAGCTGGTTTCATCATCGATATTGGGTTTATATCGACGCAAGGAGGAGTTTAAGTTTCATCAGAATAGACGAAAGGTCTAAACTGGGTAGAGGTTATAGCAGGTGGGACATTAAAGGGTGCGTAGTTTTCATCAGGACAGACGGAAGGTCTATCCCAGTAGGGTTTCATCGTTGATCGGGCGAGGTGCCAATCGATCAATAGTTGGTTTCATCATCGATATTGGGTTTATATCGTTGCAAAGAAAGTGTTATAAATTTCATCAGAATAGACGAAAGGTCTACACTGGCAGGGTTTCATCATTGATCGGGCGAGGTGCCAATCGATCAATGGTTGGTTTCATCATCGATATTGGGTTTATATCGACGCAAGGAGAGTTTCATAAGTTTCATCAGAATAGACGAAAGGTCTAAACTGGCAGGGTTTCATCATTGATCGGGCGAGGTGCCGGTCGATCAACAGTTGGTTTCATCATCGATATTGGGTTTATATCGACGCAAGAAGAGTTTCATAAGTTTCATCGGGGTAGACGTAAGGTCTAAACCGGACAGAGGATTTCGTCATTGATCGGGCGAGGTGCCGGTCGATCAACAGTTGAACATATGTAAAGGTGTAGGTCTCGTCAGGACAGACGTAAGGTCTATTCCAGCAGGTTTTATGACGGGTGGGACTTTGCCAAGAAATGTGTAGGTTTCATCAGGACAGACGTGAGGTCTGAGCTGGGCAGGCTTTAGCAGAATGGTGATGTGTTTCATTGTCGGTGGGACGTTTGAAAGAGGGTATGTAGGTTTCATCAGGGTAGACGTAAGGTCCACCCCGGGAAGGCTTTATCATCGGTGGGGCATAGAGCCAGATGACCGACGGAAGGCTTCATCAGTAAAGGGGAGGTAAAGGCAGCGCGCCGGTTGGCATGGAACTTTGAATTACCACATTACTGACCCAAGCGCCCTTTCGGGTTTTCACCGGAGCCAGCCCCCTCTTGCTTTTGCCCACGCGCCCTTTCGGGTTTTCACGTGGCGGGGTACCCGATTTTGCCTGCAGTGCCCTTTCGGGTTTTCACCGCAGCTGGGTTTTGGCCATTTTTGCCCTTGTTCAGAGTATCTAAACAAGACTGGCGGGGTATCTCTATTTTTAACCCCATTTTGTCTCTTCTTTTTTTTTTATTGGGACTTTAGCTTCGTAAATTGTTAAGCCATGTGCTCAACTTGTGTGTGTATCATCATTGATGTGGGTGCTGACACCAATGCAAGGGACATAAGGTTTTCATCGTCTACCTAGGCGGAAGGCCTGGGTCGACTTGAGTGTGTTTTGTGGCTTAGGCGTGAAGCCGTTCGCCGGGAGCATGGCTATATCGTTGATGTGGGGATTGCCATCAACGCAAGGGAATGTGATTTCATCATTCATCCAGACAGAAGGTCCGGATCGGTTCAAGGATGTGTGTAGCAGCTTAAGCACGGAACCATTCACTGGAGACGTAGGTTTCATCGTTAATGTGGGGTTTAACATTAACGCAAGGGGATGAGGTTTTATCATCTATCCGGACGGAAGGTCCGGGTTGATTTGAGAATGGGTGTAGCATTTTCATCAAAGCAGACGGAGATCTGCCCCGGACGGGCTTCGGCATTGCTCAGGCGGCGGGCCACCCCATTAGTAGCTGCTTTTATCATTGGTATTGGGTCTATACCAACGCAAGGATTTTATAGGTTTCATCAGGATAGACATAAGGTCTAAACTGGCTAGGTTTCATCGCTGATCGGGCAGTATGCCAATCGATCAACAGCAAGTTTCATCATCGGTATTGGGTTTATACCAATGCAAGGATTTCATGGGTTTCATCAGGATAGACGTAGGGTCTAAACCGGATAGGTTTCATCGCTGATCGAGCAGTGTGCCAATCAATCAACAGCAAGTTTTATCATCGGTATTGGGTTTATACCAATGCAAAGATTTCATAGGTTTCATCGGGATAGACGTAAGGTCTAAGCCGGATAGGTTTTATCATTGACCGGGCAGTGCGCCAATCGATCAAAGCAGGTTTCATCATCGGTATTGGATTTATACCAATGCAAAGATTTCATAGGTTTCATCGGGATAGACGTAAGGTCTAAGCCGGATAGGTTTCATCATTGATCGGGCAAGGTGCCGATCGACCAATGGTAGGTTTCATCACGGTGGGACAGGAAGAGATGCACGGCTCTAGTCGGCATAGACGTAAGGTCTAGACCGGACAGGTTCCTTTGCCGGTCGAACAGGGTGCCCCGTTGACCAAAGGTGGGTTTCATCATCGGTGTTGGGTTTGTACCAATGCAAGGATTTCATGAATTTCATCAGAATAGACGTAAGGTCTAAACTGGATAGGTTTCATCATTGATCGGGCAAGGCGCCAATCGATCAACAGTGAACTTCGCCATGGCGGGACTTTGGACAAGGTATGAGGGCTTTTATCAGGATAGACGTAGGGCCTATACTGAGTGGGTCTAATCGTCGATCGGGCAGGGCGCCGGTCGATTGACGAAGAGTTTTATGGTGGGAGGTGAGGCGTTCTTTGGGATTACCACATTACTGACCCAAATGCCCTTTCGGGTTTTCACCGGAGCCAGCCCCCTCTTGCTTTTGCCCACGCGCCCTTTCGGGTTTTCACGTGGCGGGGTACCCGATTTTGCCTGCAGTGCCCTTTCGGGTTTTCACCACAGCTGGGTTTTAGCCATTTTTGCCCTTGCTCAGAAAACCTGAACAAGACCGGCAGGGTATCTCTATTTTTAACCCCATTTTTATTTATTTTCATTCTTTTATTCTCTCTTCCCCTCTTTTGGGAGGGTAACAAGTCGGACTGTCATTAGATCATGATAAGGGATGGCTCGGCTAGGGCGGAGTGCCGCTAGACCAAGGAAGAAGGGTAGCCTGGTTAGGGCGGAGTGCCGCTAGACCAAGGAAAAGGGTAGCTTGGTTAGGGCGGAGTGCCGCTAGACCAAGGAAGAAGGGTAGCTTGGTTAGGGCAGAGTGCCGCTAGACCAAGGAAATGGGTAGCTTGGTTAGGGCGGAGTGCCGCTAGACCAAGGAAGAAGGGTAGCTTGGTTAGGGCGGAGTGCCGCTAGACCAAGGAAATGGGTAGCTCGGTTAGGGCGGAGTGCCGCTAGACCAAGGGAATGGGTAGCTTGGTTAGGGCGGAGTGCCGCTAGACCAAGGGAATGGGTAGCTCGGTTAGGGCGGAGTGCCGCTAGACCAAGGGAATGGGTAGCTTGGTTAGGGCGGAGTGCCGCTAGACCAAGGAAGTGGGTAGCTTGGTTAGGGCGGAGTGCCGCTAGACCAAGAAAAAGGGTAGCTTGGTTAGGGCAGAGTGCCGCTAGACCAAGGAAATGGGTAGCTTGGTTAGGGCGGAGTGCCGCTAGACCAAGGAAGAAGGGTAGCTTGGTTAGGGCGGAGTGCCGCTAGACCAAGGAAATGGGTAGCTTGGTTAGGGCGGAGTGCCGCTAAACCAAGAGATAGGGTAGCTCGGTTAGGGCAGAGTGCCGCTAAACCAAGAAATAGGTATGGATGAGATGATAGCAGACTACGAGGGCCAGAGACAACAAGCTATAGGAGCTAGGATAGAAAGCCGTAGAAGCCAGGATTAGCAGACTACGAGAGCCAGAGACAGCCGGCTACAAAAGCCAGGACAGCAGGCTGTGGAAGCCAGGAATGACAGGCTACGAGAACCAGAGATAGCAGGCTACAAGAGCCAGAATAGTAGGCTGTAGAAGCCAGGAATAGCAGGATATAGGAGCTGGGAATGCAGGTTGTAGGAGCTAGGAATAGCAAGCCACGAGAGCCAGGCTAGCAGGCTATAGAATTCGGGAATAGCGGGCTACGGGAACCAGAGATAGCAGGCTACAAAAGCCAGGATAGCAAGCTATAGAGGCGAGGAATAGCAGGCTACGAGAGCCAGAGACAGCAGGCTATAAGAGCCAGGATAGAAGGCTATAGAAGCCAGGACCGTAGACTGTAAAAGCCAAGAGTAGCAGGCTACGAGAACCAGAGATAGCAGGCTACAAAAGCCAGGACAGCAGGCTGTACAAGCTGGGAATAGCAGGCTACAAGAGCCAGAGACAGCAGGCTGCAAGAGCCAGGATAGCGGGCTACAAGAGCTAGAGACAGCAGGCTTTTGATGGTATGTCAAGGCCGAGAATTTCATGGGTAGTGAAAGATAATAGAATAGCAGGTCGCAGGGACCCGGAGATGGTGAGATAGCAGGCTGTACAAGCCGAGGTAGCATGCTAATAGACTGTAAAAGTCGGGATAGCGGGGTAGCAAGCCATAAAGGCCGGGATAACAGGATCCATGAAAGTAATGATAGCAGGCCGTGGGGGCCAGGTTAGCTGGTTGAAAGAGCCAGAGGTAGCAAGCTGTAAAGCCAAGATCAGTAGACTATAAGGCCTGGAAACATAAAACTATACGAGCCAAAGATAGCAAGCTATAGGAGCCAATAACAGTAGGCTTTAACAGCAGGCCGTAGAAGACATGACTAACAGGCTACGAGAGCGAGTGATATATAGTAGGCTGTAAGAGCCAAGATAGCCGGCCGTAGAAGCCAAGAATAGCAGGCTGTGAGGGCCAGAGATAGCAGGCTACGAGAGCCAGGACAGTAGGCTATAGAAGCCTGGAATAGCAGGCTACGAGAGCCGGAGATAGCAGGCTGTTGAAGCCAGGAATAGAAGGCTGTAGAAGCCAGGAATAGCAGGCTGCCAGAGCCAGAGACAGCAGGCTATAAGAGCCAGAATAGCAGGCTGCGGAAGCCAGGAATAGCAGGCTGCAAGGGCCAGAGGCAATAGGCTATAAAAGCCAGGATAGCAGGCTGTAGAAGCCAGGAATAGCAGGCTACGAGAGCCAGGGACAACAGTCTGCAAGATTCGGGGTAGCAGGCTGCGGAAGCCAGGAATAGCAAGCTACAAGAGCCAGAGACAGCAGGCTATAGAAGCCAGGAATAGAAGGCTGTCGAAGTCAGAAGTAGCAGGTTATGAGAGCCAGGGACAGCAGGCTATAGAGCCAGGATAGAAGGCTGTAAGCCAAGAATAGTAGGCTACGAGAGCCAGAGACGGCAGGCTATAAGAGCCAAGATTGCAAGCTATAGAAGCGGGGAATAGCAGTCTACGAGTGCCAGAGACAGCAGGCTACAAGAGCCGGGATAGCAGGCTATAGAAGCCAGAAATAGCAGGCTACGAGAGCTAGAGACAGCAGGCTATAAGAGCCAGGCTAGCAGGCCGTAGAAGCCAGGAATAGCAGGCTATGAGAGCCAGAGACAGCAGGCTATAAGAGCCAGGATAGCAGGCCGTAGAAGCCAGGAATAGCAGGCTATGAGAGCCAGAGATAGCAGGCTATAAGAGCCAGGATAGCAGGCCTTAGAAGCCAGGAATAGCAGGCTATGAGAGCCAGAGACAGCAGGCTACAAGAGCCGGGATAGCAGGCTATAGAAGCCAGGAATAGCAGGCTACGAGAGCTAGAGACAGCAGGCTATAAGAGCCAGGCTAGCAGGCCGTAGAAGCCAGGAATAGCAGGCTATGAGAGCCAGAGACAGCAGGCTATAAGAGCCAGGATAGCAGGCCGTAGAAGCCAGGAATAGCAGGCTATGAGAGCCAGAGACAGCAGGCTATAAGAGCCAGGATAGCAGGCCTTAGAAGCCAGGAATAGCAGGCTATGAGAGCCAGAGACAGCAGGCTACAAGAGCCGGGATAGCAGGCTATAGAAGCCAGGAATAGCAGGCTACGAGAGCTAGAGACAGCAGGCTATAAGAGCCAGGCTAGCAGGCCGTAGAAGCCAGGAATAGCAGGCTATGAGAGCCAGAGACAACAGGCTATAGAAGCAAGGGATAGTAGGCCCTGAGAGCTAGAGACAGTAGGCTTTGGCCTAAAATGGCTAAGCCGAGGGATGAAGCAGTTGGAAGTTGTAATAGCAGCCTTAGCCGGAATGGCTAAGCCGAAAGATAGAATGGTCAAAAATTATGATAGCAGCTTTGGCCGGAATGGCTAAGCCGACAGATAGAGTAATTTGAAAATCATGATAGCAGCTTCGGCCGAAATGGCGAAGCCGAAAGACTAGATGACTGACAAGTTGCGATGGTGGCTTTGGCCAGAACGGCTAAATCGAAAGCAGAGATAGCCGAAGAATTGTAATAGCGGCTTTGGCCGAGACGGCCGAGCCGAAAAATGAGATACTTCAAATATATGATAGGGCGTTGCGCTCGCAAACAAGGATAGCTGGCTTTGACTGGACGTCGGAGGCCAGAAGATAGGATATCGGATCTTGGTAGGATGTCAGACTTGGAAGCAATCCATAATTGATGTTGCCTCGACGGACTCTCGAAGACAACCCATGCATGCACCTGACCTAGACGGGAGGTCTGGACTGATGTTGGTATGTAGCAGCTCGGGCCTAAAGCCATTCACCGAAAAGGTGAGCGGGTTTTATCGTTGGTGTGAGGTAAACACCAATGCAAAGAAGGATATGATTTCATCATCTAATCCGGATGGAAGACCTGGATCGATGTTGGTGTATAGCGGCTTAGGCTTGAAACCGTTCGCCGAAAAGGTGGATTTTATCATTGATGTGAGGGCAAACATCAATGCAAGGCAGAATAAGGTTTCATCATCTGATCCAGACGGAAGGTCTGAACCGATGTTGGTGTATAGCGGCTTAGGCCTGAAGCCGTTCGCCGAAAATGTGGATTTTATCATTGATGTGGGGTTGACACCAATGTAAAGAAGAATAGAGTTTTATCATTTAGCGGTAGGAGGGAAGCATGCTTCAAGGGGAGCCCAAGTCATTGAATTGTAGCCATCATCCCGGTGGGACATGATGGTCATTGTTGAAGTAGGCTTAAGCCACAAGGGTAGCGAGACAGCGGGCTTTTGACGGCATGTCAAGGCCGAGAATTTCATGGATAGTGAAAGATAATAGAATAGCAGGTCGCAAGGACTCGGAGATGGTGAGATAGCAGGCTGCGCAAGCCAAGGTAGCAGGTTAATGGACCGTAAAAGTTGGTATAGCAGGGTAGCAAGCCATAAAGGCCGAGGTAACAGGATCCAGGAAAGTGATGATAGCAGGCCGTGGGGGCCAGGGTAGCAGGTTAAATAAGCCAGAGGTAGCAGGCTATAAGAGCCAGGATAGCAGGCTACGGGAGCCAGAGGTAACAGGCTATAGGAGCCAGGATAGCAGGCTGCGAGAGCCAGAATAGCAAGCTGCAAGAGCCAGAATAGCATGCTGTAAGAGCCAGGATAGCCGACTGTGTTGTCCGGTGGGACTATTGATGGATTTGACTATGCTGTTATAGTGCCGGTGGGGCTTGGGATTAACATTTGAGAGCTCGGCCAAGGCGGGGTGCCTTGAGCAAGAGGGCAAAGGTTTATGGGCCTAGCCTGGCGAGGCTTGATGGGCAGAGTCTCGTAGCTCGACGAGGGTGGAGTGCCTCAGGCCAAGATAAGGGATAGCTTGGCTAGGACGGAGCGTCACTAGACCAAGAAAGAGGTAGCTTGGTTAGGGCGGTGTGCCGCTAGACCAAGGAAAAGGGTAGCTTGGTTAGGGCGGAGCGCCACTAGACCAAGGAGAAGGGTAGCTTGGTTAGGGCGGAGCGCCGTTAGACCAAGGAGGAGATAGCTCGGCTAGGGCGGGGTGCCGCTAGACCAAGGAAAAGGTAGCTTGGCTAGGGCGGAGTGCCACTAGACCAAGGAAGAGGTGTTTGCTGGGAATGTATGCTTCATCGTCAATGTTGGGGTTTGGCATAAACGCAAAGGAATAGGATTTCATGATCTATCCAGACGAAAGGTCTGAATTGATTTATGAATGGCAGCTCGGGCCCAAAGCCGTTTGCTGGAAATGTGAGTTTCATCGTTAATGTGGGGTTTAACATTAACGCAAAGGAATAGGGTTTCATGATCTATCCAGACGAAAGGTCTGAATTGATTTATGAATGGCAGCTCGGGCCCAAAGCCGTTTGCTGGAAATGTGAGTTTCATCGTTAATGTGGGGTTTAACATTAACGCAAAGGAATAGGGTTTCATAATCTATCCAGACGAAAGGTCTGAATTGATTTATGGATAGCAGCTCAGGCCTGAAGCCGTTTGCTGGGAATGTGAGTCTCATCGTTTAATGTGGTTTTGATCAGCTGGACATCTACATCTTTGCATATCACTGATTCTGTTGACTTTTCTTTGGCAATCTTTGCACATTGGTCGGCTTGAGTGCCGATGGTAGAATATCTATTTGCCTGAGCGCAGATAGCTAGAATTTTGATTTCTCTTAGCTGGCCATACTGGCAAATTTATGAGCATCTGTCATATCGAAAGCTGATGGCTAGACATCTATGGCACTCCAGAGGATCATCGGGCATCTATCGGCCAGGGTGCCGATGGCTGAAAGCTTGACATATGTCGGCTGAGATGCCGATGGTGGGATATCTACCCCCTTTGAATACTTGTTGAATCATTTGTCAGCACGAACATCGTCGCCTGAGTATTTAACATTTGTTGGCCTGAGCCTTGGTTAGCAGAACATCTGTCGGCTTGGGCTCCGATCAGCTGAACATCTGACGCATGTCTGCTTGGGTGCTGACAGCTAGAGTTTTGACTTCTTTTGGTTGGCATGCTGGCGACTGATGCTTGGGAACATCTATCATGTCGAATGCCGAAGGCTAGACATCTCTGGCACTCCAGAGGCTCATCGGGCATCTATCGGCCTGAACGCCGGTGGTTAGGCGAACTACCATCATTCTTCATTGATCCATCCTTTATTGTTCATTGTCATCTGGGGTTTCATCATTTGGATAGTCCCTGACATCAGCAGCAGACGTGCAGTGTAAGAGTCTGCGAGAGGATGGCCCTTGAAAGGTCAATGCTCCAATTTTATTCATCATTCCCATAAGTGATCATTGTCCTCTTAAAGGGGTGAACACATCCAGCAACGGCCATGCATGCCGTCATTGAGATTTCATATATTTACCCCTAGAGTGGGTAACCATGTGCATTTTCCATCATTCTTTTGGCATACATCTGCCCCCGGGATGGGGTACCATCGATATTTCTCATTGTTTGGCATACATCTGCCCCCAGAATGGGGTACCATTTGGAACTTCCATCATCTCATAATCATCATTCTTCTTCCTATATTATTATTATTATTATTATTATTTTTTTTTTTGATATGCATCCCCCTCCTCGGAATGGGGTATCATCTGTATCTTGCATCATTTCATCATCCTTTTTTTGTGTTAATACATCTGCCCCCAGAACGAGGCACCATCTGCGTCCCTCATTATTCTTTTTTTTTTTTTTAAATCTTTTATGTGTACATCTGCCCCTAGGAAGGGGTATCATTGGCATCCTTCACCATCATCATTTTTTCTTCCCCCCCCCCTTTTTTTTGGTATACATCTGCCCCAGAGTGGGGTGTCATCTTTTCTTGTAGCATCACTAGGCTTCTTTGGGGCCGGGAATGTATCCTTGTTGTAGTGGGTAACCCACTCGAACAGGACCCGAGTCTTTTCCTCAGGAAAGGAGTAGGGCTTAGTCATTTTGCTTCTTAGGGAATGACCTAGCTCGCCAGTCTTTGCCGACGAAGAGATAGCTACCTTCTTTGCTTTCTTCCTTCGTTTCTCGAAAGCTTTGAAAATTGGCAATGTGAGTATATTTATGCATCAGTTGTTCACTGGCAGGCTTGTTCTTTTGACTTAGGGAGGTAGCGGCCGGGCAGTATTTCGCCACAAAGGCCTTAATATCAGCCATAATCTCATTCAGGAGATCGAAGGACTTGACTTCGATGCCAATCAACCTTGTTAAGATTTCTATCTTCAGGTTGCGCTTGCATATCTGGGCAGCCCCCTCTTGGTTTGGCGGGTGTTGACATCTGGCAGAAAGGTCCTTTCATCTGCGGATATAATACAGAGTAGGTTCATCAACCCCTTGTTTAGTCTCATACAGTTCTGCCTTAGTAATTTCTTCCTCGGCAGGTTTCATTTCCCTCATCTGTTCTATTTTGGGGCCACCCGTCACCGCCAGAATTGGTGGGTTTGAGTGCAGACCGGGTATATGAAAACCCATTTCATTCAGCTTGCTCTGCAGCAATTCAACTTCTTGCAATTTTTCATATAATTCTGTCATCATGGCAAGGCCAATAATGTTGCCCCCTATCCTGACCTCAGGAGGGACTGGCAGTGTTCTATTAAAGACGCTAGATGCGCCTTGGTTTTCAGAGCTTGACATCTTTGCCCTTATGCCTCCATATGGAGGAGGAGTGGGGTAGCATGCTTCTTCTTTTGGTGGTGGGGGGCGGCCATACTTCTCCCTGGTTTTATCATCATGACGGGAGACCAAAGCTTTGGCTTGCTCTGACCTTACTGGTATGAAGCATATCTCTTCATCATCTTCTTGAGAGTCCGGCCATTGCATTTTCAAATTTCGGCGGCTTGCTGACGCCTGGTTGTAGTTTCTTAGCAGCATAGGGCGCAGGATATGGTACCTTATAAACATCATAGGTATTGGAATCCCTGGTCCTTTCGGATAGCTTCATTTCAATAATTTTTTATCATCAGCTTGCCAGCCACATCCGGATGTATAGGCTCCAGGAAGAAGTGTGCCCACTGTCGGCTGAAGGGGGTTATCATATTTGTTGCATGCAGAGCGGGCATGGCAGGCTGCGTTTGAGACGTAGAGGGCTGAGCTGCCATTTGTTGTAGAGAAGGTTGGTTTGGTGCCTTGCCTTTGTCAGTTTGAGTAGGATGGACCGGAGAGGCCACCCCTATCGAGCTGGAAGTCTGTCCAGCTGGCTCAGCATGCTTGGAGACTGTCATTTACTTATTTCTTTCATTCAGCTATTTTCTGAGGGAGTCAATCTCCTGCTGATATCTTTTGAATGTCATCTGGATCATGGGATCCAGGGTTGTCGGGATCTGTATCTCTCCCGACATTCCTTCAGTGGAAACACCCAGAGGGTTGTCTTCTTTTTCTTCAGTCACTACATTGACTGTCATTATCGTGACTCTTCGGGCTTCATCGGCAGCCATTATCTTTTCTTTTGCTGCTCGGCTTCTTCTTGTGACAGCACCCAACCGGTGTGCCAATTCAATCAGCTCTTCAGGCTGGTCTGGCAATGTGTTATATTTCTTGGCGACACTGGCCATATTGTAGGTAAAAACCTGTATCTTTCTTTTCTGGCTGTGGACTTTCCTCCTGACCTGACTCGGATTATGAGAGGCGGTTGAAGACTGAAATCCTTTCTTCTGCTTCTTCCCTCTTGGGGCTGTTTCTCTTGTATATGGCCTTGTGACCTTTCTTCATAATCATCGGAGCCAGAAGAGGAGACCCCGAACATTGCTTCTTGCAAAGCTTCTTCTTCTTTTTCATGTAGGGTGCCCAAGGCACGAGACAATCTTTGCTGCCCTAGGGAGGAATCCCCTAGACAGTGGAAGTAGTCTTGAACCACCTGGTTCATTTCTTCTTGGCTATCCCTTTGTAGATTTGATCGGGGCAGCAGCCTCTCTTTGATCTTTGGCTGATAAGCCAGCCTTCAAATTTTGGGCAGCCAAATGCTCCGACTTGGAATATTTGAAGATATCGGCCTGTCTAACGCAGGCCTTTGGTCTCTTTGAAATAGCAGCATAGGCTGGATCTTCTATTCTTCTTTTTTCTCTTTTTTTTTTCTTTGGCAGTATATATTGTCCCCCCCCCTTCATGGTGAGTGGCGATGGCATCTTTTCTCTTTCTGCCCCCAGCCCTGGGGTGAATGACAGTAACATCTTCTTTTCTTTCTTCCATCTCCTACTCCCAATCCTGGAGCGGATAATAGCGGCATATTCTTCTTTCTTCTGGCATCTCCTGGCCCCAGCTTTGGGGCGGATGGCAGTGGTGTTTTCTTCTTTTCTTTCTCATCTTCTGCCCCCTGCTCTGGGGGGAATGGAAATAGTTTCTCTCTTTTTTTTTTTCATCTCTCCTGACTCTGGCTTCAGGGTGGATAGCAGCGGCACCTTGCTCTTGAACCGGAATCCAGCTCTGTATCTTCTTCGGCCTCCATATCTGTTTATATCTTGCTGGCTTGGGAGCCAGCGGCTTCCTCTCATCAATTTCTCAGTTGGCCGTCTTAATGGCCAGAATTTGGAACTTATTGTTGGTCTGGATGGTTAGGACAACCCTGTCCAACCGGACGTCTTTGGGGCGACCCTTGAGGTTCACCCTAACATCTCCGATCGTCATCGTCTTTCCAAAATTTGAAAGACGACGGCTTGCAGCAGCACACCGGCTCCTCCGGCTAGTTCTTCTTCCCTTGTGGGCAGCAGCAGGGACCGTGTCCCTCCTTTGGATATGGTGGGCAAGGCAGGCGACTACTATCGATGCCGTCTTTTCTGGTGAGCCTCCCTTCTCATCAGCAGTCTTCATCGGGGCACCTGTAGCAGTGCCTTGTTCCTTGTCAGCAACCTCCAGTAGGTCGGTGAAGACGAGGCCCAAGCAGTTGGGCAATCCGTCAGTAGGGGGCATAGACCCGAACACCGTGGGTACCGCGAAGTAGCCTTCGTGAACATGAGCATCAACGACCAGCCGGCCGCAGCGGAGGGAGGCAAGTCCACTCATCATTTTAATTCCTGGTAATAGGGTTAGCGCACAGTTAGAATTTAAGAGGGGCCTCTCGAGGCCTCCTATTTTGGCATAGAGATGAAGGGAGACTATGTCCCACCGGGCGTGCCAGACTTGTGGACGCGTAATCTTATATTTATTTATTTTTGTTTATTATTTATTAGTTCATTTATTTATTTATTGATTTATTGGCGTGCCAGTCACACGTGTGACGATTTCATTGTGCGCTCGATCTGACTTGGTCAGTCGATTGTGAGTGATCGTGTCTGGACCAGAAGTCCGTCATACCATAAAGGCTATGACGTTAATTACGTCCTTCCAAGGAAGGACAACCCTTGATTAAACGCCAAAATAGGAGGCCTCGAGAGGCAAACATGTATTCATGTGCATAACTTTAAACTTCATACCAGGGTCGGGAAGGCGGGTAAGAGAATAACATCAGCCACAAAAAGAGACTGTAGCGTTGAATCGGCGGTTCGAAACAACTAGACTTGGGGGAAAAGGGGAAATGGAGGATATCAATCACGGACAGGCTGAGCCATGACCGTGATGGAGGTTCACGGCATCGATCAACATTTCGACAGCATTTCCCCTTTATCTGGATTATGCCCAGGGGGAAATAGGCTATCACCCACGGAGTGTCGGGGTGAAAGCCGAGAGAAAGAGAGAGGCTGAACCTCCCTACCCATATATAAATGCCATGGGGCAATGTTTGATTTTCCCTTAGGGAAGCCGGCGGAACTCATGCAGTGGCATAGCCCTCCCGAGCTAAAGGGGTTACTCATAAATCCGATGCGGGACGACGGAATGTAAGTGAACGCTCAATGTTGCGCCCTCGCACGCGGATCGACCTGCGCGGTCAGGTCGCGGGGGTCAAGGGGGCAGCGCCCCTTGCGGGGGTTTTCGGGGGCAGCGCCCCCGGAACAAAAATTTGGATTGAAGGATGCCAAGGGTGAGGGTTCTCGGCGGGTTCAACATGGAGTACCCTCGACGCGACGGGGAAGAGGCCGGGAAATAGGCTCTCGGCGCAAGGGCCAAATGGCCAAGGGTGTAGGCCTCTCGGCGCAAGGGCAAAGAGGTAGGTTCCCGGCGCGCAGGGAGATGAGGCCAAGGGACTGAGGTTCTCGGCGCGCAGGGAGGCCAGGAAGGGTTCCCGGAGCGAAGGCAAAAGGGCCATGGGCTGGAGTTCTCGGCGCGCATGGAGAACAGGGGGGTTTCCCGGCGCGAAGGTAGGAAGGCCAGGGGTTCCCGGCACGGGTTTCCCGGCGCGCTAATAAGGTGGCCAGGGGGGGGTTCTCGGCGCGGCCAAACGGCTGGGGAGTAGGCCTCCCGGCGCGACGGCAAGCAATCAGGGGGGTTTTCGGCGCGGCCAAGGTGTAGAGTTCCCGGCGCGCAGGGGAGGACCAAAATAGTTCTCGGCGCCTGAAGAATGGCGCCGAGAGCTGTTCATCCAGTTTACTGTGTGCGGGGCCGAGAGGTGTGAGGGCGCCGGGATGAGAACAGAGGTTTACGGCACTCTGTTTCGCGTTTCTTGTTGAATTTCAGAGGGAGTTTTGGGGATTCCAGACCTGTCAGTTGGTTGGATTTGCATGGATATGGGTTTAATTCATCAAGGATGAGCTGGGTTCGAAAGGAATCAATTACAGCAGGGGATCTGAGTCGTCATATGCTATGGATCCTCAGGGATCATTCGCTGGCACCTTTGGTCGCCCAGGGAACCAAGAGATAGCCATCTCTGGCCCCATGGACGACTCTGATGGAACTATTCATACTGGAACGGGACCAGAGACCCTCGGTATCAATCCATCGACGTAGCTCAGTTACTCCTGTGGAAAAGGGATCTCGAGTAAGCCGTCGGAGTTATTGCCGATATCGGTGGCAGACCTCCCCAGAAGCCAAGAGATGGTCTGTCTCTGGCCCTGGGGCAAGCCTGGAGGAGGGCTTTGTGCAAACGACGATGAACAGCAAGGGACATCGGTGTATCTAGAGCTATATTTATTCTACTGAAGACAATTGAGCCCGAAGACCCATCATAGAATTAGGTGCGCTTCAGTTGAGTTAAAGATGAAAACATGTAAAGGAAAGACATAGCAGCATACAGAGAGATAGCTGGCAGATGTTTCAATCACCCAACGCCCAAACGGGCCACTGGAGCATTTCATATCATTAGATCACCCCAGAACTCACATCAATCACACGGAGGGAATGAGAGAGAGGGAGATGAATAGACATCGGGATATCCCGGTTACATCCAAAATAAAATCGAGATAAACTCGACAGGATTACATAAAGAAGAAAATAAAATCATGGGGGAGGGCGGAGCATTGACTCCTCTCCCTCCCCGGTTGCCCACCTGGAGCTTCTTCTCTTTCTTTCTCTTCTTCTTTCTTTTCTCAGCGGAGGAGGAGGCTCTCTTTCTCTATGTTGGTCTCTTCCCCTTTCTCTTTTTTTTTTTTTTGGCCGCCGATCCCCCTTTGCTGTTCGAGAGAAAGGGGTTTATATAGAGCCCTGTTCACAGTCATGGCACTCGGCGTGCCTGCAACATTAGTTCCCGGCGCGCCCATTTGAGGTTTCCCGGCCGCTTGCCTTCAGCTTCTCGGCATCACTTTTTGGGCTTCAGCAAGTGGCTCTCGGCGCATCACCTCTCGGCATGGTTGTTGGCCTCTCGGCACCACACACGGATGGGCCCATTTAGGTCTTTTAGTGTTTCATTCTTCCTATCTTAATAGCTGTTAAAGCCCATTAATTGGTGAGCTAACATGGTTTCATCAGAGTATTTCTGGAGGTTTTCATCGGTCAGTGGACCGCAGTTCTTCATCAGTAATGCCGTCTGAGCGACGACAATACCGGACATCAGCTTGGCCGGGGAGGGCTTCAGCCGGGTGACAGCTTCAGAAATGGACTTTCTGTAATCCTGGCTTTGCAGGAGTTCCTTGGATCTTCATCTGCCGGTACCGGCTTCATCTTTATCTCATATCACATCTGTCAACAAGCCGACATCTGACTTGTCCTGACATGTCATTTGTGGACTCCCGGATGAGGCAGTAGTACAGCTCTCATTGAAATGAGCTGGAAGGTCTCATCAGTCGAGTGACTGCTACTTTATCAGTGCTGCTGTCTGAGTGATATCGGCACCGGTCATCAGCTTGGCCGATAAAGGCTTTAGCCGGGTAAACAGTTGATGAGCTTCATCATTGGCCCTTCACTGCGGGTATGATATGTTTCCACCCTTGTTCATTTTTAAGGTGTCAACAGTCATCTGGAGCTTTCGCAGGTTGCGGGGGAGCCGCTTTCTTGCCTTTCTCCTTCTGTTGTTCGAATGCCTTGATATCAAGTGCATTTGCTTCTTTAGGTGTGGGGCGCCGCTCCGCAGCCTTGCCTTTCTGGGCTACGCTGACAGCTGACGTCGGGACAAGTTTAGCTAGGAAAGCCTCTACCTCGGCCACCACATTATTCAGCCGGTCGAACGACCGTATTTCCATTCCGATCATTTTTTCCAGGACCTCCCTCCTGAGATTTTGTTTACATATTTGCACAGCGTCCTCCTGATGCGGGGGTCGCTTGCATCTCATTCCGAGGTTCCTCCACCTCTTGATGTAGTCAAGGGCGGTCTCATCTGCCCTTTGTTTTTGTCGAATAGAGTTCGGCCACTGTGACTTCCCTCTCTGTGACATGGAATCTTTCTCTGAACTTCCTCTGCATATCTGACCAGTCATTGATTGACCCGGCCGAGAGGCTGGAGTACCATTCAAATGCGAGCCCCGTCAGCGAGGACCCGAAGAATTTCAACAAATATGACTCGTCGGTGGACAGATCACCCATAACGGTCATATAATATGCAATATGTTCTTTTGGGGAACCTTTCCCGTTGAATTTGTCAAATTTGGGTGGCTTGTTGACTCCCGGGGGAAGTCGCTTAGCCGCATGGTGTTGCGGGTAGGGCACCCGATAGGCATCGAATGCGACGTAGTCGCCTTCGCTCTTCTCTGCGAGCTTCAGCTCGATCATCCTCTCCACCATCATCCGGTTCACGACCGTGGGGTCGACTGGCTCCGGATAGAAGTGTGCTGGCTGCAGGTACGGGCTGACCAGGGTGGTCGCCTGTGGAGGATGGAGCAGTGGGGGTGTTGGGTGCACCTGAGGAAGCACCGGAGGTAGCAGCGGCTGAGGCTGTGGTGGCCGCTGTTGTGCTGTCGTCACAGTTGGCTCTGACGGCTGGGGTAGTGTATAAAGTGGTGGAGGGTCGTCTCGACGAGCCGCTCCCCGGGATGATTCACCTTGGACTTCGGGTGGTTTGGAGGCCGATGAGTGTTCAGTTTTCTCCATCAGCTGTTTCTTCAGGGAATCTATTTCCCGTTGATATCTTTGCAGCAACATCAAGACTGATGGATCTATAGTGGTGGGGACACCTTCTGTTGTTTCCCCGGACGTACCCTCGGGCAGGATGTCGAGGAGTACGTCGTCTTCTTCTTCCGTCGTTACCACATTAGCGGTCAAGACGGGGGCTTTGTCATCCCAGTGGAGGTATAACTGGGGCTGTTTCTCTTTCATCCTTGTCAGAAGCCCTCTTGCTGCTTCTGTCCTACGGGTAGCTGGTCCCGGCCGTTCGGCCAACTGAGCCAGTTCTTGGGGGTCTTCAGGAAGCTCCCCATATCGGCTGGATACACCAGCCATGTTGCAAGTGAAAACCTGCATCCTCCTTCTTTGTCGATGGACCCTCCGCCTTGCTTGTTGCGGGAAGGTCAGCCTCTCGAACACAGAAATTCTTCTTCTTTCTTCCCGCTCGGGAAAGGCTTCATCGGCTTTGATCTCAGAGCCGTCATTGTGTCCGTTGTCATCGACCGACGACATCCTCATTATATCCTCCATTTCTTGTTCATCTGCCGTTGATGGGCAGTAATTTTCTTCAGTGGCGACTGTCTGCATCAGCCGCTGCTGTCCGAGTGAGGTGTTACCCAATCCTCGAAAATAGCTTCTGACCAGGCAGGCCATTTCTTCTTGACCCCGTTCTTGATGTAGCACGGGGGAGAGTGGTCGACCTCCAGCAGGAGGAATGTAGGCCAGTCGAGCTCTGTCAGCTGGCTGTTGGAACCTTCGCCCCGTGGCAGGGACGTTGGCTTGACGGGCCACAGCCCGGAAACTTCTGTGACGCGGAGGATCCGCAACCACCTCTTCTTCATTCATCAGGGACAAGCCCCTTTCTCTTCTCGCTCTCGCCTCGTCGTTCATAGGACGATGGCGGGTGGGCGTTGGATGGTAGGCAGGTCGGGTCTGCTGGGGAACCCACACCTGTTTGTATTTCCTCGGCCTGAGCGCCGGGTTTTCTTGGCCATGGTAGCCGGCTTCCTCTCTTTCTGCCCTCCTTCCAGCGAGAGCTTGATAGTTGTTGTAGACAGGGACGTTTGGGATGACGCGATCTGGGGTCACCCATGCTGTGCGCCCGTTGAGGAAGACACGCATGCCTCCCACCAGCATTGATTTTCCGGACTGAGAGACAGTTCCGGTGATCACGGCAGTGTTCTTGCAAGCCTGGCGACGCTGACGTCCTCCAGGGGGCTTGTTGATATCAGTGGGATGCATCACCCGTACCAGGTGGTGCACCAGGCAGCTAGTGGCCGGAACCGGGTTCTTGAGCGAATCACCGCGGCAGGGGGCCTTCAGAGGCTCCATTTCCTTCACAGCTTCCTTGACGGGTTCCGTGGCTTCGACTTCCAGCATGTCGACGAAGGCCAACCCCAAGAAGTTGGGGAAGCCCACAGCAGGAGGAAAGCTACCAAACTCCATGGGCACAGCCAGGTAGCCTTGTGCATGTCCGGCGACGATCGCAGGACTGAAGTCGACGCCGGTTATCCCGTGAGTCGTCATTTTTTTTTTGCACTGAAAAGACAGACAGGAAAACAATCAGTAGTCTTTGAAAGGGCTTCGAAGCCCGAATATATCGGCAAAGAGATGAAAGGTGACACCGGTCCCACCGGGCGTGCCAGACTATGTTTCGCGCATTTTTTTCTTTCTCCTTTCGTTCTTGCCTTTTCGTTCGCGTATCGATCAACCAATTAACTAACTTGTAGTCAACTGACTGATTGACGACGCGGGCGTGCCAGTCACACGAGTGACGATTTTTATGATGCGCTCACTCTGACCCATATCGGGCGAATGTGAGGTTCGGTCGGGACCAGCAGTCCGCCATACCATAAAGGCTATGGCGTTAATTACATCCCCCACGAGGAGGGAACACCTTTGATTAATTGCCGAGATAGCGGGCTGTCGAAGCCGGATTAAAAAAAATGATGATTACGACAAGGGCATGTCGGATGCATATGTCTCATGGGATTATGGATCCTCGGTACATGGCGGAGGACGTGGGTCCGAAGACCGTCGTCGCGCATAGCGAAGACTTCCGACCAGACATAATCCGGCTTGTCCGTCGACACCATTTGATATACCCAAGGATGTATGCATGGATGCACATACGACTTTCATGATTATATTAAGCATGATAATGGAATTGTGAAAGTAAATGATAGTCGGCCACGTTTATTACTCCTCATCGAGAGGAGGGAAGGCAACATGAGTGCGACAGCGAAAGCAAAGTGCTAACGGGCATGGTAATGAAGATACAATGACAATACAATTCGGGGCTCGCTCGGTCCCTCCCTTGTCCAATTCATTATGCATTATGATTTATCAATGCCAACCCCGAGGGATGAGGTCCACTCGGGGGCAGATAAGCGATTAAAACAACGATAGGTTTCAGAACCGGCGCAACCATGCAATAGGTAGCTTATACGGCGCGATGAAGCGTAGGTATAACATCTTAACCCGGCGCGGCCCTAATGAGAGTTAATACGGCGCGAAGAGACGTAGGTGTAGATGTTAATACGGCGCGGCGATCAGGGTATTTAAACGGCGCGCAAGGACTTTGGGGCGCACCGGTTTAGGGCGCGCCGGAAAGGCGCAAAGAAAATTTCTTAGAAGATGAGTGTGGGGCTAATCCGGCGCGGGGGGGTACCGCGCCGATTTAGGGCGCGCCGGTTAAGGCCGCGCCGTAATAAACTTGTTTTATTGAGTTTCGAACTCTTTCAAGTTTGCTGGACTTCATAGGATCCTTTCTTGAGTTGTTGGGCCAGATGACTATTCAATTGGAGTCCACAGACCTCTGGAGATAAAGGGGGAGGTCAGTGCGAGGTTCATACTCGAGCACTGAGATGATTGAGTCCAGAACGATCATTTCATTGGAGCTTATTTATTCTTAATCTGTCCAAATTTGGACAGCATCTCCCCTGGACCTGAAGAGTTGCAGGGGAGAAGCGGGGTCATGTTCACTTGCGGAACAAGCCCCTAAACCGCCGGTGTGCACGGAGGCACCCAGCAAACCCCATCGGATAGGATACCCCGAAGACTAGCGTACGAGGGGCACCAAAGCTCCGCAAGGGGAAGAATAGAGAGACGAGGTCATTGATGATGAGAGCATCACCCCGAGGGCTAGCCTGCGAGGGGTGGACATCTCACGGCATATGACTCATCCCATGGAGGGACCGACCATCAAGAGGGTTAAGCTCCGAGGGCTGGCCTACGAGGAGCACACATCTCTTGGCCTAGATTGAGTCTCGGGTTGTCGAGGCGAAGCCCGTTAGGCTAGGACCCTTATTGCTATCTGCTATGGCCTTGGGGAAGCCTTCACCATGGGGGGGGGGTAAAGTTCCCGGTCGCTCAGCAGCTATGCGAAGTAGCAGGGGGATGTCCCCCTCCCCGGATGACTAAGACGACACCAAAGAGTCTCGGAACGGTTCACATGACTATAATGCAGAAGGGTAATCACTTCACAGATGGGGCGAGCCAAACATAGGGGCATATGCTCGAACAGTTACGGTGCAATGTCAAATCGATGCATCTTGCAATCCCGAGTACGATCCTCACCTTACGAGCCACAGGGCAATAGGAAGAGAGGAATCGAGGGGAGCTGACCCTTGACAACACAGTAGAAAGAAGCGTACGCAGAAGCGCAGCTCTGTCCACGGAGGGCATGCAGGGGCCCTTAAATCATACACGAGCATGGTCGCAAAGAAGAGGGGAAAGAACCCCGGGGAGGGGGGTGTTTCTATAGCCCACAATGCTTTGGGGCATGATCGGGGCTTCGGGGAAAACCGGGACCAGAGAAAACGCACGGAGGTAACCATCGCCGTAGATAGGAGAGGAAACAGAAGTTTAGAATCAATCATTCGACCTGTTGGTCCAGATATTCAAATATGCATTGCCACCCCCAGAAATAGGAATGGGATATTCAATTACACGTTAGGAATCCGGCGCCGGCATCATTGCTCGGTCGCCGTTCATCCTTTTGCAGAGGAAAACGAATGTAGTAAGAAGAAGAGATCGCAGGGGAGGGGAGGGGTCGGCTCGTATCATTGCCATCCCTCCCCCCTCTCTGCTTACAGTTGGTGGACGGAGACCCTGAAAGAGGAAAACAATCCACGAAAAGCAAAGAAGATAAACGCCGGCGCCCACCTGTTCTCAAAACAGAGTATCGGAATTTCTCCTTCTCCGGCTCCAGAGGACCTCAATCAGAACAAAGGAAGACCGCCGTTGAAGGACGCTCGGATGGAGACCTCTCTCCCCAGGAAGCTCTCTCTCCCTTTCGAAGGTTTCTATCTGTCTCTCTTTTTCCGCCCTCTTCTCTTAATCGAACCTCGCCCGTATATATATAACAGGTTGGAGGCTCTTCATCTGGCGTGAGCTTTTGGCGCGCCGAGAGGAGTCTTCGTGAGCTTATCGCGCCGGTTTAAAGCGCCATCAGGTAAGGTAACTTGGGCACCGGGATGAGGGCAGAAGGCAGGGGGGCGCGCCGGGATAAGGGCAGAAGGCAAAGGGGGCGCGCCGGTTTAAGGGCAGAAGGCAAAGGGGGCGCGTCGGTTTAAGGGGCATTGAATGAGGGGCGCGCCGGTTTAAGGCGCGCCGGGCTAATGCTTCTTATGCGCCTCGAGCCCATCGATGAGTCCGGGGATGATTCCGGGAATCACCGTGAACATTAATATTGCCGATGCTCCTCGAAACTTCGACGAGGTGTCTTGTAGAAGCTCCCAGGTTGACTTACGACCTTCCTTGAGACTCCTGATAACTTCGATTTTGACCATGCAGGCTTTCCACTGACACGGCCTTCGGCTCTACGCTCCATGCTGTTGGTCCGGCCTGGCTCGCACTCTGAGCTTTCTAGGAGGTTAGATAGCTGGGAGATAGTTCCGCCTGAGCCGGGCGATCATTCGTCCACTAAGGGGCCCATCTTGATGGGAAGCCGTGCCCATGCCGGGCGATCGGGATCTTCTGCCATCAGAGCTTTCGGCCCTCCCTCTCGGGGAACCAGGGGGAAACTCCTTTATCTTCAGGAGAGCCCTTTCATGTGGTGGGGGACCACCGGATAGACCATTATCCTTGATCGGACAACGGGTGTAGTGGATGCGACACGACAAAGTCGATGCCGGTTCATTGGGCAGGCTTGGTCGCACTGCCGGTTGGTTGGCGAGTTTGTCTCGGCTCCCCTGAGGTGAAGTCCCTGTATCCACACGGAGTGACCCGAGGTTCTGACAGCTTGAGAAATCTTCAATATGTTGATCCGCATCGGCTTCCGTGCTCCGGTGTGCCGGGTCATTCGTCTTTATTGGCTTGGTCACTAATGATCATATTTTGAGTGCCAACAGATAGGCGAGAGCAGCACCTGTGGAACAAGGTCATCCCCTTGGTTAAGGTGGTGTGGCAGCGGCACTCTGGTGGTGAGGCTTCTTGGGAGCATGAGGATGAGATGCGTCAGCAGTTCCCTTACCTGTTCGAGTGAGTCCCCTCTTTTTCCCTTGAGCTTTGTTAATAAATTTCGAGGATGAAATTTGTTTAAGGGGGGAGGGCTGCAATATCCCGGATCTTTCGGATCCTTCCTTTTTCGGTCTCGGATCTACTTTCTCGGAGTGTCCAGCTCCATTGTGTCTGAAATTTTGTTTCGGACATCTTTTGTGTTCGGATCGACGCGATTCGGAGTTGTTTCGGAGGCCCGGAGTGCGTCCGTGGCTTTTCCGCGCGTGTTTTTCGATTTCCGCGTGCGGGTTTCGGCAACTCCTTCGGAACCTCGTTGCGGGTGAACTGAGTCGTTCACATAGGCAATAGTGGTACCATTACGATCGGTGCATTCCGAGGATCGCGAAAACGTGACTTTTAATTTTTTGGTATTTTTCAGAATTTATGGATTTTCTATAAATACCCCCTCCTTTTTCTCTCTCCCCCACATTTTCTTCTTCCTCCTCTTCCTTCTTCCTACCATGAGCGACCGCCCCTTTCTCTCTCTCTTCGCCCGATGACGACTGCGGCGAGCTCCCCTCCAGCTGCAGACGGCGGTGGGTGACGGCGCGGCGACGTGTGCGGCGGCATGGCGATCTCGTGGGCGTGCGGTGTTCGTGGAAAGCGTGAAGGAATGGGATTTCTAAAAGTGTTCTTCACGGTTTGTGGACGATCCGGCGTGCCTCGAAGCGAGATTGAGGTAGGGTGACGTTCCCTAGCTCCCCGCGTTCCATTCCCGTGGTTTCTAGCCCGAGGGGAGGTCGAGAGATGGGTTTCCATGCCGGGTTGGGGTTTTCCATGATTTGGGGAGAGTTCGCCTGATCTATGTTTTTAGGCAGCGATTCGGCTTTTTAATGGCTTAGATGCATGCTAGAGGTCCTTAGGGGGCTTCCCCCTCTCCTATGGAGGCATGGGGGCGTGGTTGGTATTTTTGGGCGTTTCCCGTCGTTCTGCCGTCAGGACGGTGTGACGGTCCTTCCTGTGACCGTCACAGCCTGTGACGTGCCAAGGTAGGTGCGTCACAGGGCATGTTTTGCCAATTGGGTGGTCAGTGGGCCTGACAGTCCCACGATAGACTGCCAGGGCGTTTGACGCACCTAGGTTAGACCTTCAGGTGACTATTTGACCATTGGCATCCGACCATTGGGGTTTTGACCATTGGGGTCAAGGCCTGTGACGCACCCAGGGTGGGGCGTTAGGGCCTTGTAACGCCCCTGTGTGGGAGCGTCACAGAGGACGCATCACCACCTTCTGACGCACCTGGGTTGGAGTGTTAGAGACTGTGACGCCCCTAGAGGTGTGCATCACAATTGTTTTCTTCGTGTCTTCTGACGCACTAGGCTAGGCGCGTCACAGACTGTGACGCACCAGGGGTGGCGCGTCACGGCCTGTTTTGCACGGAACGTGTGACGCTCCTGTGTTGGACCGTCACACGGCTGTGACGGCCTAGAGATAGACCGTCAGAGCTGTGACGCTCCTGTGTTGGACCGTCAGGCTCTGGACTGCACCGGGTGGTTCGCAGTCCCATTTCTTTTCCGACTGTGGTCACCGTGCGACAGTGTTGGTACGTGGGACGGTCCCCGTACTTTGTCGGACACGGACGTTGTTTTCTGTTGACTTGAGAGTCTACTCCGTAGTGACCCTCCACTAGTCGTAGCATGCTTACACATTTAGTGGTCCCACTAGGGAGTGGTGAAGAGGCTACCTAGAGGATGATTTTAGACTAGTTTCCGTCGGGCCCCGCGTCTAGCAGCCAGAGTCCAGCTGAGGGGAAAACTAGTCAGAGGGCCAGACAAGGGATGGACGGTCTGTGTGTGCACATATGATTGGGGGTGGTTGGACCTACGCTGACGGGCGTGACCCTAGCTAGTCACTTGTTTGTGGTTACTTGTACGGTGTCCTTGGCTCCGCCGGGGGCTATCGTGCCAGGCGGACACCTGCGGTGCGATGTAAGACATCAGGGGATGCTACCGATTGTGCTTCTAGTGGGAGGTACTCCTGTCGAGTCAGGAGTGACAGAGTGTCAGTCAGTCTTTATGACTTCGACCTTCGGGTTTTTCGCCGGGTTGACCGATGAGTTCTGATTGTCTTGTCGTGGCGTGTGTGTGGGCTTTCGTGCCGTGAGACCGGTGTTGTAGTTGCAGGCCTTTCCCTTCCGAGGTACTCGCTTACTGCTAGCGTAGCGATTTCTCCGTTTGCGAGGTAGGGTTCGAGTGATCCCTACTGAGTCTTGTTCTGAGACTCATTCCCTACGTGTTTTCACCGTATTTTAGGCGAGGCGCGGCTTCAGGGGAGCGCGTCTGAGGCTCAGCGTGGTTCATGGGCCCAACGTTAGTGCCAGAGGTCAGAGCCAGGGTATGTCCCATGTAGCTGTACTTTTCTTTCTTGTCTTTGTACTAGTTGTGGACTACTATTGTTATTTTGTTATACCTTATGGACCTTGTATCATGTAAAATGTTAATTTATTTCCTGCTTAATCATATAAACTGTTTAATTTCTGTAATTATTTGTGATACTTATGTAGTTTCCACACCATCCTTCTAACCCTTCCGAGTCTTCGGGCTCGTAGGTGGCGGTGCGAGTCTCGGGTTATCGGGCCTTCCCGGTAATCGGATTATCGGGTCGTTAAAGAGAACGTATTCCTCCAGGTCATTAATGAGCCATTGGAGCATTTGGAGAGGCGTTAGCTCAGCTGGTGATTGTAGGGCGGCTAGTTTTTCAGCTTGTTTCTTGAGTCACCTTCTGAGGTTTTTCCTCCTCTTTCTCTCTTGTCTCTTGGCAATAGCGGTCTCCAAGGGAGTAGGAGGGAGAGGCGCTAGAGCCGGAGTTGATAAATCCTCATAAGGATATCTCTAAGCTGGTGCCTTTGCAGGACGAGGTTGATGACTTTTCTTCGCCCGAATTTTGATCCAGGCGCCTTCAACATGTTGTATCTGGAAGGTGGCGTTGATCGCCTGCTCGATTACCTCGAGCGATAATTCCTGGTATGCCGGAATACTGGGACTGGCATCCGAAGATGTGTGCACGGTTTGGTGCCTTACCCGCGGTGGCAGCAACTTTTGAGGGGTCAGTTGACTGGTGCTGGCATCCGAAGATGTATGCTTGGTTTGATGCCTTAGCCGCAGTAGCGACAGCTTTTGAGGAGTCAGTTGACTGGTGCTGGCGTCCGAAGACGTATGCGCGGTTTGATGCCTTAGCCGCGGTGGTGACAGCTTTTGTTGAGAAGCGGACCGAGAGATATGCTTGTTGTCCTACTCCCTAGCCTTGCCTTTGTGATCACACCGAGGGTTGGGTCTAGTGACAACTGACAGCGCCGCAGGATATTGTCACTCTGTACAGTTATCCTGACTCTACGGACTGGTTGAGCCTTGTGGTGGTGGGCCTGCCACTTGAATCGAAGCCGCTGAAGACTCCGAAGATGTCTTCTTTGTACTCCGGATTGTGTTAACAGGTAGGCAGAGAGAATCCGATGGCTTATCCGCTGAGGGGACGTGACAAGGCTGAGGCGGGGCCTCACCCGACTTTTGCTTTCCCTTCCTATCTATGGCTGCCGGAGACGGAGATAGGACGGGGGGATGATGAGAGAGAGCTGAAGAGCCCATCGTCGTCTCACCCACCAGAACGTCCTCTCGGCCGAGAAGGACCCGGAGGAGCCTATCGATATCTTCTTCAGGAAAAGGGAGAGACTTTAGCTCCCGCCAGGACCGCCATCGTACGGCCGAAGTGGCTGGGGTTGGCTGGCTAGGTGCTGATGTCTGGGAGCCCACAAGGGCCGGAGGAGTAGGGGAATGGATGACGTTGATCGAGAAGTTGGTCAACTCCGTCTCTTGACTGGCATCCCGCTCTCTACGCTTCCGCAATCTCTCGAGCGCTTCTTGGTTGTTAGTCCGAAACTCGAGCCATTCTGGAGGATGCTGATAAGGCAGCCGTGCCCATTTTCTTGAGGGGAGTATGGACGCTCTGGCGCACTCCTAGCAGTGCTCAGGGTCTCCTCGATAGCTTGCCGATGTCTGACAAGTGACTTGGAGTTCCCCTCCGCATCGATCTGCTCCCATTGGATCTGTTCCTGGATGAGGTATTGAACTTCCTCACAGGACTTGATCGGGTGGTAGATTCTGGCGTGGAAGGGGCAATATTGAGAATGACTACGGTCCCAATGGGTGTAGTCTGTCGGCAGGTCGCGGGGCATGATCTACCCATTCTCGACGAGGATATCGAAGAGTCACCGGGTTCTCTCCCTGGGGAAGGAGAGAGATCTCTGATCGTGCCAGGGCCTCCACCTTGGATACCAGATCGAACGTCCCCTTCGACTGGCGCTGGGCTCCTCTGACTCGTCATCAGAGAGAGAAAATGCGGCCATCATGTGGATGACATTTGCTGAGTGGTGAACCACGCGTGCTGCCTTAGCTGGCCTGGTCCACGTATGTGATTGTGGGGGATCGACGAGACCACTCTTCATTTTAGCGAGGCCATCTCGGATCAACTTCTGTGCCTGAGTCTTGAAGACGTAGCAATCTTCAATTGAGTGACCCAGCATGCGATGATACAGGCAATAACTAGGATCGTCGGTCTTCAGAGCCTCGTCCGGCTTGTGGATTTCTGGCAGTTCGACAATCTTCTGGGCCATGCAGAGGTCGAAGAGCATCTTCGTGTATTCCTTCTTGAAGGAGAAGGGTGTCTTCATGCGCTCTAAGAAGGAGGGAACGACAGGCTTGTCCGCTGGCTATTTGTCAGAGCCGCTGGATTCGGCCTCCTTACTGGCTTTGGTGGCAGGGGTGAACTCTATAATATTCACCTCCTTACCGGGCGGACGTTCTCATGCTTGCTTACCCTTTGCTGCCGTATAGCTTGGGTTATCTGCGAAGACCATCTCTATTTCGGCAACCGCTGAATTGAGTTGGTTGAAGCCTTTGATATTGATGCCAAGAAGCTTTTTGCTGACCTCGGACGCCAGACCTCGACGGCATATAGTAATGGCGTCCTCCTGAACGGGTGGATTGACACACCTCATGCTGAGGTCTTGCCACTTTTTGATGAAGTCGAGGGCGCTCTCGCCCTTTTTCTGTTGAAGAGAACAGAGTTCGGCTAGGGAAACCTTTCGCTCGGCCATTTGAAAGCGGTCGAGGAATTTCTTCTGGAGATCCGCCCAGTCGATCACTGAGTTAGGCTTCAGGCGGGAATACCATTGAAAGGCCATTCCCGTGAGCGAAGTAGCGAAGTAGCGGAGGAGATATGATTCGTCCAGCGCTAACTCGCCCATGGCCGTAACATAGTAGGCCAAGTGTTCATGTGGCGACCCCTGCCCGTTGACCTTTTGCAGCTTCGGGGGTTTGGCGTACTCTGGAGGAAGCTTTTTCAGATGGTGGGGAAGCAGGTAGGGTACACTATAGAGGTCTACTGTGGCAACCCCTTCACCATACTGGGCGAGCTTTGTCTCGACAATACGCTTGATCATCTGGCGTTGCGCCAGGAGATTTTCTAGCACTAGCGTATTGGAGGCTCATGGATAGGCCTCAACAGGGGGTGTGCCAAACCCAGTCGCCAATGAAGTTTGGGCAATCGCTGCTGAGGTGTTGGTTGTATCGCGGGCTGCTGGCGGCGCCAGTGCCTCGGCTTGGGGCCTAGCCGGTTGCTGAGGATGAAGGTCTCGTTCCTGGAGGAGGTTATGCAGGAGGGCCTTTAGATGCTGGTTCTCCTTCATGAGGGTATTGAGGGTCACTTCCTGAGCCTCATTCGCAGGAGGGTCGTTATTGACCGGCTCTGTGTTGATAGGAGGGTCGCGGTCTTCCATCGGGACCTCTTCCACGCGCTTTGACGCCTGCTGTCCGGTAGAAGTACCGATGTGACCTGTTGGGGGAGGCGGCAGAACCTGATGGCGCGGCCTCCTGAAGTGGGATAGTGGCTGATTCAGGTCATCAGACTGGGTGTCCGGTTGGTGTCCGGTGGTGTATCACGCGAACACTCGAACTGCGTCGTTGATGAACCGGGCCGTCCGCTTCCTGCGCGGGTACCACTCTGGGTGGACAGGCGCCCCTAGTTTATCAAAGACCGAGGTGCATTGCAGAGGGGGCTCACTTCCGAAATCGGTCGGAGGAGAGCCCGGGACAGGCTGCTGGAGGGCCCGGGAATGGGCTCGCCTTTGCCTCTGCTTGCTTGTGCGGGGGACTTTAGACGACTGGGCGTCGTCAGACGATACTACTGTGAGGCCAGTCGCATCCCGTCTGATGACGCGTCTGAGTGCTCGCAGGGGGTTTCCGATGCGCGCCCTTAGAACGACTTGAGCTTCTTCTGGGGTGACCCAGATTCTCCTCAGGTCGGATTGCTGGTCTCCCTTGTCACCACTTTTCTGATGAGTTGCCTTGGGAGCCGGTGTGTCGGGCTGTGGTGGGTGCCCCCAGGATGTGGTGGGTGACCGAACTCTAGGGCGCGGGACCCTGCCAGAGATCGGACGAGGCTGGCCTCGGGTGTTAAAGCTTACCAGTGCCGGTGTTGATCTGGGGACCCTACAGGGGCCAGTGGTGGCGGTCCGGTACCTGGTACTCAGGTGGGCCACCGGGACTAGAGGTGCGCATGGCACATTGGCCACGGGAGCCGACGGAGAAACTGGGGTTGGCTGAGGAGCAGCCACAGGGATCACACTCAAGAAGTAGGGCGATCCGATGACAGGGGCAAAGCTACCAAAAGCAATCGGCGTCGCCAAGTATCCCACCCGGGCATGGGTGGCAATAACGTTGGGACCGTAGGTGACGGCCGCCATGGTTGCTAGAGAGCTGAGTGCTGCAGAGTCGACGGTTGCTGACAGTCACCGAGCACAGTTCGACAGTCAGAACGCGAGCTAGAAGCTGCTAGAGCATGCTCGCGCTAGTACCCTCCTCTGCTTCTCCTACAAGGACAGGGAAAGGGCACCAAGGCTTCAGGGCTGGCACATACTTTTCTTTAGTAAAAAGAAGAAAGGCGGGAGATGTCCCATCGGGCGTGCCATCCTCTCTGTTGCGCGAGTTTTTATGCCGAATGATCGGGGTGAAGGAAGGGATACAGCGGGGAAGGAAGACACGAGAGTTTGATATATCTCGAGTATCCTCCTTACAGTTGCATGTCTCTCACGGTGGTATCAGGCACTCTCCTTTTACGGAAAGTCGAAAAGGGTCGAATGGCACGGGAATGTAAGAGTACGGGTCAACCGGACAAGTGCGGGCGTGCCAGTCAATTTCTCGACAATCACCCATGGAACCAAGGGTTGACCGGGGAAGCGTCACCTGGACGCGGCACATGGGCTCGGGCGATCGGGCGACACGTGGAGAGAAGGGGTTCCATGGGTGCAAGTGCGTTGGTGATTGTGGGAATCGTGTACTGGACGTCTTTCCCCACCGGCCGCAAGTAACCGATATTTATTTACATCGGATTGAACCCGAACACCTTCATTCTGAGTTGAAGAAAAGTCTGTATGTGTGCCTGAAGCCGTGGGTAGAGGGCCGGGAGCATTCCACAGCTGTGGGTGCGCTTTCGACTGAGGGGTGTTTATTGGGGTTAGGATGTTAGGCACGGATGCCGAGTGATGTAGGTAGAAAGCTGGGGGCCCGAACGTGGATGCGAGAGCATTCGTCCAATTGGCGGTGTAATTTTTGAGATATACATGTCTTTACAAGTAGGCCGTAGTGGCCAGGGTACAACTGGTGCATGCCACGGGATAAATCCGATGTGATGATCGGTCCCTGGGTCAATGCGTGACAGATGAACACATGTGTGTTTTACAGAGGGCCCCTCCCGTGGCGTGGGCCATGGTTACAATGCCAAATAGGGGGGGCTTATGACTGGATGACTGGAGGGATGCATTGATCCGGTGTCTGGGCGAGGGCCGATTACGACTCAAGTAGAGCGGTCGAACATGGCCTCGTGACTGCGAGGGAGCCTGGCGTCATCATACGCGCGTGGTTGCAACCGACGGCCACGTGAGGGGGAATCCCGGCATGAGGGGATGTTCACCCTTGTCATAACGTCTCGCACATGGTGGGTGTTGACTTGTGTGTTACGGCTAAATACGGCGTGAGGGAAGTGCAAACGACATACCCCCGGTGTACTAAGCCGATGAACAAGTCACCCACACACAATTATCCTTAGCTCGTTGCCTGGAGCCGCTTGAAGCTTGAAGGCCTTGGAGCTAGTTGCCCTGATCTTGCATATGCTGGATGTCAACACCCCTTGAGCTTCTAAGGGGTTTTATAGAGAAGTTGAAGGGTCAGGATGGGTTTAGGAGGACTAGGTTGATAGGTTCAAGCTAGCCCACGTAAACCCAATTGAATAGTGCATCAGGGATGGGTTTAGGAGGACTAGGTTGATAGGTTCAAGCTAGCCCGCGTAAACCCAATTGAATAGTGCAGGGGGGGAAAGGGTTTACGCGGACCAGCTCATAGGGTTGAGCTGGGCTACGTAAACCCTTCCACGGATGATGTTTTTTTAGTGAAAAAAAAGGGTTGGGAAGGGTTTAGGCGGACCAGCCTCAGGGGGTGAGGTTGGTCCGCCTCAACCCCCTCCCCCAGGGGGTTGAGGCGGACCAGCCTGGGGGGTCCAGGCTGGTCCGCCTAAACCCCACCCCGGGGGTTTAGGCGGATTGGCGCTAGGGTGAAGGGAGGCTATCCCCACCCTATAAAATCCGGTTTTTTGGTCTATTTTCTTCCTAAATTGACTAAGAAGAAAAGGATGGTTGGCTGGAAGGATACGTGGAGCTTGTGTGCGCTTCGACTTGCGGAATTCCCATGCTGTTGTGCCGTTGCTTTGCCGCGTCCACGTGTCGACTTCACGAACTGGTACAGCACACGAACCGCATCGTAGGACCGCAAACTGGACGAACTGGGGCTGAGTGGGGCCATGGGGCCACCAGACTGGAGGGAGGGCGCCACCCCCGGGGAGTTCTCCCTGGGGGCCCGCTACCGTGCCCCGGGGCGAACTGGCCCCGAGGCCGGTCGTGACCCCGAGGGATGGCGCCCGGGGTCTCCTTGCATCTTCTGGGAGTGTCCTTTGAAGGACGCTAAGCTCCGGGGAGCTGGGATGGGCCCGTGGGGGGTTGTTGTTCTTCGAGTTGTTGTAGCCGCTCGCAAGGCGTTCGGGTAAATGCCCGACACACCCCGGATTGTCGAACGGCTTGGGTAGCTGGCCGAGGGGCCCCAAGGTGGCCCTTGGGTTGAAGAAGGGAGCTCGTGGGAGCTTAGGAGAGGCATCTTAGGGACGTGAGTCGTGTCTCGAGCTGTGTGCCGTGTTGCACGGCGGGTTGGCAGGGTAGCCTCGGGTTGGCCCGAGTGCTAGAGTTAAGTGGCTTGTTGCCACATGTTTGAGTGTCGGGGTTGACCCTGACCTGTCGGGGGGTCGTTGTAGGACCCAATTGATATGCTGGAACCACGGGGCAGCCCATGGTTTGGTGTAGACGGGTTGGAATACATGCGCCCACAAGGTGTTCGATAGAATGCCAAACCCACCCGTGCGGGCCGTATATGCGTGCGGTCGGCCTCCAAAGCCTGTGGTCGGCTTGGTTAGGTCTCCCTTTGACCTTGGAGGGTTGAAAGAAGTGTCGCGGGGTGGGCCCTCGGCCCTTTCACTGGGTGTCACGTGGCGTGGTTTAATGTCGGGGCGCTCCCGGGTGGTCCCAGGCGGCCATGTAGGATACGGGCAAAGTCCGTATGTGAGTGGCCGGGGTTGACCCTGGACAGTTGCTTATGTCGCCACATGTCACGGCAAGCTGGTCAGGACCCTTGTAGGGACCCACAGGGCTGTGGAAAGGGCTAGGTAGCCCATGCCTTGAAGATATTCGGGGAAATGTCCAAACCCCCATTTCTTGGAAATAGTCCGGGTACAACAACCATGTAGACTAATTATATAACGGGGAGATCTATAATTTAGTCAAGTAGATGAGGTAGTGAATTGATGGAATTGGAAACTTCCATTTCCATTTATGATTCAAAAATTAAAACTGATTGAGGGAACAGGTAACACCCATTTTCATTTCTATTTTTTTATCCCAGACAATTGTTATGGGAAATGGAAGCAAAATGTGTTATTTTTTGTTTCCATCCTCACAGCCCTGGCACCAACAGATTGTGAATATGATGCTTACCATGCTCTCTCTCTCTCTCTCTCTCTCTCTCTCTCTCTCTCTCTTCATAGTCTCTGCTATTTAAGAGGGGTCCCTCACTTGATACCGCTGTCTTAAGGCGCCGAAGAGTTAGCCCCTCCTTCCACTACTTCGCCAATAGAGTACCTATAGACTATCGGTATTTGAGAAAAGAATGGTACTATCCGAACCATTCACCTTATCCGTTAACATTACTGACATATCAGATATAGTTCCATACACTAACTGAATATATATAATATTCTTAGAAAATGATACATCTGAAAGAAACTTTCCACCTACAAACAAAAACAAAGAAAGAAAAAAATTAAAGGAGTCTTTGACTAAGTGATCATATAAAATTAGTTCTTGCACGTGCGAATAACTGCGAGTTTTAAAACAAATATTTTTTGGAATAATTAAGATACACAAAAGATCTGTTCACACTCACATGTTACACATATTTTCAAGTTCCAAAACCAAAATAGTCGTGAAGTAAACGAAGATTTGGGTGGACGAAGTCCAAAGAGAAGCCCCGAAGTTTTGTCCTCTCCTTGTTCTTGTTCCAGTTAGTTTTTCAACCGTTGGATCTTCACCTCCACAAATATCTCTTTAACTTCTGAACTGGGAAAGAAAGGGTCTTCATGCTTGGTAGGTACCCTTGGATGTGGAAACGATGATTCCCACCACCTACAACGGCCACACGATGTCAGAGTCAGCGGTGAGAGGAAAGGAAGTTGGCAGTGGATCGAAGGAACTTCTTTTCAGAAATAATTAACAAGGTGGAAAGGAAATAGATTTTTAAAAGTGTTTGTGCGTGCATATGTTTGTTTGTTTTTTTTTTAAAAAAGTGGATGATACCACGTATTATAAAAGAAAATGAAAGCATTATTTATAAATAAGAAGGGAGTGCTCCCACAGAGCTCCCAAATACATAAGACGGCGGGATGCACACGCCCCTGGAGCAAAAGTAAAAAAGAAGAAATATGAAACAAATCTAGCCACCAAAATTGACCCCCACCTAAAGTAAAAGAGAACACCAAAGCCAAACAAACAACCATATTATCTATGCTGTCAGATTACCTTGTCAAGAGACCCACACACACTAAAACCTTCCCCAAACAACTATCAACACCACAAAATGACCCTTACGCCCCCCCCCCTCGTGAGCAATGTAGACCACCCTCCTCCCAAGTTATTAGCTCAGCCCTCTCCCTTCTCCTAGCTCTCTGCCAATTTCTTCCTTTCCTCTTCCCTCTCCACATTCTCTCTTCTATTGATTCTTCCTACCTTAGCCTTCGTAACTATATCGGCTTGCCATCTTCTTTGGATTCTGCAAAAGACAGACCTTATATCCTTATCAACACTTACAGTGTACAGTCCGATCAGACTAGACACCTATCTAACACACTCTCCCACGAAACTCTCCACCCTATCTAAGATTTCTTTCACTTTCTCTTTGTCAATACCTCCTTCTCCTTCCCCATTCAAACACCCCACCTCCTGGGGTGATTCCATAACAATTCCCACATTCACCAATAGGTCACCCTCGGGCTGAATAGGTCAAACTTGAGCTAATGGGAGATCCTCTCCCTTTGGTACAAAAGGTGAGAGAGCCAAAGCTAGATAATCCTGCTAGCCGCCAACCCCACTAGAAGAAACCCCGCTCTCTTGTTGGCCTATCTCATGCCAAACTGGTGGACCCTCTGGCAATACCTAAACTCCTGGGGTCTGTCTGTCCAAAGCCTCTTCCGCCAGTACAGTCGCCGCCATCAGACCCCGTTGTCTCCGACTTCTATGGAACCCCAAAAGCATCGAGAACAACCCCTCTCTAAAGGCAAAACACTAGGGCTACTTGGCTAGGCGAGATAACTCCTAGCGGGACCTCGGCCTTGCGCCGCTTCTCTTTCATCCTCGACCGTGCTCCTCGTGGGCGGTCAATGTAAGGGCCACTGATGACCCTACTCCAGTTCAGAGGGAGGGCCCATAATAGTAGGCAAGAGGAGCGCTTCTTGAAGGACATCAGCACCCAATGACGACTAATGCTGTAATGCCCTGGAATTTCGGATTGTATTTCGGCGGGTTGCGGATCATGTCCGTGTGGGTGTCAGACTTTTATATTAGATTTCTGGACACTTTGGTGGTGCTTGTGTGGATTATTCTGGGTTCGTGGCAATGCGTGGAGGGGTCCTGCTTTTTCCCAGAATTTTTCTGGGTTAGAATCTATTTTTCGGGGTTTTTTCAAAGTTCCCATGAATTTTCTAAAAGAAAAATTAAAAATATAATAAAAATATAATTTTAAAACCCTTTTCAACCCCCCCTCTCTCTCCCCTTCGTTCTCTCGTCTCTCCCGACTCAGCCTCTCCCTCACTCTCTCCCGTCTCTCTTTCCCCTCCCCCATTCTCACCTTCGACGGCCGACAGTGGTGGGGAGGCTCGGGGCGAAGCGACGGCGGTGGCGTGCAGCAAGGGCAAGGCCGAGGGGCGTGCGGAACGTTAAGGCGGAGTCAGTTGCATTCGTGGGAGCTGACCACATGGGGTGATCGCCGTTCTTCGAGGTTTCGGTGGGTTAAAGCTTTGGAAAAGGTAGGAGAACGGATCCCTACTCTCCCCGCGTGTTTTCCCCGTGTTTCCATGCCACGGTGAGGCCGAGAGCAGGAGTGTTTCTTGTTTGGGGGTTAAATACATGTCGGGGTTGAGCGGCGATTTTTGCCCGATCTAGGCCTTGGTTTGTGGTTTGATCGTGACTTTCCGGTCGTAGGAACGCCTGGGGATGGATTCTCCATGTTTTCCCTTCATCCCACAACGAATGGGGCTCGTGATCGGACTCCATGTGGAGTTCGGTGTGCTTCCTGTGAAACTGGTAGGGGATGGCCACATGGGTGGCCGTCGCGTCCAGGACTGGGCGGCCAAGAGTCTGGCCGCCCATGTCTACAGGGCAACCGGAGGTTGGGCCACCCAATGTTGCAGGCAGCCAGCACTTTGGCCATCCTGCCCTGTCCTTCTTCCCCTGTAGCCCAATGTCTGGGCGGCCAAAGGTGTGGCCACCCAGGCCCTCTAGGCGTCCAAGAGGATGGCCGCCATGCTGGCCGTCCTGCCCTGCCCTTCTTCCCATGTAGCCCAATGTTTGGGCGGCCAAAGGTGTAGCCGGCCAGGTCCTCTGGGAGGCCAGAGAAATGGTTGCGTAGACCCTGTCTTGCCCAGGGTGGGCGGTCAGAAGGCTGGCCGCCCAGGCCCTCTGGGCGACCAAGAGGATGGCTGCCCATCATCTCTATTTCTAGGCTCTGGGCGGCCAGAGCGTTCGCCGCCCAGGCCAGTCTGTGCCCAGGGTAGGTGGCCAGGGAGTTGGCCGCCCAACCCTGTTGGGCAGCCACAGGTCTGGCCGCCTAGCCTCTAGGTGGCGAATGCTTTGGCCGCCCAACTCCCTTCAGCCCGGAGGTTGTCGTGTCTCGAGGTTTTATTTCCCGGGGTGTCCATGGGAGGTGTGGCTTTGCGGAATGTGTGTTCGCGTGATTCCGGAGGTTCTACAAATTTTGGATGGGTAGTGTGGGCCACCCTTGTGTGTTATGTGTGGGGTGCGCAGTCATTCCTGTGATTGGGCTACCCGTGTCGGCTGCCCCCGCGAGAGTTCCATGACCGCGGAGGGTATTCCCGCATGAGGGCTGTGATCACAGCTAGATATCCTCATAGGAATTGTGGGCCAAGGTTCTTGAGTTCTCATCATCTGCCTTAGATAATTACCCGTAGCTGGCAGTGTTCGTTCCTTGTGGTTCAGGTGCGTGCGTACGCATGTCCTCAGGTTTCCCACGAGAGCGCGGTGGTTTGTGCCCTACTGTTTCACTGCCTGGAGGGCATGTCATGATTGGACCGGGCGAGAGTGCCTTGTGTGTACAACACTCCTGTAGAGGCGAGATCGTCTGAGTGTGTGTACCTTGATTGGGACAAGTGTACGTTGCTGTTGGGCGCAGTGGCGCATACCCAGTGTCAGGTAGCTGGACACGACCGTGCCGTTGGGTGCAGAGGTGCGAATCCTAGCCAGTCCCAGGGTGTGGTGTGTGTGAGTGTCTCTTCTGCTCCTCTCGAGACCTGGGTGTGAGTAGTGTGCGCGCATATGAGGCCTTGCCGCAATATAAGAAGTCAGTGGACGCATCTGGCCATGTTGTGTATACTCGAGTGGCAGACTCTATGCCGGTAAAGGTTGAGTTACCAACAACGTTGTCGTGGCCCTTCCGACAGACAGGCTAGTGTCGCCCTGTGCGTAGAGCGTGGTTCTTTCGTTGGTTCTAGATCGAGATCAAGGGTTACTAGTGTTCAAAGGTTCTCCCGAGGGTGGAGGCTCTATGTGTGGCCACGTGGCCTTCTTAGAGGTTCCGTCTGCGAGGACGGACTGTTCGACCGTGAGATTCAGGGTAGCATAGAGGTTTTGTGTCTCTCCTCTGTTTACCGCCTTCTGGTTCCGGTCATCGTTGTTATGTTGTTATTGTTGTTACTATTTATCGTTTTAGTTGTGGTGGGGATCTATGGGATCCCTACTGAGTCAATGAGATGAGACTCTCTCCTTGCTTTTCAGGTGCGGCGTTTCTCCATGGGGTGGCACGTCTTAGTCCGAGGTTCGTTAGCATCTCGACAGGTTGCCAGGGTATGCCCCGAGGCAGTGTACATTTCTTTTCCTTGACTGTACCTGTGGTGTGGACTCTATAGTTTTATAATTGTTATAAAAATAAAATTTTATTTTCGTCATAATATTAGATTAATTCTGTTAATTTATTTCCTGTTATTATTTAGAAATTCAATGCATAACCACAACACTCTAAATAACCCTTCTGAGCCCTCCGGCTCGTGGGTGGCGGGCTAAGATTCGAATGGTATCGGGTACGTCCCGATATCTGGATCCTGGGTCGTTACAAATGTCTCTCCTTCTCAGGAGCGCCCGATGGCTAAGCGGCCAGTGATGTAAGAAAGGGAAGAGGCCTCCACAAAAGGTTCACCACTGGCTGGGCAGACAGAGTGTCCTCCCCGCCTCCTGTCGTCACCTCCAACAGAGCTAGCCAGGGAAGGAAGTCCACCAGCAGCCCATCCTCCAGGGGGGAGGTCCCTTGTTGTCCCTATAGGAAAAGAAGGGAAGTTCCGCAACATGAGGTAGCTAGAACATCTCCTCGAGCGACCTTGTTGGGCACTCTGGTCGCCTCTTTACCAGTTGGGCCACCTTAGGAGAGTGATTGGAGCACACCAGATACCTCCTCCCCACGCTTGCCACTGCCATAAAAGCCCCCACATGCATCATGTTCGTTAATAAGGCCACTCTCGATGGCCAACAACCAAAGAGAGGGTTGGAGCCGGAGCCAGCGCCACTAAAGATCCCCTCCTTGCCCTACGAGCCGATGAAGCATGAACCAAGAGCTATCAAGTAGCAGAGGCAGTTTAAGTACTAGGGGACCTGATACGCGGTCCGATATAGATTTGGGTAAGTTAAATCTGCGCACCACACACATAGACCGTATTCGACTCCCGTGTCAACCTATTGAGCTTGCTAAGCCGAAATTAATGGATCACCACTTCTAAACCTAATCGGATTTGCAAATTCGAAATTCAAATTGGGCTCTGATACATCGTCACGTACCCCCAAGGTGAAAGTCATCTCCCACCTTTGGATACGACGAGTTGCCCTAATGCCCATGAAAGACTCCCACCCGACTACACCGCCACTGCCACCTTCCGACTCAGCTCTAACAACATGATGACTCACACTAGGAAGACGTCTCTGGCCAACTCAAAGGTGAAGGTAGTTGGGATATCCTACAGGGCGCACACCCATATGGCGGCCTCTATGGCCAAAAGCTAGCCCCTCTCAATGAAGCCTACAGAACCCAGCTCCAACCTTCCAAAACAACAAACATCCCTACCACCCCGATCTCCTTGCAAAGCACGAGCGACATCCCCACAAGCCAGATTTTGGCTTATCTCATCCCAGGATCGGGGAAGGTGCCCATATCGTTGGTCCACCGCCGTGTCCGAAGCAGGGCCCCCTCTGCCACCACATAGCCAACCTTTGCCCACGTTGTAGCCTCCTCCTCCCTTTGACTCACTATTGTACCCAGACAGTTTCCCAGAAAATATTAAAGGATAAGGGTTCAGGAATTTCCCCGAACACCTTTAGGGCATGGACTACCCAGCCTCTCCTACAACTTGCTCGGCCCAACCAATGGTCCCAACCAGTTAGCCGTGACATACGTCGACATTAACAATTGATTGGGATTACTCCCGATCACCCGGTGGCGAGTTTTTCCCGCATTCTACACGGCCACCCCGACAAACCAGGGGGCGCCCCGACTACAAGTTGTGCCACGTGGCACCGAGCAACAAGGCTGGGGCCTATCCCAAGACCCCTTCTTCCAACCCTCTAAGGTCAAAGGGAGACCCAACTAAGTCAACCACAGGCTTTGGAGGCCCGCAACGCCTATATATGACTCACACGCATGTGTCGAGCATATCCCCGAACACCTTATGGGCGCGTATGTCCTAACCCTTCTACAATAAACCATGGGTCAACCCACAGCTTCAACACACCAATTGGGTTCGCCTATGACTCTCCAGCAAGTCGGGACCGCTCCCGACCCTTAGACACGCGGTGACGAGTCATTTACCTTTAGCTCCGGGGCCAACCCGGGGCTACCCTGCCAACCTACCGTATCATGCGGCACGCACCACAGAAGCCAGGCCCGTGCGCCCGAAAGACACCCTCTCACAAATTATGAGCCCCTGCCCTCAGCCCAAGGCCAAATCTAAGGCCTACCAATCATTCACCTAAGCCAACCGACAACCCGAGGCGTGCCGGGCATTTACCCGATCACCTTCCAAGCGGCAGCTACGACTCCACAACAATATCCCCCACAGGCTAATCTCAGCATCTCAGGACCATGTGTCCTTTAAAGGACACCCCCAGACAACAAGAGAAGACCCCCGGGGGCTACCCCTCGGGGCTGCGACTCGCCCCGGGGAGGGTTCGCCCCGTGCGTGGCCGCGCCCCGGGGAGGGCGAACCCCATCGGGGAGTGCGCCCTCCTCCCAGTCCAGTGGCCTCCCGGCCATTTCCCAGCCCGAGTCCCCAGTCCCAGTCGCTCCCTGTTCATGCTCCCATTTCGTGCAAAGATCGTGCGAAGTTGACCGGGATACCGTACGCGGAAGGATTCAGCAACAACAACATAAGTGTCACATGTTGGGTCCACACATGCGGGCAATATCAATCCCAGTACAGTATCCTCCATCGGCCAGTATCCTCCATTGGCCAGTATCCTCCTAGTATCCTTTTGTCCTCTTGCTCTGGGTCAACTTGGGACAAAAATAGGAGAAAACCTAATTTTTATAGAGGAGGGACCGCCCCCTCTCTCCCTCTCACTCTAATCCGCCTAAACCAACTGGGGGGGTTTAGGCGGACCAGCCTACCCCCCTAGGCTGGTCCGCATAAAACCCCATAAAATAAAAAAAGGCATTTTTTCTGACAAAAAAACCCCAGCCCCATTCCCAGTCTGGTCCACCTAAATCCATGGTTTGGGCGGACCAGCCTGCCCCCCAGGCTGGTTCGCCTAAACCCATCAAAAAAATAAAAAATGTTTTTTTAATGAAAAAAACCTCTCCGTAAGGGGTTTAGGCAGACCAGACCAATCCCTTGGGCTGGTCCGCCTAAACCCTCCCTCCCCCACTCTGTACATAAAAAAAAGTTTTTTTAAAGGTTTGCCCAGACCAAGTTTGGCCCTCAACTTGGTCTGCCTAAACCCTTCCCTGCCCCCTCAACTTCCCTATAAATTCCACCCCTTGGAAGCTCAAGGGACACATGGAATGCAATACAAGAACATACGACCTAATTGCTGCACCCTCGGACTTCCACAGGCATCCAGCAAGGGTCGAGGATGCGAGGAGCTAAGTGCGCGCGTGGTTGGCTTATTGATCGGCTTGTACACGCTGACGGTATGTCACACGTACTCCCCTCACACGGCGTTTAGCCATCGCGCACATGCCCACTCCCGTCGCACATAAGGCGTTATGACAATGGCAAACACACCCGTATCCCGGGTCTGCCTGCGTATGACAACCCACGGTGGCTACGCATATTCCATGATGCCGCACCTACTTCGGTCACAGAACCGCGTGCCTACCGCTCGCCTCGAGCTAGCCGCCGATCGCTCGGACTGATGACTCGAGTTAGCCGGACCACTGGCACGGGAGTATTATTCTCGGGGCCGGCCTCGACTTCCCAGCATGATGACACTCATCCGCTAGGACCCATACCCGACCGCTCATTTTCAAGCCGAGTCCGGCTTCCCTCAGGCGCCCGTTACAGTCCGCCCCTGTAACATGAGATCTAAAAGGTTCTCTCAATCTTTCCGATCCCACACGGCTTGACAATGTATAGAACGATTGAACTCAAACCAATGACGGATAACGGAAGTAGCAATGTGTGGAGGTGTCATGAATAAAAATCTACAAATTAACCTGTGAATGGAGATAGGAGAAAAGGACAATCACACAGGCAAACCACATGTAACACAAGGATTTTTAGTGGTTCTAGACCACGACGGGCTCCCTACATTCACCCCTCATCCAACCGGGTGAGGCTTCACTCCACGCTACGAAACGTAACAACACGGGGACGAACCCCAACCACACACACGCTGCTTCCACAGCAATACACACACGGAGACAAACCCAACCACGCTGCCACCGCAACACACACACACACATGACGTAGGGGAACACGCCCTGAAAACTGAACCACATGGAGTCACAGCTCTGTCTATACACACGGACTCGGGGAAACTCGACCCGCAATGAATCCACACACGTGGAGATGCAACTCCGCCCACACACAATGATATTCGGAGTTCTATGAAAGAAGAAGATATAGAATAAACTCCCAAATGATAAGGTATGCTTGAATAAAAGTATAGAAATGAGAGAAGAACGATTCCTCCTCAAATCTGTAGTGAAACAACGTCCAAAGGAGAGTAGGGTGCGCTGGAACGTTCTATCTGCGGAGTGGAAGCCGTTCAATGCTCGTAGAAGGCACCCTAGGGAGAATGGTTAGATGACCTCGCTCCCAGCTGGTTCAGATCAGCAGAGAATGGCTCGTTATTGGCATCCACCTCTTCTTCTTCTTCCTCCTCAAGGTGGGGCGGCTCCCTCCTCTTCCTTTCCTGCAACCGAATAGAAAAAATTAGCCCTCATACTTCTCCTCCGATGGAGATTGCAAGTTATAAAAGGGGCAGGAAAATAGAAGCACAAAAGACCACATGGCCCTTGATAAAACCCTTCTAAACCACACCTAAGACATGTGGTGAAACCCTAAGGTCAATGGTGTAAAAACCCCAAACAATCGGATCTTGAAATGGGCAATTCGAAACCAATCCCGAAAACTCGTTCTGGACAATCCAGACAAAGTGTCGACTCTTAGAGTCGACACTTTTGTCAAGGTGTTCTGTCCCGAACACAAAATAGCATCCAGGACAAAAGTGTCGACTCACATGTCAGCACAATTTTTGTCAGCATATCAGAAATCAACGCAGACAGAACCTACTAAAATAAATGTCGACTCCTAGAGTCGACACTTTTACTGACAAAATTGAAAACTCAATAAAACTTAAATGAAACCCTATAAATCTTCTCCCAAACATTAAAAACAAATAACCATGTATGGAAACATGGTATTAGCATGAATTAAACCGCATTCCATCACAAGCCAATGAAAGTAACAAGTAATTGAATTTCAAACTGCTAAGTCCTCAACTAGCAAATGAAATCAATTGAAAGCATGACTAATGAATCAACCCCACTCTAGGCACATGGAAATCCATATAAGCATAAACTTGTACCTGGGATCCAAGGGATTGTAAATAAGAATGAAGCTTATCATGTCTCTTACCATGTCATCAAAAATTTGAGAGCAAAACTCAACCTGCATTTTAGAAGCTCAAATTTATGATAAATTCAAGCCAATGCACATGAAGCCTGCACTGATATCTGAAATTCATTATCCATGAGAATTATAAATCAAGGGATATAAAGGATCTAGCTTTAGAGCACTTTCAACCATTTCCAGAAATCTCCATCAACCTGCAAAATGATATAGTGAATTGCAGCCATATACAAAAATTGATTCAAGATTCTCAACCATTTAACCTCAAGCTCTCTTTTCAGATAAATATCCATGCAATACAAACCACCTTGTATTTCAACACTTGATTTCCTCTTACAACATGCATGTACATTAGATGAAAATATAACCTCATAACAGCATTAGGCTAATGCACATGAAGAAGCTCATATCATGACTTATCTACACATACATCCAGCCAATTCAATACATAACTTTTCATGAAAATGCATATGCAATCCAAGGCATGTAGTGCAAGTCAAATTCATTTAAGTCACACAAGAATTAGAAATGCAGTCTAAGAAAAAACTGAGGAATCAACAATGCCTTTGGGGGTTTTTTATGCACACATGAGGAATCAACAATGTCTTTTTATTTTTCATTTTCTTTATCACTGAAAGATAATGATTCATTCAAACTTTCGATTTCTTTTTCCAATGTCGTGATGTGTATTTCAAGATCAGCAATTTCTTTTTCACATGAAGTTACTTTTTCATTCAAGAGAGAATTGACAGTTTTATAGCTAGCAATCTCATGTTCCATAGCATGAATATTTTCATAATCATCAACAGCAACATGTTTTCCCTTTTCAACTGTATTGAGTTTGTCAACCAACAAATTGTTTTGATTCTTTAATCTCTCAATTTCTTCAGCAAGCTTTGCATTCTGAACAAGCTCATCAAGTAAAAAATGATCACTCTCTGAATAATTCAATTTGCTTCTGGTTTGTCTTCCAATGTTTTCAAATTCTAAAATTTTACTCATCAAAGTTTCATTTTCAATTTTCAGAATTGAAATTGTTTCTTTATGCACATCAACATCATGCAACAAGCTTTCATTCAAGTTCCAAAGCTCAGAACAATTTTCACATGAAGAATTAACAACACAAGCATTTTCAATTTGAAGGCACTTAGCACATGGAGAATTAACATGTGAAACATCATCAAGTTTCTTTTTCATTTTTCTATTTTCAGATTTTAATGCTTTGTATCTATCAGCCAACTCATTGTAAGCATCCTTTAACTCATCATAGCAAAAGCTCATCCTCTTCATCAGAATCAGAATTTACCTTGGAGTTTTCATCGCTTTGACATTCATCGCCGTTGTTTGCCGCGAGGCACTCACTATTTTGGTTTTCTTCTTGGGCCTCGCTTAGCCCATCCAAAATTTCTTTAGCAGATCTGCAATCAGAAACAAATGGAAATTTGTCAATGCGTATTACAGCTTTAAGAGCATTCAAAACATAAACATTCTCAGAGTTCATTTTTCTATGCTCATTGGTCCATCTTAACTCATTTTTGGGTAAAACGTGAGGACCATGAGTAATTAATCTCATAAGCTTCGGATCAACATTAGAAATCCAAACACAAAATTTTCCAAGCCAAGCAGCGTAATCAAAACCATCAAAGACAGGAATCGAATTCAAACTAGCCATCATGAAATGATCTTTACTCCTAGACCGTGCGGTCTACTAAAAAATCAGAGACTGAGCTCTAATACCAATTGTTGGCCCAGAAAGATGGCGGACAAGAAGGGGGGTTGAATTGTCCCCTTGCCGAGATGGCGGATTTTAAAAACTTTCTTAACTAAACACAGTGGAATTAAAACTAACAGCTTTAATTACCCTAAACAAACGTGAGATCTAAAAGGTTCTCTCAATCTTTTCGATCCCACACGGCTTGACAATGCAAAGAACGATTGAACTCAAACCAAACACGGATAACGGAAGTAGAAATGTGTGGAGGTGTCGTGAATAAAAATCTACAAATTAACCTGTGAATGGAGATAGGAGAAAAGGACAATCACACAGGTAAACAACATGCAACACAGAGATTTTTAGGTGGTTCGGGACCACGACGGGCTCCCTACATCCACCCCTCACCCAACCGGGTGAGGCTTCACTCCACGCTATGAAACGTAGCAACACAGGGACGAACCCCAACCACACACACGCTGCTTCCGCAACAATACACACACGGGGACAAGCCCCAATACAGTGCCACCGCAGCACACACACACACACACACACGACGTCGGGGAACACGCCTCGGACACTGAAGCACACGGAGTCACAACTCCATCTACACACACAGACTTTGGGAAACTCGCCCCGTAATGAATCCACACACGCGGAGATGCAACTCCGCCCACACACAACGATATTCAGAGTTATATAAAATAAGAAGATATACAATAAACGCCCAAATGACAAAGTATGCTCGAATAAAAGTATAGAAATGAGAGAAGAACGATTCCCCCTCAAATCTGCAGTGAAACCACGTCCAAAGGAGAGTAGGGTGCGTTGGAACGTTCTATCCGCGGAGTGGAAGCCGCAGAATGCTCGTAGAAGGCGCCCTAGGGAGAATGGTTAGATGACCTCGCTCCCAACTAGTTCAGATCGGCAGAGAATGGCTCATTCTTGGTGTCCTCCTCTTCTTCTTCTTCCTCCTCCAGGTGGGGCGGCACCCTCCTCTTCCTTTCCTGCAACCGGATAGAAAAAACTAGCCCTCATACTTCTCCTCCGATGGAGATTGCAAGATATAAAAGGGGCAGGAAAATAGAAGCACAAAAGACCACATGGCCCTTGATAAAAACCTTCTAAACCACACCTAAGACATGTGGTGAAACCCTAAGGCCAATGGTGTAAAAACCATAAACAATCGGATCTTGAAATGGGCAATTCGAAACCAATCCGGAAAACTCGTTCCGGACGATCCAAGCAAAGTGTCGACTATTAGAGTCGACACTTTTGTCAAGGTGTTCTGTCCCAAACACAAAACAACATCCAGGACAAAAGTGTCGACTCAACATATCAAAAATCAACGCAGACAGAACCTACTGAAATAAGTGTTGACTCCAAGAGTCGACACTTTTACTGACAAAACTGAAAACTCAATAAAACTTAAATGAAACCCTATAAATCCTCTCCCAAACATTAAAAACAAATAACCACATATTGAAACATGGTATTGGCATGAATTAATCCGCATTCCATCACAAGCCAATGAAAGTAACAAGTAATTGAATTTCAAGCCATTATGTCCTCAACTAGCAAATGAAATCATTTGAAAGCATGACTAATGAATCAACCCCACTCTAGGCACATGGAAATCCATATAAGCATAAACTTGTACCTGGGATCCAAGGGATTGTAAATAAGAATGAAGCTTACCATGTCTCTTACCATGTCATCAAAAATTTGAGAGCAAAACTCAACCTGCATTTTAGAAGCTCAAATTTATGATAAATTCAAGCCAATGCACATGAAGCCTGTACTTGTATCTGAAATTCATTATCCATGAGAATTATAAATCAAGGGATATAAAGGATCTAGCTTTAGGGCACTTTCAACCATTTCCAGAAATCTCCATCAACCTGTAAAATGATATAGTGAATAGTAGCCATATACAAAATTGATTCAAGATTCTCAACCATTTAACCTCAAGCTCTCTTTTCAGATAAAGATCCATGCAACACAAACCACATTGTATTTCAACACTTGATTTCCTCTTACAACCTGCATGCAGATTAGATGAAAAGATAACCTCATAACAACATTAGGCTAATGCACATGAAGAAGCTCATATCATGACTTATCTTCACATACATCCAGCCAATTCAATGCATAACTTTTCATGAAAATTCAGATGCAATCCAAGGCATGTAGTGCAAGTCAAATTCAGTTAAGTCACACAAGAATTAGAAATGCAGTCTAAGAAAAAACTGAGCTTGCACAGTCCAATGCAAGCAATCCAAGTTCAGTCCGATGAGAACTGAACTGTATCTGTTCACATAGATATAACAAATGCAGTCATTAAGACATGTATTGTTATACATGAAATTCATTCAACAAACTACATCAATTCACATATGAATGGTTAAATCTCATTCAACCTTTCTTCAGCAAGATCAACAAACTTCCAAGTCATTTGAGAAGATTATTGCTCAATGCAATCAACAAAGTCTGAGCATATGAACTAATGGTCAATGCACATGAGAAGGTTGGGTCGGTGCACAAGTAAATAGAGTCGGTGCATGTTGCGTAGAACCCATAGATAAGGTCGGTGCAATGATGACCAAAGTCCATGCAATGATTAACAAGGTTGGTGCAAAGATGAACCAAACTCATTCAACATTCATTATGCAAGGCATGCTGAATCATTCATCAAGAGACTGACATTCAATAGGAAAATTTCAATGCAAATCAACATGCCATTCAAAGCCCACATTTATCAAACATATATACCAATGCGAATCATAACTCGGGTAAAGCAACCCATGACCCATTACTAAAAGGCCAGCTGAACATACCTCAGACTCAAGGTACATAATTTTACCATTAAGAGACCTGCTGGGCAACAAGGTGAAAACCAATGCTCAAAGAGCCAGGGCTCGACCCATGGGGTCGACCCTTGCAATGGGTAGTATAAAACCTACCATGCGAGTGTAGTACTATTTGAAACCAGTCAGGGCCATTTCAACCTTGCAAAGTGCAAATAAGAATATCAACATGTGAGCATCAAAACCTCAAGACATTTTCCATAAAATGAACACAAAGTATTTTCACTTTACAGCATACGTAAAATACACAATATATTAGAATCATAAAAACCATTATCAAAGACAAAGAGGGGCACACAGAACCCAACAATCTCCCCCTTTTTGATGATGATAATATATTTTGGCCACCAAAACTCAAAACTCAAAACTAGCCACCAAAAAAAACTCTCTCCCCCTTTGACATTATCAAAAAGTGGGGGTATAGAGGAACATGGATTATGAAGAGATATTAGAAAAGCGCATGAACCCAGCAATACACCTACCATAAGAGGAAGGTGTGCAAACCAAGTACCAAGCAAGAGAATGAGACTTTATGTGTAGTTATCAGATGTGTGAAATAAGTGCAAATGCTCAATTTTTGTAAGCTTTTACTATATGTATGACTAATTATGCACAAGTGGTATGAAAAAACTATATGCAGAATGTAAAAAAAAGTTATGCACAGAATGGATTATGCTTAAAAAGTACATTATTCTCCCCTAATTGTCAGGAACAAAAATCAACTAACAATGAGTTATTTAACATGTTATTTACAAGTATAACATATAGATGTAAACTATGAAATGAAATATGATATGAACATGCGGATCAAGCATTCGGGCATTCAAGCATGCATAACAATATATAGACTCATGCAAGTCCCTTCGGGATGGGTGTAAGGATTATGCAGTCGATTGTAGAACATGATGTGCATGAGCAATACTAAGAAGGTCGTGCATACATAAATAAGGTACTGCAATAACTATGAAAGATGACTGATTCATAAAGGACATTCACACAATCAAACTCAAAGTGTGTATGTGAAGATTGAGCAATGAAGTTGAAATCAATATGGAAAATCAGATTTTTTAAAGAACACTAAAAAGAACTTCTCATCCATACGCATTCATACACAATGCTCGAATATTGGTAGCTACGTATGATCCCAATTTTTAATTACTAAAAATGGTGTGACTAACCTTTGACACGAGTCATACCCTTTGCCTCAGGGGCATTTCCCGGTTACTCTGTTTCGTCACTTATCTTAACTGTGGATTTTGTCACTTTTCAGTGCGAGTTGTATCCTTTGTCTCAGGGACACTTCCCGACTACTCGGTGGCAAATCACACTTATTTTATTATGGATAAGTTTCTCCTTTCGACGTGAGTTTCCTCCTTTATTTCACGGGGGATTCCCGACTACTCGGATCTACGTTCCACTTATACAAATTTTTGGTGGGATAAACAGCTTTTTTCTCATGAGACATGTGATTTCTATGTAGAGAATCAATAGCCCTCTAAAGTGTAGAGTAGAAAATAGTAATCCTTATAAAATTATTTCATTATCTCAAAAATGTGTAATTTGTGTGGGTGGTTGTATTGAATGTAAAAGATGAATTAATTTCATCATAGTAATGTCTCCCCCTAAATGTATGCACGGTTATAAAAAGTCTCCCCTTTAATATATGCCATGTAACAAACATGTCTAAATCAATACAAATTCATTTAACATGGGAAGAGTCATAGAAGGAGTCAAAAGGTGGGTGATATCTTATATACATTCAAGCATGCATTGAGATTTAATTTTCAAGCAAGTTGATTATCGATACTTGGCGGAGAACGTCGGTCCGAAGACCACCATCACGCGTAGTGAAAGCTTCCGGCTGAACATAATCTAACCTTCCACTAACACCATTTTATATACCGAATAATCATGGCATTTAAGCACACAAGTATGTCAAGTATATATATATGCAAGTATGTGTATGTAACTTGAAAAGATGATTGAGAAATTATTCCTATTCACAAGTATGCAAAGATGTGTGTGATATGTGCAATGAGTATCATGCAGCTAAGTATGTGTTCTATTTATGCATAAGTGAATTGTTATTTGCAAGAAGTGATCAAAAGTATGAAAGACTTTATGCACAGTATAAAGCATTCAAAACCAAATTTTTATTTGCGAAGCAAAAGAGAAGGTGTGTATGAAAAACTACATATGTGCACTATTAAGCATTCAAAGACTAAATTTATTCACATGATGTGAAAAGAGAAGTATTCAAGACAGGTACTCATCAAACTCAAAAGATCTTAGCATTTCAAAAGATACCAAGGTCAGTGAAGTAGAATTGTAAATATTTTCCTCCAAACATAATTTTTACCTTTTCAGATTTTTCAAGGAGAACCTACGCAAAATGAATTTTAAAACCAACCATTTTTGTTTCTCGCCTTGAGAGTCCTTTATTTATCGACATCTTCCTTGTCCTCAAGGCGCCCCTATAAAATAGATTCTCATTTCGAAGTTTTAGGTACCCAAGCCATCTTGGGTCCCGAGAGATTAGTCCTAACATGAGTAAATATATTCTTTTTGTTTCTCCTCTCAAACCATTCATCATCAGCCCTCATCATAGTACAATCTTCCATTGAATGTCCATTCAGGCCACAGTAAAAATAATGAGAAGATCTTCTTTTCATGAACCAATTATCATCTTTTTCCATTAAAGAACATATATTCATTACATGTCCACGTTCACCACAATAATGACATGAAAATTTTTTGTTGACAAACCATTCATCATCATTTTTCTTTATGAAACAGTTTTCAAAAACATGACCATGTAACCCATAATAGAAGCAATGAGAGTTAAATATTTTCCTAATGCGTTTCACACGATATTTAGAGCCAGCAACTACTTTCATTCTTGATTCTAATGCCACATCATCATCAAATTTTATCAGGAAGCAATTATACATTTCGTGGCCAAATTTGCCACAATAGTCACAAAAGATATTTCTTCTTTTTCTTGGTGCATGAACATGTTTAACCTTTGGGGGTTTTTTATGCACACATGAGGAATCAACAATGTCTTTTTATTTTTCATTTTCTTTATCATTGAAAGATAATGATTCATTCAAACTTTCGATTTCTTTTTCCAATGTCGTGATGTGTATTTCAAGATTAGCAATTTCTTTTTCACATGAAGTTACTTTTTCATTCAAGAGAGAATTGACAGTTTTATAGCTAGCAATCTCATGTTCCATAGCATGAAGATTTTCATAATCATCAACAACAACATGTTTTCCCTTTTCAAGTGTATTGAGTTTGTCAACCAACAAATTGTTTTGATTCTTTAATCTCTCAATTTCTTCAGCAAGCTTTGCATTCTGAACAAGCTCATCAAGTAAAAAATGATCACTCTCTGAATAATTCAATTTGCTTCTGGTTTGTCTTCCAATGTTTTCAAATTCTAAAATTTTACTCATCAAAGTTTCATTTTCAATTTTCAGAATTGAAATTGTTTCTTTATGCACATCAACATCATGCAACAAGCTTTCATTCAAGTTCCTAAGCTCAGAACAATTTTCACATGAAGAATTAACAACACAAGCATTTTCAATTTCAAGGCACTTAGCACATGGAGAATTAACATGTGAAACATCATCAAGTTTCTTTTTCATTTTTCTATTTTCAGATTTTAATGCTTTGTATCTATCAGCCAACTCATCGTTAGCATCCATTAACTCATCATAGCAAAAGCTCATCCTCTTCATCAGAATCAGAATTTACCTTGGAGTTTTCCTCGCTTTGACATTCATAGCCGTTGTTTGCCGCGAGGCACTCACTATTTCGGTTTTCTTCTTGGGCCTCGCTTAGCCCATCCAAAATTTCTTTAGCAGATCTGCAATCAGAAACAAATGGAAATTTGTCAATGCGTATTGCAGCTTTAAGAGCATTCAAAACATAAACATTCTCAGAGTTCATTTTTCTATGCTCATTGGTCCATCTTAACTCATTTTTGGGTAAAACGTGAGGACCATGAGTAATTAATCTCATAAGCTTCGGATCAACATTAGAAATCCAAACACAAAATTTTCCAAGCCATGCAGCGTAATCAAAACAATCAAAGACAGGAATCGAATTCAAACTAGCCATCATGAAATGATCTTTACTCTTAGACCGTGCGGTCTGCTAAAAAATCAGAGACTGAGCTCTGATACAAATTGTTGGCCCAGAAAGATGGCGGACAAGAAGGGGGGTTGAATTGTCCCCCTGCCGAGATGGCGGATTTTAAAAACTTTCTTAACTAAACATAGTGGAATTAAAACTAACAGCTTTAATTACCCTAAACAAACGTGAGATCTAAAAGGTTCTCTCAATCTTTCCGATCCCACACGGCTTGACAATGCAAAGAACGATTGAACTCAAACCAAACACGGATAACGGAAGTAGAAATGTGTGGAGGTGTCGTGAATAAAAATCTACAAATTAACCGGTGAATGGAGATAGGAGAAAAGGACAATCACACAGGTAAACAACATGCAACACAGAGATTTTTAGGTGGTTCGGGACCACGACGGGCTCCCTACATCCACCCCTCACCCAACCGGGTGAGGCTTCACTCCACGCTATGAAACGTAGCAACACGGGGACGAACCCCAACCACACACACGCTGCTTCCGTAGCAATACGCACACGGGGACAAGCCCCAACATAGTGCCACCACATCACACACACACACGACGTCGGGGAACACGCCTCGGACACTGAAACACACGGAGTCACAACTCCATCTACACACACGGACTTGGGGAAACTAGCCCAGTAATGAATCCACACACGCGGAGATGCAACTCCGCCCACACACAACAATATTTAGAGTTCTATAAAATAAGAAGATATACAATAAACGCCCAAATGACAAAGTATGCTCGAATAAAATTATAGAAATGAGAGAAGAATGATTCCCCCTTAAATCTGCAGTGAAACCACGTCCAAAGGAGAGTAGGGTGGGTTGGAACGTTCTATCCGCGGAGTAGAAGCCGCAGAATGCTCGTAGAAGGCGCCCTAGGGAGAATGGTTAGATGACCTCGCTCCCAACTAGTTCAGATCGGCAGAGAATGGCTCATTCTTGGTGTCCTCCTCTTCTTCTTCTTCCTCCTCCAGGTGGGGCGGCACCCTCCTCTTCCTTTCCTACAACTAGATAGAAAAAACTAGCCCTCATACTTCTCCTCCGATGGAGATTGCAAGATATAAAAGGGGCAGGAAAATAGAAGCACAAAAGACCACATGGCCCTTGATAAAACCCTTCTAAACCACATCTAAGACATGTGGTGAAACCCTAAGGCCAATGGTGTAAAAACCACAAACAATCGGATCTTGAAATGGGCAATTCGAAACCAATCCGGAAAACTCGTTCCGGACGATCCAAGCAAAGTGTCGACTATTAGAGTCGACACTTTTGTCAAGGTGTTCTGTCCCGAACACAAAACAACATCCAGGACAAAAGTGTCGACTCACAGAGTCGACACCTTTTGTCAGCATATCAAAAATCAACGCAGACAGAACCTACTGAAATAAGTGTCGACTCCAAGAGTCGACACTTTTACTGACAAAACTGAAAACTCAATAAAACTTAAATGAAACCTATAAATCCTCTCCCAAACATTAAAAACAAATAACCACATATTGAAACATGGTATTGGCATGAATTAATCTGCATTCCATCACAAGCCAATGAAAGTAACAAGTAATTGAATTTCAAGCCATTAAGTCCTCAACTAGCAAATGAAATCATTTGAAAGCATGACTAATGAATCAACCCCACTCTAGGCACATGGAAATCCATATAAGCATAAACTTGTACCTGGGATCCAAGGGAATGTAAATAAGAATGAAGCTTACCATGTCTCTTACCATGTCAACAAAAATTTGAGAGCAAAACTCAACCTGCATTTTAGAAGCTCAAATTTATGATAAATTCAAGCCAATGCACATGAAGCCTGTACTTGTATCTGAAATTCATTATCCATGAGAATTATAAATCAAGGGATATAAAGGATCTGGCTTTAGGGCACTTTCAACCATTTCCAGAAATCTCCATCAACCTGTAAAATGATATAGTGAATTGCAGCCATATACAAAATTGATTCAAGATTCTCAACCATTTAACCTCAAGCTCTCTTTTCAGATAAAGATCCATGCAATACAAACCACCTTGTATTTCAACACTTGATTTCCTCTTACAACCTGCATGTAGATTAGATGAAAAGATAACCTCATAACAACATTAGGCTAATGCACATGAAGAAGCTCATATCATGACTTATCTTCACATACATACATCCAGCCAATTCAATGCATACCTTTTCATGAAAATTCAGATGCAATCCAAGGCATGTAGTGCAAGTCAAATTCAGTTAAGTCACACAAGAATTAGAAATGCAGTCTAAGAAAAAACTGAGCTTGCACAGTCCAATGCAAGCAATCCAAGTTCAGTCCGATGAGAACTGAACTGTATCTGTTCACATAGATATAACAAATGCAGTCATTAAGACATGTATTGTTATACATGAAATTCATTCAACAAACTACATCAATTCACATATGAATGGTTAAATCTCATTCAACCTTTCTTCAGCAAGATCAACAAACTTCCAAGTCATTTGAGACCTCAATCGCTCAATGCAATCAACAAAGTATGAGCATATGAACTAATGGTCAATGCACATGAGAAGGTTGGGTCGGTGCACAAGTAAATAGAGTCGGTGCATGTTGCGTAGAACCCATAGATAAGGTCGGTGCAATGATGACCAAAGTCCATGCAATGATTAACAAGGTTGGTGCAAAGATGAACCAAACTCATTCAACATTCATTATGCAAGGCATGCTGAATCATTCATCAAGAGACTGACATTCAATAGGAAAATTTCAATGCAAATCAACATGCCATTCAAAGCCCACATTTATCAAACATATATACCAATGCAAATCATAACTCGGGTAAAGCAACCCATGACCCATTACTAAAAGGCCAGCTGAACATACCTCAGACTCAAGGTACATAATTTTACCATTAAGAGACCTACTGGGCAACAAGGTGAAAACCAATGCTCAAAGAGCCAGGGGTCGACCCATGGGGTCGACCCTTGCAATGGGCAGTATAAAACCTACCATGCGAGTGTAGTACTATCTGAAACCAGTCAGGGCCATTTCAACCTTGCAAAGTGCAAATAAGAATATCAACATGTCAGCATCAAAACCTCAAGACATTTTCCATAAAATTAACACAAAGTATTTTCACTTTACAGCATACGTAAAACACACAATATATTAGAATCATAAAAACCATTATCAAAGACAAAGAGGGGCGCACAGAACCCAACAATCTCCCCCCTTTTGATGATGATAATATATTGTGGCCACCAAAACTCAAAACTCAAAACTAGCCACCAAAAAAAACTCTCTCCCCCTTTGACATTATCAAAAAGTGGGGGTATAGAGGAACATGGATTATGAAGAGATATTAGAAAAGCGCATGAACCCAGCAATCCACCTACCATAAGAGGAAGGTGTGCAAACCAAGTACCAAGCAAGAGAATGAGACTTTATGTGCAGTTATCAGATGTGTGAAATAAGTGCAAATGCTCAATTTTTGTAAGTTTTTACTATATGTATGACTAATTATGCACAAGTGGTATGAAAAAACTATATGCAGAATGTAAAAAAAAGTTATGCACAGAATGGATTATGCTTAAAAAGCACATTATTCTCCCCTAATTGTCAGGAACAAAAATCAACTAACAATGTGTTATTTAACATGTTATTTACAAGTATAACCTATAGATGTAAACTATGAAATGAAATATGATATGAACAGGCGGATCAAGCATTCGGGCATTCAAGCATGCATAACAATATATAGACTCATGCAAGTCCCTTCGGGACGGGTGTAAGGATTATGCAGTCGATTGTAGAACATGATGTGCATGAGCAATACTAAGAAGGTCGTGCATACATAAATAAGGTACTGCAATAACTATGAAAGATGACTGATTCATAAAGGACATTCACACAATCAAACCCAAAGTATGTATGTGAAGATTGAGCAATGAAGTTCAAATCAATATGGAAAATCAGATTTTCTAAAGAACACTAAAAAGAACTTCTCATCCATACGCATTCATACACAATGCTCGAATATTGGTAGCTACGTATGATCCCAATTTTTAATCACTAAAAATGGTGTGACTAACCTTTGACACGAGTCATACCCTTTGCCTCAGGGGCATTTCCTGGTTACTCAGTTTCGTCACTTATCTTAACTGTGGATTTTGTCAGTTTTCAATGCGAGTTGTATCCTTTGTCTCAGGGACACTTCCCGGCTACTCGGTGGCAAATCACACTTATTTTAATACTGATAAGTTTCTCCTTTCGACGTGAGTTTCCTCCTTTATTTCACGGGGGATTCCCGACTACTAGGATCCACGTTCCACTTATACAAATTTTTGGTGAGATAAACAGCTTTTTTCTCATGAGACATGTGATTTCTATGTAGAGAATCAATAGCCCTCTAAAGTGTAGAGTAAAAAATAGTAATCCTTATTAAATTATTTCATTATCTCAAAAAGGTGCAATTTGTGTGGGTGGTTGTATTGAATGTAAAAGATGAATTAATTTCATCATAGTAATGTCTCCCCCTAAATATATGCACAGTTATTAAAAGTCTCCCCCTTAATATATGCCATGTAACAAACATGTCTAAATCAATGCAAATTCATTTAACATGGGAAGAGTCATAGAAGGTGTTAAAAAAGTGGGTGATATCTTATATACATTCAAGTATGCATTGAGATTTAATTTTCAAGCGAGTTGATTATCGGTACTTGGCGGAGAACGTCGGTCCGAAGACCACCATCACGCGTAGTGAAAGCTTCCGGCTGAACATAATCCAACATTCCACTAACACTATTTTATATACCAAATAATCATGACATTTAAGCACACAAGTATGTCAAGTACATATATATGCAAGTATGTGCATGTAACTTGAAAAGATGATTGAAAAATTATTCCTATTCACAAGTATGCAAAGATGTGTATGATATGTGTAATGAGTATCATGCAGCTAAGTATGTGTTCTATATATGCACAAGTGAATTATTATTTACAAAAAGTGATCAAAAGTATGAAAGACTTTATGCACAGTGTAAAGCATTCAAAACCAAATTTTTATTTGCGAAGCAAAAGAGAAGGTGTGTATGAAAAACTACATATGTGCACTGTTAAGCATTCAAAGACAAAATTTATTCACATGATGTGAAAAGAGGAGCATTCAAGATAGGTACTCATCAAACTCAAAAGATCTCAGCATTTCAAAAGATACCAAGGTCAGTGAAGTAGAATTGCAAACATTTTCCTCCAAACATAATTTTTACCTTTTCAGATTTTTCAAGGAGAACCTAAGCAAAACGAATTTTGAAACAAACCATTTTTATTTCTTGCCTTGAGAGTCTTTTATTTATCGACATCTTCCTTGTCCTCAAGGCGTCCCAACAAAACAGATTCTCATTTCGATGTTTTGGGTACCTAAGCCATCTTGGGTCCCGAGGGATTAGTCCTAACATGAGCAAATGTATTCTTTTTGTTTCTCCACTCATATCATTCATCATCAGCCCTCATCATGGTATAATAATCCATTGAATGTCCATTCTGGCCACAGTAAAAATAATGAGAAGATCTTCTTTTCATGAACCAATTATCATCTTTTTCCATTAAAGAATATGTATTCATTATATGTCCACGTTCACCACAATAATGACATGAAAAATTTTTGTTGACAAACCATTCATCATCATTTTTCTTTATGAAACAGTTTTTAAAAACATGACCATGTAACCCACAATAGAAGCAATGAGAGTTAAATATTTTCCTAATGGGTTTCACATGATCTTTAGAGCCAGCAACTACTTTCATTCTTGATTCTAATGCCACATCATCATCAAATTTTATCAGGAAGCAATCATACATTTCGTGGCCAAATTTGTCATAATACTCAGAAAAGACATTTCTTCTTTTTCTTGGTGCATGAACATGTTTAGCCTTTGGGAGTTTTTTATGCACACATGAGCAATCAATAATGTCTTTTTATTTTTCATTTTCTTTATCACTCAAAGATAATGATTTATTCAAACTTTGGATTTCCTTTCCCAATGTCGTGATGTGTATTTCAAGATCAACAATTTCTTTTTCACATGAAGTTACTTTTTCATTCAAGAGAGAATTGACAGTTTTATAGCTAGCAATCTCCTGTTCCATAGCATGAAGATTTTCATAATCATCAACATCAACATGTTTTCCCTTTTCAAGTGTATTGAGTTTGTCTACCAACAAATTGTTTTGATTCTTTAATCTCTCAATTTCTTCAGCAAGCTTTGCATTCTGAACAAGCTCATAAAGTAAAAACTGATCACTCTCTGAACAATTGAATTTGCATCTAGGTTGTCTTTCAATGTTTTCAAATTCTGAAATTTTACTCATCAAAGTTTAATTTTCAGTTTTCAGAATTGAAATTGTTTCTTTATGCACATCAACATCATGCAACAAGCTTTCATTCAAGTTCCTAAGCTCAGAATAATTTTCACATGAAGAATTAACAACACAAGCATTTTTAATTTCAAGGCACTTAGCACATGGAGAATTAACATGTGAAACATCATCAAGTTTCTTTTTCATTTTTCTATTTTCAGATTTTAATGCTTTGTATCTATCAGCCAACTCATCGTAAGCATCCATTAACTCATCATAGCTAAGCTCATCCTCTTCATCAGAATCAGAATTTACCTTGGAATTTTTCTCGCTTTGACATTCATCAATGTTGTTTGCCTCGAGGCACTCACTATTTTGGTTTTCTTCTTGGGCCTCGCTTCGCCCATCCCAAATTTCTTTAGCAGATATGTAATCAGAAATAAATGGAAATTTTTGAATGCGTATTGCAGCTTTAAGAGTATTCAAAACATAAACATTCTCAGAGTTCATTTTTCTATGCTCATTGGTCCATCTTAACTCATTTTTGGGTAAAACGTGAGGACCATGAGTAATTAATCTCATAAGCTTCGGATCAACATTAGAAATCCAAACACAAAATTTTCCAAGCCATGTAGCGTAATCAAAACAATCAAAGATAGGAATCGAATTCAAACTAGCCATCATGAAATGATCTTTACTCTTAGACCGTGCGGTCTGCTAAAAAATCAGAGACTGAGCTCTGATACCAATTGTTGGCCCAGAGAGATGGCGGACAAGAAGGGGGGTTGAATTGTCCCCTTGCCGAGATGGCAGATTTTAAAAACTTTCTTAACTAAAGACAGTGGAATTAAAACTAACAGCTTTAATTACCCTAAACAAATGTGAGATCTAAAAGGTTCTCTCAATCTTTTCGATCCCACACGGCTTGACAATGCAAAGAACGATTGAACTCAAACCAAACACGGATAACAGAAGTAGCAATGTGTGGTGGTGTCGTGAATAAAAATCTACAAATTAACCTGTGAATAGAGATAGGAGAAAAAGACAATCACACAGGCAAACCACAAGTAACACAGAGATTTTTAGGTGGTTCGGGACCATGACGGGCTCCCTACATCCACCCCTCACCTAACCGGGTGAGGCTTCACTCCACGTTATGAAACGTAGCAACACGGGGATGAACCCCAACCACACACACGCTGCTTCCGCAGTAATATAGACACAGGGACACGCCCTAACACAATGCACCGCAGCACACACACACACGACGTCGGGGAACACGCATCGGACACTGAACCACATGGAGTCACAGCTCCGTCTACACACACGGACTCGGGGAAACTCGCCCCGCAATGAATCCACACATGCGGAGATGCAACTCCGCCCACACACAACGATATTCAGAGTTCTATAAAATAAGAAGATATACCATAAATGCCCAAATGACAAAGTATGCTCGAATAAAAGTATAGAAATGGGAGAAGAATGATTCCCCCTCAAATCTGTAGTGAAACCACGTCCAAAGGAGAGTAGGGTGTGCTGGAACGTTCTATCCGCGGAGTGGATGCCGCTCAATGCTTGTAGAAGGCACCCTAGGGAGAATGGTTAGATGACCTCACTCCCAGCTGGTTCAGATTGGCAGAGAATGGCTCGTTCTTGGCGTCCTCCTCTTCTTCTTCTTCCTCCTCCAGGTGGGGCGGCACCCTCCTCTTCCTTTCCTGCAACCGGATAGAAAAAATTAGCCCTCATACTTCTTCTCCGATGGAGATTGCAAGATATAAAAGGGGTAGGAAAATAGAAGCACAAAAGACCACATGGCCCTTGATAAAACCCTTCTAAACCACACCTAAGACATGTGGTGAAACCCTAAGGCCAATGGTGTAAAAACCCCAAACAATCGGATCCTGAAATGGGCAATTTGAAACCAATCCGGAAAACTCGTTCCGGACGATCCAGACAAAGTGGCGACTATTAGAGTCGACACTTTTGTTAAGGTGTTCTGTCCCGAACACAAAACAACATCTCGGACAAAAGTTTCGACTCACAGAGTCGACACTTTTTTTCAGCATATCAGAAATCTACGCAGACAGAACCTACTGAAATAAGTGTCGACTCCTAGAGTCGACACTTTTACCGACAAAACTTAAAACTCAATAAAACTTAAATGAAACCCTATAAATCCTCTCCCAAACATTAAAAACAAATAACCATATATTGAAACATGGTATTGGCATGAATTAAGCCGCATTCCATCACAAGCCAATGAAAGTAACAAGTAATTGAATTTCAAGCCATTAAGTCCTCAACTAGCAAATGAAATCATTTGAAAGCATGACTAATGAATCAACTCCACTCTAGGCACATGGAAATCCATATAAGCATAAACTTGTACCTGGGATCCAAGGGATTGTAAATAAGAATGAAGCTTACCATGTCTCTTACCATGTCATCAAAAATTAGATAGCAAAACTCAACCTGCATTTTAGAAGCTCTAATTTATGATAAATTCAAGCTATTGCACATGAAGCCTGCACTTATATCTAAAATTCATTATCCATTAGAATTATAAATCAAGGGATATAAATGATCTAGCTTTAGGGCACTTTCAACCATTTCCAGAAATCTCCATCAACCTGCAAAATGATATAGTGAATTGCAACCATATGCAAAAATTGATTCAAGATTCTCAACCATATAACCTCAAGCTCTCTTATCAGATAAATATCCATGCAATACAAACCACCTTGTATTTCAACACTTGATTTCCTCTTACAACCTGCATGTAGATTAGATGAAAAGATAACCTCATAACAGCATTAGACTAATGCACATGAAGAAGCTCATATCATGACTTATCTTGACATACATCCAGCCAATTCAATGCATAACTTTTCATGAAAATTCAGATGCAATCCAAGGCATGTAGTGCAAGTCAAATTCAGTTAAGTCACACAAGAATTAGAAATGCAGTCTAAGAAAAAACTGAGCTTGCACAGTCCAATGCAAACAATCCAAGTTCAGTCCGATGAGGACTGAACTGTATTTGTTCACATAGATATAACAAATGTAGTCATTAAGACATGTATTGTTATACATGAAATTCATTCAACAAAATACATCAATTCACATATGAATGGTTAAATCTCATTCAACCTTTCTTCAGCAAGATCAACAAACTTCCAAGTCATTTGAGACCTCAATCACTGAATGCAATCAACAAAGTCTGAGCATATGAACTAAAGGTCAATGCACATGAGAAGGTTGGGTCGGTGCACAAGTAAATAGAGTCGGTGCATGTTGTGTAGAACCCATAGATAAGGTCGGTGCAATGATGATCAAAGTCCGTGCAATGATTAACAAGGTTGGTGCAAAGATGAACCAAACTCATTCAACATTCATTATGCAAGGCATGCTCAATCATTCATCAAGAGACTGACATTCAATAGGAAAATTTCAATGCAAATCAACATGCCATTCAAAGCCCACATTTATCAAACATATGTACCAATGCAAATCATAACTCGGGTAAAGCAACCCATGACCCATTACTAAAAGCCCAGCTGAACATACCTCAGACTCAAGGTACGTAATTTTACCATTAAGAGACCAGCTGGGCAACAAGGTGAAAACTAATGCTCAAAGAGCTAGGGGGTCAACCCTATCAACAAGGTGAAAACCAATGCTCAAAGAGCCAGGGGTCGACCCATGGGGTCGACCCTTGCAATGGGCAGTATAAAACCTACCATGCCAGTGTAGTACTATCTGAAACCAGTCAGGGCCATTTCAACCCTGCAAAGTGCAAATCAGAATATCAACATGTGAGCATCAAAACCTCAAGACATTTTCCACAAAATTAACACGAAGTATTTTCACTTTACAGCATACGTAAAACACAAAATATATTAGAATCATCAAAACCATTGTCAAAGATAAAGAGGGACGCACAGAACCCAACAATCTCCCCCTTTTTGATGATGACAATATATTATGGCCACCAAAACTCAAAACTCAAAACCAAAAAAAACTCTCTCCCCCTTTGACATTATCAAAAAGTGGGGGTGTTGGATATTATGTTTTGATGATGACAAACACTATGACTCTCATATGTTTGATGTCATATGTGTTGACTTATGTTTTGATGATGACATAGTTTACGTGTGTTCTGATGATGACAAATTGATGTCATATGTGTTTACTTCATTCAGAACTTGGTACATTGATTAACTGTGAGCATGGCATAGACTGTTTACTCATCTGTCTGCGTGAGTCACCAAGTCCACACATTGCTTCGTGTGCTCTTCGTAAAGTCTATACAATGCCATTTGTTCATGCATCTTAGCAAGTCTGTACAGCCTGTGTTCACAACACAAAGTCTGTACTTCGCATGCTCACACAATCGCCAAGTCTATTCACCGGGTTGCTCATTAAGTCTTAAAGTCTGTACAGGGTAGTTCATACATCACTCTATTTGCCTAGTGTATACATCAGTCAGCATTGCATCTTGTTCATGAAGTCTATACATCCACCGTCTATGTTAAGCTTCAAAGTCTGTTCATCCGATCTTCTCATTTGCGTTGAAGTCCATACATTGGTGGCTAAGTATATACATTGTCTCTTTTACCTACGTTGCTTGAAACAAAGTCTATACACTGCTGGATGTTCATGTCTGCACATTGGTCCTTTTCCCTACGTTCTGGCCAAGTCTATACAGCCTCATCTTTACCTTCGTTCCAAGCCAAAGTCTGCACATTGACCGAGTCTACACATCGGCCTGTGGCCTACTTAGCTGAAGTCTGTACAGCGTCCGTTATCTAGAGTTCTTGAAGTCTGTACATCGGACTGCTTCTTTTGAAGTCTATACATTGGCTCGTTCACTTTTGCAAAGTCTGTACATTAGACTGTGGCAAAGTCTATACATCGTTTCCTTGGGCAAAGTCTATACATCGTGGCCTTGAACTTTCAAGTCTATACACTCTTTATTTCAAAGTCTGTACATTGTTGCCTTGAAGCCGTTCCAAGTCTATACAACGCCCAAGTCTGTACAGCCATCAGTGAACCCTCCAAGTCTATACATCCAGTTGAACGCAAAGTCTACACATCGCCTCACATCTTACAAGTCTATACATTGGCGATTGGGCATCCAAGTCTGTACATTGGCCTTCAAGCGTTTCAACTCCTTACATTGCTGCTTTAACCAACTCTGTACATCCGGTTGCCTGACTTCTGTTTCAAAGTCTACACATTCATTGTTAAGGCAAGTTTATACATTGACTCAGGGTCTTCAAGTCCATACAGAGTCTTCATCTTCTGAAGTCTGTACGCTCGTTTTGGGAAGTCTCTACATTCATTCATCTGAAGCTTCTTCAAGTCTGCACAACGCTGTTTTGTCAAAGCCTGTACATCGCAGCCATGTTGAAGTCTGTACAGCCAGTCTCTTGACAAAGTCTGTACAGTGTCTCATCTTGACAAAGTCTGTACAGTGTCTCATATTGGCAAAGTCTGTACATCGTCGGATCTGTGGATGCTTTGTCCTTTTGAAGTCTATACACTCGATTGTTAGCCCTTCAACTCTATACATTCGAGTGTTAACCACTAAGTCCATACATTGTTGCATGAAGAGTCTATACAGTGTGCATGGTTTAACAAGTCTGCACAGTCATTGTCTGTTGGCATCACGAAGTCTATACACTCTTTCCTTCACGCCATCAAGTGTGTACACTGCCTTCCCAGGGACTCTTTCATCAAGTCTATACAGACTTAGCGAAAGCTCAGCAAGTCTGTACACTAGTTTGTCTGGCACGTTAACATGAAGTCTGTACACTGGTCCTCAGATGTTCCAAGTCTAGACATTGATTTACTATTCAAGCCTTGATTCGAAGTCTGTACATCTGATCGTCTCAGTCAGCGTCTCATGCTTTCAAGTATATACATTGGCATATGCATTCACATGTAAAGTCTATACAGCATCTGCGTCTCATTCAGCGTCTCTCTCAAGTCTATACAATGTTGCATTGCATATGAAGTCTATACAGCCTGTGGCTTGTACATCGTCTGAACGTTCTTCAGCAGAGTATATACTCTTCAGAGGTTAAGTCTGAACATCCATCCTTGTAGACTGTACACACTTCAGCACACGTTCATCCCCTTCAAAACGAAGTCTATTCACTCGTTTCCAAAGCTTCAACTCTATACACTCGATATCAAGCTTCAAGTCTATACACTGTGTTGCATTACATGCTTCACCTAAAGTCTATACACCCGATTCCCTCATGCATTTCACATAAGTCTACACATTCTATCTTATTATGATAATGCATTCATCAGCAAGTCTATACACTGAGAGCGCATGTTACAAGTCTATACACTCTCTCAGTGTACATACTTGATCATTTGCTGTTCTAAAGTATATACATTCGGTTGCTTATCACGCTGCATCTTTTAAGTCTGTACACTGCTGCTTTTACATTAAGTCTATACATTCTACTGATCGACTGAAGTATCTTTTCATTAAACCTACAGAGTCTGGGCACGTGACACGAGGCTGGCATCTGGCACGCAATCCAAGATGCTGAGAAGTCACCACGTGGACTGAAGCTTGGGCGGGAATCGAAAAAAGCACGCCCTAGCACATGCTGAACCTGATATAAATAGAAGCCTCCGTCCATTGAAAAAAGATCATGAAGAAGAGATAACCAGATCTGAAAGAGAAAGAGTGATCGAGATAGACAGACAGTGCAGCAGAGAGGCTGTGAGCAGAAGAAGAAGAAAGAAGAAAGAAGAGACAGAGAGAGAGAGCCTGTGAAAGAGAAGAAAAAGAAGAGTGAGAAGAAGAGAGAGCTAGAGCAAAGGAAGCTTTAACTGAAGATCAGTTCCTGTTGGACCGTGGATCAAATCCAGGCCAGCCAGCTCCTGCGAGAGCCTTTGTGCATTTTATTCTTCCAGCTTTCTATTGCTGCATTTTTGTTTTTCCTTTTAAACTTTTAACAGTTGTTCTTCCGACTCTCTTGTGTGAGGTCGGGTTCCCTCCGGTTGGGAGGAAGAGAGGTCCGAGACCTCTAGTTTGCAGGTGGCTTGGTGTCACCTGTGCTTCCCTCTGGGTTTCAGAGGAAGAGAGACTTAGGTCTCTAGGTTCCCCTCCGGTTTGGAGGAAGGGAGGATTGATCCTCCGGTTCTGGTCTTGTGGTTGCAAGACTAGGTGTTCCCTCCTGGTCTGGAGGAAGAGAGACTTGCGTCTCTAGTTTCCAAGTGGCTGGGAGTCACTTGGGGTGTCCCTCCAGTTGGGAGGAAGAGGGGAGGTTGTTCCCCTGGGCAAGCTGTGTGGCAGTAATTTGTTGCAGACTGAGTCTGCAGTTTATAGCCTAGCTAGTGGAAGCCTCACTCCGGTTTGGAGTGAGGGGTGGACGTAGGTCTTTGGACCGAACCACCTAAAAAATGTTGGTGTTCTCTTGTGGTGTGTTTTTTCTTTATATGTTATTTTCTCTGCTGCGATCTTTAGATGTTTGCTTAGGAGCGTGTGAGAGCTAATAGATTTGTGTTGTCTTGCTGAGTTGCTTCTAAGTATTTTCAGCACATTTCATCAACTGCTTTTAATTCCGCATACTTGAGCATTGGAGTTTTAATTGGGCAATTTTTAGAGCAGGATACATTCACCCCCCCTCTGTATCCAGGCCTTGCACCCTATCAATTGGTATCAGAGCGGTTCTCTGATTGATCAGATCCAACGATCTGTAGAGGATCCTATTGTCCCTTGGTGCATTTCTGAATTTACTCTCTGCTGCATAAATATACTTGCCAATTTTAATCCATGGGTTCTCCACCGGTTTACAATGGTTCTAACTTTAATTCATGGGTTAGCAGTCTACATAATTATGTGGAATTGATGGATCCGGATCTGTGGAAGTTAATTTCACATGGTCCTCACAGACTGCCAAAGGAAGAGTCCAAATGGACTAAAAGTGATAGATCAAGAAATGGAGAGAATCAGAAAGTTTTGAGATTAATGAAAGAAGCTACTGACAAGGCTCTACACTCTTGTTTTTATGACTGCAGGTCCGCAAAGGACATTCTGGATCAGTTGAAGCTAGCTCAGAGGATGAATGAGGACAGCTGCCTGATGGCTGATAAGAGCGACCATAGCACTGATCAAGATAAATTTGAAGATGCTAAAGAGGTAATCAATCCTTTCGATAGTTTCACTTTAGATGACTGGGAGGATGCCTATGCTAATCTGTTAAACTCCCATGAAAAATTGAGGAAGAAGAATAAAAGTCTGATAAAGAAATTAACAAGTCTAGGGGATCCTATTTCTGGAACTGAAAATTTTAAAAATCCCGAAATTCTGAAAACTGAAAATGAGATACTCAGAAGACAAGTGTCGAAACTAGATGGAATCCAATCAGAACTTGATCATGTTAAATCTGAAAACACTAAACTCAGAAACCAATGTCAAGAATCTGAACAAAAACTAATCAGTCTTGAGAATGAAAACAAATTGATCAATGAAGAGTTCAAGGCTGTTAGTGTTGTGAACTTAAAATTTCAGGAAAACTTTGAAAACTGTAAATCAGAATATCCAAGTTTCCTAACTGATGTTTTGTTTGATGATGATAAACTTGAGCAGGAGAACACTAGTCTAAAGGAGGAAATTGAGAAACTAAAACAGTTGAACTCCACTATGTCAGAGAGATTGTTGACATTTGAAAAAGGAAAATATGTTGATGAAAATCAAAATGAGCTCAAACTGAAATCAGAAATTGATACCCTTAAAACTTTGAATGATGTGATGCATCAACAAATTCTGGTCTGTGAAGAAGATATAGTCAACTATGAACATCATGTCTCTTCCCTTCAATCTGAAATAAATGATCTGAACAATACTTTGTCAAAATTTGTAAGTGGGCAGAAAAACCTAGACAAGCTACTAGGTGTAAAAATCAACACTAGGAAGGAAGGGCTGGGCTACAATAATGGTAAGAAGAAAGAATTTCAGAGCAAGTTGATGACATCTTTTGTAAAGGCTTCAAATGTAGCCACCACTTCAAAAGATAAACAGCCCATTGTTCATAAAACTGAAGAACAGAACAAAAATCAGAAAAAGATTGGAAAATAGAAAATAAATAAAAAGGGTTCATTAGGGTATGTTGATCAAAGTTCACACACACATTCACATGCATCTAAAAAGAAAATGTCGTGCCATTATTGTCATAAATTTGGTCATCTGATGCATGAATGTAAATTGATGGAGAAGGATGATATGACTGCTAGGAACCTTCATGATAGAAATCCTTCATTTCATAAAAAGAAAATTGAATGTTTTCACTGTGGTAAATTAGGACACACAATTGCACAATGCTGGTTTGCAAATGATAAAAAAAACATCTCATTCATATCATGGTAAATCTCCTGCAAGCCAACATGGTCCTAATAAGAACAAATTTGTTTTTAAAGATAAGCTCATTACATGCTTTGAGTGTGGAAAGATAGGCCACAGGGCTATTGAATGCTGGCTGAGGGCTGGTGGAAGAAATTCTAATTCATGCTTTCACTGTGGCAAGATGGGCCACATTGCAGCCCAATGTTGGCATGCTCAGGGAAGGAAGTTTAACAATAAATCTGGTAAATTCCCTGTCAATAGAAATATTTCTGATAGGAATGAATTTGTGTTTGAAAAGAAAACACTTACATGTTTTGAATGTGGGAAGCCAGGCCATAGAGTTTCTGACTGTTGGCTGGCTTATGTTGGTAAACATAATCTTAATTCTGTTAACAGAAAATTTCATGCATATGCACATAGAACTCATACTAATCAGAATGTGCATAAATCAAATCTGAAATCTGCTGCCTCTTGCTATTATTGTGGTATATTAGGTCATTCAATGAATAATTACCATCTGATGAGATCTGATGACCTACATGCTAAGAGGTTGTTTAGAACATCTACCAAAGGTGTCACTATTAACCATGCAGGACCCAAGACTGTTTGGGTACCTGCCCATGCAAAATAGTGTGCTAACTTGCAGGTGTGCCTTGGAAGCTGAAGAATAAAAAGGGGGAAATAATCCAAGGCACCCAAGTTGATAAAACCCCATTCAGGTAAATTTCTCAAATCTGTTCAAATGAAAATTATGGTTGAGCTGAGAAGTCATAGCTTCATGCATACATGTTTTATTTTAATTGGTTTGACTCTTGCATTGATCTTTGTGGGCTTTCTTGTTTGTACTGTGAGCTGTGTGCATATATGAGAATGGCATAAACCTGCACATGACATACAATCATTAAAAATCTGATGCATATAGGACTGTCTGTATTACATTGTCATGCATGATCACTTGGTATATAAATGGAAAGCTACTAAAGGGTAGAGGAAATCTGTCTAGAGGTTCTTACTATGTGTGAGATGGTCTTTTAGGTCAAGTTCTCTGCCAAGTATCAAGGGTCAAATTTGCATATCAGAGAATGTCTGCATCTTCATGTGAATATTTTACTTCATGCCCCCGCATACATGAAGTTAATTGCATTACATTTCTTTACATTGAAAATGCCAAAAAGATAGATTGAATGCATACATTTAGGGGGAGCATTATTCATACATCTGAAATCACTCAACTGTTTTTAGATTTACTGCATAGCATGTTAAATCTGTTGTTGCATAGTCATTCATCATCTACATTGTCTGCATGACATATAGGATGATTCAGTGTTTTTAGTTAGAGGGAATCATTGCATAGCATATCACTTCTTTGAAAAATCAAAAAAAAAGGGGGAAGGGAAATGTCACTGCATATAGATAGGGGGAGCATGCTTAATCCGTTCCTCTCCAGCTATATGATTCATCTTGTCATATCTGAAGTGTCAGTGATTCCATCATTTAAAGTGGTATCAAATGATTTCTTGACTACTTCTGAAGTTGTTCATAATCTGAATGCATACCTTATTGGTATCTGTTTGTCTCTCCTAAATCTGCTGAATGAGAGCTTTTCCTCTATTCAGTCAACTTTGAACCTCTTTGCTCAAGAGTAGCTCATTTGCTACAATTCTTCAGAATCCATGCTGTTTAGTGAATATTCTCACTTGAATTACTCTGCTGAGATATGAAGTAAACCTTCAGCCTGAATACTACTTCATAAAAGTTAAAATATCTTTAATGAGGAACCTTCCATTATACATGCTTAAGAACATTTGTTAACTGGAAGTGGTTTAAGTCTTATATACTCTTGTTTGGTCACAAGAAACTTGAAAATATCTGTTTCAAACTCTTAATAAACTTTAACTGTCTGCTTCATGTAAATTCATGTAAGACTTTCTGAAATCTGAAAAGTTGATATCCATGTCTACGTTGACTGAGATATATAGTGTATGTGGTTGTTCCTAAACAACTAATTTGTTCTGAATCCATTTTGAGTAAAAGTATGGACAGAGCAATGACTGTGGTTACTGAGAAACCTGTCCAAAGGATTGAGTCATGAAGTACCATGGTTAACTCTGTTTAAAGAGATGATTGAAAATTATTGTGAAAATATGGCAGAGCAATGGCATAGTAGCATTGAGTAACTGGGGATTCTGGCCTCTGATCAAGGTGTATCCTCATGCCAAAGATACCTTTAATGCTATCTCTGTTCTCTAAAATGGAAGAAGCAATACGGTTGTCACACTGAGTAACTGGGGATTCTGTCCTCTGATCAAGGTGTTTCCCCACGTCAAAAGGTGCTGATGAACCAAAATTGTTCATTAAAAAAAATTGAATTTCTGTAAGTCAATTTCTGAAAGAACAATTAAAATTCAGGTGCATTCACTTATGTTTCTGTTAAAGCTGTCATGGAAAGCAAACTAAGTAAGATAGAAGTTGGTTGAACTAGAATCTTATATGAGCTTGTAGTTCCTTTTATTAAGTGTTGGTTCAGATATGAGTATAATTTCTTTTGAAAAATTTCAGTTTACATCATTCTTAAACCATATCTGACAATCAAGGTTTCATAAGCTTTTATGATGGAGGAATCCAGAACTTAAAATTTTGATTTTATGAAGTTGGTATCTTGCTGAAAAGTTCAATATCTCAATTTTCACAAATTGTTGAATCTGCTCATCCTATTGCTCTTTATCACTGTGTTTTGATTCAGACTGGTTGTCATATATGAGAGTTGCAGTCTTTGGATAACAAGAGTTCATCCTTGTAGATTTCTCTTGCATCATGGATCATAAGGGCAGAATTCTCTGGTCTGGTTGAGAGACTATATGCATAAGGGGACAATGTGCTACATTGTCTGATCATGTTGTATGTCTACATTAGCTCTATATCTTCTGCCATGTCAAAGGGGGAGTATTTGTTGCATATACATGACTGCATAAGTTGTTTGACTAAGGGGGAGAATTGATTTAAATGCTTCTGATATTGTGTTGCACTCATCTGCTGAACTATATTGAGTGTCTCATATGACATCACTAGATTATCAAAGTATTATTTTTCTTTTTGATGAAGTCAAAGGGGGAGAATACTTTGATGAGTATAGTCTGAATATTCCATTTCCTTCATTCATAAGACTCATAGTATTGCCATCATCAAAAAGGGGGAGATTGTTGGATATTATGTTTTGATGATGACAAACACTATGACTCTCATATGTTTGATGTCATATGTGTTGACGTATGTTTTGATGATGACATAGTTTACGTGTGTTCTGATGATGACAAATTGATGTCATATGTGTTTACTTCATTCAGAACTTGGTACATTGATTAACTGTGAGCATGGCATAGACTGTTTACTCATCTGTCTGCGTGAGTCACCAAGTCCACACATTGCTTCGTGTGCTCTTCGTAAAGTCTATACAATGCCATTTGTTCATGCATCTTAGCAAGTCTGTACAGCCTGTGTTCACAACACAAAGTCTGTACTTCGCATGCTCACACAATCGCCAAGTCTATTCACCGGGTTGCTCATTAAGTCTTAAAGTCTGTACAGGGTAGTTCATACATCACTCTATTTGCCTAGTGTATACATCAGTCAGCATTGCATCTTGTTCATGAAGTCTATACATCCACCGTCTATGTTAAGCTTCAAAGTCTGTTCATCCGATCTTCTCATTTGCGTTGAAGTCCATACATTGGTGGCTAAGTATATACATTGTCTCTTTTACCTACGTTGCTTGAAACAAAGTCTATACACTGCTGGATGTTCACGTCTGCACATTGGTCCTTTTCCCTACGTTCTGGCCAAGTCTATACAGCCTCATCTTTACCTTCGTTCCAAGCCAAAGTCTGCACATTGACCGAGTCTACACATCGGCCTGTGGCCTACTTAGCTGAAGTCTGTACAGTGTCCGTTATCTAGAGTTCTTGAAGTCTGTACATCGGACTGCTTCTTTTGAAGTCTATACATTGGCTCGTTCATTTTTGCAAAGTCTGTACATTAGACTGTGGCAAAGTCTATACATCCGTTTCCTTGGGCAAAGTCTATACATCGTGGCCTTGAACTTTCAAGTCTATACACTCTTTATTTCAAAGTCTGTACATTGTTGCCTTGAAGCCGTTCCAAGTCTATACAACGCCCAAGTCTGTACAGCCATCAGTGAACCCTCCAAGTCTATACATCCAGTTGAACGCAAAGTCTACACATCGCTTCACATCTTACAAGTCTATACATTGGCGATTGGGCATCCAAGTCTGTACATTGGCCTTCAAGCGTTTCAACTCCTTACATTGCTGCTTTAACCAACTCTGTACATCCGGTTGCCTGACTTCTGTTTCAAAGTCTACACATTCATTGCTAAGGCAAGTTTATACATTGACTCAGGGTCTTCAAGTTCATACAGAGTCTTCATCTTCTGAAGTCTGTACGCTCGTTTTGGGAAGTCTCTACATTCATTCATCTGAAGCTTCTTCAAGTCTGTACAACACTGCTTTGTCAAAGCCTGTACATCGCAGCCATGTTGAAGTCTGTACAGCCAGTCTCTTGACAAAGTCTGTACAGTGTCTCATATTGACAAAGTCTGTACAGTGTCTCATATTGGCAAAGTCTGTACATCGTCGGATCTGTGGATGCTTTGTCCTTTTGAAGTCTATACACTCGATTGTTAGCCCTTCAACTCTATACATTCGAGTGTTAACCACTAAGTCCATACATTGTTGCATGAAGAGTCTATACAGTGTGCATGGTTTAACAAGTCTGCACAGTCATTGTCTGTTGGCATCACGAAGTCTATACACTCTTTCCTTCACGCCATCAAGTGTGTACACTGCCTTCCCAGGGACTCTTTCATCAAGTCTATACAGACTTAGCGAAAGCTCAACAAGTCTGTACACTAGTTTGTCTGGCACGTTAACATGAAGTCTGTACACTGGTCCTCAGATGTTCCAAGTCTAGACATTGATTTACTATTCAAGCCTTGATTCGAAGTCTGTACATCTGATCGTCTCAGTCAGCGTCTCATGCTTTCAAGTATATACATTGGCATATGCATTCACATGTAAAGTCTATACAGCATCTGCGTCTCATTCAGCGTCTCTCTCAAGTCTATACAATGTTGCATTGCATATGAAGTCTATACAGCCTGTGGCTTGTACATCGTCTGAACGTTATTCAGCAGAGTATATACTCTTCAGAGGTTAAGTCTGAACATCCATCCTTGTAGACTGTACACACTTCAGCACACGTTCATCCCCTTCAAAACGAAGTCTATTCACTCGTTTCCAAAGCTTCAACTCTATACACTCGATATCAAGCTTCAAGTCTATACATTGTGTTGCATTACATGATTCACCTAAAGTCTATACACCCGATTCCCTCATGCATTTCACATAAGTCTACACATTCTATCTTATTATGATAATGCATTCATCAGCAAGTCTATACACTGAGAGCGCATGTTACAAGTCTATACACTCTCTCAGTGTACATACTTGATCATTTGCTGTTCTAAAGTATATACATTCGGTTGCTTATCACGTTGCATCTTTTAAGTCTGTACACTGCTGCTTTTACATTAAGTCTATACATTCTACTGATCGACTGAAGTATCTTTTCATTAAACCTATAGAGTCTGGGCACGTGACACGAGGCTGGCATCTGGCATGCAATCCAAGATGCTGAGAAGTCACCACGTGGACTGAAGCTTGGGCGGGAATCGAAAAAAGCACGCCCTAGCACATGCTGAACCTGATATAAATAGAAGCCTCCGTCCATTGAAAAAAGATCATGAAAAAGAGATAACCAGATCTGAAAGAGAAAGAGTGATCGAGATAGACAGACAGTGCAGCAGAGAGGCTGTGAGCAGAAGAAGAAGAAAGAAGAAGAAGAAAGAAGAAAGAAGAGACAGAGAGAGAGCCTGCGAAAGAGAAGAAAAAGAAGAGTGAGAAGAAGAGAGAGCTAGAGCAAAGGAAGCTTCAACTTAAGATCAGTTCTTGCTGGACCGTGGATCAAATCCAGGCCAGCCAGCTCCTGCGAGAGCCTTTGTGCATTTTATTCTTCCAACTTTCTGTTGCTGTGTTTTTGTTTTTCCTTTTAAACTTTCAACAGTTGTTCTTCCGACTCTCTTGTGTGAGGTCGGGTTCCCTCCGGTTGGGAGGAAGAGAGGTCCGAGACCTCTAGTTTGCAGTTGGCTTGGTGTCACCTGTGCTTCCCTCTGGGTTTCAGAGGAAGAGAGACTTAGGTCTCTAGGTTCCCCTCCGGTTTGGAGGAAGACAGGATTGATCCTCCGGTTCTGGTCTTGTGGTTGTAAGACTAGGTGTTCCCTCCTGGTTTGGAGGAAGAGAGACTTGTGTCTCTGGTTTCCAAGTGGCTGGGAGTCACTTGGGGTGTCCCTCCAGTTGGGAGGAAGAGGGGAGGTTGTTCCCCTGGTCAAGTGTGTGGCAGCAATTTGTTGCAGACTGAGTCTGCAGTTTCTAGCCTAGCTAGTGGAAGCCTCACTTCGGTTTGGAGTGAGGGGTGGACATAGGTCTTTGGACCGAACCACCTAAAAAATCTTGGTGTTCTCTTGTGGTGTATTTTTCCTTATATGTTATTTTCTCTGCTGCGATCTTTAGATGTTTGCTTAGGAGCGTGTGAGAGCTAATAGATTTGTGTTGTCTTGCTGAGTTGCTTCTAAGTATTTTCAGCACATTTCATCAACTGCTTTTAATTCCGCATACTTGAGCATTAGAGTTTTAATTGGGCGATTTTTAGAGCAGGATACATTCACCCCCCCCTCTGTATCCAGGCCTTGCACCCTATCAGGGGGTATAGCGGAACATGAATTATGAAGAGATATTAGAAAAGCGGACGAACCCAGCAATACACCTACCATAAGAGAAAGGTGTGCAAACCAAGTACCAAGCAAGAGAATGAGAGTTTATGTGCAGTTATCAGATGTGTGAAATAAGCGCAAATGCTCAATTTTTGTAAGTTTTTGCTATATGTATGACTAATTATGCACAAGTGGTATGAAGAAACTATATGCAGAATGTAAAACAAAGTTATGCACAGAATGGATTATGCTTAAAAAGCACATTATTCTCTCCCAATTGTCAAGAACAAAAATCAACTGACAATGGGTTATTTAACATGTTATTTACAAGTATAGCATATAGACGTAAACTATGAAATGAAATATGATATGAACGGACGGATTAAGAATTCGGGCATTCAAGCATGCATAACAATATATAGACTCATGCAAGTCCCTTCGGGACGGGTGTAAGGATTATGCAGTCGATTGTAGAACATGATGTGCATGAGAAATACTAAGAAGGTCGTGCATACATAAATAAGGTACTATAATAACTTTGAAAGATGACTGATTCATAAAGGACATTCACATAATCAAACCCAAAGTACGTATGTGAAGATTGAGCAATGAAGTACAAATCAATATGAAAAATTAGATTTTCTAAAGAACACTAAAAAGAACTTCTCATCCATACACATTCATACACAATGCTCGAATATTGGTAGCTACGTATGACCCTAATTTTTAATTACTAAAAATGGTGTGACTAACCTTTGACACGAGTCATACCCTTTGTCTCAGGGGCATTTCCCGGTTACTCTGTTTCGTCACTTATCTTAATTATGGATTTTGTCACTTTTCGGTGCGAGTTGTATCCTTTATCTCAGGCACACTTCCCGGCTACTTGGTGGCAAATCACACTTATTTTAATATGGATAAGTTTCTCCTTTCGACGTGAGTTTTCTCCTTTATTTCAGGGGGGATTCCCAGCTACTCGGATCCATGCTCCACTTATACAAATTTTTGGTGGGGTAAACAACTTTTTCCTCACGAGACATGTGATTTCTATGTAGAGAATTAATAGCCCTCTAAAGTGTAGAGTAGAAAATAGTAATCCTTATTAAATTGTTTCATTATCTCGAAAAGGTACAATTTGTGTGGGTGGTTGTATTGAATGTAAAAGATGAATTAGTTTCATCATAGTAATGTCTCCCCCTAAATGTATGCACGGTTATAAAAAGTCTCCCCCTTAATATATGCCATGTAACAAACATGTCTAAATCAATACAAATTCATTTAACATGGGAAGAGTAATAGAAGGAGTCAAAAAGGTGGGTGATATCTTATATACATTCAAGCATGCATTGAGATTTAATTTTCAAGCAAGTTGATTATCAGTACTTGGCAGAGAACGTCGGTCCGAAGACCACCATCACGCGTAGTGAAAGCTTCCGGCTGAACATAATCCAATCTTCCACTAACACCATTTTATATACCAAATAATCATGGCATTTAAGCACACAAGTATATCAAGTACATATATAAGCAAGTATGTGCATGTAACATGAAAAGATGATTGAAAAATTATTTCTATTCACAAGTATGCAAAGATGTGTATGATAAGTGCAATGAGTATCATGCAGCTAAGTATGTGTTCTATGTATGCATAAGTGAATTGTTATTTGCAAAAAGTGATCAAAAGTATGAAAGACTTTATGCACTGTGTAAAGTATTCAAAACCAAATTTTTATTTGTAAAGCAAAAGAGAAGGTGTGTATGAAAAACTTCATATGTGCGCTGTTAAGCATTCAAAGACTAAATTTATTCACATGATGTGAAAAGAGGAGCATTCAAGACAGGTACTCATCAAACTCAAAAGATCTCAGCATTTCAAAAGCTACCAAAGTCAGTGAAGTAGAATTGCAAACATTTTCCTCCAAACATAATTTTTACCTTTTCAGATTTTTCAAGGAGAACCTAAGCAAAACGAATTTTAAAACAAACCATTTTTGTTTCTCGCCTTGAGAGTCCTTTATTTATCGACATCTTCTTTGTCCTCAAGGCGCCCCTACAAAATAGATTCTCATTTCGAAGTTTTGGGTACCCAAGCCATCTTGGGTCCCGAGAGATTAGTCCTAACATGAGCAAATGTATTCTTTTTGTTTCTCCTCTCATACCATTCATCATCAGCCCTCATCATGGTATAATAATCCATTGAATGTCCATTCAGGCCACAGTAAAAATAATGAGAAGATCTTCTTTTCATGAACCAATTATCATCTTTTTCTATTAAAGAACATGTATTCATTATATGTCCACGTTCACCACAATAATGACATGAAAATTTTTTGTTGACGAACCATTCATCATCATTTTTGTTTATGAAGAAGTTTTTAAAAACATGACCATATAACCCACAATAGAAGCAATGAGAGTTAAATGTTTTCCTAATGGGTTTCACAAGATCTTATGAGCCAGCAACTACTTTCATTCTTGATTCTAATGCCACATCATCATCAAATTTTATCAGGAAGCAATCATACATTTCGTCGCCAAATTTGTCATAATACTCACAAAAGACATTTCTTCTTTTTCTTGGTGCATGAACATGTTTAACCTTTGGGGGTTTTTTATGTACACATGAGCAATCAACAATATCTTTTTATTTTTCATTTTCTTTATCACTCAAAGATAATGATTCTTTCAAACTTTGGATTTCCTTTTCCAATGTCGTGATGTGTATTTCAAGATCAGTAATTTCTTTTTCACATGAAGTTACTTTTTCATTCAAGAGAGAATTGACAGTTTTATAGCTAGCAATCTCCTGTTCCATAGCATAAAGATTTTCATAATCATCAACAGCAACATGTTTTCCCTTTTCAAGTGTATTGAGTTTGTCAACCAACAAATTGTTTTGATTCTTTAATATCTCAATTTCTTCAGCAAGCTTTGCATTCTGAACAAGCTCATAAAGTAAAAACTGATCACTCTCTGAACAATTCAATTTGCTTCTGGTTTGTCTTTCAATGTTTTCAAATTCTGAAATTTTACTCATCAAAGTTTCATTTTTAGTTTTCAGAATTGAAATTGTTTCTTTATGCACATCAACATCATGCAACAAGCTTTCATTCAAGTTCCTAAGCTCAGAATAATTTTTATATGAAGAATTAACAACACAATCATTTTTAATTTCAAAGCACTTAGCACATGGAGAATTAACATGTGAAACATCATCAAGTTTCTTTTTCATTTTTCTATTTTCAGGTTTTAATGCTTTGTATCTATCAACCAACTCATCGTAAGCATCCATTAACTCATCATAGCTAAGCTCATCCTCTTCATCAGAATCAGAATTTACCTTGGAATTTTCCTCGCTTTGACATTCATCGATGTTGTTTGCCTCGAGGCACTCACTATTTCGGTTTTCTTCTTGGGCATTGCTTAGCCCATCCCAAATTTCTTTAGCAGATCTGTAATCAGAAACAAATAGAAATTTGTCAATGCGTATTGCAGCTTTAAGAGCATTCAAAACATAAACATTCTCAGAGTTCATTTTTCTATGCTCATTGGTCCATCCTAACTCATTTTTGGGTAAAACGTGAGGACCATGAGTAATTAATGTCATAAGCTTCGGATCAACATTAGAAATGCAAACATAAAATTTTCCAAGCCATGCAGCGTAATCAAAACCATCAAAGACAGGAATCGAATTCAAACTAGCCATCATGAAATGATCTTTACTCCTAGACCGTGAGGTCCGCTAAAAAATCAGAGACTCGGCTCTGATACCAATTGTTGGCCCAGAGAGATGGCAGACAAGAAGGGGGGTTGAATTGTCCCCTTGCCGAGATGGCAGATTTTAAAAACTTTCTTAACTAAACAGCGTGGAATTAAAACTAACAGCTTTAATTACCCTAAACAAACGTGAGATCTAAAAGGTTCTCTCAATATTTCCAATCCCACACGGCTTGACAATGCAAAGAACGATTGAACTCAAACCAAACACGGATAACGGAAGTAGAAATGTGTGGAGGTGTCGTGAATAAAAATCTACAAATTAACATGTGAATGGAGATAGGAGAAAAGGACAATCACACAGGCAAACCACATGGAACACAGAGATTTTTAGGTGATTCGGGACCACGACGGGCTCCCTACATCCACCCTCACTCCACGCTACGAAACGTAGCAACACGGGGATGAACCCCAACCACGCACACGTTGCTTCTGCAGTAATGCAAACACGGGGACAAGCCCCAACACGCTGCCACCGCACACACACACACATACGACGTCGGGGAACACGCCCCGGACACTGAACCAGACGGAGTCACAGCTCCGTCTACACACATAGACTCGGGGAAACTCGCCCTGTAATGAATCCACACATGCGGAGATGCAACTCCGCCCACACACAACGATATTCAGAGTTCCATGAAAGAAGAAGATATACAATAAAAACCCAAATGACAAAGTATGCTCGAACAAAAGTATAGAAATGAGAGAAGAACGATTCCCCCTCAAATCTGCAGTGAAACCATGTCCAAAGGAGAGTAGGGTGCGCTGGAACGTTCTATCCGTGGAGTGGAAGCCGCTCAATGCTTGTAGGAGGTGCCCTAGGGAGAATGGTTAGATGACCTCGCTGCCAGCTGGTTCAGATCGTCAGAGAATGGCTCATTCTTGGCATCCTCCTCTTCTTCTTATTCCTCCTCTAGGTGGGGCGGCGCCCTCCTCTTCCTTTCCTACAACCGGATAGAAAAAATTAGCCCTCATACTTCTCCTCCGTTGGAGATTGCAAGATATAAAAGGGGCAGGAAAATAGAAGCACAAAAGACCACATGGCCCTTGATAAAACCCTTCTAAACCACACCTAAGACATGATGTGAAACCCTAAGGCCAATGGTGTAAAAACCCCAAACAATCGGATCTTGAAATGGGCAATTCGAAACCAATCCGAAAAACTCGTTCCAGAGGATCCAGACAAAGTGTCGACTCTTTTGTCATGGTGTTCTGTCCCGAACACAAAACAGCATCCATGATAAAAGTGTCGACTGTCAGCATATCAAAAATCAACGCAGACAGAACCTACTGAAATAAGTGTCGACTCCTAGAGTCGACACTTTTACTGACAAAACTGAAAACTCAATAAAACTTAAATGAAACCCTATAAATCCTCTCCCAAACATTAAAAACAAATAACCATGTATTGAAACATGGTATTGGCATGAATTAAGACGCATTCCATCACAAGCCAATGAAAGTAACAAGTAATTGAATTTCAAGCCATTAAGTCCTCAACTAGCAAATGAAATCATTTGAAAGCATGACTAATGAATCAACTCCACTCTAGGCACATGGAAATCCATATAAGCATAAACTTGTACCTAGGATCCAAGGGATTGTAAATAAGAGTGAAGCTTACCATTTCTCTTACCATGTCATCAAAAATTTGAGAGCAAAACTCAACCTGCATTTTAGAAGCTCAAATTTATGATAAATTCAAGCCAATGCACATGAAGCCTACACTTATATCTGAAATTCATTATCCATGAGAATTATAAATCAAGGGATATAAAGGATCTGGCTTTAGGGCACTTTCAACCATTTCCAGAAATCTCCATCAACCTGCAAAATGATATAGTGAATTGCAGCCATATACAAAATTGATTCAAGATTCTCAACCATTTAACCTCAAGCTCTCTTTTCAGATAAAGATCCATGCAATACAAACCACCTTGTATTTCAACACTTGATTTCCTCTTACAACCTGCATGTAGATTAGATGAAAAGATAACCTCATAACAGCATTAAGCTAATGCACATGAAGAAGCTCATATCATGACTTATCTTGACATACATCCAGCCAATTCAATGCATAACTTTTCATGAAAATTCAGATGCAATCCAAGGCATGTAGTGCAAGTCAAATTTAGTTAAGTCACACAAGAATTAGAAATGCAGTCTAAGAAAAAATTGAGCTTGCACAGTCCAATGCAAGCAATCCAAGTTCAGTCCGATGAGAACTGAACTGTATCTGTTCACATAGATATAAGAAATGCAGTCATTAAGACATGTATTGTTATACATGAAATTCATTCAACAAAATACATCAATTCACATATGAATGGTTAAATCTCATTCAACTTTTCTTTAGCAAGATCAACAAACAATCACTCAATGCAATCAACAAAGTCTGAGCATATGAACTAATGGTCAATGCACATGAGAAGGTTGGGTCGGTGCACAAGTAAATAGAGTCGGTGTATGTTGTGTAGAACCCATAGATAAGGTCGGTGCAATGATGACCAAAGTCCGTGCAATGATTAACAAGGTTGGTGCAAAGATGAACCAAACTCATTCAACATTCATTATGCAAGGCATGCTGAATCATTCATCAAGAGACTGACATTCAATAGGAAAATTTCAATGCAAATCAACATGCCATTCAAAGCCCACATTTATCAAATATATATACCAATGCAAATCATAACTCGGGTAAAGCAACCCATGACCCATTACTAAAAGGCCAGCTGAACATACCTCAGACTCAAGGTACGTAATTTTACCATTAGGAGACCAGCTGGGCAACAAGGTGAAAACCAATGCTCAAAGACCTACCATGCCAGTGTAGTACTATCTGAAACCAGTCAGGGCCATTTCAACCCTGCAAAGTGCAAACCAGAATATCAACATGTGAGCATCAAAACCTCAAGACATTTTCCACAAAATTAACACAAAGTATTTTCACTTTACAGCATACGTAAAACACACAATATATTGAAATCATCAAAACCATTGTCAAAGACAAAGAGGGGCACACAGAATCCAACATCCCCTGCCATCTAGTCTAGCCCTTCCTCGGTGACTCGGGCCTACCACTGGCTCCCCGAGGAGAGACTCTGTAAAACACTCGGATATCCACCCTGTTACGCATTGACCTGGGGACAGACCCATGTGTCAGAATTGTCCTGCGACTTGTGCCCAGCGTACTTCGGACCCTCGGCCCATTTGTAAAGCCCATGTGGCTCTCATACAGCATGAAACTAGTTAAATACAAGTGCCCATACGTGGGCCCCAACTTTCTACCTACACCACCCAACACGTGTGTCAAATATCTCTGACCCCAGTAAACACCTCCCAGTCGAAAGCGCACCCATAGCTGCGGAATGCTCGCGGCCCTCTACCCATGGCTTCAAACCCATATAGACTTCTCTTCAGCACAAAACAAAGGTGTTACGATTCAATCCAATGTAAATAAATACTGATTGCTTGCGATCGGTGGGGAAAGACATCCAGTACACGATTCCCACAATCGCCTGCGCACTTGCACCCGTGGAACCTCTTCTATCCACGTATCGCCCAATCTCTCGAGCCCACGTGCCGCATCCTGGCGACGCTTCCCTTGTCAACCCTTGGTTCCATAGGTGATTGTCGAGAAATCGACTAGCACACCCGCACCCTATTCAGCTAACCTACACCCTGACATTTCCATGCCATTTGACCTTTTTCGACTTTTCATAAAAAGGAGAGTGTCCGGTACCACCGTGAGAGGTATACAACTGTAAGGGAGAATACCCGAGGTTCATCAAACTCCCGTATTTTACTTTCCCGCTATATTCCTTCCTTCATCCCGGTCATCGGCATAAAAACCTCCGCAACAAAGAGGATGGCACGCCCGGTGGGACTTCTCCCGCCTCCCTTATTTTTGCTGAAGAAAAGCATGTGCCAACCTTGAAGCCCAGGTGCCCTTTTCATGTCATTGCAGGAGAGGCAGAGGAGGGTACTCGCGCACATTTCCCAGCAGCTTCCAGTTCGCGCTCCAACCGCCAGACCGCGCTCGACGACCGTCAGCAACCTTTACCTCCGCAGCACCCAGCGCTCTAGCAACTATGGATGCCGTTACCTACGGTCCCATCGTCGTCTCCACCCACGCGCAGGTGGGATTCTTGGCGACGCTGATCGTTTTCGGCAGCTTCGCCCCAGTTTTTGGATCACCCTACTTCTTGGGTGTGGTCCCTGTGGCTGTTCCACATGTTGGGGCTGGTGCGAAGGATTTAGAGGGGGGTGAATGAATCTATCCTTAAAATTTTTTTCCCAATTGATAAATTTGAACACTCGGAGATACGGAATTGAAACGAACTAAGTTCAATCGAGTCTGAAAGACTAGTGCGTTTAATCAAACAAAGAACGTCCAGTCTATTGGCTCACTGGACATAGAAGACAGATCGAGCCTAAGCATTCATCTAGTGGAAGCAAACAGTAAGCATTCAAACCACAGTGCACGAAGGAATTTTTAGGTGGTTCGGTCCATAGACCTACGTCCACCCCACACTCAAACCCGAGTGTGGCTTCCCGCTAACTCACAGTTTGAACAGCTGGGCCTCACAGCTTACCTACAAACAGCTGAGCATCACAGCTTGCTGTCCGAGGTATCCACCTCACCCGCTGAGCAACACAGCTTGCTGTCCGAGGTATCCACCTCGCCCGCTGAGCAACACAGCTTGCTGTCCAGAGGAATCCTCCTCTGCAACGCTGAGCAATACATCTTAGCTCTGCTGACTAACAGCTTGAATAAATGTTCAAAAGAAAACAAAATATGGAAAGGACACAGCAACAGAAAGCTGTAGACGATAAAACACAAAGTGGCTCTCAAAGAGCTGACTGGCCTGGATTTGATCCACGGTCCAGTATAGACAAAGCTTCAGATGACTCTCTTCTTCTTCTTCTAAACTCTCAATCTCTCTTTCTTCTTCTTCTTCTTCTTCTTCTTTAATGCTCACTCTTTCTTTCTCAACTCTCTCGTTCTCTTCTTCTCTCTTTCTTCTTTTTCTGGATCGTGCAGGCTCTTTCTGCTTCTGCTCTTTCAAGTAAGTTCCCCTATTTCGATCACTCTTTTCACGATCACTTTCTCCAGATGGAGAAGTCTCTTATTTATAGAGCAGTGAAAGTAGATGGGCGTGTGTCTTCCACGAATTCCCGCCCTAGCACCTTGACCACGTGGCAGTATTTCAGCCTGCTGTAATACACGTGTCACGATCCTGGCACTTCCTCCATTCTTAGATCACGTGCCCTTCTTAAGTTCCTTGACCAGCAGTTCTGTCAGATCAGACTTGTCATCAGTTTGAGTTAATCTGAAAGGAAAGACAGAAAGACGCACCGAGTTAGTTTGAGAGTTGAACTAAGCATGTACAGACTTGATGCAAAGCATGTACAGACTTGATGGTGTGTAATGCAGTTTGCATGCAGGAAAGTATGCACATTGAATATAAATGCACGGACATGCCACCGACGAGTGTACATACTTTGTGTGCGATGTACAAACGATGCACGGATATACCACCGAGGAATGTGCAGACTTTGTGTACAATATACAAATGATGCATCGACTTGCTGTGCCAACAGTTTAAGAAAGACTTCCTAATGTATAGACTCTGATGAAATGATGTACGAACTTAAACGCTCGAATCAACAGAGGTTGTACAGACTTGTGAAATGATGCACGGACATATCAACAGAGAGTGTGCAGACTTTGTGTACACATGAAACAAACGAATGTACTGACTATGTATATGCATGAAGAACACGGGCGATGTACATACTTGATAGCATGCGGCGATGTATAGACTTGATAGCATGCGGCGATGTACAGACCTGACAAATGCAATGAACATGCATCGACTTTCAATGCGTAAATAAAGTATACATAGGCTTTGACTATGCTGGTTATCATGAAATGCACTTGAATGCATCGACTTCAAGATATGCATGGACAGACTTGTCGTGAATGCGGAGCTATAAATTGCACCGAATATGTGTATGCAGTATGCATGAACTGTACTGACTTAGTATTGAAGCAACTGATGAATGCACCGATGCAATGTGCAGGAGAACTAACAATGCACCGAGTATGCATGTGTTTTTACAGAGTTAATGCTAGAACATACAACTGGCTGCGTCAACGCAATGCCCATACTGCGTCAACGCACACCCCCTTCCAGAATGGGTATCCTTCCAGAAAAGCTAGACTGAGTCGACGCAATCACTACAGTGCGTCGACGCACTCTATATACTAGAACCCATACGACTCTTTATGCATGCATGGAAGTAAGATGCTCAATCAATCATTCATATGCAGACACATGGTGATCAATCATTCATACTCATAGTGCTTGCTGACATCCAAACCACACAACAATCAATCATTCATACTCATAGTGCTTGCTAACATCAAAACCATAGGGGTACAACACCACAGCTACTCTTAGCTTCTGCTCCCGTCGGGGTGGCAAACATGCCACGCCACTCCCCAGCTTTGGTGGCCCACTCGAGCGTCAGACTCAGGCCGTCCGCCACCAGCCCCTATCGGGGTCCCAGATCATCCCCTGTTGGGGTGAGCTTTGCCCCCCGGGCCCAGTCTCGGCCGATCTCCATCATGGGCCCTTGCCCCGAGTTTCAGAAACTACTACAGCAACCTGCTTGGGCCTCCAACCCCGAGCCCCAGTCAAGCCGGCACCTAACACGGGTTTCCACCCCAGGGTGCCCGGCTTCCGGGCACCATGTTTGGGCCTTCGGGTCCGAACCCCAGTCGAGCTGGCTCCCCGTACGGGTTCTTCTAGTCGGGGACAAGGCTCCCCAGTACTCTGCTCTGGTCTTTCGATCCGAACCCGGAAGGAGCCGTCGTCCGGCACGGGTTCTCAACCCCGCATTCGAGGCTCCTCAGCGTCCAGACTGGGCATACAACCCTAGGATTCCTCAAGGTCGATCCCTGGTGTGGACGTTCCACGTCGGGCCCCGGGCCTCTCAGCTCCACTATGGGGTTCTTCCCCTTACCCTCCAGTAACGCCGACCCCCAGCACGGGATTGCCCCTATGGGACGCGGCAATTCCCATGTCGACTGTGGGCCCTTCGTCCCACTCTCCAGCTCCGCCAGCGCTCAGTACAGGTTCACAACCTCGGGTCACCGACACATCCGCATATTCTACAACGTTGCTTCCTAGTGCAAGAGTGTCATCTCGAGCGTCGGCAACGCTTCTATCGGCTCGAGCAAGAGCTTACACCTGAGTCGCCCAGCCACCAACCCCCGAAGCGGGTCCTATACCCTGGGGGCCGATCTCAGTACTTCTAACTGATAGCTCTATGCTACTAGTCACCGTAGACCGGGTCTTCTCAGTCTATCACCTCGGGGTGGGGTCTTCCTTGGCTCCCTAGAAGAAGCATCACCACGGCCGTAATGGCAGGCGACTCGCCGCTGCAACCAGCAACTCTGGCAAGACTATTCCTATCGGTGACTTACAGATTCACCTCAATAGGGGCGAACCAATCATACCTCAGGAACAAACCGTTCCTACCTCCAACCGTTTCAACCTCCTGCGGCAAACGCGAGAGGACAAGGCCAAGCTCAAAGGAGCAGGCACCCCGGTAGCAGTCGGGGAGCATCCACACCAGCCCGATTCATGAGCTCCCGAGTCGACCCATCAGAGAAACATCGACAAGGGAGACCGGTAACCCGACTTGAGAAGAATATGGGTCACCTCGGAAGAAGTTCGAGCCGTTCGGAGGGGGTGTATTAGAAACCCCCTGCGAGCGCTCAGGTGCGATGTCAGGCAGGACGCGTCTGATCCCACAACTGCATCGTCTGACGACGCCCAGTCATCCAATGTCCCCCGCTTGGGCAAGCGAAGGCAAAGACGGGCCCGCTCTCGGACTCACCAGTAACCCATACCGAGCGCTCCTCAGGCCAACATCGGGAGGGAGGATCCTCTGCAATGCACCTCGGTCTTTGACATACTAGGGGCACTCGTCCACCCTGAGGAACACCCTCGGAGGAAGAGGACGGCCCGGTTCATCAACGACGTGGTTCGGGTGTTCGCGTGCTATACCACGGTACACCAACCCGACACCCAGTCCGATAGCCTGAACAGGCCCCTGTCCCATTTCAAGAGGCCGCATCATTAAGCCCAACAGCCTGCCCTAACAAGTCACATTGGCAATTCTGCCGCACCACAGGCATCGGAACGTGCAGAAGAAGTCCCAGTCGAGGACTATGACCCTCCTATCAACGCAGAGCCGGTCAATAATGACCCTCCCGCAAATGAGGTTCAAGAAGTGACCCTCGAGACTCTCGTGAAAGAGAACCAGCATTTGAAGGCCCTCCTACAAGATCTCCTTCAGGAACGGGACCTTCACTCTCATCAACCTGTTAGGCCTCCGGCCGAAGCATTGGCACCACCGGCGGGGCGCGATGGTGCCAACACCTCAGCGATAGTTGCCTGAACCCCGACAGCAGTGGGGTTTGGCAACCCCCCAGTCGAAGCTCAACCACGAGCCTCCAACACGCCAGTGCCGAAAAGTCTCATGGCACGACGCCAGATGATCGAGCGGATTGTCGAGACAAAGCTCGCCCAATATGGTGAAGGGGTTGCCACTATAAATATCTATAGTGTGCCCTACCCGCTCCACCACCAGTTGAAGAAGCTTCCTCCAGAGTATGCCAAGACCCCGAAGCTATAGAAGTTTGACGGGCAAGGCACTCCGCATGAACACTTGGCCTACTATGTTACGGCCATGGGCGAACTAGCGTTGGATGAATCATATCTCCTCCGCTACTTTGCTACTCGACATCTGGGGATAGGAAGGGGAAACAAAAGCAGGGCAAGGTCTCGGCCCAGCCGTGTCACGCCCCCTCAGCCGGTGAGCCATCGAGTCCTCCCCGCTCACCCTCTGACCCTATCCAGACCGCAAAGAAGACATCTTCGGAGTCTTTAGCGACTTTGACTCGTACGACGGGCACATCGCCATGAGGCCCTATCAAAGCGCAAAGTCGAGGTAACTACCTAGAGCAAAAATATCCTACAGCACCTTCGGCTGTCGCTGGACCTTGCTCTCAGTATGATCACAAAGGCAAGACTAAGGAGCAAGACACCAAGCACATCTCCCAGTCCGCTTCTCAGCAAAAGACACCGCCACCGCGGGTGAGGCATCAAACCACGCATATGTCTTTGCACACTTGTTCCAGTGTACCGGCTCAGCAGAAGACATCTCCCACGCCACCGCGGCTAAGGCATCAAATTGCACATACATCTTTGGACGCCAGCACCAGTCTGTCGGTTCCTCGTAGACTCCTATCACCACCGTGGGTAAGGCACCAAACCGCGCATACGTCTTTGGACGCCAGTTCCTGTATCCCAGCATACCAGGAGTTGCCACTAGAGGTAATCGAGCAAGTGATCAATGCCACCTTCTAGATACAACAAGCGGAAGGTGCCTGGATTATAATCCGGGTGAAGAAAGGTCGTCAACCCCACCCTGCCAAGGCACCAGCTTGAAGATATCCTCATGGGGATTTATCAACTCCGGCCCCAGCACCTCTCCCTCCTACTCCCCTTGTAACTCCCGAGAATTTTCTAAGAATTTTTCAGATTAAAAATATAATTATTAAGCATTTAATGAGCTATTAATTAAATTATGGTTAATTAAATCTAATTATTTAGGCCCTGCACTAATCCAAAAGGACTAGGCCCATATAATAAACCCAGATTGGCCCAAAAGATTGTTTTGGACCTTAGCCCATATTCTATAAGCTAGGAATGGGTGTAATCACGGAATTAAGGGATAATTACTCTTTAAGAGATAAGTCAATGGATAATAGCATAGATAATATCAAAAGAGTTTGAACTAGCTTCAAATTCGACGCTCGCGAAGGCAAACGGTCTATCGCGAGACCGCAAAGGATAGCAAATGGTCTTGAGCTAGACTGCTTAGCTCTATCGTTTCCGTGAGTATGAGAAAACGTGAAAAGGATGGATTATTAGCATCCAAATCACCTAGGATCGATTCTATCAACTAATTAGATAAGTCTAGAAGGTTAGTAGATCGAATTGAAAGCCTAATTGGGACTCTAAGTTCGTTCTAATCATCAAAACCCTAGCAAACCTTGTAAATAGATCCCAGATTTGACGTGTGCGACCCTTACTTTTGGCACGCGTGGAACTAAGGTAACGAAGAAAAATTAGAGGTAAGTTTCTTCTAAGAATTTATTTATTATAGTTAGAACTAACTACCCTCCGATTTTTGTTCTAGGAGATCAAGTCTACAAGGAGATAGAAGGCTCTAAAGTTGTTGGTTTTACACCAAGAACTCAGGAATTAGTGCGTCCGACCCTGATTGATCAAGGAATTCGGTGCCCTAAATTAGGTATTTAGCAAAAGTGTCTTTAGAACTTTTTGCTACCCTTCATATCTTCTATCTACCCTCAAAATTTCACATCCATAGGTCAAGTGAATCAAGAGATACAAGGATGTGAAGTTGCTGGTTCAGTTCAGGACGAGTAGAGAACTTGGGTTGACTTCCAGCGTTAAATTCAAAACTTAAAGCCCAAGATAGAGGTAGGTTATCTCATGAATTGCTCAAACTCTAAGTTAGAAATAAAAGCCCTTTGATTTCATTTGATTTCATGCATTGTACTTTGAGAATTGGATGTTGTCATTAGGACTATGCATCTAGTATACTTCTCATGCATGAACTAGTCTTAATGAAGTAAAAATGAATTTTCTTGTTAATTACATGAACCTATGCATATTATTGGCCTATAGTCATGCTATCCTTATTATGAAAGTTTATATATGTTGATTTTCAGGCATGATATGTCTTAGTTTAGTATTTTGTTTCATTATTATTTGAACTCGGTTTTATACAGGAGTAAACGGTCTTCCTGTAGACCGCTTGGAATTCTAGCGGTTGCTCGATAGACCGCTGTTACGGGTTTTTTTTCTTTTTATGCCGATGACCGGGATAAAGGTAGGAATATAGTTGGGAAGGAAAAATATGGGAGTTTGATATTTCTCGAGTATTCTTCCTTACGGTCATATGCCTCTCACAGCGGTACCAGGCACTCTCCTGTTACGGAAAGTCGGAGGAAGTCGATTGGCACGGAATAGTTAGGGGTGTAGATTAACTAGACCAAGTGCGGGCGTGCCAATCGATTTCTTGATAATCACCTATGGAACCAAGGGTTGACCGGGGAAGCACCACCAGGACGCGGCACGTGGGCTCGAGAGGTCGGGTGACACATGGATCGAGGGGGTTCCACGGGGGCGAGTGTGCATGCGATTGTGGAAATCGTGTACTGGATGTCTTTCCCCACCGACCGCAAGCAATCGGTGTTCTTTTACGTCTGATTGAATCCGAGCACCTTCGTTCTATGCTGAAGCAAAGCCTATATGTGTCTAAAGCCATGGGTGGAGGGTCGGGAGAATTCCGCAACTGTGGGTGCGCTTTTATCTGGGGGGTGATGGCTGGGGTCATGGATAATAGGCATGTCTGCTGGGTGGTGTAGGTAGAAAACTGGGGCCCTCATACGGGCGAAGCATTCAATTGGTTTTATGCTATATGAGTGCCACATGGGCTTTACAAATGGGCCGAAGAGGCCAGAGTACAACTGGCACAAGCCACGGGACAATTCTGACGTGTGAGACGATCCCCGGGTCAATGCGTGGTATATTAGGTATCCGCGTGTTTTACAAAGGCTCCCTAGGGGGAGATTGAGACATGCCCGACTACCTAGATGGTGGGGGCGGTTGTGCGCTGGCTCCAGATGAAGGTAGGACGCGGCTCAAGGTGAGCGATTGGGTCCGGGCCTCGGAGGCGTGCGATAGTCATGCGGTTCAACGTTGGTCGTAGGTGCGGCGCCGTGTCATGAGCGTGGCCACGGTGAGTTGTCATGCACAGGCGGACCTGGGATGCGGGTGTGTTCACCGTTGTCATAACGCCTTACGCGCGATGGAAGTGGACATGTGTATGATGGATAGACGCCATACGAGGGGAGTACGGACATACCCTCGGCGTGTGCAAGCTGATCTACAAGCCACCCACACGCGCGCCTTGCTCCTTGCATCCCCGACCCTTGTCGAAGGCCTCGGAAGCCCGAGGGTGCGACAATTAGGTCGAGTTTGTCCCTTGCGTTCGCTTGTTCATCCGTGCATCTGCGCATGCATGTCCCTTGAGCTTCTAAGGGGTGGAATTTATAGGAAGTTGAAGGGGAAGGGATGGGGTTTAGGCGGACCAAGTTCGAGGTCTAACTTGGTCCGGGTAAACACCATGAAAAACATTTCTTTTTTTAACGGAGTGGGGGAGGTAGGGTTTAGGCGGACCAGCCCAAGGGGCTGGTCTGGTCTGCCTAAACCCTTCCCCAAGGGGGGGTTTAGGCAGACCAGCCCCTTGGGCTGGTCTGGTCTGCCTAAACCCCTCTCAGAGGGGGTTTTTTTTATTAAAAAAACCTTTTTTAGTTTTGCTGGGGTTTAGGCAGACCGGCCTGAGGGGTTAGGCTGGTCCGCATAAACCCCCTCCCCCAGGGGGTTTAGGCGGACTAGGTTGGCCCTTTTTTCTTTAAAAATCCTTCTATTTTTTTTATATTTTGATGGGGTTTAGGCGGACCAGCCTGAGGGGTCAGGCTGGTCTGCCTAAACCCCCTCCCTCAGGGGGTTTAGGCAGACCAGCCTGGGGGTCCAGGCTGGTCCGCCTAAACCCTCCCCCAGGGGGGGGGGTTTAGGCGGACTGGGTTGAGAGAGAGAGAGGGGCGGTCCCACCCTCTATAAAATCTGGGATTTTGTTATTTTTATCCTAATTTGGCTAAGTGCAAGAGGACAAAAGGATACTGAAGGATACTGGTTGGCCGGCCACGTGTGTACGAGGAACACGGGTGTTGACGTTGGACTTGCGCGATTCTGAGCTCTCGTTGGTGAGTTGTTTGTTGTCGGATCCTTCCACACATGGTATGGCGGATCTTGCATGAAACTGGGACTGGGGAAGGCCATGGGGCCTCTGGGCTGAGAGGAGGGTGCGGCCCCCGGGGAGTTCGCCCTCTTCGGGGGCACAGCCGCGCCCCGGGGTGAACCGGTCCCAGACGAGCCGCAACCCCGAGGGATGGCCCCTGGGGGTCTTCTTTCATCGTCTGAGGGTGTACACTGAGGGACATGGGGTTCCGGAATGTTGGGGTTAGCCCATGGGGGGCTGTTGTTGTGGAGTCGTAGTTGCCGCTCGCGAGGTGCTTGGGTAAATGCCTGACACACCCCGGGTTGTCAAACGGGCCAAGTAGGTGACCGGCTAGCCTTGGATTTGGCCTTGGGCTAAGAATATGAGCTCATGGGAGCTGCAAGGAGACATCTTACGCCCGCGGCCCCGACCTCGTGATGTGTGCCGTGCTTCACGGCGGGTTGGTCAGGTAGCCTTAGGTTGGCCCAAGAGCTAAGTATGAGTGGTTCATCACCGGTCTGAGGGTCGGGGGTGGCCTCGACCTATTGGTGGGTTGCTGTAGAACCCGGATGGCGTGCTGGAGCCGTGGGTTGGCCCACGGTTTGTTGTAGAAGGGCTGGGACATACACACCCACAAGGTGTTCGGGGAAAAGCCCGACACCAGTGTGTGAGCCGTATACACATCCTGCGGGCCTCCAAAGCATGTGGTTGACTTATTTGGGTCTCCCTTTGTCACGCCCCGAGCGCGGAAGATACCCAGGTCATGGCAAACTTATATAGAACCATTCAATTAGAGTAGTATACATATAATTTATTTTTGACAAAAGACAGGCGCAAATTATCTAAATCATAACTAAGATTAAATTCCCAAATAATACCAATGTCCAAGATGACAATTATCCAAATAACCAAATGGTGATAATTCTAATCCATGACATTCCTTATTCAAATCTAAATACTGGGCTACAAGCCTTAACAAGCTTCAATCAACAAGACTGATATAACTGAAAATACATAAAAGGACTCAAGAAAATCAAAAGACACGGCTAGCTGACAGTAGATTATTGGTGACTCTAGCACTCTTCACTCGGTCTCATTCCCATTCATGTGGATGTCGCTATCCGAATTTCTTGAAAAATGTTAGGAAGTAACTGGATGAGCGAATCGCTCAGTTGGAATTACATCTCAAGTTTGAGCAATCTTTAAGTGATTTACATGTTACATGTAATACAGATATAACAATGTATGATGAATAAGTACGAAAAATCAGGTATACGGGTATATCTATGCATGATGAACAAGTAAGAAGTCAAGAACTGTATAGAGAGAGTATCGCGTGATTTCAAGTATTTGACCAAGTAGGATATCAAGAACTTTATAGATGTAGATGCTAGTTTTTGGGCAAGCAGGAACTCATGTACAAGTAAGAACTCATGTATAAGTAAAATATTATGCACAAGCAAGTAAAATTTGTGTTCAAGCAAGTAATATCAAGCATGTGTCCATAGAATTGGCTATTTCAATCAAGCAAGTATTTTGCCCTTTTTCGGGCAACGCAAGTCAAGTATTGCCCATTTCGGGCCACGCAAGTCACGTCAAGCAAGTAGAGAGAGTACGTGTAGAGTGTCTGAAGTCAAGCAAGTCAAGCAAGTACTTCGGTGCAATATGAAACACCGTGGTCAATAAACTCCTATGGGCACAAGTACCTTCGGGTGCTCCTCCCAGGACAAGACCGGGCTGATGGGAATCGACGCCGAGCATGTACTTTTTATTTTGTATTTATGTCTTTTTAGTTTGTGTTTATATCCTTGGGAAAGTATGTACGCAAATGTAAGGCTTTATAAGCCAAAGAGTCATTCCCATGGATTGTGTGGGTTTTTATGCAAATGTGTAGTAGGTCCAGCTAGGGGGCCCCCTCCCCTTCCCCATTGGTCCACCTCATCCATGTGGGGCTGGTCAACCATCCTAGGTGGCCATCTAGAAGGTTTGAATGCTAATTGACCACATGGGAGACAAAGGGGTTAAAATTTCAAAGGTAGGCCACCTACCTTACCTACCTAGTCAAAGGAGTGCCCATTCATATGTAATTTATTTATTTTGAGTTTTGACCACATGGGGGATGAAAATGACATATTTCCCACGAAATTATCAGCCCCCCCACCCCTTGATATTTTCTATATAAGCCCATGTATAGTGTCATTAGAGATTAATGAAGAAATGAAGAGAAAATTGTTGGAAAATCAAGAGTGTTCTTGAGCCCCTCCTCTCTCCCTCTGGTTTATCTCCTCCAACCTCCAGTTCTAGAGTGATTTCATCTTCTATCATCCCCTCTTCACCTCCGGTGATCATCTGTGCCGCCGCCGCCGCCGCCGTTCGTGCCGCCTTCGAGCCGCCACGGGATCTTCTTCGGTGTTCTATCCTGCTGGACAGAGGTGCAGCTAGAAAATTTCTCAAGCCAGCCATGAGTTCCAATCGACGTGAAATTTTGAGGGTTTGTTTATACCTTATAGACCCTTCCCCACAAAAAAATTCAGCTCCAAATTCCCCCGTTTCATATTGTTTCCACTTCGTTCATTCCCCAAACTCAAATCAGATCTGTCTCTGTCTACAGTGACAGAACCTTTGAGTTCGTCCCCTTCTACCACCCTTTTGAATTTCTTTTGCCATCCAAATTTAACTGGGGTTTCTGTCCATTTTTCCCTACCACCACCATTTTTATTAATTTTTTTTGAGTCTTTTACCTATTTTTCAAAATTCATGTTCTACCGGAGCTACAGTACCTCCAGCCAGATCTCAGATTCGACCTTCTTCCAGTAAACAAATCATAGAAATTCATAGACACATCCAAACGTGTCCAAACCAACTTTTCCATCTTCCCAACTCACAATCCTACAACTTTAATGAAGAAGTCGAAGTCTGAATCCAAGGTCTTCCTAGCGGTCAACGGCAGTTATCAGAGATCAGCTCTGCAGATCTGAGTGTTTAGTTACTGTACAACAGGAGGTTGTAAATTCCATAAGTCAAGATCAGCGAAGATCCAGGCCAGATCTCTAGGCCTACATTGAAGTACTTCGAGTCAGCTTTCCAACGGCGCTAATTTCGTGTCAATCCGACATCGGATCTGATCGCAGCGTCCGTTCCCGTCCGAGCGCGCGCTGAAAATCAGAAAGTGCAGGTCCGTGGCCGATTTTTCCGACCGGTGCCGAACGGAGCCGCCGGGCCTCCGGCCGGCGTTCCAGCGTGCCGCCATCCCTAGGAGAGACCCTCCGGGCATCCACCACTACAGCGGTGCCACCGGGTCCCACACGGCCCCTCCGGACAGCACGTGGGCCCCACCGTCACGTGTTCGGGTGTTGCCGAAACAGCGCGAGAAGCCGCCCGTCAACCCGAATTCGGTCCTCCCGGACCCCATTGTGTAGCCCTTTACCTCCCTGCGTGGAGTGGGCAGCGGCTTGCATTTCTGTAATATTGTGTAATATTGTTCCGGGAGTACGAGTTTCGGCCGGGTCCGTCGTCCCCACGCCGAGCGCGTGGAGGTATCGTATTCGCTCCTACACTTGGCATTTCGCTTATTTCTATATATGCTTGTTTATGCCGCTGCTAGAGAGCATGTGTAGGGATATCTAGCTCGCTTTATTTTCATATCACTGCCGCTGCGAGAGAGTGCGAGACCGTCCCGTGACCCGATCCGGGCACAAGTGAGAGCCGACCACCCTAGCTCACAGCCGGTTTCTCAACCGCGCACATCCGACGCTTCCCTCGTTAAGGGACGATCGCGAGCTTGTCGTGTCCTTGGTCCCGTCCCGCATCAATTTGGTATCAGAGCGAGTTTGAGCCTAGGGTGTTTGCATTCAAAAAAAAAAAAGAGTGTCATGTAGTCATTAGTCGGTCTAAGTCGTGTTTAGGATCATCACATTTTTAAAACAACAAAAAGAGTCATTTTTGGGTCGCATACATCCCTTTACTCGGTATATAAAAAGGTGTTGTCCGACCGTTAGGTTACGCCTATCGGGAAGGCCGCACACTTGTGCGAGTGACCTTCGGGTCGATTGTCTCCGCCCCGTACCGAGTCTTGGTTTACGTCTAGGGTCCTTAGTGTGCATTAGTTAGTGCATTCCAACTTTGCATTACTTAGTGTCGTGTCTAGTGTTTTGGTCCGAGTGTCGGCATGGCCATCCACTAGTTTCCCGTGTCCCATGGAGTCCCAAACTCCCGGATGGTGGCGATACTATCTCAAATGGAAGGACCACCCGAACCACCCCACGAGACCCGAAACCCGGGATTTCTACGGGTCCGATGACCCGAGTGTCTATCTAGAATGGGAAGCCATTATGGATGATTACTTCGAGGTGTACATCATGTACGGGCCCATGCAAGTCGATGTTGCCAAAAGGCGACTTTTTGGTGAAGCCGCTGCAACTTGGAGGGACATCAAATATTGGAGGGAGGATAGGAATCTAAGGCCCATCGAGTCATGGTGGGAAATGAAGAGAGTGCTTAGGAGGGCCTACGTTCCCCGCCCACCTACCTCCAACCACGGAGGTCATTCCACTCACCAACCCCACCAACTCACCCACAATCAAGTGGGCCACACCTCTACCCAATCCCACCCCTTCACCGCCGTCCAAGCCCACCAAAGTGACCCCAATCTAGTGGCCCGCCCATGCACCACCAACCAACCTCCCCTTGGCACTCCCATCCCAACCCACTCAAGCACCTCCAACCGAGTGGAAGTCCCGCTTATAACCGAGCCTAGGCCCACACCCGAGCCGAGAGTTAAGGAGCTAGTCCACCCCAAGGTCCCTCCTCCAACCCGCTCCTTAGAGGAAATAAAGAAAATGATTTCGGATTGGTGGGAAAGGACACAAGCTACTCCACCACCCATGGATGCTCCATTGTTATCTACCTCCGGTCTTCATTCGAAACCATCAAAGTGGGAACTACCAAAGCCCGAGCCACCCGTGTTTCTTACGGGAACACTTTACATAGCCGAGCCACTTCTTAGATGGCTCAAGGATGGCTTGGTCCCACATCCCTTCCCGTCAATGGACCCCACACTACCACTAGTGCCGGTCAACTCATTCCATGCCACATTTCGATCTCGTCACCATGTTGATACGTTGGATGATCTTGTCATGGGATTAGATTCACAATGGGAGTTGACGCATCTTTTGGCCCGAGGCTTTGACCAACCCGCTAGTCTTAGCTTCACCCATCCGGCCATAGGGTCCATTACCTCCGAGTGCACCGTGGGTTGTGTCACCACGGAGGTTCTTCTACTTCTCCCGCTACCGGACGAGCCCGAATTCATACCCTTTTGTCCGAGGGAGGAATCATACTTCTTGCCTATGATCCCCGTCCCACCCGTCACAATTCAAGAAGGTGACTATCCGCACCTTCAAAACTTCTACACGTGGGACCGTGACTTGTGGGAACCCACCATAAGGGGTCATACCTTCTTTGATCCCTTTGACCCACTCCCTAGTGGATCCTTAGACCCTCCACATTCACTTCACTTCTTCGAGGGAGTCCGCTACCACACCCCTTCCCCACGGGCCGGGTCGTCTATGCCCACCAAGCCCGTACCCATACAAGATACACCATCATCTAGGGGAGATACTCTTGGCCCTCCCACATCCACATCCCATATGCATGCATGGCCCACCTTAGGAGGTCTAGGATTTCCATATGATGTCAACCACCGGTTATGTCAGATGCATGCATGGCACACATTCGGGTGTCCTGGTCCGCCGTCACCCATGTACGGGTCGGACTAACATTAGGTGTATCTAGGGTCATATATGAGTCGGTGTGTTTTCCTTGTGTGGTTTGTTTGCATGGTTTGTGTGTATTGTATGGTGAGTCTGCATGTGTCTTGTTGTCGTTCTCTTATGAGTAAGAGGCGAGTGGACTCACTTGATGAGTATGGGATCGGTTCCACATCTATACCCGGATCAGTCACTTATAGGGACTCAGCGGTGATTCCTAGTGAGTCTTCGAGCTGTTTTCTTCCCTTTTGAGAGTGCCCCTTCGGAGTGACCACCTTTAGCCCATAGCAGTTCGCATATCGAGTATATATGGAATGAGCAGGTGACGATCGCTTGGAGTGGAGCGTACCCGCGTTACTTGGCACGGTGACGGATCCGCCGGAGTATTCGAGCATCCTTACCCCTACTCGACGGGGTCGAGTTCCTCCCACCCGGGGAGAGTTGATGGGAATCGACGCCGAGCATGTACTTTTTATTTTGTATTTATGTCTTTTAGTTTGTGTTTATATCCTTGGGAAAGTATGTACGCAAATGTAAGGCTTTATAAGCCAAAGAGTCATTCCCATGGATTGTGTGGGTTTTTGTGCAAATGTGTAGTAGGTCCAGCTAGGGGGCCCCCTCCCCTTCCCCATTGGTCCACCTCATCCATGTGGGGCTGGTCAACCATCCTAGGTGGCCATCTAGAAGGTTTGAATGCTAATTGACCACATGGGAGACAAAGGGGTTAAAATTTCAAAGGTAGGCCACCTACCTTACCTACCTAGTCAAAGGAGTGCCCATTCATATGTAATTTATTTATTTTGAGTTTTGACCACATGGGGGATGAAAATGACATATTTCCCACGAAATTATCAGCCCCCCCACCCCTTGATATTTTCTATATAAGCCCATGTATAGTGTCATTAGAGATTAATGAAGAAATGAAGAGAAAATTGTTGGAAAATCAAGAGTGTTCTTGAGCCCCTCCTCTCTCCCTCTGGTTTATCTCCTCCAACCTCCAGTTCTAGAGTGATTTCATCTTCTATCATCCCCTCTTCACCTCCGGTGATCATCTGTGCCGCCGCCGCCGCCGTTCGTGCCGCCTTCGAGCCGCCACGGGATCTTCTTCGGTGTTCTATCCTGCTGGACAGAGGTGCAGCTAGAAAATTTCTCAAGCCAGCCACGAGTTCCAATCGACGTGAAATTTTGAGGGTTTGTTTATATCTTATAGTCCCTTCCCCACAAAAAAATTCAGCTCCAAATTCCCCCGTTTCATATTGTTTCCACTTCGTTCATTCCCCAAACTCAAATCAGATCTGTCTCTGTCTACAGTGACAGAACCTTTGAGTTCGTCCCCTTCTACCACCCTTTTGAATTTCTTTTTCCATCCAATTTAACTGGGGTTTCTGTCCATTTTTCCCTACCACCACCATTTTTATTAATTTTTTTTGAGTCTTTTACCTATTTTTCAAAATTCATGTTCTACCGGAGCTACAGTACCTCCAGCCAGATCTCAGATTCGACCTTCTTCCAGTAAACAAATCATAGAAATTCATAGACACATCCAAACGTGTCCAAACCAACTTTTCCATCTTCCCAACTCACAATCCTACAACTTTAATGAAGAAGTTGAAGTCTGAATCCAAGGTCTTCCTAGCGGTCAACGGCCGTTATCAGAGATCAGCTCTGCAGATCTGAGTGTTTAGTTACTGTACAACAGGAGGTTGTAAATTCCATAAGTCAAGATCAGAGAAGATCCAGGCCAGATCTCTAGGCCTACATTGAAGTACTTCGAGTCAGCTTTCCAACGGCGCTAATTTCGTGTCAATCCGACATCGGATCTGATCGCAGCGTCCGTTCCCGTCCGAGCGCGCGCTGAAAATCAGAAAGTGCAGGTCCGTGGCCGATTTTTCCGACCGGTGCCGAACGGAGCCGCCGGGCCTCCGGCCGGCGTTCCAGCGTGCCGCCATCCCTAGGAGAGACCCTCCGGGCATCCACCACTACAGCGGTGCCACCGGGTCCCACACGGCCCCTCCGGACAGCACGTGGGCCCCACCGTCACGTGTTCGGGTGTTGCCGAAACAGCGCGAGAAGCCGCCCGTCAACCCGAATTCGGTCCTCCCGGACCCCATTGTGTAGCCCTTTACCTCCCTGCGTGGAGTGGGCAGCGGCTTGCATTTCTGTAATATTGTGTAATATTGTTCCGGGAGTGCGAGTTTCGGCCGGGTCCGTCGTCCCCACGCCGAGCGCGTGGAGGTATCGTATTCGCTCCTACACTTGGCATTTCGCTTATTTCTATATATGCTTGTTTATGCCGCTGCTAGAGAGCATGTGTAGGGATATCTAGCTCGCTTTATTTTCATATCACTGCCGCTGCGAGAGAGTGCGAGACCATCCCGTGACCCGATCCGGGCACAAGTGAGAGCCGACCACCCTAGCTCACAGCCGGTTTCTCAACCGCGCACATCCGACGCTTCCCTCGTTAAGGGACGATCGCGAGCTTGTCGTGTCCTTGGTCCCGTCCCGCATCAATTTGGTATCAGAGCGAGTTTGAGCCTAGGGTGTTTGCATTCAAAAAAAAAAAAGAGTGTCATGTAGTCATTAGTCGGTCTAAGTCGTGTTTAGGATCATCACATTTTTAAAACAACAAAAAGAGTCATTTTTGGGTCGCATACATCCCTTTACTCGGTATATAAAAAGGTGTTGTCCGACCGTTAGGTTACGCCTATCGGGAAGGCCGCACACTTGTGCGAGTGACCTTCGGGTCGATTGTCTCCGCCCCGTACCGAGTCTTGGTTTACGTCTAGGGTCCTTAGTGTGCATTAGTTAGTGCATTCCAACTTTGCATTACTTAGTGTCGTGTCTAGTGTTTTGGTCCGAGTGTCGGCATGGCCATCCACTAGTTTCCCGTGTCCCATGGAGTCCCAAACTCCCGGATGGTGGCGATACTATCTCAAATGGAAGGACCACCCGAACCACCCCACGAGACCCGAAACCCGGGATTTCTATGGGTCCGATGACCCGAGTGTCTATCTAGAATGGGAAGCCATTATGGATGATTACTTCGAGGTGTACATCATGTACGGGCCCATGCAAGTCGATGTTGCCAAAAGGCGACTTTTTGGTGAAGCCGCTGCAACTTGGAGGGACATCAAATATTGGAGGGAGGATAGGAATCTAAGGCCCATCGAGTCATGGTGGGAAATGAAGAGAGTGCTTAGGAGGGCCTACGTTCCCCGCCCACCTACCTCCAACCACGGAGGTCATTCCACTCACCAACCCCACCAACTCACCCATAATCAAGTGGGCCACACCTCTACCCAATCCCACCCCTTCACCGCCGTCCAAGCCCACCAAAGTGACCCCAATCTAGTGGCCCGCCCATGCACCACCAACCAACCTCCCCTTGGCACTCCCATCCCAACCCACTCAAGCACCTCCAACCGAGTGGAAGTCCCGCTTATAACCGAGCCTAGGCCCACACCCGAGCCGAGAGTTAAGGAGCTAGTCCACCCCAAGGTCCCTCCACCAACCCGCTCCTTAGAGGAAATAAAGAAAATGATTTCGGATTGGTGGGAAAGGACACAAGCTACTCCACCACCCATGGATGCTCCATTGTTATCTACCTCCGGTCTTCATTCGAAACCATCAAAGTGGGAACTACCAAAGCCCGAGCCACCCGTGTTTCTTACGGGAACACTTTACATAGCCGAGCCACTTCTTAGATGGCTCAAGGATGGCTTGGTCCCACATCCCTTCCCGTCAATGGACCCCACACTACCACTAGTGCCGGTCAACTCATTCCATGCCACATTTCGATCTCGTCACCATGTTGATACGTTGGATGATCTTGTCATGGGATTAGATTCACAATGGGAGTTGACGCATCTTTTGGCCCGAGGCTTTGACCAACCCGCTAGTCTTAGCTTCACCCATCCGGCCATAGGGTCCATTACCTCCGAGTGCACCGTGGGTTGTGTCACCACGGAGGTTCTTCTACTTCTCCCGCTACCGGACGAGCCCGAATTCATACCCTTTTGTCCGAGGGAGGAATCATACTTCTTGCCTATGATCCCCGTCCCACCCGTCACAATTCAAGAAGGTGACTATCCGCACCTTCAAAACTTCTACACGTGGGACCGTGACTTGTGGGAACCCACCATAAGGGGTCATACCTTCTTTGATCCCTTTGACCCACTCCCTAGTGGATCCTTAGACCCTCCACATTCACTTCACTTCTTCGAGGGAGTCCGCTACCACACCCCTTCCCCACGGGCCGGGTCATCTATGCCCACCAAGCCCGTACCCATACAAGATACACCATCATCTAGGGGAGATACTCTTGGCCCTCCCACATCCACATCCCATATGCATGCATGGCCCACCTTAGGAGGTCTAGGATTTCCATATGATGTCAACCACCGGTTATGTCAGATGCATGCATGGCACACATTCGGGTGTCCTGGTCCGCCGTCACCCATGTACGGGTCGGACTAACATTAGGTGTATCTAGGGTCATATATGAGTCGGTGTGTTTTCCTTGTGTGGTTTGTTTGCATGGTTTGTGTGTATTGTATGGTGAGTCTGCATGTGTCTTGTTGTCGTTCTCTTATGAGTAAGAGGCGAGTGGACTCACTTGATGAGTATGGGATCGGTTCCACATCTATACCCGGATCAGTCACTTATAGGGACTCAGCGGTGATTCCTAGTGAGTCTTCGAGCTGTTTTCTTCCCTTTTGAGAGTGCCCCTTCGGAGTGACCACCTTTAGCCCATAGCAGTTCGCATATCGAGTATATATGGAATGAGCAGGTGACGATCGCTTGGAGTGGAGCGTACCCGCGTTACTTGGCACGGTGACGGATCCGCCGGAGTATTCGAGCATCCTTACCCCTACTCGACGGGGTCGAGTTCCTCCCACCCGGGGAGAGTTGATGGGAATCGACGCCGAGCATGTACTTTTTATTTTGTATTTATGTCTTTTTAGTTTGTGTTTATATCCTTGGGAAAGTATGTACGCAAATGTAAGGCTTTATAAGCCAAAGAGTCATTCCCATGGATTGTGTGGGTTTTTATGCAAATGTGTAGTAGGTCCAGCTAGGGGGCCCCCTCCCCTTCCCCATTGGTCCACCTCATCCATGTGGGGCTGGTCAACCATCCTAGGTAGCCATCTAGAAGGTTTGAATGCTAATTGACCACATGGGAGACAAAGGGGTTAAAATTTCAAAGGTAGGCCACCTACCTTACCTACCTAGTCAAAGGAGTGCCCATTCATATGTAATTTATTTATTTTGAGTTTTGACCACATGGGGGATGAAAATGACATATTTCCCACGAAATTATCAGCCCCCCCACCCCTTGATATTTTCTATATAAGCCCATGTATAGTGTCATTAGAGATTAATGAAGAAATGAAGAGAAAATTGTTGGAAAATCAAGAGTGTTCTTGAGCCCCTCCTCTCTCCCTCTGGTTTATCTCCTCCAACCTCCAGTTCTAGAGTGATTTCATCTTCTATCATCCCCTCTTCACCTCCGGTGATCATCTGTGCCGCCGCCGCCGCCGTTCGTGCCGCCTTCGAGCCGCCACGGGATCTTCTTCGGTGTTCTATCCTGCTGGACAGAGGTGCAGCTAGAAAATTTCTCAAGCCAGCCACGAGTTCCAATCGACGTGAAATTTTGAGGGTTTGTTTATATCTTATAGTCCCTTCCCCACAAAAAAATTCAGCTCCAAATTCCCCCGTTTCATATTGTTTCCACTTCGTTCATTCCCCAAACTCAAATCAGATCTGTCTCTGTCTACAGTGACAGAACCTTTGAGTTCGTCCCCTTCTACCACCCTTTTGAATTTCTTTTTCCATCCAAATTTAACTGGGGTTTCTGTCCATTTTTCCCTACCACCACCATTTTTATTAATTTTTTTTGAGTCTTTTACCTATTTTTCAAAATTCATGTTCTACCGGAGCTACAGTACCTCCAGCCAGATCTCAGATTCGACCTTCTTCCAGTAAACAAATCATAGAAATTCATAGACACATCCAAACGTGTCCAAACCAACTTTTCCATCTTCCCAACTCACAATCCTACAACTTTAATGAAGAAGTTGAAGTCTGAATCCAAGGTCTTCCTAGCGGTCAACGGCCGTTATCAGAGATCAGCTCTACAGATCTGAGTGTTTAGTTACTGTACAACAGGAGGTTGTAAATTCCATAAGTCAAGATCAGAGAAGATCCAGGCCAGATCTCTAGGCCTACATTGAAGTACTTCGAGTCAGCTTTCCAACGGCGCTAATTTCGTGTCAATCCGACATCGGATCTGATCGCAGCGTCCGTTCCCGTCCGAGCGCGCGCTGAAAATCAGAAAGTGCAGGTCCGTGGCCGATTTTTCCGACCGGTGCCGAACGGAGCCGCCGGGCCTCCGGCCGGCGTTCCAGCGTGCCGCCATCCCTAGGAGAGACCCTCCGGGCATCCACCACTACAGCGGTGCCACCGGGTCCCACACAGCCCCTCCGGACAGCACGTGGGCCCCACCGTCACGTGTTCGGGTGTTGCCGAAACAGCGCGAGAAGCCGCCCGTCAACCCGAATTCGGTCCTCCCGGACCCCATTGTGTAGCCCTTTACCTCCCTGCGTGGAGTGGGCAGCGGCTTGCATTTCTGTAATATTGTGTAATATTGTTCCGGGAGTGCGAGTTTCGGCCGGGTCCGTCGTCCCCACGCCGAGCGCGTGGAGGTATCGTATTCGCTCCTACACTTGGCATTTCGCTTATTTCTATATATGCTTGTTTATGCCGCTGCTAGAGAGCATGTGTAGGGATATCTAGCTCGCTTTATTTTCATATCACTGCCGCTGCGAGAGAGTGCGAGACCGTCCCGTGACCCGATCCGGGCACAAGTGAGAGCCGACCACCCTAGCTCACAGCCGGTTTCTCAACCGCGCACATCCGACGCTTCCCTCGTTAAGGGACGATCGCGAGCTTGTCGTGTCCTTGGTCCCGTCCCGCATCACGGGCCCTATATGCACAACATTTTCATATATTTCTTTGACATCCACTCTCATTCATAGCCAATATAGAATTTTAAGGGGTGACCATTGTAGGAACATAAGGTAGATTTCATGAATGGAGTTCAAAAATATATGATGCAGGAACATGTACTAGGGTTATCTCGGTATGAATCATGGGACTAGTCAGGAATCAGAACATCTAACAGACTGAATTGGCGCCTGGGGGTTACCCCTGCTCTCTGGGAATTGGTGCCTGGGGGTTGCCCCATCTTTCAGACAATTGGCGCCTAGGGGTCAGGGCTTCTTTTATGCAATTGGAGCCTGGGGGTTGCTCACCCTTTCAGTCAATTGGCACCCTGGGGTTAGCCAATCTTTCTGGTAATTGGCGCCCTGCGGTTACCCCATCTTTCAGAAATTATATATATATATATATATATATATATATATATATATATATATATATATATATATATATATATATTCATAAGGTAAATGGCACTCCCTCAGAGAGTTTTCATTTAATTGAAGACCCCTCGCGGTGTCCCTATTTAAAGAATTGGCGCCTTGGCTTGGGGCGCCAATTGATTTTGGGTGATTTACACCGGGTAGGTACATTCTGTGACTCATAACACTATTCATTCCGTGAAAGTTTCACAAAACAGGAAGTAAGGATATGAATAGGTAGAGAAAATTATAGGGAGTTCAGAATCATGCTCATGCAAAATTGTTGGGTTTTAGTTTCATAGATATGAATTTTCTAATGCGATGTTTATATTTTCTCTTAAAAAGGAATTGGCGCCTCCTCAGAGTGTCTTCATTTAATTGAAGACCCCTGGGGTGTCGCCATTTGATGTAAAGGGGTTCTGGTAAATGGCGCCCCTTTGCAGTGTCTTCAATTAATTGAAGACTCTACGGAGAGTCGCCAATTGAGCCCTTTACAACTGAGTCATGCTTCGCATCAGAGAGGTAGCTTATGAGATACAAGTTACTGTTCATGTTTTCAGAGTTTCTCCGAATCAGGAATTAAGGACATGGACAGGTAGAGAAAAATATCAGGATCACAAAAATATATTCATGCAAGAATTTTATTGTTTAGTTCAATAGATATAGATTTTTGAATGCGTCGATTGATAATTGCTGGAAATGAATTGACGACGCTGCACGCAGCCTTCAATTAAATGGCGCCCTAGCTTGGGGCGCCTCTTCAAGAAATGGCACCCTGGATGGGGGCACTATTCACCTAAGGGCTAGTCTTTATGGGTTTTAACAATGTATATTTATCTCTTGTCGAACATGTTGTATACTAGGGCTGAAACATGATCCTTTGAGGCTGGAAAAACTAGTGTAATAGGATATGTTCAAATCCCAAAAAATCAGTATAATAGACATGTATAAAACTTGGTATAACAAGCTATAGATGATCTTCTTAAACATCTATATAACATGCTACATATTTGGTTATTTCTACGCATGCATGCTATGTTACCTATTTAGCTACTAGTTAGGCCAGATCTTGAGAACACCTACCTCTTATGTGAATACGTAGAAGGGATAATAAAAAAACCAAGCTTCTCTGCAAGGCTCCAACAGCAGGAAGAAGAACGTAGGATGGAGATGAACCAAACGTCGACAATCACCTTCTAACCTTAGAAGGTTGGTTATAATTATAGGGAGAGAAAACACAAGAGTCCATCGCCAGGGAAAAGAAGCAATTAATGCTTCAATCGGTTGTCAGGACAAAGGGGTACGTTGCCAGCAAAAGGAGGCTGTACATGTTCACTTCTAGAAGGATGACATTAATGGCATTCGTTTTAGCAGGTTGCTTGGCAAAGAAATGATGACTCCCATAAAGTCTCTATTTAGGGAAATAGCGCCTGTGTAAGCAGGTGTTACATCTCGTGGGCCTTACATATATATTATATATTTATTTATTTTGCTCAGAAGGAAATGGCGCCTGGTATGGGGGCGCCTTTCATGGGAATAGCGCCCAAGTCAGGGGCGCTATTTCCTCTGCCCACTGTTCCTATTCTGAACCATGCTGGGTAATAAAAGGTGTTATTATATATATATACACGTAGGTAATTGGTTGGCAAGGAGAGACATATGTATACGGTGGGCTTTAAAACCGTGGGTTGTGGCCCTGTGGCTAAAGGAATTGACGACTTTGCAGAGGGTCTTTGTCACGTCCCGACGCGAAAAATCAGAACGTAGCAGTTTATATCACTCATGTAAATCAGAGCATTCATTGCCACAAGAGAGCATACCACAAGGCTAAACATTAAAAATACGCATAACCCAACTTTATTGATAATATCAAAGAAAAGTACTTATTACACCCGACATCTTGTGGACTTTCTACTCTTACATCAATTAAAAGGAAAATTTACACCGACTCAAACGGAAAGAACTCAACTGACTACTCTAGAACAATGACTTAGACATAATTCGCAAAGGCTCGCTCCAGTATCACTCGTTCCCAACCCCATCGGTACGCACGTCCTCGTCTGAACTACCTGAAAAGGACTGGAAAGTAGGGGTGAGCAAAGCTCAGTAGGATTTTATATCTCTATCATTAGGGATAGTTAAAGTGATTAACCATTTTATCAAGAATAATACTATGATGAAGAACGATAAAATAATTGGCAATGCGATAGGTTGATAAAAGAGATACAAATTTCCATGTAAGGAACAAGTGGAATATAACAAGAACTTTCATGAGATTGCAAGTAAATGATGAATTGAATTGGCCATAACAAGCACGCAAGTCATGTCACGTAAGAAATTTCAAGTAATTGAGTGAAGTAGAATGCCATAGACCAATCACGCTAGTCATGCACTTCGGTGTAATGCCACACCTTGTCATTACAAACTCCCCGGGGCACAAGTACTTTCGGGCGCTCCTCCCAGGACCAGACCGGGCCCTTAATGATGCATTGGCATTAAAAAGTTGGATCACAGATCCTAGTCTAGACATTCCACACATTAAATGGCCAAGAATTCCAAGGTATAAGCTTAATAACTTACTTCTAAGATCAAGAGAAATGACTATAAAGTCTAAAGTGGACTAGGATCAAGTAAGATTTCGCAGTTCAAGACCAACCTTGATGTAACTGCTATCATAACAACAAACATGAAAAATCACATTAATCTCAACTTTAGCGGTCAATAACTGGGCCGCTAAGGTGATATTAACAGTCTAACACTAGACCGCTTACGGTTCAGTACAACAGGCTCTTAAAATGAACCCAAAAGGGTCCTTATTTCAGACTGATTTCAGAATGGGTCCGAACCAGAGTTCAGCCCACAAAGCTAAGGTCCAATAAAGCGGAATGGGCTAGGTTAGAGTCGGCTGGGTTGAAATAATCCGACTTAACCTAAGCCCATTACTTAACCAGGCCAAGAGGAAGATAGCGGTCTAAACCTGGGCCGTCAAAGATCGCTTAGCGGTCTCAAGTTGGGCCGCTAAGATCGCAGAACCGTTCAGATTTGGACTATCCCATACATGAATCAAAACACGTCCAAGGGTTCAGGTCTTGGGGTACAACCCGCCCGACGTCCTAGTGGGAATCCAAGGCTTACGGGGACTTACGGAGGTCTCATAATAGTGGTCCTAGTCTGACGGAAGGAATATCCGGCAGAGAGTCCCAACTATTATAGGATTGAGGCTAGATGAAACACGGAAAACGGGACAATGTGGTCAGTCAATCCCATCGGAGTGGTATGACTATCAATAAATGATATCAAGATCGTAACAATTTATAACAGCATGGTTCAAAATTTACAAGATTAATAATCAAGCCTTTATCAAGTTTCATATGATCATTTAACTTATGATTGTCAAAGCAACTTCCATGTAAATAATGAAAATCAAAGGTCTATAGCCATGATACTAGACTAATATCACTTTCTGCATAGTTATAGGTCAAGGTGTCATACTAAAACATGGTAATTTCCCGGTCAAAAATGCATGAAATAGAGTTTAAAATACCCTGCTAGAGGACAGAAACGGTCTATATAAGGGCCGCCAGAATCATAAAACGGTCTATCGTAGGGCCATTTCTTTTTGGAAGATAATCATAAAAAAATTAAAATTTTAAAAACGGAGGGCTTGAAGCGGTCTATCGTGAAACCGCCAGAGGACTAAAGACGGTCTATCGTGAGACCGCTACTTGTCTAGCGGTCGCTAGAAGGACCATTTACTCAACCCGAGACCTCACCGTCGACGAGCCTCAACACACTATGATAGAATCTCAATTCCACATAATAGGGTGAACAAAATTTAGGGAAAATGATACCATTAGAAAGAGTATTAAAAATCGTATAAGATGGCATGTTTTGATTAAAATTTAATGAGACTAAATCATACAGAAACAAGTTAACATGGAAGTTACCCTTTCGGGTATACCTCGACGTAAATCATGAAATTAGGGCAGCATGGTGCATGAAATTTAGGCAATTAGGTATCAAAAGAAAGGGCTCAGGAAGACGAACAAGATGGTGTATTAACTTAGTCTTTACACCTGAGAGACACCTACCTTTGAGCGATGGAAAGATGGAAGAAGAATAGGGGTCGCCAGAACCCTAGGTACCCGCTCCTAGAACGTCCAAATCCTCCCTCGTCCGGCCACGATCGTTCACGGCACCAGCCGCCGGAGCAAATATGGTTTCAGGGTGTCAAAAGCCCTCAATTTATAGAGCTAAAGGATGCTTCTGGCGATCGAATTCGGGTGGAGAGTCCAAGAGGGAAAAATGGCGAAAAAATCGGATAGGGCTCTAATCCGCTGCCGCTACCGTCCATAGAAGGCTCTAGAATTAGGGTTTTCGAAGGAGAAACGGTGCTCTACAATTGGGCTAGGGTTTGGCTTCGATTGGGGCTCGAATGGGCTTGAATTTGGGTCCAATTAAGGATGATTGATTCGGGCTTTCAAAACAACGATTTTTAGCTTAATTTGTGAATTTATGCCTTAATCAATTTTATTCCGGGTTCCTTCTTGAAGACAAAAACGCTGGAAATTAAATTTTACACAAAATACATATTTTTTTATATTTTAATAAAACTTTTAAGATTTGAGCTTAAGAAAATAATTGAATAATACAGTAATATTAATATATAAATTTAGGATGCTACACCCTCCCCCACTTTAAGGAATTTGATCCCCAAATTCACTTAATCTAACCTTAGAACAATTCAGGATATAACTTTCTAATTGCTTCCTCGGACTCCCACGTTGCCTCCTCAGTTCCACGCCGACTCCACTGGACCTTGACCATCGGAATGGATCGGTTCTTGAGTTGCTGTTGCTTGAAGTCTAAAATATTGACAGGCTTCTCTTTATAAGATAGGTCTTCTTTCAATTCCAAATCAGCATGCTGAATGATGTGGGAAGGGTCATAAACATATTTCCGCAGCATAGATACATGGAACACATTGTGAATGCCTGCTAACTGTGGTGGTAATGCCAATTTATAGGCAACTTCGCCTAACCTATCCAAGATTTCAAATAGACCAACAAACCTTGGGCTAAACTTGCCTCAAATTCCAAATCTTCTAATTCCTCTTGATGATGAGACTTTCAGAAACACATATTCTCCAACTTGAAACTCTAAATCTCTTCTTCTGTTATCAGCATAACTCTTCTGCCTAGACTGAGCAATCTTCAAACGGTCTCTAATAACTTGAATGTTCTTAGATGACTCTGAGATAAGATCCGGTCCAAGCCATTGCTTCTCGCCGACTTCATCCCAACAAAGAGGGGATCTACAACTTCTTCCATACAAAGCCTCAAACGGTGCCATCTGAATGCTGGATTGATAACTATTATTGTATGCAAACTCAATCAAAGGTAAGTGTTTGTGCCAACTTCCTCCAAAGTCAATCATACAAGCTCTTAACATGTCCTCTACAATCTGATTCATTCTCTCAGTCTGCCCGTCAGTCTGAGGATGAAATGCAGTACTGAAGTTTAAACGGGTTCCCAATGATGCTTGCAGTCCTTTCCAAAAGTGAGAGATAAATCTGGGGTCTCTATCAGATATAATAGATACATGGACTCCATGCAACCTCACTATTTCTTTCATGTATAGGGCAGCCAACACATCCACAGTCTATTTTGATTTAATAGGTAAAAAGTGCGCGGACTTTGTTAATAGGTCTACAATTACCCAAATTGCATCAAAGTTGCCACGAGTTCTGGGTAAACACATAATAAAATCCATGCTAACACTCTCCCACTTCCATTGTGGTATTTCAAGAGGCTTTAAATTTTCAGCAGGCTTGAAATATTCAGCCTTAACTTGTTGACATACTAAACACCTGCTTATGAATTCGGCCACTTCTCTTTTCATGTTCGGCCACCAAAAAGTTCTCTTCACATCTCGGTACATCTTTGTAGCTCCTGGATGTATCGTATACTTAGACTTGTGAGCTTCCTTAAGAATCTTTCTCTTTATTTCTGCAGAATCAGGAACACAAGTTCTTCCTTGAAACAACAACCTACCATCATTAGCTAACACAAAATCTAGTCGACTAGCTAACTGCTCTTTGATTTCAACTAGTATTGGGTCATTATCCTAAAGCTGCTTAATTTCTGCCAGAAATTCTGAATGAAGCTGGATATGAGCAACCATAATCCGATCTTCCTTTTCTGTAATATTAAGATCTAAACTTGCAAACTGTTCTAATAACTTCCATTCTTGAAGCATCAAACTAGCTAATCTAGCTATTGGCTTCCTGCTCAAAGTATCAGCTACAACATTCCCTTTTCTGGGATGATATTCGATGGAGAAGTCAAAATCCTTCAAGTACTCAAGCCACCTCCTCTGCCTCATGTTCAACTCTTTCTAAAAAAAAAAATACTTTAGACTCTTATGGTCTGAGTACACTGTAAAAGTTTCCCCATAAAGATAATGCCTCCAAATCTTCAGAGCAAACACCACTACTGCTAGCTCCAGGTCATGAACATGATAATTCTCCTCATGCTTTCTCAACTGCCTGGAGGAATAAGCTATTACTCTTCCTCGTTGCATCAACACGCAACCTAAACCAATTCCTAAAGCATCAGTATAAATTTCAAAACCTCCTCCTAAGGGCAAAGCCAAAATTGGGGCAGTGGTCAAGCACTCCTTCAAAGTCTGAAAACTCTTCTCACACTCTTCTGTCCACTCGAATCGATTCTCCTTACGAGTTAACCTTGTCAAGGGCACTGCAATCTTGGAGAAATCCTTAATAAACCTCCGATAGTAACCTGCTAGGCCTAAGAAACTTTTGATCTCAGTTACATTAACAGGCCTTTCCCAATTACGTACAGCCTCAATTTTAGAAGGGTCTACTGAGATTCCTTCTTTAGAAATAATGTGCCCTAGAAAAGATACCTCCTATAGCCAGAACTCACATTTACTGAACTTGGCGTATAACTATTGATCCTTTAATATTTGCAACGCCATCCTCAAGTGTTCTTCATGCTCCTCCTTGCTCTTTGAGTATATCAAAATATCATCAATGAATACTACGACCCACTGATCTAAGTAGGGTCTGAACACACTGTTCATCAGCTGCATGAAAGCTGCAGGAGCATTTGTTAGTCCAAATGGCATCACAACAAATTCAAAATGGCCATACCTGCTACGGAATGCTGTCTTAAAAATATCATCGTCTTTAATCCTCAACTGGTGATACCCCGATCTGAGATCGATCTTCGAGAAATACTGGGCTCCCGATATCTTATCAAACAACTCATCAATCCTTGGTAAAGGATACTTATTTTTCATGGTGAGCTGGTTCAATTTGTGATAATCAATGCATAACCTTAATGAACCATCCTTCTTCCTTACAAAAGAACAGGAGCACCCCACGGAGAAGTACTCAGACTAATGAACCCTTTTTCTAGTAAGTCTAGCAGTTGCACCTTCAATTCTCTTAACTCAGTAGGGGACATACGATAATAAGCTATAGAAACAGGTGAAGCGCCAGGAATTAGATCAATAGAGAAAACCACCTCCCTCTTAGGGGGAAGACCTGGCAACTCATCAGGAAACACCTCCGAAAATTCTTGAACAACCGAGATGTCCTTTAACTCCACTTCCTTCTTATTAGTTAAAGAGATCAAAGCCAAGAATGCTTGACATCCTTTCCTTAATAACCTATCTGCCCGGAGTGCCGAAATAAGTGGCACAAACTTTGATTGCCTAGAGCCAGAAAAAGAAAGTTCAGGGCGTCCAGGGAAAGACACTACTTCTGATTTATAGTGAACACTAGCACCATGCTTAGATAACCAATAAGCCCCTAAGATCACATCATAATCTCTCATCTTCATGCACACTAAATCAGCTGATAAATTACAATCATTAATCAAAACCTCACTGGAAGGGTAATAATATTTAATCTCGGACCCCGAACCAATAGGGGTAGATATCACAAGATGAGAATCCAATAATACTGATTTCACAGGTAAAGTCTTAGCAAATTTCAGAGATATAAAAGAATGGGTGGCTCCAGTGTCGAAAAGTACAAATGCTGGCTTGGAAAGAATAGTAAGAGTACCTTCAACAATACCTCCTTCCTCAGTAGCTTCGGTCTCAGTTTCTGCATCCTAGAGGGCTCGGAGCTTGCCCTGCCGCTTGAAACTTCCTTGCGGCTTGTCAGATGCTGCTGGTTCATTAATAAAGGGGCACTCAAGGATTCGATGGTCCCTGCTACCACATCTCAAACAAGTGCCTAACTTGCGCCAACACTCTTCCATCTTGTGACCCTGACGGTCACAATACTTACAAACTGCCTTAGATGACACAGTCGGTCCAACCTTCTTCTCTCCTTCCTTTGGTTTCTTGTTTTTAGAAAAACTCGGCCCACCATTGGGCCTCTTCTGGCCATTGCCGCGTTTAAAGCTCCCAGAACTGGTAGTCTGCTCCTTCTTCTTATCCCGACCTCTTATTCGGTCAGTCATTTCCATCGTATCTTCTAGAACTTGTGCTTTCCTTACAATCTCAGTATAAACATGGATTTCCAAGGGCGCCAGTTGATTGATGTACTGAAGCTTCAAACCATTCAAAAATCTTTTAGCCTTCATATTCTCAGTGGACACCAAATGTGGTGCATACTTCGATAATCTAGCAAACTGCACCTCATACTCGTAACGGATAAATTTCTTTGTTTTAATGTCACGAACTCAGCTGCTTTCTTCTCCTGCACTCGATCCGAAAAATACTTGTTGTTAAACTGTTCTTTAAACTCATCCCACGTTGCACGTCGATTACCGAGCGTGGCTTCCACGGCTTCTCACCAAGCACGTTCATCGCGTTCCAACTAGAAAGTTGCTAAGAGGACGCGATCCTGTTCTCCACATTTCATAACCTTGAAGATACACTCTGTCTCTTTCAGCCAATTCTCGGCCTCATCTGGGTTTGAGGATCCACTAAAACGAGGAGGATTCAAGCCTTGAAAGTTCTGATGTAGATTGACTGCTCCGTGCTGTACACCGCCTTGAGTGACCTACTGTAAGGCCTGGGTTAGGCCCTGCACCATGCGTTGCATATCTCGCCACTGCGCGCGCTCTGCCGCCATTGTGGAAAAATCCTACAACATAACCAGAATTAGTTAAGAATATTTTCTTGACTATATATTCTTAAAGCTAGTTAATTAGCTTAACCCAAGTCTCCACCCAACTCACTGGGTTAGATTCTTGACTTTACCAATGTAATGGGTTCTATAACACTACTAGAAACCTAGGGTCTAAAGAAAACTTAGGCTCTGATACCACAAAAACTGTCACGTCCCGACGCAGAAAATTGGAACGTAGCAGTTTATATCACTCATGTTAATCAGAGCATTCATTGCCACAAGAGACCATACCACAAGGCTAAACATTAAGAATACGCATAACCTAACTTTATTGATAATAGCAATGAAAAGTACTTATTACACCCGACATCTTGTTGACTTTCTACTCTTACATCAATTAAAAGGAAAATTTACATCGACTCAAACGGAAAGAACTCAACTGACTACTCTAGAACAATGACTTAGACATAATTCGCAAAGGCTTGCTCCAGTATCACTCATTCCCAACCCCATCGGTACGCACCTCCTCGTCCGAACTACTAGAAAAGGATTGGAAAGTAGGGGTGATCAAAGCTCAGTAGGATTTTATATCTCTATCATCAGGCATAGTTAAAGTGATTAACCATTTTATCAAGAATAATGCTATGATGAAGAACGATAAAATAATTGGCAATGCGATAGGTTGATACAAGAGATATAGATTTCCATGTGAGGAACAAGTGCAATATAACAAGAACTTTCATGAGATTGCAAGTAAATGATGAATTGAATTGGCCATAACAAGCACGCAAGTCATGTCACGTAAGAAATTTCAAGTAATTAAGTGAAGTAGAATGCTATAGACCAATCACGCTAGTCATGCACTTTGGTGCAATGCCACACCTTGTCATTACAAACTCTCCGGGGCACAAGTACTTTTAGGCGCTCCTCCCAGGACCAGACCGGGCCCTTAATGATGCATTGGCATTGAAAAGTTGGATCATAGATCCTAGTCTAGACATTCACCACATTAAATGGCTAAGACTTCCAAGGTTTAAGCTTAAGAACTTACTTCTAAGATCAAGAGAAATTCCAATAAAATTGGAATGAGTATCAAGTGGAATGACTATAAAGTCTAAAGTGGACTAGGATCAAGTAAGATTTTGCAGTTCAAGACCAACCTTGATGTAACTGCTATCACAACAATAAACATGAAAAATCACATTAATCTTGACTTTAGCGGTCAATAACTGGGCCGCTAAGGTGATATTAACGGTCAAACACTAGACCGCTTACGGTTCAGTACAACGGGCTCTTAAAACGAACCCAAAAGGGTCCTTATTTCAGCCTGATTTCAGAATGGGTCCGAACCAGAGTTCAGCCCACAAAGCTAAGGTCCAATAAAGCGGAATGGGCTAGGTTAGAGTCGACTGGGTTGAAATAATCCGACTTAACCCAAGCCCATTACTTAACCAGGCCAAGAGGAAGATAGCGGTCCAAACCGGGGCTGCCAAGGGTCGCTTAGCGGTCTCAAGTTGGGCCGCTAAGATCCCAGAACATTTCAGATTTGGACTGTCCCATACACAAATCAAAACATGTCCAAGGGTTCAAGTCTTGGGGTACAACCCGCCCGACGTCCTAGTTGGAATCCCAGGCTCACGGGGACTTACGAAGGTCTCATAATAGTGGTCCTAGTCCGACGGAAGGAATATCCGGCGGAGAGTCCCAACTATTACAGGATTGAGGCTAGATGAAACATGAAAAATGGGACGATGCGGTCAGTCAATCCCACCGGAGTGGTATGACTGTGAAACAATGATATCAAGATTGTAACAATTTATAACAACATGGTTCAAAATTTACAAGATTAATAATCAAGCCTTTATCAAGTTTCATATGATCATTTAACTTATGATTGTCAAAGCAACTTCCATGTAAATAATGAAAATCAAAGGTCTATAGCCATGATACTAGACTAATATCACTTTCTGCATCGTTATAGGTCAAGGTGTCATAATAAAACATGGAAATTTCCCGGTCAAAAATGCATGAAATAGAGTTTGAAATACCCTACCAGAGGACAGAAACGGTCTATATAAGGGCCGCCAGAATCATAAAACGGTCTATCGTAGGGCCGTTTCTTTTTGGAAGATAATCATAAAAAATTTTAAAATTTGAAAATGCAGGGCTTGAAGTGGTCTATCGTGAAATCGCCAGAGGATTAAAGACGGTCTATCGTGAGACCGCTACTTGTCTAGCGGTCGCTAGAAGGACCGTTTACTCAACCCGAGACCTCACCGTCGGCGAGCCTTAACACACTACGATAGAATCTCAATTCCACATAATATGGTGAATGAAATTTAGAGAAAATGCTGTCATTAGAAAGAGCATTAAAAATTGTTTAAGATGGCATGTTTTGATTAAAATTTAATGAGACTAAATCATACAGAAACAAGTTAACATGGAAGTTACCCTTTCGGGTATACATCGACGTAAATCATGAAATTAGGGCAACATGGTGCATGAAATTTAGGCAATTAGGTATCAAAAGAAAGGGCTCAGGAAGATGAACAAGATGGTATATTAACTTAGTCTTTACGCCTGAGAGACACCTACCTTTGAGCGATGGAAAGATGGAAGAAGAATATGGTCGTCGGAACCCTAGGTACCCGCTCCTAGAACGTCCAAATCCTCCCTCGTCCGGCCACGATCGTTCACGGCACCAGCCGCCGGAGCAAATATGGTTTCAGGGGGTCAAAAGCCCTCAATTTATAGAGCTAAAGGATGCTTCTGGCGATCAAATTCGGGTGGAGAGTCCAAGAGGGAAAAACGGTGAAAAAATCAGATAGGGCTCTAATCCACCGCCGCCGCCATCCATAGAAGGCTCTAGAATTAGGGTTTTCGAAGGAGAAACGGTGCTCTACAATTGGGCTAGGGTTTGGCTTCGATTGGGGCTCGAATGGGCTTGAATTTGGGTCCAATTAAGGATGATTGATTCAGGCTTTCAAAACAACAATGTTTAGCTTAATTTATGAATTTAGGCCTTAATCAATTTTATTCCGGGTTCCTTCCCGAAGACAAAAATGTTGGAAATTAAATTTTACACAAAGTACATATTTTTCTATATTTTAATAAAATTTTTAGGATTTGAGCTTAAGAAAATAGTTGAATAATACTGTAATATTAATATAAAAATTCTAGATGCTACAATCTTCATTTAATTGAATAGTCTTTCAGAACAGGAAGCCCCAATACGTAAGATTGTTTTAAAGTTACATATTTATATAATGGCCCTCACTGGGTATTCTCCCTTTTCATTTGGCCTTCTTATAGAGTTATCTTCTTATAGAGTTATCGAGGGTTTTATTTACTTGGGAAAAAGTCTATTTTTATCCGGGGTGCTGCACCCTCCCCTACTTAAAAAAAATTGGTTCCCAAATTCAACTATATATATGAAGACAAGGATGATGAGAAACACTTACAGACTAGAATAATTCTGGAAATCTCCTTCTCATAGACTCCTCGGTTTCCCATGTAGCTTCTTGTTCGAAGCATCGATCCCATTGGATTTTTACCATTGGGATGGTCTTGCTTCTCAAAACTCGGACTTCTCGGTCGAGGATCTTCATCGGCTTCTGCTTATAGGTAAGGTCCGTCTGTATCACCAAGTCAGTGTGGTCGATGACGTGGAGAGGATCATGCACATACTTCTTCAGTATAGAAATATGGAATATATTATGCACCTCTGATAGTTGTGGAGGTAAGGCAATACGATAAGCCACCTTGCCTACTCTTTCCAGCACTTCGAATGGACCAATAAACCTTGGTGTAAGCTTGCCCTTAACACCGAATCTTCTAATGCCTCGGCCGGGAGATACCTTGAGAAAAACACGATCTCCAACTTGAAATTCCAAATCTCTTCTCCTGTTTTCAGCATATGACTTCAACCTGGACTGTGCTATCTTTAGCCTTTCCCGAATGAGGTGTATCTTCTCAGTTGAATCTATCACCAAATCTGGGCCTAGGATTTACTTTTCACCAACTTCGTCCCAGCATATTGGAGATCGACAATTGCTGCCATAGAGTGCCTCGAAAGGTGCCATCTGGATACTGGCTTGATAGTTATTATTATATGCAAACTCGGCTAGGGGTAAGTGGTCATGCCAGCTACCGCCAAAGTCTATAATACATGCCCTTAACATATCTTCAACAACTTGATTTGTCCTTTCCGTCTGTCCATCTGTCTCGGGATGGAAAGTAGTGCTGAAGTTGAGTTTCATCCCCAGAGAGTGTTGTAGACTCTTCCAGAAATGAGAGATAAAGCGTGGATCTCGGTCGCATACAATCGACACGGGAACTCCATGCAATCTAACCATCTCATTGATATACAAGGAAGTAAGGACATCAACCGACCATCGGCTCTTGATAGGCAAGAAATGAGCCGATTTAGTTAGGCAGTCGATAATTACCCAAATTCTATCATGTCCACCTCTAGTCTTGGGCAAGCCCATAATAAAATCCATGTCAATATCTTCCCACTTCCACTTGGGAATATCTAGTGGATGTAGTTTTCCGACGGGTTTCTGATGTTCCGCCTTCACTTGTTGACATGTCAGGCAGTGAGATACGAAGTCCGCTACCTCCCTTTTCATATTAGGCCACCAGAAAGTTCTTTTCAAGTCTTGGTACATCTTAGTGGCTCCAGGGTGGATCGTGTACCTCGATCGATCAGCTTCTTCAAGAATCTTCTTCTTCAATTCAGGACAGTCGAGCACACATGTCCGTTCATTAAATAGTAATCTACCATCAGGTGCTAATTTGAAATCGGGTCGCTCATCCAGCTTGTCCTTTATCTCCGCCAGTGCGGGATCTTCTTCTTGTAGCTTCTTAATTTTAGGTAGCAAATCTGGATCTAGACTCATATGGGATAGAATAACACACCCGTTCTTCTCATTTGTGCTTATGTCGAGTTCAGAAAATTTCTCCAGCAACTTCCACTCTTGAATCATACAACAGGCCAATATTGCTCTCGACTTTCGACTAAGGACATCAGTTACGGAGTTACCCTTACCAGGATGATATTGTACAGTGAAGTCGAAATCCTTGAGATATTCGAGCCAACGCCTTTGCCGCATGTTTAGCTCCGTTTGGGAGAATAAATACTTGAGGCTTTTGTGATCGGAGTATACAGTGAATTGTTCTCCGTAGAGATAGTGTCTCCAGATCTTTAAGGCAAATACTACCGCGGCCAGTTCTAAGTCATGAACCGGGTAGTTCTCTTCGTGTTTCTTTAATTACCGGGAAGAATATGCAATGACTCTTCCATTTTGCATCAATACACACCCGAGGCCAATACCAGAAGCATCGGTATATAGCTTGTACTTTTCTCCTTCAATTGGTAATGATAAGACTGGAGAAGTGGTCAAGAGACCCTTCAAAGCTTGAAAACTCTTTTCACAATCTTCATTCCACTCATAAGGTATTTCCTTGTGAGTCAATCAGGTGAGAGGAACAGCAATTCTTGAGAAGCCCTTGATGAAACACCGGTAATAACTAGCTAGTCCCAAGAAACTTCAAATCTCTATTGCATTTATTGGTCGCTCCTAATTCTTCACGGCTTCGACCTTTGAAGGGTCCACGAAAATTCCATTCTTCGAAATTATATGGCCCAGGAAGGATACTTCCTCTAGCCAGAACTTGCACTTGCTGAATTTGGCATATAACTTATGTTTCCTCAATATCTGCAATGCCTTCTTGGGATGTTCTTCATGGTCTTCTTTAGACTTTGAATAAATCAAAATATCATCGATAAAGACCACAATGAACTGGTCTAAGTGAGGCCTGAATATGTTGTTCATTAACTGCATGAAAGCTGCGGGGGCATTTGTTAGTCCAAAAGGCATAACAGTGAATTCGTAATGCCCATACCTACTTCGGAATACAGTTTTATGAATGTCTTATTCTTTGATCTTCAGTTGGTGATAACCAGATCGAAGATCAATCTTGGAGAAATATTTAGCTCCAGATATTTGGTTGAACAATTCATCAATTCTTGGCAGTGGGTACTTGTTCTTGATTGTAAGGTGGTTTAACTGCCGATAGTCGATGCAGAGTCTCATCGATCCATCCTTCTTCTTGACAAATAGCACAGGCCCACCCCATGGGGAAGTACTTGGCCGGATGAAACCCTTGTTTAATAGCTCCATGAGTTCTTCCTTTAGCTCTTTCATCTCAGCAGGAGACATTCTATAAGGTGCCTTGAAAATAGGTCCAGCACCAGGGACAAGGTCGATGGTGAATGACACCTCCCGCTCTGGGGGTAAGCCGGGTAATTCTTCTGGAAAAACATCAGAAAAATCTTCAACTACATGGATGTCTTCAAGCTTAGACTCCTCGATGTCCATGGTAGTTACTAATAGCTCAATGAGTTGTTCCTTTAGCTCTTTCAACTCAGCAGGAGACATTCTGTAAGGTGCCTTGGAAATAGGTCTAGCACCAGGGACAAGGTCGATGGTGAATGACACCTCTCGCTCCGGGGGTAAGCCGAGTAATTCTTCTGGAAAAACATCAAAAAAATTCTAAACTACACAGATGTCTTCAAGCTTAGACTCCTCGATGTCCGTGGTAGTTACAAATACAATAAAAGACGTACATCCTTTGCTTATAAGTTTACTAGCTCGGAGAGCTGATATAAGAGGTGATCTATTCCAAGGGCTATTGTAAACCAGCTCGGGATAATTCCCAAAGGTTACTTTGCCGTTCCGGCAATCTACAGTTGCTTGGTAAGTGGATAACCAATCAGCACCTAGTATGACATCATACACTTCCATATCTAGGCAAATTAGGTCGGCGGGTAGATTATTTCCTTTAACCAGAATCTCACAATTTGGGTAGTGATGTGTGATATCGACCTTGTTCCCGATAGGTGTAGATATGACTAAGTCTAACCATTCGGGCTCCATGCAGAATAAAGCAGCAAACTTCTTGGAAATAAATGAATGTGTTGCTCTAGTATCGAATAAAATTTTAGCAGTGTCACGTCCCGAGCCTTTATGACAGCGGAAGACTCGCTCGAGAAACATGAACAGCCGGCATGGTAAGCCTCTTGCAAGTAAGAATGATCAGAGCGCAAGACAATCACATACATAAATGCAATTGCACAATATTTATTCAAACTCTAACTTTATTTTATAATAATCAAATTCAATACTCAAATACAATCATTAATTCCACTTATTCCAATATACCAGACTCAAGAAAATAGGAAAATTACACAGACTCAATCTAAACAATTTAGACTTCCTAAGTCTTCACTCTCATCTTGACAATCACTACCAAAAAAAGCGGGATTTCAGACGGATGTTTCAGACGGAAAGTTTTCTGTCTTAAAATCCGTCTGTATTTGTGACGGATTAGTTTCCGTCACAAATTCCGTTGTTATTAAGGACACACCAGACTCCCTCTGAAGATCCGTCTATAATTATAGACAGAATATATTCCGTCTTTATATACGTCGCAAATTTGGGACGGATATTCCGATGGAAATAATCCGTCTGAAATTTCAGACGGCATTGAGTTCCGTTCGTATTTCCGTCGGAAAATTCCGCCTTTCCCGCCTCTTCCACCCGGCCCCATTTCCACCCCCCCACTCTCCCTCTCACTCTCTCCTTCCTCTGCCCTCTGCTTGCGGTCGTCGCCGCAGGAGCCGTCTTCGCCGCCGGAGCCGCCGTCCTCGCCGTAGCAGGAGGCCCCGCCATCCTCGCCGTCACCGGAGACCCCGCCGTCCTCGCCGTCTTCGCCGTCGCCGCCATTCGCCAACCTCCCTCCCTCTCACGGTCGTGGTCGTGGTCGCCGTCGCCGCCATCATCCTCTTCCCACGGTCGCCGTCGCCGCCGGCCGGTAAGTGGCCTCCCTCTCTCTCTCTCTCCCGATCATGTTCCCCTCCCTCAATCCCTCTCCCTCTCCCCTGTCCGGCTCCCTCACTCCCTCTCCCTCTCCCCTCTCGCGCTCCCTCACTCCCTCTGGCCGCCCTCCCCCACCCCCTCCACTGCCCTCTCTCCCCTGTCCGGCTCCCTCACTCCCTCTCCCCTCTCGTGCTCCCTCACTCCCTCTGGCCGCCCTCCTCACTCCCTCTCCCTCTCCCCTCTCGCGCTCCCTCACTCCCTCTGGCCGCCCTCCCCCACCCCCTCCACTGCCCTCTCTCCCCTGTCCGGCTCCCTCACTCCCTCTCCCTCTCCCCTCTCGCGCTCCCTCACTCCCTCTGGCCGCCCTCCCCCACCCCCTCCACTGCCCTCTCTTCCCCTGTCCGTGGCCCCTCTCCCCCTCGCATTATGATGCTGTTCTTGTAAAATCTAGTTTGAACATTAGGTGGATGTATTTTAATTTGTAGAATCTATCTAAAAACTTGTTGGAGTGAGATATCGCAAATTTCGAAAATAGACTCAGTTTGAACATGTCTTATTCTCCTCCAAAAATCTATCAGGGCGCATAAGTCAAGATCTTAATACTACATTTGATTAAAATGATAGAGATGTCAGATATTTTAATGAGTAGAATTTTAAAACTCATCCCCACAAATCCAGCCAAACTCCACCTAACGGAGTCATAGATAATTTGGACCCGTGGCCTAAGTGACCGTCTCACTCCCTGCCCAAATTGGCCACTGTGAACAATTTCACATCACTTGGGATCTCCCTGGGTAGCTTCTTCCTGATTAATTTGGACTGAATTAGACTGGGGAGACTCGTCGGACCCACGGAGACTGATTTGGACTGAACAACCATGGGTTTAGTTTAACGATACACGGGTTATTTTTTTTAAAAAAATAAATCGCTTGTGTGAAATGCTACACATGTTCCTAGTCTTGCCCCGGACAGAACTTGATGATAGCTGCATTTTTCCTTTCCCGGGCATGTGACATTCTAAACGCAATAAATAGCCAGAGTTTACAAGAACACCATCAAAGAACCTTCATTCAATCAACAATCATTAATTTTTAGTTCAGATGGTATGCAGGAAAGTGAAGTTCCAACTTCTGATCCGAGAAACAATGTCCTTTTTGGAGTTGACATTGATAACCCTCTTGGGATACCAATGCCTAGTGATCCTTTACTAGCAAAAAATATAAGCTCTGGCAAAGACTATCAGACTAATCTCACTTCAAACAACATTATTTCCAATTCCAGTGGCTCCAAGGAAACTCAAGCAGAATTCTCAACATCAATTGTTTCTCAATCTTTTGGGGTTCCAGATGTGGCATTTAATTCTAGTGACTCCACTAATGATAGCAGCTTTTTGATTGGTAGATCAATAGATATCACTCGGTCTTCGGGCAATGATGAGTTGAAGCAGGATCTTGCTCGACTGTTCAGCATACAGAGGAGAGGGGGGAGCTCTGTGGGAGGGGGGTGGAGCTTGGTGGGACGGGGAGCTCCGTGGGAGGGGGGAGGGGCATCCGAGAGGGTTCCAGTGGGGGGGAGCTCATTGGGAGGGGGGAGGGGCATCCGAGAGGGTTCCAGTGGGGGGGGAGCTCTGTGGGAGGGGGGTGGGAGGGGGGGGGAGCTCTGTGGGACGGGGAGCTCGGTGGGAGGGGGGAGGGGCATCCGAGAGGGTTCCAGTGGGGGGGAGCTCAGTGGGAGCAGGAGGGCGGGTGGGAGGAGGGGGAGCTTTGTGGGAGGGGGGTGTCATGTCTCGAGTGGCTCGACAGGCCGAGTCGCAGACCGTTGAACCAGCTCGGAAGCTATAACTCAGTTCTGAGCGGGGTTAGTTAAATTAGATATCCCTGTTGCATTTTATTAGTTAGTGGCTGATGGATTAGTTGTTAGTTAGTGGTTGATGGATTAGCTGGAGTCATGTCTAATCGGATGCAATCTTTGGAGTCCAACTTCGAGAAATTTGAATCCCAAAATTCTCTGTCTGCTGTGGCTGATATTCCTGGTTATTTTCGCCATAAGTTGCACGAGTTCCCTAAATTTGATGGGAGTTATGACCCAGCTGAATGGCGATTCAAAGCTAATCGCTATTTTTACTGTAATAATGTTCCGGATACGCAACGAGTTACTATAGCATCTTATTATTTGGATGGAGAGGCCTTACAGTGGTTTTGGCATTTCTCTAGCTCTAAAGAATCTGTTTCTTGGCATGACTTTTTAGCTGGGTTAGAGTCACGGTTTGGTGCAGTTTCTTCTGTGGATTCTCATGGGCAACTGAGTAAACCCAGACAAGTGGGTACAGTAGCTGCGTATCAATGGCAATTTGAGACCATGTACAATAGAATAACTGGACTTTCTGAGAAGCATTTGCTGGGTGTTTTTCTGAGTGGTTTACGAGAGGATCTTGCCTGTGAAGTTCGCTCCTTCATGCCCCATTCCTTATCACATGCTATGGAGTTGGCAAGAATTCAAGAACAAATGTTTACTGCCAGACGCCGAGCTTCACCACACTTTATCTTCTCAGCACCGCAGACACTGAAACCTTTTACTCCAAACTCTCAGCCAGCATTCTCCCCTAAAGGAGTAAACCCACCAGTTAAAAAGTTATCTACACAACAGTTGCAGGAACGAAAGGCTAAAGGCCTATGTTATAATTGTGATGATAAATGGCTTCCAGGCCACACATGCCAACCTCATAAACTTTTTTTACTGTATCTTATTCCGGATGATAGTGATTTTGCTCCTTTAGACAGTGTGGATCCAGAACCCTTCATTGAATTCTCTCCTGTCATACAACCCTCTCTGTCAGCTCAATATGTTACTCACTTAGCATCACCGGGCACATTGAAAGTATTAGGGAAAATGGGTACCATGTCTGTCCTGGTTTTGATTGACAATGGGAGCACCCATAATTTTTTGGACCCCCATGTTGTAAAGAAGTTGGGATTATCTGTGACAAACTTTGATTCCCACCCTGTCAAAATAGCTGCAGGTCTCCAAATCTCTTCACAGGGTTGGTGTCCTGGAGTTAACCTTAAGATGCCTGGCATGTAATTTACTTTAGACTTTTTAATTCTTCCTCTTGGCAGTGTTGATGTGATCTTGGGGAATACTTGGCTCTAGTTACTTGGATATATAACCCTAAACGTTTCTCAAATGTCCATGAAGTTTTCCTTGAATGGTCAGGATTTCATATTACAAGGGCTTCTTAACCCTTCCACAAGTATTGTTTCTGCTAAAACAATATCTGCTGACCTTCCTAAATCCCAAAGCATCTATTCTTTACACTTGTTTTCCTTGGAAGCTTCGGATATTTCATCTACTTCTTGTGGGTTTACTGGGACTTCTTATTCTCAAGACATTTCCAGCATTCTAGAATAGTATTCAGCAGTTTTTTCTGAACCTCATGGCTTACCCCCATCCAGACCTTATGACCATCGGATTCAACTACTAGATGAAACAAAGCCAGTTTGTCAACCTTCTTATAGACATTCACCTCTACAGAAGACGATTATTGAGCATCAAGTCAAGGACCTACTCTCCCTCTCTCATGTGCAATCAAGCACATGCCCTTTTTCTGCTCCAGTGTTATTAGTTCAGAAAAGGGATGGCTCATGGAGAATGTGTGTAGACTACCGAGCTCTGAATCAAAACACTGTTAAAGACAAATATCCCATACCCTTAGTAGACGATTTGTTGGATGAATTACATGGGTCCAAGTACTTTTCCAAGCTGGATTTGAGATCGGGTTATCATCAAATTAGAATGCATCCTGATGATGTTTACAAAACTGCCTTTAGAACACATGAGGGACACTATGAGTAGACAACCAATTGTATGCTAAAATGTCTAAATGTGTGTTTGGGGTCAGAGAAATTGAGTATCTTGGCCACATTATTTCAGAAAAAGGGGTTGCTATGGACATGTCTAAACTACAAGCCATTTGTACTTGGCCTGTACCCTGGTCTGTGAGGGCTTTGAGAGGATTCTTAGGGCTTACAGGATACTACAGAAAATTTATTAAAAACTATGGTCTTATTGCTGCACCTCTGACCAGTCTTCTTAAGAAGGACAGTTATAGTTGGAGCCCATCTTCTCATCAAGCCTTCTTATAGCTTAAAGAGGCTATGTCAACTGCCCCAGTTCTTGCCTTGCCTGATTTTTCAGAAACTTTTGTAGTCGAGTGTGATGCTAGTGGAACTGGCATGGGAGCAATTCTCATGCAAAAAGGACGTCCTACCATTCTTGAGGCCGTACATGCTCCACTGAGGTTGAAAGTGATCCCATTTGAACCTTGTCTTATGATGATAAGAAGATATAGAGAAATGGAATGACCACATATCTTAAGTAGTACATATATACAAAGATGTGGATAAATGCAAAGAAATCAGAATTCTCTATAGCAATAGGTAAATACCCAAAAAATTCGTTTTGTGATTTAAAACTTTGTGGATTTTAATTGCATGTAAATATAATTTTAAATCTGATTTTAATAGAAATTTGATGTTAATTTAGCTCAAAAATGTAGATTGTTTTGCTTCGATGTTATTCATTTGAAAATTTTTGTAATTTGGGTATTATTTAATTTGATATGTGCATAATGATAATTGCGTTGTTATTTAATTTTATGTTATATAAATGCATGGGGTATTCCCTGTGAGTTGAGGTGCGTGGGTGCGACCTAACATTACACGCACCTCAGGAGAGCGCGTTAAAACCGTGTCAATGTGCCTTCCCGTTCAAGACTTTGGGATTGATATGTATGTTCTCATTTATTTATGAGAATGTATATATCTACCTCAAAGTCTTGAATTGTCCCGTTTGGACAGTCTGTGAATGTTTGATCGCACTTAGGCAGTCATTTACTATATATGTTTGTATGGTTTGTTGAGAATTTCGCTTGCGTCTCCTCACTCTTCTCTGATATACCATTATTGATTTTGAGTGTTTTCTTAACCACTTACTTGTAAGTGTTTAAGAAAATTTCAAAATCAATAAATATATTTGGTATATCGGAGAAGTGTGGGGAGATGATGCCGAAATTTTTAGCAAATCGTGCAGCACATATAGTAAGTGATTGTGCGATCAAACCTTCATGGATGGGTTAAAAAGTGATAATCTAATCAATATTCCTCTTCCAACTGCAAATGGTCTATGATGAACGATGTGAGGAAAGGGTCGGGTGTAATATTATGAGTAATGATTTGAAAGTTAGGATGTGTATTGTCATTTATTGGGTGCAGGCAAAATGTCGACAGATCGTTCATGGATGTATCGTAGAATAGTTGACCGGGTGGTGTCAGATGACTTTAAGCTTGGGGTTGAGAGTTTCATTCAATTTGCATTGGGGAATCCAAATGCAGCAATAGATCGCGACGGTCACATTCGTTGCCCTTGTTCAAGTTGTAGAAACTTGAGGTGGTGTTCAACATGGGATGTGCAACATCATTTGTACACGAAAGGGTTCGTGGATGGTTATACGAATTGGACGTGTCATGGTGAGCAATTCGGGAGGTATGATCCCGACAATATTGCAGGCACAAGTGGGTACGTGGATATGGTTGTAGATGCTGCTGGTCCTAGTTTTAATATTCACGATGAAGTGCCGAATAAGATAGCCGGAAGATTTTATGAACTACTTAGGGATGCTGATGAGCCGCTGTGGGATGGTTGTGAAAATCACACTCGATTGTCTGCAGTGTCACAGTTGTTGAACTTGAAATCTGAATTTCACATCAGTGAGACTTGTTTTGACCGTCTCCTCCTCTTGATCAAGAGTATGTTACCTCGAGACGAGAAGTTGCCAGAAACTTTTTACCGTGCAAAAAAGATGGTCAATGACTTAGGACTTGGATATGTGAAAATAGATGCATGTCCGAATCATTGTATGTTATATTACAAAGATGATGCAGATAAGATATCATGTTCAGTTTGTGGCCATGACAGATTCAAACCTAAGGGGGGGGTCAATTCAAAGGCAAAAGATGTACCTTACAAGGCGTTGCGATACTTCCCTCTTGTGCCTAGGCTGCAGCGACTGTATATGTCCTCAAAGACGGCTCGGCATATGACATGGCACACCGAAAGAGTACGTCGTGCCGATGATATAATCAGTCATCCTGCCGATGGTGAAGCTTGGACTCACTTTAGTCGTACTCATCTTGCCTTTTCAAGGGAGTCACGTAATGTTCGATTGGGTTTATACACAGATGGCTTTAATCCATTCGGTGGTTCAGTGGCAGCTTATTCTTGTTGGCCAGTGTTCATGACACCGTACAACCTTCCGCCGCACATGTGCATGAAGCGAGAAAATCTGTTTTTGTCCCTAGTAATTCCTGGTCCAAAAAGTCCCGGAAAAAATTTGGACATATATCTCAGGCCGTTGATTGATGAGCTCAAAGTTTTATGGACTGATGGAGTTGTTACTTATGATGCATATAGGAAGAAAAATTTTATTATGAAGGCTGCACTGATGTGGACAATAAGTGACTTCCCTGCATATGGAATGCTATCTGGTTGGAGCACACATGGGAGGCTAGCATGTCCTTACTGTATGGAAGATACCAAATCATTTGTATTGAAACATGGGGGGAAAAGCTGCTGGTTTGATTGCCATCGGCGGTTGCTACCAAGTGACCATCCTTTTCGAAGGCAAAAAGACTCGTTTAAAAAAAATACTGTTGAAATGGATGAAGCTGACTTGCAACGGGTGTCGGGTCTACATATGGCGTCACGGGTGCACAATTTACCAGATGTAGTTCAATTGTCTGGTAGCACACGGCAACTCCCTAATTTTGGAAAGGATCACAACTGGGTCAAGAAAAGCATTTTTTGGGAATTACCTTATTGGTCAACTCTTCTTGTACGACACAATCTGGATGTCATGCATACCGAGAAGAATTTTTTTGATAATGTGTTCAATACGATCATGAATGTTAAAGGGAAAACAAAGGACAACGCCAAAGCACGTATGGATTTAAAGATGCTTTGTAGACGTCCAGAATTGGAACTACAAAGTGTCAATGGCAAAACTGTGCAGCCTAAAGCAACTTATGTGCTTCATGATACACAGATCAAGGAAGTATGCCAGTGGTTGAAACAACTGAGATTCCCAGATGGATATGCATCCAACATAGCCCGTTGTGTGAATGTTAATGAGGGGAAAATATATGGTATGAAAAGTCACGACTGTCATGTGTTCATGGAGAGGCTACTGCCCATTGCATTTCGTGATTTGTTGCCAAAGCAGATATGGGGAGCACTAGCTGAGATGAGTCAATTTTTCAAGATTTTATGTGCATCTGAACTCAGACTTCGGGATGTACAAACTATCGAACAAGATGTTGTCACAACCATTTGCAAGCTAGAGAAGATATTTCCTCCGGCATTCTTTGATTCGATGGAGCACCTGGTAGTTCATTTGCCATATGAGGCTATCGTCGGAGGTCCAGTACAATTTCGATGGATGTATCCATTTGAGAGGTATGTGACAATTTTTGTTAACTTATAAGTCGTCCATAGCCGCTACATTTTGTTGCCATCTGACTTGTTGTTGTAGGTGCATGCATGAATTAAAAATGAAAGTTCGCAACAAGGCACAGGTGGAGGGTTCGATTGCTGAGGCATACATTCTTGAAGAAATTTCGAACTTCTGTTCTATGTACTTTGAGCCAGAGATTCAAACTCGTCGTACTCGACCTCCACGTAATGATGATGGGGGAGTGGATGAATCGTCCGATCGGCTCTCCATATTTAAACATCCTGGACGTGCGTTCGGACGTTGCTTGACTCGCACGCTCGAAGATAGAGAGTTGCACGCCGCTGAGATATATATTCTTTTGAATTGCCTCGAGATTGAACCTTATGTTGAGTAAGATATTAATTCACATTTCCAGCAACTCCATAAGTCTATACATCCTCAAAGTCTATACAACATTGACTTCACAAAGTCTATACATTGGCTTCCTCAAAGTCTATACATTGGCTTCCTCAAAGTCTATACAACATTGACTTCACAAAGTCTATACATTGACTTTATCAATTTTTTTAATCATTTTTTTTACGGGGTGCTACATTTATATTGCAGACAATTTGATTCAGAATTAGCTGAAAAATGTCCAAATATCCAGGATGTGGAGATTGAAAAAGAACGCGACAAGTTTTTTTCCAAATGGCTAAGAAACCGAGTTAGTGTGAACTCTGAATATATATGTTTGTATTTACGTATGTTGAGGTAATTGTTATTATTTTAACTACTCTAATTTGAATATAGGTTGAACAAGGTCTCATTACTGATCAAAGAGTACAACAGATAAGTTATGGCCCCTCGAACCAGACACGTGCCTATCCGGGATATATTGTGAATGGATACAAATTTCATACAAGGGATTATGGGCGAAATAAGTCTACGATGAACAGCGGCGTATGTGTGAAGGGAAATTTATACAATGAAATGGAATTGGACTACTATGGTATTATTGAAGAAGTCTTAGAACTTCAGTATTTGGGACAAGACAATCATGTATATATATTTAAGTGTCAATGGTTTGATCCTAATTCTGTTCTACATGACACAAATTATGGGATTGTCAATGTCAAGCATAGGTTTAAACTTAAGACCTATGAACCGTTCATTTTAGCCGCACAAGCCCAGCAAGTGTACTATTCAAGCTATCCATCATCCAAGAATAGAGATTGGTGGGCAGTTTGCAGGGTTAACTCAAAACTCTTTCCCACTTATGAGTTAACTATGAGTGGAGATGTCTCAGAGGTTGCTCGTGCTGAATATTATCAATCAGACGAAGTTGGCGTTGTCGGTTCCTCTAGGTTTAATATGGACGAATCTGATGAGCCACTGTCATTACGTACGCGAGATGGCGTGGAAGAAGTCGATCCGACGGAGCTAAATGTTGATGTTAGAGGGGAGGAAGAATCAGATGAAGATGAAGATTTTGAATCTCATGAGACTACTATGGATGACGAAGATGATGAAGTTGAGCTAGATATATCAACATGAGGGAGGCATGTTTTGATAATTTAGTAAGAAGATTCTTACTTTTAAGCATAATTTTAAATAACATTTGTCTAGCCTTATATAATTGTGGATTAATATGTATTAATTGTTTTGTTATTAATAAGGAAATGGTGCGAGGAGGTCGTAGTAGGGGTGGGAGGAGATCTAGCAGTGAGAGGGGCACTACTATCTCCTCGCTACCATCTTCTTCAGACACAGGTATATTTGATCAATAAGTTAGCTATATAAATATTTTATTTATTTACAAACTTAAAAGAATTTATTTATAGGTGCAAGTGTCGGCTCACCACCACTTGTACATACGCCACCACCTCCCGCTACAGGTATGTATATTTTAATTTAAATTCTTGAACATTTGTTCTACTTATGAAAATAAGTTCTTGCAGGTCTCAGTGGCCTCCCACCTGTTGTGCATACGCCACTCCCACCACCTTCCGCTGCAGGTATGTATATTTTAATTATATGTTCGCAATATTTGTATCACTCCACATGACAATAAATTCTTGCAGGTCTCAGTGGCAAAAAGACTCGAGGATCATGTATGTATATTTTAATTTAAATTCTTCAATATTTGTTCTACTTATGACAATAAATTCTTGCAGGTCTCAGTGGCCTCCCACCTGTTGTGCATACGCCACCCCCACCACCTCCCGCTGCAGGTATGTATATTTTAATTATATGTTCGCATTATATGTATCACTCCACATGACAATAAATTCTTGCAGGTCTCTGTGGCCTCCCACCTGTTGTGCATACGCCACCCCCACCACCTCCCGCTGCAGGTATGTATATTTTAATTATATGTTCGCATTATATGTATCACTCCACATGACAATAAATTCTTACAGGTCTCAGTGGCCTCCCATATGTTGTGCATACGCCAACCCCACCACCTCCCACTGCAGGTATGTATATTTTAATTATATGTTCGCAGTATATGTATCACTCCACATGACAATAAATTCTTGCAGGTCTCAGTGGCCTCCCACATCTTGTGCATACGCCAACCCCACCACCTCCCGCTGCAGGTATGTATATTTTAATTATATGTTCGCAGTATATGTATCACTCCACATGACAATAAATTCTTGCAGGTCTCAGTGCCCTCCCACCACCTCCCACTTGTACAGGGCCCACCCCCACCAGTCAGCCCCTTGACGATGTCGGCAGTTGTCACGAGGGAGGCACGACCCATGATAGACGTCGCCCGTGTTGGGTATCCGGGTAAATCTATAAGGTTATATTACATTAATTAGCCCTCAACTGTGTAATATGAATATTTTGACATTTGCAATTGCAGTATGAAATTTGAACCCCACGGCGCTGTCCATCATTCCACCGAACTCATGTTGGCACATGTGCCCGGGGCAGCTTCCACTTTCAGAGATTTTCCGATGTCCGTCCGCGATTCATTGTACAACATGTTCTTAGTAAGTAATTACGTCATTTAATTCAAGTATTTCCCAAAGTCTATTTACAACTTTATACTAAGTGTGAAAAGCAATTGATTTACAGCGGTCTTTTCAATTCACATGTGGACATGACGCAGCGAGATGTCGTCGTGCCTGGGAGTCTACTATGCTCTCAAGTTACAAGAGGAAAATACATGAGGCCCGAGCACACGCTAAAAAATTGAGTGGGGGGAGTGAAGACCGACAATTGTGGAAGGCGCATCGCCCTCTATGGATGAGGCAGGAGGATTGGGAGATATCTTGTGACCATTTTGCCGACCCCAAGTGGATAGAAAAGTCCGAAAAAGCCAAAGCAAACAGGGCGTCAAAACCAGGTTCAAATTTGCATACGAGTGGGTCCATCTCTTATGCGGCTCATAAACAAAAATTGGTAAGTAATATACCAATTTATCTTCTTACAATTTATCCCAATATTTGACTTTTTTTTACTATGAATTGTATAACAGGCTGTGGAGCTTAATCGACCTCCGTCGTTCCTCGAGGTGTTCGACAGAACACACAAAAAGAAGGGGACTAATGATTTTGTGAGTGACACAGCTAAGTCAGCAGCGGTAAGTTTATCTACATATCTAACTTGTACCGTTCATTTAAATCGGCATGTAATTCATATGAAATTGACTAGTTATTTTATTCAATTTGTAGGAAACATATAGCAAAGCAGTGACAGAGAAGTACGGGGAGGGAGACACGCAGCAGCCGGAGTTCGATCCGGTGGAGTGGGTGGCAGCAGCTGGCGTACCGAAGAAAGGCCGAATATATGGTTTTAGGGAGAGCCTAGACGCAAGCGCGGTGACATCAGCGTGTGCGAGTTCTAGCTATACTTCTTCCAGTGGCAGTGCCTTCACTATACCTTCCGTTGCCCCCAGCGCTTCTTCCAGCGACATGATGGACATGGTCCGATCGCAGATTTCTGATATGCAGCGGCAGCAGCAGCATTTCCAGCAAGAGATCTCTAGCCAAGTGTCAGTATTCTTGCAGGCAATTAGTGGCCTCCTCTCCCAGAGCGGAATGGTCCCTCAGAAATCAACAACCACCAAAGCACAGCCCGCACAGGTGAGTCTCTAGCCAAGTTTTTATTTTGATGGAATTACTCAATTATGTTCATTATTAATTTTAAAACTCATTTACTTCAGAATAATTGAGAAAATCAGGGGGTCTAAAATTTGAAATACCGGTCGGACGGCCGTGCCAATCATTCCAACGCGACCGGGGAGATGAAAGTGACTTGACAGAACTGACGGAATCCAAATCGGATGCCCAGTTTGATCTCGGCGCTAAAAGTTCAGTTTTAAAATACACTTAGTTTAAATGAACTACCAGGTCGGGTCCGGGGGTCTAAAATTAGAAATACAAGTCGGACGGCCATGCCGATCATTCCAACGCGACCGGGGAGATGAAAGTGACTTGTCAGAACTGACGGAATCCAAATCGGATGCCCGGTTTGAGCTCAGCACTCAAAGTTCAGTTTTAAAATAAACTTAGCTTAAATGAACTCCCAGGTCAGGTCCGGGGGTCAAAAACTTGAAATACAAGTCGGACGGCCGTGCCGATCATTCCAACGCGACCGGGGAGATGAAAGTGACTTGTCAGAACTGACGGAATCCAAATCGGATGCCCGGTTTGAGCTCGGCGCTCAAAGTTCAGTTTTAAAATACACTTAGTTTAAATGAACTACCAGGTCGGGTCCGGGGGTCTAAAATTGGAAATACAAGTCGGACGGCCGTGCCGATCATTCCAACGCGACCGGGGAGATGAAAGTGACTTGTCAGAACTGACGGAATCCAAATCGGATGTCCGGTTTGAGCTCGGCACTCAAAGTTCAGTTTTAAAATAAACTTAGCTTAAATGAACTCCCAGGTCAGGTCCGGGGGTCAAAAACTTGAAATACAAGTCGGACGGCCGTGCCGATCATTCCAACGCGACCGGGGAGATGAAAGTGACTTGTCAGAACTGACGGAATCCAAATCGGATGCCCGGTTTGAGCTCGGCGCTCAAAGTTCAGTTTTAAAATAAACTTAGTTTAAATGAACTACCAGGTCGGGTCCGGGGGTCTAAAATTAGAAATACCGGTCGGACGGCCGTGCCGATCATTCCAACGCGACCGGGGAGATGAAAGTGACTTGTCAGAACTGACGGAATCTAAATCGGATGTCCGGTTTGAGCTCGGCGCTCAAAGTTCAGTTTTAAAATACACTTAGTTTAAATGAACTACCAGGTCGGGTCCGGGGGTCTAAAATTGGAAATACAAGTCGGACGGCCGTGCCGATCATTCCAACGCGACCGGGGAGATGAAAGTGACTTGTCAGAACTGACGGAATCCAAATCGGATGCCCGGTTTGAGCTCGGCGCTCAAAGTTTAGTTTTAAAATACACTTAGTTTAAATGAACTACCAGGTCGGGTCCGGGGGTCTAAAATTGGAAATACAAGTCGGACGGCCGTGCCGATCATTCCAACGCGACCGGGGAGATGAAAGTGACTTGTCAGAACTGACGGAATCTAAATCGGATGTCCGGTTTGAGCTCGGCGCTCAAAGTTCAGTTTTAAAATACACTTAGTTTAAATGAACTACCAGGTCGGGTCCGGGGGTCTAAAATTAGAAATACAAGTCAGACGGCCGTGCCGATCATTCCAACGCGACCGGGGAGATGAAAGTGACTTGTCAGAACTGACGGAATCCAAATCGGATGCCCGGTTTGAGCTCGGCGCTCAAAGTTCAGTTTTAAAATACACTTAGTTTAAATGAACTACCAGGTCGGGTCCGGGGTCTAAAATTGGAAATACCGGTCGGACGGCCGTGCCGATCATTCCAACGCGACCGGGGAGATGAAAGTGACTTGTCAGAACTGACGGAATCCAAATCGGATGTCCGGTTTGAGCTCGGCACTCAAAGTTCAGTTTTAAAATAAACTTAGCTTAAATGAACTCCCAGGTCAGGTCCGGGGGTCAAAAACTTGAAATACAAGTCGGACGGCCGTGCCGATCATTCCAACGCGACCGGGGAGATGAAAGTGACTTGTCAGAACTGACGGAATCTAAATCGGATGTCCGGTTTGAGCTCGGCGCTCAAAGTTCAGTTTTAAAATACACTTAGTTTAAATGAACTACCAGGTCGGGTCCGGGGGTCTAAAATTGGAAATACAAGTCGGACGGCCGTGCCGATCATTCCAACGCGACCGGGGAGATGAAAGTGACTTGTCAGAACTGACGGAATCCAAATCGGATGCCCGATTTGAGCTCGGCGCTCAAAGTTCAGTTTTAAAATACACTTAGTTTAAATGAACTACCAGGTCGGGTCCGGGGGTCTAAAATTGGAAATACAAGTCGGACGGCCGTGCCGATCATTCCAACGCGACCGGGGAGATGAAAGTGACTTGTCAGAACTGACAGAATCTAAATTGGATGTCCGGTTTGAGCTCGGCGCTCAAAGTTCAGTTTTAAAATACACTTAGTTTAAATGAACTACCAGGTCGGGTCCGGGGGTCTAAAATTGGAAATACAAGTCGGACGGCCGTGCCGATCATTCCAACGCGACCGGGGAGATGAAAGTGACTTGTCAGAACTGACGGAATCCAAGTCGGATGCCCGGTTTGAGCTCGGCGCTCAAAGTTCAGTTTTAAAATATACTTAGTTTAAATGAACTATCAGGTCGGGTCCGGGGGTCTAAAATTGGAAATACCGGTCGGACGGCCGTGCCGATCATTCCAACGCGACCGGGGAGATGAAAGTGACTTGTCAGAACTGACGGAATCCAAATCGGATGTCCGGTTTGAGCTCGGCACTCAAAGTTCAGTTTTAAAATAAACTTAGCTTAAATGAACTCCCAGGTCAGGTCCGGGGGTCAAAAATTTGAAATACAAGTCGGACGGCCGTGCCGATCATTCCAACACAACCGGGGAGATGAAAGTGACTTGTCAGAACTGACGGAATCCAAATCGGATGCCCGGTTTGAGCTCGGCGCTAAAAGTTTAGTTTTAAAATACACTTAGTTTAAATGAACTACCAGGTCGGGTCCGGGGGTCTAAAATTGGAAATACCGGTCGGACGGCCGTGCCGATCATTCCAACACGACCGGGGAGATGAAAGTGACTTGTCAGAACTGACGGAATCTAAATCGGATGTCCGGTTTGAGCTCGGCGCTCAAAGTTCAGTTTTAAAATACACTTAGTTTAAATGAACTACCAGGTCGGGTCCGGGGGTCTAAAATTGGAAATACAAGTCGGACGGCCGTGCCGATCATTCCAACGCGACCGGGGAGATGAAAGTGACTTGTCAGAACTGACGGAATCCAAATCGGATGTCCGGTTTGAGCTCGGCGCTCAAAGCTCAGTTTTAAAATACACTTAGTTTAAATGAACTACCAGGTCGGGTCCGGGGGTCTAAAATTGGAAATACCGGTCGGACGGCCATGCCGATCATTCCAACGCGGCCGGGGAGATGAAAGTGACTTGTCAGAACTGACGGAATCCAAATCGGATGTCCGGTTTGAGCTCGGCACTCAAAGTTCAGTTTTAAAATAAACTTAGTTTAAATGAACTCCCAGGTCAGGTCCGGGGGTCTAAATATTGTTTCAAGCTAGTAGTTGATCTATAAAATCTGCAGTTATCAATTTGATATGTTTGATTTATATTTATGCTCATTTCTTCGCACTAATTTTTTTATCTATGAATGAATGTTATTATTTTTTTAATGTAGGGGGATCCTTCTGCGGGCAGCGACAGAGGAGATGAGCAGGGCAGTGACGATATGGATGATGAGGATATTGACGATGTACCAGATATTTCTTGATGTTTAATGATATTTGTTTTATGTTATTCAGACGGATCAGCAGGGTTAATGTGTTTTTCTTTGTATTTATTTTGTCAGCATGGTGTTGAGTTTTTTTATTGGTGGTGTTTATTTATTTGAACATCTATGTTATGTTGAGATTTTTTCGGTGGTGTTTATTTATTTGGGTATGTTGATGTTGAGTTTTTTATTGTGGTTAGTTCCAATAATTTTTTTAACAGGTTTATTAGATAAATAAACTTAAATTTTTTTAAAAATATATATTTTTTTCAGACGGATTTATAATCCGTCTGAAATGACGTTTGTAATAGAGACGGTAATTTCAGACGGAATTTATATCCGTCGTGAATTACGTTTTAAACATCGACGGATTTAGGACGAACAACATATAGAACCGTCGTTGGAAGTTACGACGACAAAATAATCCGTCGTAATATCCGGCAGAAATAGAGACGGATTTCAGACAATATTTCAGACGGATTACGGACGGTATTTACAACGGATAATAAATCCGTCTTAAAAACCGTATGAAATACATACGGAAATTTCAGACTGATATTTACATACGGATATTTTATCGTGTGAGATTTAGACGGAATTTATGACCGAAATTATTTGTGTCTTAATTTCAGACGGAATTTCAGACCGAATGGTCAACTGTCACAAATTTGTGACTAAGAATTTCAGACGGTCGAGTTCGGTCTTAAATCCGTCGGAAATCCGTTACAAATATGTGTTGCGACGGATTTTCAGACGGATTTGAGACGGATAACGTCCGTCTGAAATCTCGCTTTTTCTGGTTGTGAATACTTTCATTCGCTCTCAGACCCGCTACTTGTATAACCTGAATCCGAATTCGAATCACTTCCATCTCCTGAAAAGATTGGAAATAGGTAATGAGCACACTTGCCTAGTAGGTATCTTCGCATCAACATGAAGGCACTATTAAAATAATTAACAATTTAGTTATAAAGAATAAGGTAGAATCATGCGAATGCGATCAATCACGCGATTAAACCAGGTAACGAGACAATCATGTAAGATAGAATGAGAGCAAGTATGAACTAGCAAGAATGAAACAAGAACATGATATGGCCTTTCATGAATAAGAATGTAACGAGAATGTACTAGCAAGCCACATAATCATCACTCTAGTATCTTTTGCTTATGAGTAAGTACCTCGTGAATTTCTGTGGAATATCAAGAAAGTCAAGTATTAATCATGTTGTATTGTGTTGTGGATTTTCACTTATTTATAAAGAAAGTACTCCCAACGCAATGCGACACCAGTAGCATCATACCCCATGGTTTATAATAGTATGTTTCCGACAATCAGCCGAGGGGACTAACATAGAGCCCTTGCACACAATCAGTGTTCGATCGCATCTTCAAGTATAAATCAAGTTTTATCCACGCATGTAACAATAAAGTATGGCCAAGAATGTACAATTCCAACAAGCTCTTGATAATGATAATTCAATAAATGATTGCTTCAATAAGAATCATGAGAAATCAAGAATGACTTAAGCAAGGTTATGCTTATGGAAATAAATAGGTAGCATAACGATACATTCTTTATCTTTCATTCATTATATTAGGTTCCTTGATCAATATGATAAGTTCTAGATCATCAAGAGTCTATTTAGAACCTTGGAATATCAACCCTTGGTCAATCCTTGGGTTAAAATACTCAAGTAGTGTGACGGTCGTGTACTGGGCCGTTACATGATATGACGCTCCAGTATTGGGCCGTTACATTAGTCTGAATCCAGAACTAAGAAATCAGACTCAGTTAAATGTGACGGTCGTACATTGGGCCGTTAGATGATCCTGACGGTCCAGTGTAGAGCCGTTACATTACCGATAACTAAAAACATCGATAGTGTAATATAATCAATGGGCTTTAATGGTACAACCAACTCGACATCCTAGTGGGAATCCCAGGCTCGCGGAGAATTACGGAGGCCTTGAAATAAGATTTCCTAGTCTATTGGAAGGAATATCCAATAGAGAGGTCCTCATGTCTAAGAATAATGTTCCTATAGTGCAAAGTGAACTAATGGACAACATACCAGAATATGTGCCATATACTTAAAGAAATGACTCTATAGATAGAAAAGAATGTGTAACAATGCGAAACCAAAATAAAACTCCGTCAATACAACATTGGAAAATCATGATTTAGAATACAAAATTATAGAGTTTTAGCCAATGAAATTAGCATAACTTAAAATAATCTAAGATACATTAATCATGCAATTTGATTATGAATCAGTAACTAAACTTGAAGTCATGATAACAGGTCCATCTTAGCTATCTAAGCTTATTTATAAGTAAACTTAACTGGTTATGATTCTACCTCGGGCTGACAGAACACAGTGCCTGACGGTCTAGGATAGGCGCGTTACAGTATTGTGACGGATTGTCGAGGGGCCGTTACAGTGGTGCAATACTTCTGATAGGGTGCGTCAGAGACAATAGAACAAATAAAAATACAACAGAATGTGACAGTCTATCGTAAGGCCGTTACATGCATGTGACGACCTCACATTAGTGCGTCAGAGAACCTACTGGCAGTAAACTAAAGTGAAGGTTTATGAAAACATAACATGCCTGGAAATCAACATATTACCACTATCCTAGTCATGATAACGATACATAGGCCAACTATATGCAAGGGTTTAGTGAATAGACAAGATAATACCTTTTAATTTCCATTTAGGGCTAAGAGATGCATGAATGTATAAAACTATGAAATCATGAAATTCTTAGTCTATAATGCATGAAATCAAGCACAATCAGAGGGTTTTTATCCCTAACAAGTTATTTTTACCAATCATGAGATAACCTATCTCTTTTAAGACCTTCAAACTTCAAATTTAATGCTATGTGCTATCCTTAGACCCTTGTACTTCTTGTGATAAATTAGCAACTTCAATCTGCTCTATTTCCTCAGCCTCTTGACCTAAGGATGTGAAATTTTGAGGGTAAGGAGATGAGACTATTGGGTACAAAAAGTTCTAAAGGCTTGAACTCTAATTACCTCGTTTAGACGTCCTAATCTCTTGATCTTCAAGGGTCTTGCATTCAAATTCATGGGTTCCTAAGGTTGAATCAGCAACTTTGGAAGCTTCTATCTTCTTGGTTGCTTGGTCTCCTAGCACGATATTTGGAGAACTATTAGTCTATAATATACTAAATAAAATATTCTAAAGAACTTACCCGAAATTATGACTCCTTACCTTGATTCTTCACAGGCCAAAAGTAAGGGTCGCTCAGTTCAGAACTAGGTCCTATTTATAGGGTTTTGGTTAGGATTTAAAGATTAGATCGATTCTAGAGTCCTTAATTTGTCAGAACCTAATCCCTAAGAGTCCTTAGAAATGTTATAAGCTATCCCAAATCGATCTCTTGTAGATAAGATTTCAAAGTTCTAATCTTTTTGTAACTTCCTCACCTTACAGAATCTGCAGGATGTAACGGTCGTGTCTAGGTGCGTTACAGGGCTGTGGCGGTCATCCGATAGACCGTTACATGTAACGTGTATGGAGTTTCAATTTAATAAAACTCTTTTATTCATTTATCAATATAATTATCTTATATAATTCGTATTTATCCTTAAAATACAGGAATAATCCAATTACCCTACTAGAATATAGGACAAATTTGTTGGGCTTGGTCCATAAACCCTTTTAGATAGGATAGGTTAACTAATTAGCATTTTTGAGCCTTATATTGATTTATTAATCCAATAACCCCTTCCTCAATTTATTTAAGCCTTTATAATTTTCAAAAACATATTTTATAATTCAAAATTTTTTTATAAATTCTGGGGCACTACACCCTCTCCCACTTAGAAGAATTTGGTCCCCAAATTCAATATATGAATTTTGGAGAGTGTACTTACAGTTAAATAATTCTGGGAATCTTTTCCGCATGGCTACTTCGGTTTCCCATGTTGCTTCATATGGCCATGTTTCCTTCCATTGAATCTTGACCATAGGAATAACTTTATTTCTTAGTTGACGCACTTCCCGTTCCAGAATCTTTATTGACTTTTGCTCGTACGTCATATCCTTCTGAATTTCCAGATTGTCATAAGTAATAATATGGTCAGGATCATATACATACTTCTTCAGCATAGAGACATGAAACATGTCATGAACTCCTGCTAATTGTGGAGGTAAAGCCAATTTTTAAGCCACTTCACCAACCCTTTCGAGAATTTCAAATGGGCCAATGAATCTTGGAGTTAACTTCCCTTTAATGCCAAATCTTCAAATACTATGACCTGGAGAAATCTTTAAATATACATGATCTCCTACCTGAAACTCTAAGTCACGTCTTCGATTGTCAGCATAAGACTTTTGCCTATCTTGTGCCATTTTCATTCTTTCTTGAATGATCTTGATCTTTTCTGTAGAGTCCCTGATGAGATCGGGGCCTAGGAATTGTCTTTCCCCTATTTCACTCCAACATATTGGTGATCGACAGCTTTTTTCATATAAAGCTTCAAAAGGTGCCATTTGTATGCTGGCCTGGTGACTATTGTTATATGCAAACTCTACTAGAGGCAAATGATCATGCCAACTACCTCCAAAGTTGATAGCACAAGCCCTAAGCATATCTTCTACTACCTGATTTGTTCTTTCCGTTTGACCATCTGTTTGTGGATAAAAAGCTGTGCTGAAATTCAATCTAGTCTCTAGTGACTGTTGTAGTCCCTTCCAGAACTGTAATGTGAATCGAGGATCTCTACCAGATATAATAGTGACTGGGACACCATGTAGTTTGATAATCTCCTTTATGTATAATGCTGCTAGAATATCCACAGACCATCGACTCTTTATTGGTATGAAGTGTGCGGATTTAGTCAATCGGTCTATGATTGCCCATATTCCATCGTGTCCACCTCTTGTCTTAGGTAAACCCATAATAAAGTCCATCCCTATACTCTCCCATTTCCATTCGGGAATACTCAAGGGGTGTAATTTACCTGTGAGTCTAAAATGTTCTGCTTTTACTTGTTGGCAGGTGAGACAACAGGATACGAAATCATCTATTTCTCTCTTCATGTTGGGCCACCAGAAATTTCTTTTGAGATCTTGATACATCTTTGTTACTCCTGGATGAATTATGTATTTGGAATTATGCGCTTCATCTACGATCAGTTTCTTCATAGCCTCATGATCTGGTACACATATTCGGCCCTTAAATAATAATCTTCTGTCATTGGAAATAGAAAAATCCGGTCTTTGTTCAATATTGGCCTTAACTTCCAGTAATATAGGATCATCATTTTACAGTTTGACCAGATCTTCTATCAATGTAGGTTGAGCTCAGATATTAGCTATAAATCAATCTTCTTCCTTTATGTCTATATCTAAGTTCAACTAAGCAAATTGGGGAACAAGGTTAGTTACACTAATCATAAGACTTGATAGCATACCCATTGGTTTTCTGCTGAGTGCATCTGCTACAGCATTAGCCTTTCCAGGATGATATTGAATAGTAAAATCAAAGTCTTTGAGACATTCTAACCACCTCCTCTGCCTCATGTTAAGCTCTTTTTAAGAGAATAAGTATTTCAAGCTTTTGTGGTCCGAGTATACTGTGAACTTTTCTCCATAAAGGTAATGACGCCAAATTTTCAAGGTGAAAATAACTGCAGCCAATTCCAAATCATGTATAGGATAATTTTCTTCGTAATGTTTTAGTTGTCTAGAAGAATAACAGGTTACTTTTCCACTCTGCATGAGAATGCATCCTAAGCCAATGCCAGACGCATCTATATACACTTCGAATCCACAACCTTCCATTGGTAGTGATAAAATAAGAGCTGTTGTAAGATGATTCTTAAGACTTTGAAAGCTCTTTTCACAATCCTTTGACCAGAAAAAAGAGTTTTCTTTTCTTGTGAGTCTAGTTAAAGGAACCACAATTTTTGAGAAGTCCTTAATGAATCTCCTATAATAACCAGCTAAACTCAGAAAGCTTCTTACTTCCGATACAGTCGTTGGCCGACTCCAATTCTTGACAGCTTCTACCTTAGAAGGATCCACATCAATACCTTCTTTTGAAATAATGTGGCATAGGAATGAAACTTCCTTGAGCCAAAATTCACACTTATTGAGTTTGGCATAAAGCTTGTGTTCTCTAAGTGTTTGTAAAGCTATTCTAAAATGTTTTTCATGTTCCTCTTTTGTCTGGGAATATATCAAGATATCATCAATGAAGATGACGATGAACTGGTCCAGATATGGCTAGAAAATATTGTTCATAAGTTGCATGAATGCTGCGGGGGCATTAGTTAATCCGAATGGCATTACCACGAATTCATAGTGGCCATAACGACTTCGAAAAGTTGATTTATAAATGTCCTCTTCTTTATTTCTAAGCTGATGATAACCTGATCTGAGGTCAATCTTAGAGAAATACTCTGCTCTCGAAAGTTGATCGAAGAGCTCATCAATACGTGGCAACGGATACTTATTTTTAATTGTGAGTTGATTCAGTCGCCGGTAATCGATGCATAGCCTGAGAGAACCATCCTTCTTTTTGACAAATAGGATAGGCGCACCCCACGGGGATGTGCTAGGTCTGATGAAGCCCTTATCCAGAAATTCCTGCAACTGCTTCTTCAATTCCTTAAGCTCTGTGGGGGACATCATGTAAGGGGCTATAGAAACAGGTGCCGCTCCTGGAATGAGTTCAATAGTGAAGTTCACTTCCCTTTCGGGTGGTAAACTGGGTAATTCGGATGGAAACATGTCTGGGAACTCATTTACAATAGGGATGTCTTCTATGATAATTTCTTTGGACTCCGTAATAATGACAGAAGTAAGAAAAGCTTCACATCCTAGCGAGATAAGTTTGCAAGCGTGAAGTGAGGATATGATAGTGGGATGTTTTTTGTACTTGATGCTAAGAAAAGAGAATTTCGGAAGACTGGGCTTTTGAAAGGATATAATCTTGTTTCGGCAATTAATATAAGCATCATAATCTACAAGCCAATCTACCCCTAAAATGACATCATAACCTTTCATGTCAAGGCATACTAAATTTACGGGGAGATTATGACCCTCTACTATCACTTCGCTATCAGGATAATAGTCGGTAAGCTTTGTTCCAGAACCTAAGGGTGTGAAAATTGCAAGATCGAAGGTAAGGGAACTAATGCGATTGGTAATATTTTAGCAAAAGTAGTGGAGATAAAAGAATGAGAGGCACCAGTATCAAATAGCATGAATGCAGGACAAGAACAAATTTGAAGAGTACCTTCCATAAGCCCATCATCCCTGGGCGCTTCCTCTTCTTCTAGAATGGCATTGAGATGAGCCTGCCTCCTGCGTCCATTACCAGATGACTGGTCCTTCATAAGGGGACATTCTGGCATGTGATGCTCGCTGCTTTCACAACATAAACAAGCACCAAGGTGCTTCCAACACTCCTCAGCAGAATGGCCGAATTTTTCACAAAATGTGCAAGCCGTGGCGACCTGCTCCTTCTCCTCCTTGACTTTCTTTTGCTTATGGGAACTTCCACCATTCCCATTCCTGGATCTCTTCTTACTATCACGGCTCTTGTAAGGCTCAGTGATGCTGAATCTCTCTTTCTTATAACGCCGATCAGAACCTCGGCTGGGTTCTTCTCCCTTTCCTTTCAATTTTTTGACCTTCTCTAAGGTCCTTTCACATAGGTATGCCCGCTGAACCATCTCCGCATAAGTACGGATGTTTTGGATCTCAAGCTGCTAGATGAAACCGGGACGTAACCCGTCCATAAACCGATTCGCCTTTAATAAATCAGTACTGATTAGATGTGATGCATACAGTGCTAGCCTTGAGAATTGTAGTTCATATTCGACAACCATCATCATTCCTTGCCGAAGGGTGGTGAACTCCATAGCCTTTCATTCCTTTACGTGCTCCGAAAAGTATTTGACCCGAAATAGGGTGAGGAACCCATCCCATGTATGAGGTGCATTGGCTGGAGGTGCCGGAACTGACGTCCACCAGGTGCGAGCATCTTTGTTAAGTTGAAAGGTTGTGACACGCACCTTCTCCTGATCGGTGCATTAGATGACGTCAAATATTCGATTCATTTCGTCAATCCATTTCTCTGCCTCGTCGGCATTAGAAGAGCCATAGAATCGCGAAGGATTTAAACCCCGGAAATTGCGATGTAGGTCATCATCCCTTGCCCCTGCGCCGCCTTGCGCTATGGTTTGCAATGCCTGAGTAAGGCTGACAACTGTTTGTTACATGCCATCCCAATCTACACGATGAGCCATAAGGTACCTGAGAGAAATATAACAGCTTGTTATTTCTCATGAAATTAGAATGAAAAATTAATCTTAAGGCTAATTAATTATCTTATCCCGGGCTCTACCCAATTCTCACATGGGTATGGAATTTCTTCCTTAGTTCATAGGTAGGGGTCCTTAAACTTTGGACTTATCTTATGACATGATTCTTCTTCCTAAGTCCTGAGACTTAGGCTCTGATACCAACTTAACTGTCACGCCCCGAGCCTTTATGACAGCGGAAGACTCGCTCGAGAAATGCGAACAGCCGACATGGTAAGCCTCTTGCAAATAAGAACGATCAGAGCGCAAGACAATCACATACATAAATACAATTGCACAATATTTATTCAAACTCCAACTTTATTTCATAATAATCAAATTCAATACTCAAATACAATCATTAATTTCACTTATTCCAATATACCAGACTCAAGAAAATAGGAAAATTGCACAGACTCAATATAAACAATTTAGACTTCCTAAGTCTTCACACTCATCTTGACAATACTTTCATTCGCTCTCGGACCCGCTACATGTATAACCCGAATCCGAATTCAAATCACTTCCATCTCCTGAAAAGATTGGAAATAGGTAATGAGCACACTTGCCCAGTAGGTATCTTCGCATCAACATGAAGGCACTATTAAATAATTAACAATTTAGCTCTAAAGAATAAGGCAGAATCATGCGAATGTGATCAATCACGCGATTAAACCAGGTAACAAGATAGTCATGTAAGATAGAATGAGAGCAAGTATGAACTAGCAAGAATGAAATAAGAACATGATATGGCCTTTCATGAACAAGAATGTAACAAGAATGTACTAGCAAGCCACATAATCATCACTCTAGTATCTTTTACTTATGAGCAAGTACCTCGTGAATTTCTGTGGAATATCAAGAAAGTCAAGTATCAATCATGTTGTATTGTGTTGTGAATTTTCACTTATTTATAAAGAAAGTACTCCTAGTGCAATGCGACGCCAGTAGCATCATATCCCATGGTTTATAATAGTATGTTTTCGATAATCAGCCGAGGGGACTAGCATAGAGCCCTTGAACATAATCAGTGCTCGATCGCATCTTCAAGTATAAATCAAGTTTTATCCACGCATGTAACAATAAAGTATGGCCAAGAATGTACAATTCTAACAAGCTCTTGATAACGATAATTCAATAAATGATTGCTTCAATAAGAATCATGAGAAATCAAGAATGACTTAAGCAAGGTTATGCTTATGGAAATAAATTGGTAGCATAACGATACATTGTTTATCTTTCATTCAGTATATTGGGTTCCTTGATCAATATGATAAGTTCTAGATCATCAAGAGTCTATTTAGAACCTTGGAATATCAACCTTTGGTCAATCCTTGGGTTAAAATACTCAAGTAGTGTGACGGTCGTGTACTGGGCCGTTACATGATGTGACGCTCCAGTATTGGGCCGTTACATTAGTCTGAATCCATAACTAAGAAATCGGACTCAGTTAAATGTGATGGTCGTACATTGGGCCGTTAGATGATCCTGACGGTCCAGTGTAGAGCCGTTACATTACCGATATCCAAAAACATCGATAGTGTAATCTAATCAATGGGCTTTAATGGTACAACCAACTCAGCGTCCTAGTGAAAATTCCACGCTCGCGGAGAATTACAGAGGCCTTGAAACAAGATTTCCTAGTCCATTGGAAGGAATATCCAATAGAGAGGTCCTCATGTCCAAGAATAATATTCCTATAGTGCAAAGTGAACTAATGGACAACATACCGGAATATGTGCCATATACTTAAAGAAATGACTCTATAGATAGAAAAGAATGTGTAATAATGTGAAACCAAAATAAAACTCCGTCAATACAACATTAGAAAATCATGATTTAGAATACAAAACTATAGAGTTTTAGCCAATGAAATTAGCATAACTTAAAATAACCTAAGATACATTAATCATGCAATTTGATTATGAATCAGTAACTAAACTTGAAGTCATGATAACAGGTCTATCTTAGCTATCTAATCTTATTTATAAGTAAACTTAACTGGTTATTATTCTGCCTCGGGCTGACAGAACACAGTGCCTGACGGTCTAGGATAGGCGCGTTACAGTATTGTGACGGTTTATCGAGGGGCCGTTCCAGTGGTATAACGCTCCTGATAGGGTGCGTCAGAGACAATAGAACAAATAAAAATACAACAGAATGTGACGGTCTATCGTAAGGCCGTTACATGCATGTGACGGTCTCACGTTAGTGCGTCAAAGAACCTGCTGGCAGTAAACTAATGTGAAAGTTTATGAAAACATAACATGCCTAGAAATCAGCATATTGCCACTGTCCTAGTCATGATAACGATACATAGGCCAACTATATGCAAGGGTTTAGTGAATAGACAAGATAATACCTTTTAATTTCCATTTAGAGCTAAGAGATGCATGAATGTATAAAACTATGAAATCATGAAATTCTTAGTCTATAATGCATGAAATCAAGCACAATCAGAGGACTTTTATCCTTAACAAGTTGTTTTTGCGAATCATGAGATAACCTACCTCTTTTAAGACCTTCAAACTTCGAATTTAATGCTAGGTGCTACCCTTAGACCCTTGTACTTCTTGTGATAAATCAGCAACTTCAATCTGCTCTATTTCCTCAGTCTCTTGACCTAAGGATGTGAAATTTTGAGGGTACGGAGATGAGACTATTGGGTACAAAAAGTTCTAAAGGATTGAACTCTAATTACCTCGTTTAGACGCCCTAATCTTTGGATCTTCAGGGGTCTTGCGTTCAGATTCCTGGGTTGTTAAGGTTGAATCAGCAACTTTGGAAGCTTCTATCTTCTTGGTTACTTGGTCTCCTAGCACGAAATTTGGAGAACTATTAGTCTATAATATACTAAACAAAATCTTCTAAAGAACTTACCCGAAATTATGACTCCTTACCTTGATTCTTCGCGGGCCAAAAGTAAGGGTCGCTCAGTTCAGAACTAGGTCCTATTTATAGGGTTTTGGTTAAGATTTGAAGATTAGATCGATTCTAGAGTCCTTAATTTGTCAGAACCTAATCCCTAAGAGTCCTTAGCAATGTTATAAGCTATCCCAAATTGATCTCTTGTAGGATTTCAAAGTTCCAATCTTTTTATAATTTCCTCACCTTACCGAATCTGCAGGATGTAACGGTCGTGTCTAGGTGCGTTACAGGGCTGTGGCGGTCGCCCGATAGACCGTTACATGTAACGTGTATGGAGCTTCAATTTAATAAAACTCTTTTATTTGTTTATCCATATAATTATCTTATATATTTAGTATTTATCCTTGAAATACGTGAATAATCCAATTACCCTTCTAGAATATGGGCCAAATTTGATAGGCTTGGTCCATAAACCCTTTTAGATAGGCTAGGTTAACTAATTAGCCTTTTTGAGCCTTATATTGACTTATTAATCCAATAACCCCTTCCTTAATTTATTTAAGCCTTTATAATTTCCAGAAAATTATTTTATAATTCAAAAATTATTTATAAATTCTGGGGCACTACAAGCAGTCTTAGAGCAAACGTTTAGTGTACCTTCCACGATTCCTACTTCCATTGGTGTCGTCTCTTGGAGAGCTTGCAGACAACCTTGCTTCTTTGCCGGAACTTCTCATCTTTAACTTACTCATTCATCAGTGGGCAATTAGGGATCTGATGTTCTCGGCTTCCACATCGGAGAAAAGCTCCTAGCTTCCTCCTGCATTCCTTGGTCTTATGACCGGCTTCGTCACAATACGTGCAAACTTCCTTAGAGGGTTTGGTTGTGGAGAATGGCTTGACACTCTTCTGGAATTTCTTTCCCTTGGAGGACTCCCCTCCACTGAAGTATCGCTTCTTATTGAATGATGCCTTAAAATTTCTGGGGCTTGTGACAGGTTCCTTCTTGTCCCTTCCTCGAATCCTCTCGGATAATTCGGTGGCATCCTCGAGCAACTACGTATGCCGAACCATTTCTGAATAGACTTGGATGTCCATCAGTGTAAGTTGGGTAATGTAGTGGGGCCGAAACCCGTTGAGCTACCTTTTAGCCTTCATCTTCTCCGTACACACCAAGTGGGGTGCATACCTAGCCAGTCTTGAAAACTGGGCCTCATACTCGGCCACTTTCAAGCCTCATTGTTTTAGTGCGGAAAATTCCGCGGCCTTCTTTTCCTGGATATGGTCGGAGAAGTACTTGTTGTTGAAATGCTCCGCGAATTCATCCCATGTGACGTGGTCTTCGGGCAATGTTGCTTCCATGGATTCCCACCAACATCGAGCGTCCCGCTCCAGTTGGAATATGACCAGTAGATCCTTCTCCTCATTCGTGCATTGCATCACACGAAAAATTCGTTCCATCTCCTTTAACCAATTCTCGGCATCCTCGGGGTCGGACGAACCTGTGAACCTTGGTAGGTTCATGTTACGGAAACTCCTGTGGAGATCACCGACTCCACGGTTAGAACTGCCTTGCGCCACTTGCTGTAGCGCCTGTGTAAGGCCTTACACGGTGCGCTGCATCTCACGTCATTGTGCTCTTTTAATAGCCATGATCCTACAAAAGGGTTTAAGCATAATAAAGATCGAGTTTTTATTTTAAGGTCAAAAGTCAATATAGAACTTAACCCATGGCTCTATCCATCTCACCGGGTAAGGTATAAACCTATCCTTGGACTTGGGTTTTTACTTAGGAAATTGAAATCCTAGGCTCTGATACCACGAAGGCTGTCACGCCCTGAGCGCGGAAGATACCCGGGTCATGGCAAGGTTATATAGAACCATTCAATCAGAGTAGTATACTGTTGACACCTTGAAAATGAGCGAGGGCAGAAGCAGAATTGAAAAGGAGATTAGACCAACAGTGAAAGATCAATGACGAAGCTCGTCAACCGTCTACCCGGCTGAAGCCTTTTTGATGGAGACATCACCTCCCATGCCCACGTTCACAGCTCGTCTCCTCGCCCCGGTTACATCCGGCATGGTCTAGTCATTTAATTTTGAGTCCTATGTAATTTTTATTTGAGTCATTTGATGTATTTTTCCTTTTATTTGAGTCATGTTCCTAGGTCTTGTGTTCATTTCCCTAAGTTTGATTGTCATTAGGTTGTCTAGTTAGCTATTGGGCCCAATTAATTGGGTTTGGCCCAAGGGCTCTCCCCTACCCCCTCGGTTATTTGTCATTGAGTCAATTGTCAGGGACTTTTGTAGAAATGTGGGTTTTCTATATATAGGACCCCATTCCCCCCCATTTCAACTTAATGAATCAATCAATGAAAAATTGCCATTTTGTGAGTTCTATCTTTATTTTTATGGTGGAGTGAATCCATTAGTGAGGTGAGAAGCCTTAGGGAGAGAATCCCATCCATCTCTCTCTTAATCTCTCTTTTTCACTCCACTTTCTCTCTCCACCACACCCAAATTCGAATTTTCTTCTCTCTCCTCCCTTCCCAACCACCTCCACTCCCCACCTATCCCATTTAAGCCTCTTCCCATTCCCCACAACCCTCATCAATACTCCTCCCCTTCCCAAGACCCCCTCCACCAATCCTCTCCTCACCATCCAACCCCCAACTACCCCTCCCACTTTCCCAAGCACCCTTCCCACTACCCCAAGCACCTATTACCTTCCCCACACACCTCTTCCCATCCCCCAAGACCAAAAATTAACCCCACCCTTAAACCTATTTTCAAATATCCTTTCCCTCTCTCCATTCCAACCAAATTCGCAGCCCCCACTCCCACCATCTGTTGGACCCCCTCCCACACCTTAGAACACCCCCTCCAAGACCCCCTTACAACCAGAGGTCACTCCCACACTCAACCACCCCCATTTCCCCTCCCATATACCCCATTTTCCCCCACCATCTTCAACCTTCAGTTTTCAGTTCGCTGGCAGTAGAAGAGTAGCAGTTTTCAGAGGTGACCCCGACCACATCCTAGAGAATCTGAAGGCTCAAGAGGCATCCACGGAAGTGTCTGCCTGTCCTCTTCGCAATGGTCATGGTTTCATCCCCATCGGAGATTGGTGCTGCTTTGGAGGTCCATTCTTCCCCGACTGCGCAGAGGTGTCCCTGCAGAGGTCCTGAGTCGGAGAGGAAGCTTCACCACGCCAAACCTCAGAGGAATCAGGCCAAGGGTTCTTCTACAAAGTTCTACCTCTCCCTGTCTACTTTCAGAATCAAAAAGTAGAACCCCGTTTGGCATCCGGTAGCAGGAGTTACCAATTTTCTCCCTCAGCTTTGCAGTCCTGCTACCCACAGTCTGCTCCGACCAGTCAACAGTGTTCAGAGTTCCCTGGTCTTCTCCGGCATTGTCTGGCCTCTCCGTCCATTTTTCTGTGAGGAGGATTCGTCCACGATTCCAACGACTCTGACGGTGCTCGATTCCGAGTTCGGGAGCTGCCGGTACATCCTCTGCAACCTGCTGTTACTGCGCCGATCTGCCCCCTGCAGAGGTTCTGAGCTGGAGAAAAAGCTTCACCACGACGAACCCAGGAGGAACCAGGCCACGAGCTCTTCTACAAAGTTCTTCTCCTTCCTGTCTACTTTTGGAATCAAGAAGTGGAATGCCGTTCGGCATCCGTTAGCAGAAGTTATTAATTTTATTCCTCGGCAGTGCGACTCTACTTCCCCACAGTCTGCACCGACCTCCCCTCACTCTTCTGGATCCACTGTTCTTCTCCGGCATCGTTTGGCATCCTTGTTTATTCTGCTGCAAAGAGGACCCGTACACGGTTCCAACGGTTCTGGCGGCACCTGATTTGGAGTTCGGGAGCGACCGGGGCAACCTCTTCTTCCTGCTGTTAGTAACCAGTTGCTGTCAGTCCGGGAATCAGCGACCCTGTTCGAGCTCCTGCCCAGGCCAGCAGCTACCTCAGAAGAATTCGGAAAAATTTAGAGGCACTCCAGTTCCAGTAACGAAGATTTTCTCACTAGTCTCGCCCTCGGAAAATTTCCTGATCAAGTTCTGCAGCCACAGTACCGACTGTCTATCCACAATTGCCGAGAGAAGGTAGATTCGGCATCTTCACTTCATCATCGTTTTAGCCCTAGTTTTCCCCACTCCGCTTGGCCGGCTAAAGGCCCCTCCCTGCGTGGAGGTGGTTTGATTGTAATCCATTAACCCCCACCCCAAGATCCCCCTCCTGCGAGAGGTGTAGTGTTGTAATTTGGTTTGATCAGGTCAAGCTACCCCGGCGCGGTGTGTGGGGAACCCACGCTTCCCCGCTCGCCCTCGTCTCCGAGCGGAACCGGTTTCTTCACACCGGTCGAGTAAGTGCTCTATAACCTTACTCTAATTCATGCTTGTTCTTTCAATATTAGTTCATAGTTCCGCTGGCCGTGAGAGTGAGAGCTCGATCCTCAAGCCCCGTTGCTTTGAGTGATCACCGTTGGAAGAGAGAGTAACCCGGTGCCTTTGGCACTTTGTCGGCCCCATTGAATTGGGCATCCACAACCTTTGGGATTCAAATCTTGGCCTTGCTGGCCCTCTACCAGCAAGGGCCCAACCCCTCAACCTCACCTTGGCATTGCCAAGTTACCCCGGGTCTTGGTGAGCAACGGGTGAGCAGTCGTCGACATCGGTCCGTTTGATTGCGATTGTGCTTGTTTGTTTAAGTCCTAGGTTGTGTCACATCACTTTTCCCGGCCAAGCTGAGGTCCGGTGCCATTGCCAGTCAGACGGCGGCACTGATGAAATAGCAGTCACCTGACTGATGAAACCCCCTAGCACACTTTAACAAGAGCTACACTACGACCTCGTATGAAGGTCTGCAGATGACACGTCATATCAAGTCAGATATTGATTTGTTGACAGATGAGATGTGAGCAAAGATAAAGATAAAGCTAGAACCAGCAAATGAAGATTGTGAAGATTCCGGCAAGGTCCGAGCCACGGATGAATTACCACTGAAACCATTACCCGGCTAAAGCTCCTCGGGCTAAAGCTGATGTCCGGTGTTATCGTCATCCAAACGACAACACTGATGAAATCCCAGTCTGCTGACTGATGAAATCTCAAGATGATCTCAACAAAGTTACGTCACTAATACTGGACCTTCTCCAGTTACGATGAATATCAGTTTAAAGAATTAAGAGAAGCCAAGGCACGTGTGAGGCCTAAAAGCCCTAAATGGGCCGGCCAGATGGGCTTCCGGGAGCGGCGCCGGAAACCTCAATAGGAGGCCACTCGGCACGCCGGGAGCTGCTGCGAGCAGAGGGCCACGCCGACTTCCACCCGCCGAGAGGGTAAGAGGATCGGGTCGATAAAAACCCACCCCTTCGAAAAACGAAGGAGAGGGAGAGACAAAAGCTCAGAAGGTCCTCACCCTCACCACCGCCAGAAGGAAGAAGAGAGCCTCCTCCACTGAAAGAAAGAGAGAAGAGACCAAAGGAGAAAGCAGAGAGAAGGTCCGAAGCTGATTGAAGGTGGGCACCGGGGAGGGAGAGGAGTCAATGCTCCGCCCTCCCCCCCCCCATTTCTATATTTTCATTTTCTTGTAATTTCGATTGATGCTACTTCTTCTTCTTCTGATGTATTATGCGACATCGTAATCGGTTTTCATGCCGCTAGAACAGGACTTAGTCTTTGTTTACAATTTTCTTCTATGTACTCCGTCCCTCTGATGCATGGATGTAATAGTCATGTCCGAATGAATAAACGAATGGAACAGGCCGCGATTGTCGCCTGCTATTGTCTCTGTGAAGGTTTGCCCCCCTATTCCCCTCCCCAGTCTGATTATTCGTCTGCGTTTTCTTTCTCGAAGATGCTTTCATGTGCTTGTTCCAGAGTCAGGGACAGGCCATCCCTTGGCCTTCGGAACAAAGCCAAGCCACATGACGATTCGAATCTATGAGATTTCGGAGTTTCTGATGCCCGGTTTGCTTATCGACATCATCAGAGTCGTTTCTGGACCAGAGACAGATATCTCTTGGTTCCCAGGACGACGAATGATAACATCAAGCCATCCTCCTGGAATTCTGCATAAGTGATGGTGACAGAGGCTCCTTATGTTCGGGTTTTCTTCCCCAATTCCCCTCAGCTCCTGGCCTTCTTTTGAAACATAAACCAAAATCAGTTGAAACCCGATGAATCCATACGCTTTGATTCCACAGAGCCCATTAACCTTGGCCTGAACCGCCAGGAAACCCCTGATTCATCGACAAATCCGAAAATAGAGTGTCGTAAAACCCTAAATTCATCTCGGCGCCCTCGTCTGTCTCGGCTCCATAAACAGTAAAACGGATGAACAGCCCTCGGCGCAAGCCTTCTTGCGCCGAGACCCTATCTCCTTAGCGCACCGGGAGCCTCCCTGTTGTTTTACCTCGCGCCGAAAAGCCACCCCACCTCACTATTTCTCCTCGCGCCGGGAAGCCCACGCCGGGAGCCTCCCTGGCCTTCTCTTCCTCGCACCGGGAAGCCTGTGCCGGGAACTTCCCTGTCTTGCTCTTCATCGCGCCGGGAAGCCCACGTCGAGAACCCTTGGCCTCCTTGCCATCGGCGCCGGGAACCCATGGCCGTTTGGCCCTTGCGCCGAAAAGCCTCTCTGGCCTCCTCATAGTGGCGCCAAGAACCCTTGCCTCCTTGCCACTGGAAGTGGGAACCCGCGGCCGTTTGGCCCTCACGCCGAAAACCCTTCTCGCCACGCTTTTTCGCGCCGGGAACCTATATGCACATCCAAGCTACTCCGAGAGCCTGCTTTGCCACTTAATTGAACCCCCGGCGCCTGGATCAAACCCACCCAGGGATGCCCATGAGTCACCAGACCTGTCCCGGGGGTAAATCGAAGGGAGCCAGACTCCCTTATGTTCCATTGATCCGCACCGGATTCCTGAGCACCCCCCTTTTAGCTAAAGTGAGCTCTGCCACTGCATGAGTGTCACCGGCTTCTATAAGGGAAGAGTCAAACATTGCCCCAGGGCATACATATGTAGTGTGGGAGGTTCGCTCCCTCTTTTTCTCGGCTTTCATCCCGGCACTCCGTGGGTGATAGCCTATTCTCTCCTGGGCATAATCCAGATTATGGGGAGATGCTGTCAAAATGTCGACCGATGTTTAACCCCGATAAGCCCCGGGAAGTACACGTCATGCACCTCCCGTCCGGCCCAATCCTTCGGGGAATATGAACACTGCGAGGCCTTTGGCCGATGAGAAACGTGAAGGGGGACATGTCCCCGATGACTGTCCGGACCCTGCCCCGTCGCTGCGCGGACGGTGTCCTATCTCTACCCGGCACGACCTACACAGAGGGGTCATGCTGATTTAATAACCTATCGTTTACCCAGCTACCTCCTTAGAATAATAATAGCTTCAATATCATGCACTTTTTTTTAGCCGCCCCGAGTGGCCTCCTATTTTGACGTTTAATCAAGGGTTGTCCTTCTTAGGAAGGGCGTAATTAACGTCATAGCCTTTATGGTATGGCGGACTTTTGGTCCTGACTCGGACTTCACAATCGACTGACCAAGTCAGATCGAGCGCACAATGAAATCGTCACACATGTGAATGTCACGCCAATTAACCAAATCAATAAATCAATGAATCAATAAAACATTCCAAAATATATATATTAAAAAAATAAAAATCCCCGCGTCCACAAGTCTGGCACGCCCGGTGGGACCTAGTCTCCCTTCATCTCTACGCCAAAATAGGAGGCCCAGTGGGCCCCCCCTCAAATTTCTGATTCCGTGCTTTCTCTATTTTCAGGAAACTACAATGACAGCTGGAATCATCTCTGTACACTTTGATCAACAAGTGGTCGATGGACATGTGCGAGAGGGCCACCTGGCGGTACCTCTTGCGTTCGGATCGATGTCGCCTGCTGTCGGGCTGCCCAACTGCCTGGGCCTCGTCTTCACTGACCTTCTGCAGGTCGACAACAACGAGCAAGGCACTACTGCAAGTGCCCCGATGAAGACTACTGATAACAAGGGTAGCTTACCAGAGAGGACGACCTCGACAGCCGTCGCCTGCTATGTTCATCATGTTCAAAGGAGGGACACGGTCCCCGCTACTGCCCAAATGAAGAAAAGAACTAACCGGAGGTGCCGGTATGCTGCTGCCGACCGTCGTCTTTCAAATTCTGGGAAGACGATGATGATGGGTGACGTTAGGGTGAACCTCAACGGTCGCCCGAGAGAAGTCCGGCCGGACAGGATTGTCCCGACCTTCCAGATCGACAACAAGTTCCAAGTTCTGGCCACCAGGAGGGCCAACTGGGAAACTGATGAGAGGAAGCCGCTGGCGCCCAAGCCAGCAAGATATAAACAGGTCTGGCGACCAAAGAAGATTCAGAGATGGGCCTGATGTGACACAACCTCGGACTTAGTCAAACAAGCACATCTAAGCATCCAAATGGGCCTTAATGGGCCACCGCTCTCTTCGTTGCACTCTATTCCCGGGGTGACTATGTGATACCAAGGGTGACTTATGGGAATGGACCCTTGCTGGTAGAGGGCCAGCAAGGCCAAGAATTGATTCCCCAAGGTTGGTTGCCCAATTCGATTGGGGCCGACAAAGTGCACTCGGGCACCGGGTCACACTAACCCACGGCGATCACTCTAAGTCATGGACTTGAGGATCGGGCGCTCCTCACGAATTCAGCGGTGCATGAATCAAATATTGAGAGAGCTACACTAGGTGAGCAAGGAAGAGACACTTACTCGATTGGTTTGAAGAAACCGGTCCCGGTCGGAGACGAGGGCGAGCGGGGAGGCGGTGGTTCCCCACACGCCGCGGCGGTGTCGCTTGACCTGCCAAACCACTTACAAAACTACTCCTCTCGCAGGAGGGGGGATCTTTGGGTAGGGGTTAATATGATACATTCAAACACTACCACCACGCAGGGTGGGGCCTTCAGCCGGCCAAGCGGGGAGGGGTTGGTGGACCGAAACGAAGAGAAATGAGAACTAGGGAAGTTGCAGCTTCAATCTGGAATTCTGGACAGGGGGTCGCTGTGATGGAGATGCCGGGCTTGTCCGGACTCCAAATTGATCGAAACCAGCTCCTGAAGCTTCCTGACTGGAAGAGGTGGACTCCAGAATTTTTGGGGAAGCTCAGACGGTCGGAGGTGGCTGCACCAGCAACAGGAAGTAGCCTCCTCTGTCTGGCCGCAGGTACTGTCTGGACTGTAACAGCAAGTTGCAGAAGTGACTGAGCGCCCTCCCGAGCTCCGATCAGCACGAAACCAGCGGCATCATCTTCATGGTCGAGGTAGCTTTCATCAGGAGGTCACGGAGATGCATTCAGAGGTCGAGGATGGCCGGGGCACCCAGAAGAGTGGGTACTGGTCGGAGTAGACAGCAGAAAACAGAACTAGATAGATCGGGGGAGAAAATTCGTAACTTCTTCCTCCGGTGGCCGAACGGGGTTCTGTTTCTTGATCTTGAAAGAAGACCGGTAGAGGAAGAACTTTTATGAAGGGTCTTCAGCCTGAATCCGCTGGGGTTTGTCGTGGCAGAAGGATCTTCCACGCTCTGGTCTAGGATGAAGACCTCTCTGCGCACTATTGGGAGAATGGCTCTATCTGGCAGCTCCGAGCTCCGATCGTGTTGATTCCACCTCGCCTACGAAGTAGATTGGAAGGCCTTTCCAGAAAGGTAGGCCACGCCTTCTGAAGAACTAGGATGAATCCGTGGTTGACGCTACAACAAGGGCTGTTCTGCAGATCTGCACAGCTCCAACCTACTAGAAGAAATGAGAGGGAGATGGGGCTTCTTTGGTGGAGGGAAATGGTAGGAATGACCTAAGGGAGAGTGGGGGCTCTTGTGGGGTGGAGAAGGGAGCTAATGGTGATGGGGAATGAGGTGGAGAATGGCTGGAAGCAAGTGCTAGCAGGTGGAGGAGGAAGAGCTACGAATTTGGGGAAGGTGGGTGAGAGGAGAAGGTGAGGGGGGCACAAGTGAGTGGAGGGAAGGGTGGATTTTAAATTCAAAAGGTCTTGGAAGGTGGGTGATTATGTTGGGAAGTGGAGTGCTTGCATTGGAATGGGGTAGATTTGGTTGGAAGGTGGAGGAAGGTGTTGGAATGGGGAGACTTCTACCTAGGAACTAGGGAGTGGAGTAATGGAGGCCATGGGGAAGTGGAGGGCATTAAAGGAGGTGGTTGGGGGTTGGAAGTGGATGGGAGGAGGGAGGAGAGAGAAGAAAATTCGGATTTGGGGTTGGAGGAGAGAGAAAGAGGGGTGAAATAGAGAGATTAAGAGGGGAATGGGTGGGGAATCTCTCCCCTAGGGTCTCTCACCCAAAAACTAGAGGAATCACTCCAATTTGAACTCAAATGGCAAGTTTAACTCAAAAGGATGTAATCATTCATTAACTTCAAATGAGGGGAGTGGGGTCCTATATATAGGCAACCCACTCTTTACAATAAGTCCCTGACAAAATAAACAACTACAAATAACCAAGGGGGTTGGGAGTGCTAATGGGCCTAGTCCAACGAATGGGGCCCAATAGCTTACATTAGACATCATGATGATACCAAACATAGGAAAATAAGTGCTAGACTTAGGGAAATGACTCAAATAAAATTGAAATACATCAAAATGACTCAAAGGAAAACTACAAAATGGATAAGGGGCCTTAATAGAGTGAGGCCCAAACTCAACTAGCTCCTGAATGTGAAGAAGTGGACCCGAGCCAAAGGGAGTCGTGGGTGATGCCTCCATCAAATCCCCTGGGCCGCAAAGAGCTCGACTCCGTCGAGTAAGGGTCCATCCGGCTAAGGTACCGCTCGAGGAGATCTGGATCCAATCGCTGTAGGTCCTCCCGACTTACCCATGAGTCTTCCAACGGAGGCCGATCCTTCCACCTGACGAGATAGCGCTCATAGACCTTGCTCCGGGTGGTAGTGACCTGCTCATCCAATATTTGTTCAATGCGATCACGCTGAGCTCTTTTGGCTAGTGGACTCTCCTCTCGGGTGGGTGCTCTCTCAAAGGAGGGAGTGGGCTCGATCTCCTCACTAGGTCTCACCGTGGGGCCCTTGTAAGACACTAAGTCAGCGACATTGAATGTAGGACTTACCCCATAATCCTCGGGGAGATCTAATTCATAAGCATTCGCACCAATACGCCTCAAGACCTGGAAGGGCCCAGTCCCACGTGGTCTCAACTTGGAGTTGGCTCCTGGGGAGAGCCTCTCCGTCCTCACCATCACAAAGTCACCCACTTGGAACTCTAAGTGACGCCGGTGAGAGTCGGCCAACCTTTTATACGCCTCATTTTTCATGCCAATGTGCTTGCGGATTTCCTCATGCAACTCTCTAATATGTTGTGCAAAAGACTCGGCAGAAATGGACACTCTAGCATGCTGGGGAAGGGGAATGAGATCGGATGGCTTTCTTGGTTTGTACCCATGCACTGCTTCAAATGGACTCATCCCTATTCACTTATTGACGGAATTATTGTATGCAAACTCAGCCTGTGGTAAGATGAGATCCCAATTTCCGGGCCGATCCTCAACAAGACACCTAAGGAGGTTCCCTAGACTCCGGTTGACCACTTCAGTTTGGCCATCCGTTTGGGGGTGGTAGGCAGTGGAGAATTTGAGGAGGGTACCCATCATGTGCCAAAGAGTCTTCCAAAAATAGCTAGTGAATTTGACATCCCTATCGGAGACTATGGTCTTGGGTAGCCCATGGAGGCGGACTACCTCATCAAAGAATAACCGGGCTATATGGGAGGCATCGGAGGTTTTGTAGCATGGGATGAAGTGGGCCATTTTGGAAAATCTATCAACCACCACATAGATGGAGTCATGCTTCCTAGAGGTCTTGGGTAAACCTAGCACAAAGTCCATGCTCAAATCTTGCCATGGGCGGTCGGGAATGGGAAGTGGGGTGTATAGGCCGGTGTTTTGTTTTACTTGTTTGGCCGAAGCACATGTGCGACATTGACCCACTATTTTGCCTACATCCCTCTTGAGGCTTGGCCAATAAAATTGACCCTCAACTAAGGCAATGGTCTTGTGGACCCCAAAATGACCGGCTAACCCACCGGCATGTAATTCCCAAACCAAGAAGTCTCGAAGAGATGTCCGAGGAATGCAAAGCCTTGGTCCCTTGAAGAGGAACCCATCCTCTAAAATGAATCCTTCATGCTCCTTGCTAGAATGAGTGGTCAAGTTGGCATAGATTTGTCCAAAGTCGGGGCAACTAGGATAATCATCCTTGACCTTGTCAAAGCCAATCACTTCCACTTGGATAGTGGATAACAAGGACATCTTCCTACTAAGGGCATCCGCGGCCTTATTCTCACTCCCGGCCTTGTGTTTGATGACAAAGGTGTAGGATTGTATGAACTCAACCCATCGGGCATGTCGGGCATTCAACTTTTGTTGGGAATTGAGGTATTTGAGTGCCTCATGGTCGGAAAAGATGACAAACTCTTTGGGAAGCAAATAATGTCTCCAATGTCGGAGGGATTGGACCACGGCATAGAACTCCTTGTCATAGGTGGAGTATCTAGTCCTAGCATCACATAGCTTCTCACTAAAGTAGGCGACCGGGTGTCCCTCTTGACTAAGAATCCCTCCTATCCCAATCCCGGATGCATCACAAGTGACCTCAAAAACTTTAGAGAAATCGGGAAGACATAGGACCGGGGCTTGGGTCAACTTTTCCTTAAGCTCAAGGAAGGCTTTAGAGGCGGCTTTGGTCCAAACAAAGGTTCCCTTTTTGAGACAATCAGTTATTGGGCCGGTGATAGTGCTAAACCCCCGAATGAATCTCTTATAGAATGTGGCCAACCCATGGAAACTTCTAACCTCATGAAGGGTGTGGGGTTCAGGCCAATCAATGATAGCTTGGACCTTGTCGGGGTCCATGGAGACTCCTTTGGTTGACACCACATATCCTAGGAAGGTGATGGTAGTGGTCATGAAATGACACTTTCTTAGGTTGGCAAATAAGCTCTCTTGCCGGAGGACGGTGCAAACTTTCCTAAGGTGTTCGAGGTGGGCTTCATGGGTGTGGCTATAGATGAGAATATCATCAAAGTATACCACTAGAAAGTTCCCAATGAAAGGCCTAAGTGCTTCCGTCATAAGACGCATGAAAGTACTTGGGGCATTAGAAAGCCCAAATGGCATGACTAACCACTCAAAGAGACCATCCTTGGTCTTGAAGGCCGTTTTCCACTCATCCCCGGGCCTTATCCTAACTTGGTGGTAACCACTCTTGAGATCTATCTTAGAGAAGATGGTGGCTCCAGCTAGCATGTCCAACATGTCATCAAGCCTAGGGATAGGGAACCTATACTTGACGGTAATCTTGTTAATGGCCCGGCTATCCACACACATCCGCCACGATCCATCTTTCTTGGGGGTAAGGAGGGCCGGGACGGCACATGAACTCTTACTAATGCGGATGAAGCCCTTCCTAATGAGTTCCTCTATTTGCCTCCTAAGTTCGGCATGTTCCGTAGGATTGAGGCGATAATGAGGAAGGTTTGGAAGGGTGGCTCCCGGCACTAGGTCGATTGCGTGTTGCACATCACGCATGGGAGGGAGTTGGTCCGGGAGCTCTTCCGGGAACACATCATGAAATTCTTCCAATAGTTGTTGGATCTCTATGGGATGGGGATTAGAAGGGGTAGGTTCCCCTAAGCATATGACAACCGCACACAAAGGCACCCCTTGAGCAATTTCCTCTTCAAGCTCTCTCCTAGTGATGAGATGAATACCCTTGGTCAACCCCGTGGTTCTACTTTGTTTTGGGGTTTGGATAAGGGCTTGAGTTGGAGGGGTGGAGTTCCCCGAGACTTGTGGAGTGGTGGGGTGTGATCCTTGAGGGAGAGTGTCCCTCTTGGGCATGGGACGAGGTGGGGAAGGGTTAAGACGGATAGTCATACCCTCATGCTCAAAGGTGCATATGTTGCTTCTTCCTAGAATGGTGGCATCCACATCATAGAGCCAAGGTCTTCCTAAAAGGATGCTACCCACTTCCATAGGTATGACGTCACACCATATTTGGCCATGGTAGGAAGAGAAAGTGAGAGGCACTAGGCATTGGGTGTTGACCGGGATGGAGTTGTTGTTGATCCATGAGACCCGGTATGGACTTGGGTGGGGAGTGAGAGTAAGCCCAAGGAGCTTGACGGTGTCGGGTGACACGGCATTAACACAACTACCACTATCCAAGATCACTTTCCTCACATGGTTTTCTATCTTGACAAAGGTGTGGAAAATTGAAGTCCGTCGCCAATCCTCTTCTTGAGGTTGGGTGAGAGTGCACCTAATGACTCCTAGATGGGAGTTGTTTGAAGGAGTGGAATGATCTAGACCCGACTCTAGACATTGGGCTTCATACTCCTCTTCCCAATCTATTAAGGCTTCATGTTCCTCAATGACATTTTCTTGTTCCTTTTGGGGTTGGACTTCTTCCTCAATAAGCAAGCTAGATAGCCCCTTAGATGGACATTGCCCCGCAAAATGACCATACCCATGACACTTATAGCATTGTTGGCGCCCACTTCCCGGGGTGGCTCCTACACTTGGGCCTTTGGGGTTGTCATCCTTCCGTGGAAGAGGGTGACTAGGAGCGGGTTTGTTTGGAGTGATGGGTGGGGGAGGGTTGTAGGACCTTAAAGGGGCATTCCCACTTGGGCTAGGAGCTCTCATGGGGGTGGGTGGAATGGGACGTGGTCCCATGTTTTTGGGGTCGGTGGGTCGGGGAGGGATAAATCGGGAACTCCTAGAAAACCTTTCCACATCTCTAGCAATTTGGTAAGCTATCTCAAGGTTATCAACATCTCTCATGAATAGTTCCCTCTTGATGTGGCTTTGAAGCCCATTCCTAAAGCGGGATAAGGTGACATCCGCATCCTCATGGACTCCACACTTTAGAAGATAAGAGTCAAATTTTTCAATGTACTCTACCACGGTCTTTCCTTCTTGGGTGAGGCTTTGCCATTCATCTAGGAGCATTTGGTGGTAGGTTCGGGGAAGGTATTTGTTCCTAAGTAGATTCTTCATATCCGCCCAAGTGTTAATAGGCTCATCCCTCCTAATCCGCCTTAGACCCTCTTGATTTAGCCAATAAGTTTTGGCCAACTTAGTGAGATGCATCTTAGCCAATCTAACTCTTCTTTGGTCGGACATGGGGTACCATTCAAAGTATTGGTCCATGGCGGTCTCCCATTCTAGGTAAACACTAGGTTCATGTGAACCGTCAAAGTTTGGGGCCTCTACCTTGATCATCCTTAAAAGGGGGTCATCCGGATCATCTCGTGGACACCGGTCATGGTTTTGATGGGGGCGAGGTATCTCATGCTCATAATAATGGTCATAGTCCATTTCATCCCTATAAAATTCAGCATGTGGGTGATGGGCTCTTGGGCCGTTGTTCCTTGGGTGGAACTCATCCCTATGAGGCTCTATATGTGGAGGGTGGACTCTTGGGCCTTGGTTCCTTTGGGGAAAACCATTCCTATGATAATCACCATGTGGTGGAGGGACTCTTGGCTCATTGATTCTTGGGTGAGGATCTTCCCTATGAGGTTCATCTTGTGGAGGGGGAATTCTAGGCTCATTGTTCCTTGGGTGGTACCCTTGGTCTTCTAACCGAGCAATTCGGTTGGTAAGGGACTCTAGTTGGGCAAGGATGGTTGTGAGGGCAGCCTCTACCCTTTCTTGGGGTTCCTCCCTAGGAACATCTTGGTTGAGTTGGTGAGGATTGGGATCCATGGTTGGAATCGAAGATGAAGAACCGGGTTGGTAGCTAGTACCACTACGGGTGGACATGCAAGACAAAGGGCCAAAGTGGTTGGACACACAATGCAAAGGTCCTAGGACTTAGACTTGATAGAGACAAGTCAAGGACTTGCTCTGATACCACTTGATGTGACACAACCTCGGACTTAGTCAAACAAGCACATCTAAGCATCCAAATGGGCCTTAATGGGCCACCGCTCTCTTCATTGCACTCTATTCCCGGGGTGACTATGTGATACCAAGGGTGACTTATGGGAATGGACCCTTGCTGGTAGAGGGCCAGCAAGGACAAGAATTGATTCCCCAAGGTTGGTTGCCCAATTCGATTGGGGCCGACAAAGTGCACTCGGGCACCGGGTCACACTAACCCACGGCGATCACTCTAAGTCATGGACTTGAGGATCGGGCGCTCCTCACGAATTCAGCGGTGCATGAATCAAATATTGAGAGAGCTACACTAGGTGAGCAAGGAAGAGACACTTACTCGACCGGTTTGAAGAAACCGGTCCCGGTCGGAGACGAGGGCGAGAGGGGAGGCGATGGTTCCCCACACGCCGCGGCGGTGTCGCTTGACCTGCCAAACCACTTACAAAACTACTCCTCTCGCAGGAGGGGGGATCTTGGGGTAGGGGTTAATATGATACATTCAAACACTACCACCACGCAGGGTGGGGCCTTCAGCCGGCCAAGCGGGGAGGGGTTGGTGGACCGAAACGAAGAGAAATGAGAACTAGGGAAGTTGCAGCTTCAATCTGGAATTCTGGACAGGGGGTCACTGTGATGGCGATGCCGGGCTTGTCCGGACTCCAAATTGATCGAAACCAGCTCCTGAAGCTTCCTGACTGGAAGAGGTGGACTCCAGAATTTTTGGGGAAGCTCAGACGGTCGGAGGTGGCTGCACCAGCAACAGGAAGTAGCCTCCTCTATCTGGCCGCAGGTACTGTCTGGACTGTAACAGCAAGTTGCAGAAGTGACTGAGCGCCCTCCTGAGCTCCGATCAGCACGAAACCAGTGGCATCATCTTCGTGGTCAAGGTAGCTTTCATCAGGAGGTCACGGAGATGCATTCAGAGGTCGAGGATGGCCGGGGCACCCAGAAGAGTGGGTACTGGTCGGAGTAGACAGCAGAAAACAGAACTAGATAGATCGGGGGAGAAAATTCGTAACTTCTTCCTCCGGTGGCCGAACGGGGTTCTGTTTCTTGATCTTGAAAGATGACCGGTATAGGAAGAACTTTTATGAAGGGGCTTCAGCCTGAATCCGCTGGGGTTTGTCGTGGCAGAAGGATCTTCCACGCTCTGGTCCAGGATGAAGACCTCTCTGCGCACTGTTGGGAGAATGGCTCTATCTGGCAGCTCCGAGCTCCGATCGTGTTGATTCCACCTCGCCTGCGAAGTAGATTGGAAGGCCTTTCCAGAAAGGTAGGCCACACCTTCTGAAGAACTAGGATGAATCTGTGGTTGACGCTGCAACAAGGGCTGTTCTGCAGATCTGCACAGCTCCAACCTACTAGAAGAAATGAGAGGGAGATGGGGCTTCTTTGGTGGAGGGAAATGGTAGGAATGACCTAAGGGAGAGTGGGGGCTCTTGTGGGGTGGAGAAGGGAGCTAATGGTGATGGGGAATGAGGTGGAGAATGGCTGGAAGCAAGTGCTAGCAGGTGGAGGAGGAAGAGCTACGAATTTGGGGAAGGTGGGTGAGAGGAGAAGGTGAGGGGGGCACAAGTGAGTGGAGGGAAGGGTGGATTTCAAATTCAAAAGGTCTTGGAAGGTGGGTGATTATGTTGGGAAGTGGAGTGCTTGCATTGGAATGGGGTAGATTTGGTTGGAAGGTGGAGGAAGGTGTTGGAATGGGGAGACTTCTACCTAGGAACTAGGGAGTGGAGTAATGGAGGCCATGGGGAAGTGGAGGGCATTAAAGGAGGTGGTTGGGGGTTGGAAGTGGATGGGAGGAGGGAGGAGAGAGAGAAGGAAATTCGGATTTGGGGTTGGAGGAGAGAGAAAGAGGGGTGAAATAGAGAGATTAAGAGGGGAATGGGTGGGGAATCTCTCCCCTAGGGTCTCTCACCCAAAAACTAGAGGAATCACTCCAATTTGAACTCAAATGGCAAGTTTAACTCAAAAGGATGTAATCATTCATTAACTTCAAATGAGGGGAGTGGGGTCCTATATATAGGCAACCCACTCTTTACAATAAGTCCCTGACAAAATAAACAACTACAAATAACCAAGGGGGTTGGGAGTGCTAATGGGCCTAGTCCAACGAATGGGGCCCAATAGCTTACATTAGACATCATGATGATACCAAACATAGGAAAATAAGTGCTAGACTTAGGGAAATGACTCAAATAAAATGGAAATACATCAAAATGACTCAAAGGAAAACTACAAAATGGATAAGGGGCCTTAATAGAGTGAGGCCCAAACTCAACTAGCTCCTGAATGTGAAGAAGTGGACCCGAGCCAAAGGGAGTCGTGGGTGATGCCTCCATCAGGGCCCCAACTCGAGATGAGGGGAAAGCTATCGAGGATGCTGTTGCCCGCTTCAGGGCAGGAAGCAGAAGAAGAGAAGGAAAAGACATAAGAGATGATGCTGCTGTTTACCCCAGGGCTTGGGGTAAGAAAGATGAGAAAGAAAGTGAAGAAAGAAATCTGACCACTGTTCGCCCCAGGATAAGGGGCAGAAAATATGAGCAGAAGCAAGACCTCTCGGTCCCCCATCCCAGGGCTGGGGGCAGAAGATGGCAAAGGAAGAACTATGATGCTGCTGCCAGGATGGCGACAGAAGATTTGAGAAAGAAGAAAGAATGAGAACAAGCGAACCAGTCGCTGCTGCCATTTCAAGAAGACCAAGAGCCTGTGCCAGACAAGCTGATATATTTAGATATTCCAAAGCTGAGCATCTGAATGCTCAGGTGGCAAGACTGGCTCATCAGCAAAGAGGCCAGGAAAGGCTGATGCTCCAACCAGAGCCACAAAGGCATAACCCAGAGGAGATGAAACAAGTAGTCCAAGACTACTTCCACTACCTGGGGAACTCTGCCCTCAGTCAGCAAAGATTATCCCGTGCCCTGGGCACCGTGGATGAAGAAGAGGAAGAAACCCTTCAAGAAGTGATGCTCGGAGTCTCCTCCTCCGATTCCAATGATTATGGGGAAGGCCGCAAGGCCGGATATGGGAAAGAAGACCTGCATAGGGAAGAAGCCAGAGAAAGAATATCAGTCTTTGACTGGCTCGAATACCCCGATCAGATGAAAAGGAAAGTCTTCAGGCAGAGGGAAAAGATGCAGATCTTTGCCTGCAATATGGCCGGGCTTGTCAAAGGGCAGGATATGTTACCGACACAGCCAGAGGAACTGCTCAGACTAGCAACCAGACCAGGCCCCGTCACAAGGAGAGGCCAGGTGGCAAAAGATAAGATGAAGACTAATGATGAAGCCTGCAAGATCACCACTATGACAGTTAATGTGGTGACAACGGAAGAGGAAGATAATCCCTTCGTTGATGATGCTGAAGGGACTTCAGAAGATGTACAGATCCCGTCCACCCTGGATCCCATGATCCAGATGATGTTCAGAAGATACCAGCAGGAGATCAATGCTCTAAGAAGACAGCTCAATGAGAGACATGAAGCTACACCGGTCTCCAAGCAAGCCGAGCCTGTGGGGCATACTTCCAGCTCAACAGAGACGGCTATCCCAGCTAATCCTCTCCTGGCTGATAAGGGCAAAGCACCAAGCCAACCTGTTCCACAGCAAACAGTAGCTCAGCCCTCTGCGTCTCAGACACAGCCTACCGCGCCCACCTTGCACGCCACTGTGATGACAACTCCTCATAGTCAGCAACAAGCTCACTTCTTCCCAGAAGACATAGATCCAGCCGTAGCCCACAAGCTGATGATTGAAAGAATTGTGGGGATGAAGTTGTCTGAGAAGACTGGCGATGATGTTAGTACCTATGATGTGTACAAGGTGCCATATCCTCCCCAATATGCTGCTAAGAGACTACCTCCAGGCGTCAGTAAGCCGCCTAAGTTTGAAAAGTTTAATGGCCAGGGCTCTCCCAGGGAGCACGTAGCTTACTACACCACAATCATGGGTGACTTGGCAGCTGATGAAGCTTATCTGCTTAAGTTCTTTGGCTCATCCCTCACCGGATAGCCTTTGAATGGTATTCAAGCCTGCCGGCTAGGTCAGTGACCGATTGGCCTGATATGCAAAGAAAGTTTCGCGACAGATTTCACGTCACGAAAAGAGAAATTACAATAGCCGAACTATATGCGACCAGGCAAAAGTAAGATGAAACAGCACTGGACTACATCAAAAGGTGGAGGAACTTAGCTATGAGATGCAGAAGACCTCCTCATCAAGAAGATGCAGTGCAAATATGTAAGCAGAGCCTCAGGAGAGAGGTACTGGAAAAGATGATTGGTGCAGATGTCAGAACATTTGACCGATTGAACAATATAGTAGCGGAGGTCGAGACGTTCCTGTCTAAGCGTCCGATCGCCAATGCTCCAACTGTGCCGAAAGGGAAATCTAATGATCGACGACCAACGCACTCTGAGGCCAACACCGTCGATTTCAGAACCTTCGAGCAACAGAAAGGGAAGAAGGGGGTAGATGAAGCTCCCCCACCAGTAGACACAGCAGAAAGAAAAGATAAGGTCTCTCTGAGAAACAAAATGAGAAAGCCGTACTCTTTCCCGAAAGATAAGACATCCGCACTATTCAACTGGGCATACAAGTTCAACAAGGTAACATTGCCTGAGCCAAAGAGACCCGATGACGCGGCGAAGAAAGGTGATCCACTGTTCTATCCATATCACCGTGTGCTGGGGCACGCGATTGAAGATTGCTATGTCTTCAAAGACATTATGGAAGGCATGGTCAAAAAGGGTGAGCTACAGCTGGGAGATTACCAGGTAGAGCCACCTCGTCCACATGAGCCTCTGGCATTAAAAATGGCCGCCAATATGATTTCAATCTACCAGCAGCTGCCTAAGGAGGCCGTTGAAGAATGTACCAGGCATACTTATGAAGCTTGCTTCCTCACCCCACTGAAGGATCAGGAAGGATGGCAGATGAAACCCATAAAGAACAGAAAGAAGACTCCCGCAGCCAAAACCAATGGAGCATTTATCCGCAGTGTCACACCAAGACCTGAATTGCCTCCAGTAAAGCCAGTATGGCTCACAGCTGAGACAGGGCCAGTCATCCGGATCCCCACTCATAACCGGAGAAGACAAGTCCCTCTACCTGCACATAAGGAAGTAAGTCATGCAGCCAGGCGTTTACAGCAGTATATTAATGGGCTCGATGAATATGAGCAGAAAAAGCCCGGACACCTGCTGGTGAAAGACTGTATACTCTGGGAATAGCTCGAAGAATTGAAAATTAAAGAGCAGTCAGAGGCAGAACAAGAAAAAGCTGAGACTGAACCCTTCTGGGGGAAGGGGCCAATAAAGCCAAATTCCCAGAAAAAGAAGAGACGGCCCAAGTCCAAGAAGGGAAAGAGGGTCGTGACAGTACAATGCAACACCCTGTCAGCACTCTTTACCTCGCCTGGGGAGGACGATGATGATGAAACATCAAATGCCCCGCTAGAAGCCAACCATGCCGAGGCCTCAACCTCGGCACATGCAACACGCTCCGGAAGAAAGTGGGGGCACCCACCACCAGCTAATCATAACATTATGTTCAGAGGGGAACAACCCTACTAGATTCCCGAACCGGAGGTACGAGATGTCCAGGTTCCTCCCCCTACCAGCTTGTACCAAGAAAAGAAGAAAGGAGGTCAAACTCCAACATTTCTGGAATTTCTGTCTAGTCTAGAAAATGGGCAATCGATACAGGCTGGGCCAGATAAAGGCAAGAGACCCCAGCAATCGGCGTCTGTAGCCTACAAGCAGAATGAGAAAGAAGGGGATAACCCTCTGACGGCACCAGGGGCCATTGCTATAGAAGAATCCTCCCAGGAAGTCAGTCCAGAGGTCGAGGCCAGCACCGGGCAGCAAAGGCCACGGGCACCACATGAACCTCCAAAGCCCCGATGGGTAGAGGAAATGAGACTATCTAATGTCAGGGTGGGCATCCGGATCATGAAAATGCTAAAAAAGCTCCCTACCAGATTCTCCATCTGGGAGATTCTCTCTCTGAGTGAGGAGGCTCGCCAAGCAATTGTTGATGCCTTGCAGTCGCCGGCACAATATGAAGCACTCTTGACAGAAGTGAATTCCGGGCCGTCAGTTACATTCACAGAGGATGACATGCTGATTCCAAATTCCGGCCATAACAGACCGCTGTATATGAGGGGCTCCCTGAACTGTCAGCCACTGAACAGGATACTGATAGATCCCGGGGCTGCCGTGAACATTCTCCCATACCACATCTACCAGAAATATTACTTTGATCTGCAGCTTACCAAGGTCAGAGATATGAAAATTGCAGGGTTCAACCAGAAATGTGAAACACCTCTTGGGGTGGCTGATTTCAACCTCACATTGGGCGACCTCACTACCGTGGTACGATTCTATGTAATCGACTCCAACACCACATATAAGGCCCTGCTGGGGAGACCGTGGCTGCATGAATATTAGATAGTGCCGTCCATGCTACATCAATGCATTAAATATTTCCATGAAGGAAAAGAAGAGAGGGTGTTTGCGGATCTGCATCCCTTTGAAGTATTCGAGTGCCATATGCTCGATGCATCCTACTACACGGAGGTGTCGCAAAAGGATGAAGAGAAAGAGGCTGTGGTCAGCCAGAAAAAGCCGGCGACGAAGGCAAGAAATTGGTCTCCACCGCCACCAAAGGGCTATATTAAAAAGCATGAGGTATCGCACATCTCTTATGCCGGTGACTTTGCTCGAATCACTCCTCCTAGCATTCACCCGGATGAGATCAATGAAGAAATGAAAGACAAGTACACACAAGTGGAGGTGCCGCAGGGTTTATTCAAACCCATCGTCAACCTTGAATACCAGACGATGCTACCACTAAAGACTATGGAAGTCCCTCGCTTCTGCAAACCTCCTACCATATTCTACACTGGGGAATCAGTCGAGGAAGATGATCAAGACTGCAGAGTCCCTGAAGAGGCTGCAAACCAGATGGTGCCAATTACAGGCTTAGATTATACTACCCGACGGGTTTCGCAGATGTTCTCTAAGATGCAGATGCCATCACTACAACCTGCTGCCCAAAAGAAGGTGTTCCAGGAGCTATGGGATCCGCCTCGGGATAATAAAGAACTGAGGAAGATCACTTAGCACCCAGGATTGGGTTATACCCTTCAAGAATACTATGAAGCTGAGGTGGATGTCATATCTGTCTCCTACCAGCATGAAGACCCTCTCGAGGTGGGATATGACAAGTACCCCTCGGAAGATGAAGAAATCATTTATCAATCCATAATGAACAATGAAGCCCCAGACAGTCAGCCGGAGACGGGGACGTCTGATGAAGCAAAGAAAGATTGGTGCTGGGAAGACCTACCTTGCAAAGAAGATCTGTTCCATGCTGAAGCAAAGTTTGACACGGGAATCCCGGATGAGGATCAAGCAGCCAAAGAGCTGAGGGAATGCCTGGAGTTTGAGCGCATCCTAGAAGAAGTCCGGGCTCTACAGAATGATGATCTCTCAAGGGAGTCTGCATCAGAAGAGCCTCTAAGGGCGGAAGACTCCGTCTTCGAGTTTCCTGCTGATCCAATTACGTCCTCGGGGCGTACTGAACAGAATACAGCAATATTGGCCGTATATGATGAGCCAGCAACCGCTAATGACCAGTATGATGAAACAGAAAATCATGAAACTGAAGAAGATTATATCCCGGGAGGCTTCATTGACTGGCAAGAAGCCCCGCCCGAGGTCGAAGATGGAGGTCAGGCCACCGTCGATGAGCTTGTAGAAATAAATCTGGGAACCGCAGATGAGCCAAGGCCGACATTCCTCAGTGCACTGCTGGAGCCAGCTATCAGGGAACAGTATATACAGTTTTTGAAGGAATTCCGAGACTGCTTTGCATGGACATATGATGAAATGCCGGGACTGAGTTCTGATGTGGCACAGCACCGATTGGCAATAAACCCAGAGGCTAGCCCTGTAAAGCAGCCTTCCAGGAGAATGCGCCCTGAATTAATAAATCAGATTAACAAAGAGGTTGACAAGCTAATTGATGTAGGCTTTGTTGAAGAAAATCAATACACTACATGGCTAGCCAATATAGTGCCCGTAAAGAAGAAGAATGGGCAGATCAGAATAAGTGTTGATTTTCAGGACCTTAATAAGGCTTGCCCGAAAGATGACTTCCCAGTACCAATCACTGAAGTGATGATCGATGCGACTACGGGTCATGAGGCCCTATCATTTATGGATGGGTCATCTGGATACAACCAAATCTGGATTGCTGAGGAAGACAGAGTGCACACTGTATTCCGTACCCCGAAGGGGATATTCCACTACAAAAGGATGCCGTTTGGTCTCAAGAATGCCGGCGCTACCTACCAAAGAGCTATGACCAAGATCTTTGATGATTTGCTCTTCAAAAAAGTAGAGTGCTACATTGATGATTTGGTAGTAAAAACTAAAAGAAGAGAAGACCATTTGCAAGACCTGAGGGTAGTATTCCAGAGGCTGCGCAAATATGAACTCAAGATGAATCCCATGAAGTGCGCCTTCGGCGTGTCCAGTGGAAAATTCCTCGGGTTTATTGTCCGTCATAGGGGCATTGAAATTGACCCATCCAAGATTAAGGCTATCCAGGAGCTCCCTCCGCCAAGGAATCTGTCCGAGCTGAGATCTCTGCAAGGGCGTCTGGCCAATATCCGACGATTTATATCAAATCTATCGGGAAGATGCCACCCCTTTCACAAGCTCATGATGAAAGATGTGCCGTTCCTCTGGGACGATGGCTGTCAGGAAGCCTTTGAGAAGCTGAAAGAATACCTCAAGACCCCTCTGGTACTGGGGGCACCAATTAAGGGCAGGCCCTTGATACTGTATATCGCAGCCACATACTGTTCTCTGGGGGCAATGCTGGCACAGATAAATGAAGAAGGCAAAGAACAAGCCTTGTACTACCTAAGTAGGAGGCTGATTAGAACTGAAGAAAGCTACAGCTACATAGAGAAGACCTGCTTGGCACTAGTCTTTGCTGTCAAAAAGCTCCGACACTATATGTTGTCACATGAAGTCAGATTGATATCTGCAGCAGACCCGCTCAAATACATATTGACTCAGCCAGTACTAAAAGGCCGGTTGGGCAAGTGGGCAGTGATCCTGATGGAATTCGATATTACCTATACACCCCAGAGGGCGATAAAAGGACAGGCCGTGGCTGATTTCTTTGCAGAGCATCCTGTGCCGGAAAATGATATGCTAGGGACTGAGTTACCCGATGATGAGACACAGGAGGCCTGCCAGACCCAGTCAGTTATGTGGCAACTATTCTTTGATGGAGCATCTAGAACAGAGACAGACTCCGATGGAAAGACCAGAATACGGGCTGGAGCCGGTATTGTGATGAAATCACCAGAAGGGGAGGTCGTGCATACTTCCTGTTCTATAAACAAGCCCTGCACCAATAATGAGGCCGAGTATGAAGCTCTGATAATCGGGCTATATATAAGCCTCAACATGGGTATCCAAATGCTTCAAGTGTTCGGGGATTCGATGTTGATAATAAAATAGATCCAAGGGGAGTTCGAAGTGCGGAAGCCAGAACTGAATCCCTACCACCAAAAGCTGTGCGCCTCATGGCGAAATTCTACCATATTGAGCTCAAGCATGTGGGCCGTGGACACAATGCCCAGGCTAATGCACTGGCGAAGCTGGCCAGCTCACTAGCAGTCCCACCAAATAAGACACTGAACATTATCGTTATGAACCGGCGGCAAGTCCCCAGTATGCTAGAAGGGTGCCCCGAAGAAACGAAGTTGCCACCATCAGTACAGGACAAGCGCCTGATTGGAGACACACCTGCTGCAGTGGTTTCTACACCAACAACTGCCGCAGATAAGAGAAGAAAAGATGAAACTCATAAGAATCAAAGATTCTTATGAACTCAGGAATGGAATTCTGTTCCGAATAATGGCAGGTGCACGCAAGAAGATTCTACTCCGCTGTCTGTCCACTGAGGAAGCCTGGCAAGCGATGAAAGAAACACATGCTGGGACAGCAGGTGCCCACCAGGCTGGTCCCAAGATGAAGATAGAAATCAAGAAGCTGGGCTACTATTGGCCCACCATGTTTGAAGAATGCTGTAAATTTGCAAAATCATGCCAGAAATGCCAGGAGCATGCTACTGTGCCTAGAAGGCCTCCTATGACTCTGCACCCTACAGTTCCCAGCTGGCCATTCGCACAATGGGGAACTGATGTAGTCGGGCCACTGCCGACTTCCTCGGCCGGACATAAGTACATACTGGCCATAACAGATTACTTCTCCAGATGGGCGGAGGCTATAGCATTAAGAGAAGTGACTGGTGAACTGGTCGCCAGATTCATCAAGCAGAACATTATCTTTCGGTTCGGGATCCCCAGCCGAATAATATCTGACAATGGAGTCACTTCAGAAATCAGAAGATCTATCAGCTTGCCGAAAAGTATAAGATCGAATGGAGGACTTCCACTCCTTACAATCCACAGGCAAACGGATTGGCAGAAGCTTTTAACAAGACTCTTTGCACCTTGCTGGCCAAGGTCGTCAGTTCCAATAAGAAGGACTGGGAAGAGAAAATGTATGAAGCTCTGTGGGCATACCGCACCGTCTTCAAGACACCTACAGGGTGCTCACCATACTCGCTGGTATACGGCTCAGAGGCAGTGGTTCCGCTAGAGCTAGAAGTCCCATCACTCAGAGTGGCAGTCCAATATGGCCTGGCCCGTGGCGAACAGACCAATGCTGAAAGAAGACTAGAAGAACTGGCTAAATTGGAAGGGAAGCGCCTCCAAGCCCAGAAGAGTATCCAAATGTATCAGGCCCGCATGGCCGCTGCATTCAACAAACTCGTAAGAGGACGAGAATTCAAGAAGGGTGACCTTGTCATGGTCAAGAAAAAAGAAGTCATGGCGTCCAACCCAAAAGGAAAGCTGAATGCTAATTGGGAAGGTCCTTATGTGATACAGAGGGTCTACGAAGGAGGGGCCTACGTGGTTGTTAACCATCGAGGGGAAATCCAATTCTCCCCACTCAACGAAGACATCTAAAGCTGTATCATGCGGCACAACCGGCATTCCCCGAGTGATCAGACACAGCTACCCCTTCCTTGGTCTAGCGGCACTCCGCCCTAACCAAGCTACACCCTTTCCCGGTCTAGTGGCACTCTGCCCTAACCGAGCTACACCTATTTCTTGGTCTAGCGGCACCCCGCCCTAGCCAAGCTGCTACCTTCCTTGGTCTAGCGGCACTCCGCCCTAGCCAAGCTACCCTTTCTTCGTCTAGCGGCACTCCGCCCTAGCCGAGCTACCCATTTCTCGGTCTAGCGGCACTCCGCCGTAGCCGAGCTACACCCTTTTCTTGGTATAACATCACTCCGCCCTAGCCAAGCTACACCCATTTCTCGGTCTAGCGGCGCTCCGCCCTAGCCAAGCTGCCCTCATCTTAAGCTTGTGGCATTCCCACCTGTCACCTTCTAAAAAGGGAGGGAAAGAAAAAGAAAGTAAAAAAAAAAATGGGGTTAAAAATAGAGATACCCCGCCAGACTTGCTCCTATATTAGGGACAAGTGCAAAAATGGCCTAAAACCCAGTTGTGGTGAAAACCTGAAAGGGCACTGCAGGCAAAATCGGGTACCCCGCCACGTGAAAACCCGAAAGGGCGCGTGGGCAAAAGCAAGAGGGGGCTGACTCCGGCGAAAACCCGAAAGGGCGCTTGGGTCGGTAATGTGGTGATTCCAAAGAAAGCCTCACCTCCCACCATAAAACTCCTCGTCGATCGACCGGCGCCTTGCCCGATCAACGATTAAACCCATCTGGAATGGACCTTACGTCTATTCTGTTGAAGCCGTCATGCATTGCTCGAGAAAAATTCCCTCGATAATAAGCCCACCTCGGGATAGACCTTCCGTCTGTTCTGATAAAACACTTCCACTTGTTTCTGTCTAAGACCCACCATGATGAAACCTACCCGGTTTAGACCTTACGTCTATCCCAATGAAACCTATCCTACGTCTCACCGCGATGAAACCTGCTGTTGACCGATTGGCACACTGCCCGATCAACAATGAAACCCTGTCCGGTTTAGACCTTACGTCTATCCCGATGAAACCTATGAAATCCTTGCATTGGTATAAACCCAATACTGATGATGAAACCTGATACTGATCGACCGGCACACTGCCTGATCAGCAATAAAACCTTGTCCGGTTTAGACCCTACGTCTGTTCCGACTAGACCTACAAGTCTCTTTACGGCCCGCCGTGATGAAACCTGCTGTTGATCGATTGGCACACTGCCCGACCAACAATGAAACCTATCCAGTTTAGACCTTCCGTCAATCCTGATGAAATCCATGAACTCCTTGCATTGGTATAAATCCAATACCGATGATGAAACCCGCCATTGATCGATCGGCATCTCGCCCAGTATCAATGATAAAACCTTATCCAGTTTAGACCCTACGTCTATCCTGATGAAACATATGAAATCCTTGCATTGGGATGAGCCAATACCAATGATGAAACCTATTATCGATCGATTGGCACGCTGCCTGATCGATGCTAAAATCCATCCAGGGTAGACCTTCCGTCCGCTTTGACATAGCACAACACTGCTCTTTGAATCTATTCAGACCCTCCGTCTGGATAGATCATGAAACTATATTCCTTTGCGTTAATGTTGAACCCCACATTAACGATGAAACTCATACTCTCGGTAAACGGCCTCGTGCCCGAGCTGCTATTCATATCCTCTGAATCAATTCGGACCTTTCGTCTGGATAGATCATGAAACCCTACTTCCCTTTGCATTGATGTTGGCACCCACATCAATGATCGTGTGTCCACAATAAGCATATGGCGCCATGGTCCATAGGATGAATGTTCTGGTCCCAGAAAAGACAATGAAAAAGTAAAAGAGAAAGAAAATGATAAAAAGTATATATGTAAAAAAAATGGGGTTGAAAATAGAGATACCCCGCCAGACTTGTTCAGGCATCCTGGACAAGTGCAAAAATGGCCCAAAACCCAACTGTGGTGAAAACCCGAAAGGGCACTGCAGGCAAAATCGGGTACCCCGCCACGTGAAAATCCGAAAGGACGCGTGGGCAAAAGCAAGAGGGGGCTGGCTCCGGTGAAAACCCGAAAGGGCGCTTGGGTTGGTAATGTGGTAATTCATAAGTTCCATGCCAACCGGCACGTTGCCTTCACCTCCCCTTCACTGATGAGGCCTTCCGTCGGTCATCTGGCTCTATGCCCCACCGATGATAAAGCCTTTCCGGGGTAGATCTTACGTCTACCCTGATGAAATCTACATACCCTCTTTTTACATGTCCCACCGACAATAAAACCGGTCACCAGTCTGATAAAGCCTGGCCAGTTCAGACCTTACGTCTGTCCTGATCGAACTCCTAAACCATCCCTTGACCGATCGGCTCCTTGCCCGGTCAACGATAAAACCCTACCAGGACAGACCCTACGCCTATCCTGATGAAACCTACGTATTTCTTGGCAAACTCCCACCCACCATAAAACCTACTGGGATGGACCTTACGTCTGTCCTAACGAGACCTACACCTCTACATATGTCCTACCATTGATCGACCGGCACCTCGCCCGATCAATGATGAGATCCTCTATCCGGTTTAGACCTTACGTCTATACTGATGAAACCTATGAAACTCTTTGCGTCGATATAGGCCCCATGTCGACGATGAAACCAACCACTGACCGACTGGCACCTCGCCCGATCAGTGATGAAACCATGTTCAATGATGAAATCCTCTGTCCGGTTTAGACCTTACGTCTATACTGATGAAACCTATGAGACTCTTTGCATCGATATAAACCCAATATCGATGGCGACTTTTTGATCGACTGGCACCTCGCCCGATCAATGATGAAACCCTGTCAGTGTAGACCTTTCGTCTATTCTGATGAAACTTATAACACTCTCTTTGCATCGATATAAACCCAATATCGATGATGAAACCAACTGTTGATCGACCGGCACCTCGCCCGATCAATGATGAAATCCTATCCAGTTCAGACCCTACGTCTGTCCTGATGAAAACCACCCACCCTTCAATGTCCCACCTGCGATAACCTCTACCCAGTCTAGACCTTACGTCTACTCTGATGGAACTTATAAAACTCCTTTGCATCGATATAAACCCAATGTCGATGATGAAATCATGTACTGGTCGATTGGCACATCGCCCCGACTAGCTTTGAAACCTGCCCGGGATGGACCATTCGCCCGTTTCGGATTGTGCTCTGAGCCTCTTTGCTCACATTCCTGCAAGCCACCTCCCTTGCGGCACGTATGGCCAAGAAGGACGTGTGCTACCACCAACAAAATTCAGTTTAAAGCCCCCCTCGGAGGCCGTCACGCGGTGGAGCGAGTTCCCCATCCTTTCTCTGAAGGGGTGGACGCTCTCCTGCTAGGTACGGGCTACTCCCATAGGGACCGCTGAAACCGCTGCCACGTCGCCATGAAATATTGACGGTGCGATAAGTTAAGAGCAAACCACATATGAGACTGGTATAAAGAGTCCTTTCCATTGAATAAAAAAAAGGGAATACAAGAAGGGCCCCTGAGGGGAAATTGTATTACAAAAAGAAGGGGGAAACAAATAGTCACGGGCGCCGGAATATGTCTTCAAAGGCCAGAAGCCCTACATGCGGGGCAGCCCCCAGCTCATGAAGTCGAGCCTCCTCCTCCTGTAGCCGAGCAGACTCATCCCGAAAGGATGCCACCTGCCCCTCCAAGAGAGCTACTTCCTCCGCAAGCTGCGGTTGAGAAGTTGTTATCCGCGGCAGTTCAGCCCGGAGGTCAAATAGTTCAGCCTCCAGAATGGTTATCCGGCTGCGCACGAACTGCTCCCGCTGCGCCAGAGACTGCAGTTGGCATTGGCGCTCCTGAAGAACAGAGTCCGTCTTCTCCAGCTCAGATTTGCACTCCTTCCTTTGCAACTTCAAAGTTGTCAGTCTGTCAGACATAATATGCGCCAAGAAGTCCCGGCGATTTACAAACTTTAGCAATAATAAAACCCGCTGGGCCCATATTTCCATGGGACAGCCCATCGCCTGCAGACCAGCGGTGAAACGCTCGGCTATCTCCTTCAGCCGCAGATAAGTCAGTCCGGGCTGGGACTCCACCAGCTGGCGCAGCATGTCCATATTTTGCCAGATGAAACTCTCGGATGAAGCGAAGCCAGGAGAAGGGGCTGGAGCTACGTCGAAAGTCACTTCGCCGTCAATGTCTGCCCACAGTGCAACATCCGGCTGAGAAGACGAAGACGGCAAATCCGCTGGAAGAACTGGCCCATCCCTCTCTGTGCTCTCCGGCTGAGCTGAAGCCTCCTCCTCTACCGCTGTTTCGAGAGCTATGGCTTGAACACCTGCGGAGGGAGAACCAATAAATGATGAAGCTATCTCTTCATGAGTCTCCTGAATAAGGGCTTCATCTTCAGCTACTCTTTCTGATAATGGGGGCGAAAGGTCCCCAGTCTGTAGAGGCGGAGATCCAGTCTCTATAGCCACTGTGGCAGGGACTGCTGATTCGGGCGCAATCGACATTACGGCGGCCGGTATAAAGGCGGGGCTTCTGGCTGGGTCTACTTTGGCTCTGAACTCTGAGGCCCTGACAGGGATGGAAATCTCTCCTGATGATCCCAAGTCCAGTGATGTTAAGTCCGTTGAAGATTGTATTCTCACTGGCATGGATCGAATAACCTCAGAAATTTCCATGCAGGTTGAAGGTAAAGTAGGGATGATGATCAAATCTGCAGATGAGACATCCATGGAGACTGCGGCCGCATCTGAGCTGGTAGTGACAGAGTCCTGAAGACAAAGCAGAATGATCCTCATCAATGGATGGAAGAAAATGAATAGAACAGCAAACAAAAAAGAGAGAAGAAGCTCACCTTTAAAGTGGGGTCTATATCCTCAAGATGAGACAAAAGAGGAGAAAGCTCCGTAGTTGAAGCAACAAATGGAGGGGTTATGTCGACCTCAGTGTCAAGCCCGGCAAACTCCTCTTGCAATTCCTCCTCAGAAGTTAGCATCAACAGTTTAGGAGGCTGAAAGGGCGGGAGGCCTTTTGCAGATACAGGCAGGGTTTCTGATTTCTGGACTTCCTCTTCGCTGCCGCTAAAAGTCACTTCCTCCTCATTATCAGGGATGGTCTCGGAGCTGCCCGAGGATATCTCCACTCTAGCTATGTGCTGCGAGGTCGCCTCTAGAGCATGCCGGGATGCAGACCGGGTGATTATACGTCTGGCCGGAATAGGGCTCTATTTTGTTTGAGTCCTTTCACTTTCCCGCGGCTGAGACGACTCTCCCATTGCTACCGTAGCCCCAGTCGGCTCCCTGACTGTCACCTCAACAAAAGGGGGAACTCTGAGGGATACAAGGAAAAAGAACAACAATAAAAAGTATAAAGACAAAAGATGAGAAAGCACATTTACCCTCCTCCTCGCCAGCCGGGGTAGGAGAAGGCAGCCTCGTGTCCCTTTCCGCAGGCACTGCAACCTGTTCCGGGGCTGTATCAGATAAAGAGAAGCTCAGTCTCGAAGGACGCCTTAAAAGAACAGTCAAGAAAACAATGAAGATTGCAGCTGCAAGATATTTACCGCTGCTCTCGGCAGGTTCCTGGGCAGCCTCCCTCTGAGACCTGAACTCGTCAAAAGAGGGGATGTCTGGAAAAGGGGTCCCCGCGTCCGTCGCAACTGGACCTGACTGCTGGACCCGAACAACTTTGGCCCTCTTGGCCTTGACAACGGCAGTTTTCACCGTAGAAGGCTTCCTCTTCTTGCCCGGAGGAAGGGGAGTGGTCGTGGGTGCCGCTGCAGGAATTTCAAAGCAAGCAGGCTTTTCAGCCTGAGCAATAATCTTCCTGTAAAGTCCCTGCCGTTTTATGTCCGGTCTATATGTGCAAGACACAAGAAAGGCAGTCATAGTCGACAGATGTAGAACACAACAATAAAAGAAAGAAGCCATGAGCACACAGGAAGGGTCATACCTGCTGGGCCGTCATAGAAGGTGGAAAGCGGCCAATACAAATAAGCCACCTCCTTCGAGCGGGAAGCAGCCTCCTTCACGAGCCAGCACATGTCACCTATGGTCTGGCATTTCTCCGTCAGGGCAGCTAAATCTTTGTGGCCGTGGAAGTCAAGGCAATGAAACAGGCCGAGGTAATCCATGCACCAGCCGTCGACATAATGAAAAGAGATAAAAAGCGGCTTATTCAGAATGCCGGCTATCGGATTCTCTACTGACAGCCCGTGAACATTCAGCAGCACGAAAAGCCAAGAAGTGTGCTGATAATATGTGCTGGTGCGGTCTTCCCTCCGCACAAATGTCCGATAAGGGTGAAATTTGTCTACCGGGCCCCTCTAGGGGGCTGCTGTCGGGAGAGGCTCCTCCGGGGGAAATGGATATTGCGCCTCCACCTGAATACTCCCTATGTGGCCCAGCTGCCTCAGGTCTTTTGTAAAAGCATCTTCATTGATCTTAGAAAATACAGGAGTGGGTATCTCAGAGCCTTCCTCTTTTAAGGACCGACGCCTGGCAATGTATGTGTCCGCCTCCCTCGGATGCTGTGAATAGAGCCTTTTCAGATGAATCTCATCAATCTCAAATACAGGCCCTGATTGCCGCTTTAAGAAAGAGCGCTCGGCCACATCCCAGAAGGTGCCTCTGCCATCCTTATAAAAATTGGTGCGGGTATTCCACCACTTGATGTATTCTGAGGTGACCCGGGGAGTACGATTAGAAACGGTCAGGATCCTGAAAGTTACGCCCTCTCGGCGATGAAGGAAATCCCACCATATCCGACCGTCGCTAGCAATGGAGGACCCATGATTGGCATGGCTGTCCAAAGGAAACTGAGCAGCTGATGAAGGAATATGCTGATCGTAGCCGAAGTTTCTGCTAAAACGGAATGGGTAATAGGGCTCCAAGATGAGCAAGCCTCCCTTCCTGAAGACCAATACACTGGGTCGGATAGCCATAGCCCACCTTACCAATTCTGGTCCTAATATGGGCCGGGTGGCATTGGCCCCCGAAACCGGATGGACATAAACTTCTACCTCTTCCATTCTGCATTCCCTCTGAGGGTCTACTAAGGGAGCTGAGCCTGCTGCCAAGCTCCAAAAATGAATGCTACCAGGAGCATCTACAGGCACTTTTGTCAACCGGCCCCTGATCTTAAACAACTGCTCTGAGAAAAGGCCGGGTTCGGCGCTAGCAAACTCAATCATCCGAGGGAGCAGTGTGTCTGACTACAAAGTTCTCGGGGCCAGCTCGGGTAAAATGCTGCAAACCCAAGCATTGAAGAAATGAAATGGACCTACAGTCCGTAAAAAATGGGGAACCCGATGTCTATGCAAATCTCCCAGCGATTTGTAAACTAAACACAAAGCCGTCGGGCACAGAGACAGTCTCATCCCCCAGGCCATCTGACAAGCCGGATATATAGCCTCCGGTCTGATAATCGGCTCGTCCCCTGGGGGGAGAGCGAAAGTGCACAACCAGAAGGTCAGATAAGCTGCACAATGAGTAATGGGGTCAACCCCTGCTGGATTCGGGCCATCTACACCTGCTCAGCACAGTGAAACCGGCAATGCTGATTTATAACGAGGGGCCCTGATCTGCTTACTGGGAGTCGGTCCCACGGAAGGGAAGTCTGTATACTTCAAGGGACCCCCGAAGAAGTATTGTATCCACTGTCCTACACGGACTCTCAACCTGCTGCTCTTTTCCCGGGGTTGATATCCTTTGGAAGATCCCCTGCTATAGGACAGACAAATGGTCCGATAAGCCTTCATCAAGTACCGATATGCGTAGCCAAAAGAATATCTGCCCTCTCCATCAGAGGCGTCCTTTACGAAGTCGTCTAGACAGACCTCTTCATATGGCTCCCCATCTATAGGCAGGCCTGAAAGCTGCGCAAGACTCCAAAGATCGAGAGAAGTCTCGCCTTCTGCTGTATAGAACGTATTGAACTGTGGGCAGAACACTTCAAGCATGCCGCAACATAATCCCCGAGAGATGGGATAGCGGAACCTGGAGGCAAATACACTATGATATACCCCAGCTCTAATCATTAAAGGGGCGTATTCCTTCAAGACAAATTCTGTAAACTCCACTGCTCCTACCCTGAAGAGATGGGCATCTGTCACTTTAGCGTCCCCAAACCAGCCGGCAGCCAGCTGATATTTGAATTGAACGGCCAGACAGTTCAGAATGAACGGCTCGTCCCTATAACCCCACTTCACAGGAGCTAGAAAAAGTCCAAAGTTGGGCTTCTCCCGATGGACACGACCGGCTGCATGATCCCACCTTGCTGGGGTAAACTCTGGAGCCCGGGTCAGCATCTTCTTCTCCGGCTCTAATTCGGAAATGCCCAGCACGGCATTCTAGTCCCTCTGCTCGCCTGGGAGATATATAGCTCGGGCTTGATAAACAGAACCCTTCATGCTATCTCTGTCAGCCAGTATTGCCACTTCCACAGACCGAGCAAGCAAGAAATCCCTCATTCCGCCTATGGTGAAGGTCTGGATAAATGGCAGCAGATGACGATCCTTCGGCAGGTCTGGACGGTAGTCAGAAGCCCTTCTGAAATCAATCCCTTCTGTGGAAGAATAGACTCCGGAAGACGGCACTGTGTCAGTCTCGGAATCAGAGGACTCATCAACAGTGGCGATCTGGTTATAGCCGAAGCTCAGACTATTCACATTCAGCCAGTTGACTGAAGCCCGAGATATGTCCGGCTGAGCCGATGAACTCGCCCCCGTAGTCATGGAAGCCGCAGTAGAAGCACCGGAAGCCATGTCAGCACCTGTGGTCAGGGAAAGATGAGAAGATAAGCATCAGAAGGATGAATGGGCATGTAACAATGAGGCAAACAATTTCCAATAAATTTCGGCAGCATCTCCCCTTGTCCGGGGTCTGCCCAAAGAAAGATAGGGAGTCACCCACCAAGAGGGAGTGATCCCGAACATAAAAGGGGACTTAGTCCCGTATAACGAACCTACCCGAGACTAAATCGGTCAAAAAGGGGGGGGAGATGAAACAAGGCTCTCGGAGCGGGGAAGATCACCACCGCCGCCGAGATGAAGAGAGAGAAGGGAAGGTAAGAAATGAGGGTAAAAGCCCTCTCGGGGGGGTTAAAAAGAAAGGGAAGGAGGGGCTTCTTAGCACGAAGGAAAGCGCGCCGAGAACCCTCCGTCGGCTGGAAGAAGGGAGGCGCGCCGAGAAGGCCGCGCCGAGAAGCCCGCTGAAGACCCCGCGCCGAGAAGGCCCCTTGCCGAAGACGCCCGCGCCGACAACAGTCGCGCCGAGAAGGCCCCTTGCCGAAGACGCCCGCGCCGACAACAGTCGCGCCGAGAGGGTCACGCCGAGAAGTAGCCCAATTCTAGCGTCGAGAAGTCAAAAGGCAGTTGGAAAATATGGAGATGAAAAAAACATGAAAATGAAAGATATATGCACAATATTGTTACAGTAACATGAACAGGCTGAATAACAATGACAGAAAGAAATTGAGGAAGATACCCTCGAATGATGAAGGGCACCTGCAGACCCTGTGCCGCTTATTCTGCACTTACGCCGCTCGCAGGTGGGGGGCATTTGTTGACACCTTGAAAATGAGCGAGGGCAGAAGCAGAATTCAAAAGGAGATTAGACCAACAGTGAAAGATCAATGACGAAGCTCGTCAACCATCTACCCGGCTGAAGCCTTTTCCCGGCCAAGCTAAGGTCCGGTGCCATTGCTAGTCAGACGGCGGCACTGATGAAATAGCAGTCACCTGACTGATGAAACCCCCTAGCACACTTTAACAAGAGCTACACTACGGCCTCGTATGAAGGTCTGCAGATGACACGTCATATCAAGTCAGATATTGATTTGTTGACAGATGAGATGTGAGCAAAGATAAAGATAAAGCCAGAACCAGCAAATGAAGATTGTGAAGATTCCGGCAAGGTCCGAGCCACGGAAGAATTACCACTGAAACCATTACCCGGCTAAAGCTCCTCAGGCTAAAGCTGATGTCCGGTGTTATCGTCATCCAAACGACAGCACTGATGAAATCCCAGTCTGCTGACTGATGAAATCTTAAGATGATCTCAACAAAGTTACGTCACTAATACTGGACCTTCTCCAGTTACGATGAATATCAGTTTAAAGAATTAAGAGAAGCCAAGGCACGTGTGAGGCCTAAAAGCCCTAAATGGGCCGGTCAGATGGGCTTCCGGGAGCGGCACCGGAAACCTCAACAGGAGGCCACTCGGCGCGCCGGGAGCTGCTGCGAGCAGAGGGCCGCGCCGACTTCCACCCGCCGAGAGGGTAAGAGGATCGGGTCGATAAAAACCCACCCCTTCGAAAAATGAAGGAGAGGGAGAGGCAAAAGCTCAGAAGGTCCTCACCCTCACCACCGCCAGAAGGAAGAAGAGAGCCTCCTCCACTGAAAGAAAGAGAGAAGAGACCAAAGGAGAAAGCAGAGAGAAGGTTCGAAGCTGATTGAAGGCGGGCACCGGGGAGGGAGAGGAGTCAATGCTCCGCCCTCCCCCCCCCCCATTTCTATATTTTCATCTTCTTGTAATTTCGATTGATGCTACTTCTTCTTCTTCTGATGTATTCTGCGACATCGTAATCGGTTTTCATGCCGCTAGAACATGACTTAGTCTTTGTTTACAATTTTCTTCTATGTACTCCGTCCCTCTGATGGATGGATGTAATAGTCATGTCCGAATGAATAAACGAATGGAACAGGCCGCGATTGTCGCCTGCTATTGTCTCTGTGAAGGTTTGCCCCCCTATTCCCCTCCCCAGTCTGATTATCCGTCTACATTTTCTTTCTCGAAGATGCTTTCATGTGCTTGTTCCAGAGTCAGGGACAGGCCATCCCTTGGCCTTCGGAACAAAGCCAAGCCACATGACGATTCGCATCTATGAGATTCCGGAGTTTCTGATGCCCGGTTTGCTTATCGACATCATCAGAGTCGTTTCTGGACCAGAGATAGATATCTCTTGGTTCCCAGGACGACGAATGATAACATCAAGCCATCCTCCTCGAATTCTGCATAAGTGATGGTGACAGAGGCTCCTTATGTTCGGGTTTTCTTCCCCAATTCCCCTCAGCTCCTGGCCTTCTTTTGAAACATAAACCAAAATCAGTTGAAACCCGATGAATCCATACGCTTTGATTCCACAGAGCCCATTCACCTTGGCCTGAACCGCCAGAAAACCCCTGATTCATCGACAAATCTGAAAACAGAGTGCCGTAAAACCCTAAATTCATCTCGGCGCCCTCGTCTGTCTCGGCTCCACAAACAGTAAAACGGATGAACAGCCCTCGGCGCAAGCCTTCTTGCGCCGAGACCCTATCTCCTTAGCGCGCCGGGAGCCTCCCTGTTGTTTTACCTCGCGCCGAAAAGCCACCCCACCCCACCTCACTATTTCTCCTCGCGCCGGGAAGCCCACGCCGGGAGCCTCCCTGGCCTTCTCTTCCTCGCGCCGGGAAGCCTGTGCCGGGAGCTTCCCTGGCTTGCTCTTCATCGCGCCGGGAAGCCCGCGCCGAGAACCCTTGGCCTCCTTGCCATTGGCGTCGGGAACCCATGGCCGTTTGGCCCTTGCGCCGAAAAGCCTCCTTGGCCTCCTCATAGTGGCGCCGAGAACCCTTGCCTCCTTGCCACTGGCGCCAGGAGCCCCCTGGCCTCCTTGCCATTGGCGCCGGGAACCCGCGGCTGTTTGGCCCTCGCGCCGAAAACCCTTCTTGCCACGCTGTTTCACGCCGGGAACCTATATGCACATCCAAGCTGCCCCGAGAGCCTGCTTTGCCACTCAATTGAACCCCCGGCGCCTGGATCAAACCCACCCAGGGATGCCCATGAGTCACCAGACCTGTCCCGGGGGTAAATCGAAGGGAGCCAGACTCCCTTATCTTCCATTGATCCGCACCGGATTCCTGAGCACCCCCCTTTTAGCTAAAGTGAGCTCTGCCACTGCATGAGTGTCACCGGCTTCTATAAGGGAAGAGTCAAACATTGCCCCAGGGCATACATATGCAGTGTGGGAGGTTCGCTCCCTCTTTTTCTCGGCTTTCATCCCGGCACTCCGTGGGTGATAGCCTATTCTCCCCTGGGCATAATCCAGATTATGGGGAGATGTTGTCGAAATGTCGACCGATGTTTAACCCCGATAAGCCCCGGGAAGTACACGTCATGCACCTCCCGTCCGGCCCAATCCTTCGGGGAATATGAACACTGCGAGGCCTTTGGCCGGATGAGAAACGTGAAGGGGGACATGTCCCCGATGACTGTCCGGACCCTGCCCCGTCGCTGCGCGGACGGTGTCCTATCTCTACCCGGCACGACCTACACAGAGGGGTCATGCTGATTTAATAACCTATCGTTTACCCAACTACATCCTAAGAATAATAATAGCTTCAATATCATGCACTTTTTTTTAGCCGCCCCGAGTGGCCTCCTATTTTGACGTTTAATCAAGGGTTGTCCTTCTTAGGAAGGGCGTAATTTGCTAGACAGGAGGATGGTGAGCTAGAAGGGGAGGGGATGAATAGATCACCGTTTTAAAAAATTCTTTGACTGAATCGAGGCAGGACCCTTATCCAATATAACGTAATTCACGAGCGCAGAACATAAATGACTCAAAGAGTCATCAGCACATATGCACAACCACCTAGCGAGCGGTCAGACCAAGATTTCAATCATCAACATTCACATTTACTTAATGAACCCAGACAAAACCATAAGGAATAGAGATGCGCACAACCATACCACGGAGAACAGGAGATTTAGATGGTTCAGTCTGCAACCTGCAGACTTACGTCCATCCCTCACTCAAGGCCGAGTGAGGCTTCCTTTCACAAGAAAGAACGGCAGACTCAGTCTGCCTACAAGACGCTGATCCACAACTTGGGGATCGAAATCCCTACAGACGCTGATCACACAGCTTGAACCCAGGTCTCACACCCCAAGACCTGACCAGGAGATGACTCTCCCTTCCTCTTAGACAAGAGGGAACCCAGCAGTGACTCACCCTCACTGCAATCCAGAGACACTGTCTCTATTCCTCCACAGCTGGAGGGAACAACCCAAATAGCCTCCTCACTATCTGATCACAGCAACCCCTGGAGACCACCTCCCTTCCTCTGATCTGATTCAGAGGGAATCACAATGCAACCCAGAGGATCCACCTCTCTTCCTCTACACCTAGAGGGAACGATAAAGCAGAGTATCAGAATTTAAGAACAGACATCTGAAAACATAAAGAGATATCGAAGACAATCGAACGAAGAAACAATGTAGCTTTTTAAAGAAGCATAGACAAAGCATAGCAGAAAACCATCCTCTCCTTCACCACTCTCTCTCTCTTCCAGGTACGATCAATGAGTGGATCAGGCAGGCTTCTCCTCTCCTTCCTCTCGCTCTGGCCTCACCCTCTTCCTTGTGGTTTTTTCGGCAGCTTTTCAAGAGCAGAACCCTTCATATATATATCCAACCTCACGAGAGAGTGAGGGTTTGGAAGACACGCGGGAAGACATGCTTCCGGATGAACCGAGCCACGTGTTAGACGATTGTTCCCTCGGATCACGTGCTCACATGATTGGAGTAACGTTCCAATTTGTCTTTTAGTCCCTATAAGGTTTCAGAGAACATTCAGACAATCTCAGGAATATTCAAGTCATAAATTATTCACACAGATTGCACGGGACTTATGAAAGGACAGAAGAGCGCGTCAACGCACTAAAGTCAAGACGTTAACACAATGGATATAAAGAGAACAAGTGCTTAGACAAAACACACTAATGCGTCAACGCATCAGTCGACGGCGTTGACGCTTCTGCTGGGTGGTTGATCAAAAGAACCTTTGGTCAAAAACTCAAGGCGTCGACGCTTCCATTGTGTAGCGTCGCCTCAGCTCCTTGGACGAGACACACAATGTCTTGGTAACAACCCAATGTGTCAATGCTCTAGGTGACAGCGTCAACTCAGCTTCATATGCGAGACGCTCAAGCCCTTGGCACCAAGCCAATGCGTCTACGCTTCCATCGTGCAGCGTCGACGTAGTGGACAAAACAGCAAGCGAACGACGCACTAATGCGTCTACACACCCAGCCAAGTGCGTCAACGCACTAAGTGTACAGAACCCATATAATCAAGACAAGTATGAGCTCATGGGTGTACATGATAGAGGAGCATCAAAACATAAAAAGCATGATGAAAAAGCATTTGATCCATAGATGTGCATGCAAGACAACAACATTAGATCCTGAGAATATTTAGACAATTCAAGATCTTTATCATTCATTTTGGAGCAACAAGATGATTATCATATAAATAATGTGATTCATAGTGTTAGTCATCATCAAAACTACAGAGATGCAACAATCTCCCCCTTTTTGATGATGGCAACACCATGAGTCAAATTTAGTGAAAGGAGAATTACCAACTTAAAACATTCTCAATAAAGGCAGCAACCCCTTTCAACCTACTCCCCTTGACAGACTTTTCAACCCCTTTTTTTGTTTTAACTTTTACTCCCCCCTCTTTTTATTTTTTTTACTTTTACTCCCCCCCTTTCAACCTTCTCCCCCTTTGACATCATCAAAACAGGGAGAAAGAGAGATGTTGATGCTGGACTGATGAGAAAAGATGGAGAGGATTCCAACAGTAGACACTCATTGCCAAACTTAGATGCTTAAGTGGGGCTGTAAGGTCCAGCGAAGAATCTTGGAGTTCTTGTAAGAGAAGGAGATTCAGAATAAACTTGAAGTTTATCAACTTACTATGATTATGAGAGAAGAGAAAGTGGAAACAAGTATCACTGAGGTAGCTGTTAAGGCTTGTCAAAGAGACAACAAGAGTTTGAACCTCTAAAACAGCCTGTAGGCATTAAGGACAAACAGTCCAGGCAGAGAAGGCACAGATATAGAGTGTATTTGGCCAGTTACACTTTTGACATTAAGTATGCACCTTGGTCAGAGGCCAGCATCCTCAGTTACTCAGTGTAAGAGCCTCATCACTTCTCAATTAGAGAACAGAGATAGTGACCATTGGTTGTTTCATGAGGAGACACCTTTATCAGAGGCCAGAATTCCCAGTTACTCACCATTTTGTCATCATTGCTCTGCCAAGCATAATTATGAATAGTATATCTTTCTTTTGATTTTGTTTTTGAGAACTGATACTTCATGACATAAGAAATTCTCATTTCATTGATGGGATTCCTAGTTTCTCAGTATGCAGTTTTAAGCACAGATAAGTTTAACTAGCTCAACAAGGGGTTGTTTGAAGACAAAGCCCAGGGCAAATATTGGAGGTCTTATCAAGATGTCCAAAGAGAAGCTCATAGACAGAAACCATTTCGTACAAGTATAGCTTGTTCATGAGTCATGCAACAAGGTAAGAGGATATACTTGTGAAGGTTAATCTTAGCCTCTTAAGACTTACTAGAAGAGGATTCTAGCTGGACTTTAATTGCACAGACTTAAGAATGTAGGAAATGACTGAGGTTCTATTAAGAGGAATTTTCAAGATCAATTCAACATTTAATCCAGCAATAACACCCATCTTTCAAGTGTTTTTAACTAGTCAAGCTCCCCCTCTCTAGTAGCTCTATCTCCCATTCTACCCAGAAAACAGCAGAGAAGCAGAATTGACTATACTCAAGGCACACACCCGCTCCCCCTCACATAGGGACCCCCTCCAGAAAAATAAGACAAAACTACCACTAACTTTATGGAGAAACATGAACCAGAATCCATTGCCTCAAATCAGTGAGTTTGTAAATACCAAGTTCTCTTCTCAAGGAAGTGAATTTTTCAGTATCTAGAGGTTTTGTAAAAATATCAGCAATTTGATCTGCAGTCACAACATGAATTAATTCAAATGTTTTATTTGCAATTTCATTTCTGTTAAAGTGGTGCCTGATTTCAATGTGTTTTGTTCGTGAGTGTAAAACAGGATTCTTTGCAATGTTTATGGCACTAGTGTTATCACAAAAGATGGGAGTGCAACCTGTCTCTACTTGGTAATCCTGAAGTTGATGCTTGATCCAGATAACCTGAGTGCCACAGCTGCTTGCAGCCACGTATTCAGCCTCAGCAGTGGAAAGAGCCACTGAATGTTGTTTCTTTGAGCTCCAAGAAACTAGGCATCCTCCTAAGAATTGGCAGTGGCCACTGGTGCTCTTCCTATCTAGTTTGCATCCAGCAAAGTCTGCATCAGTGTATGCAACTAAATCTAAAGTGCGTGAAGCAGGATACCATAAGCCTAGTGTATGTGTGGTGGACAGATATCTAAAGATTCTTTTTACAGCAGACACATGTAATTCAGTAGGCCTAGACTGATATCTTGCACATAAACCAACACTGAATTGTATGTCAGGCCTAGAGGCAGTTAGGTACAAGAGGGATCCGATCATACCTCTGTAGAGTTTTTCATCCACTTGTTTACCTGACTCATCTGCATTAAGGGTCATGCTTGTGCTCATTGGGGTGGAAATTTGCTTCAGGTTGGTCATCCAAAACCTTTTTAGGATATCCAGCGTGTACTTGGTTTGGTGGAAGAAACAGCCGTCTGTCATCTGATTTATCTGCAAGCCAAGGAAATAAGTCAGTTCCCCAACTAAGCTCATCTCAAATTCAGCTGACATAAGCTGTGAAAATTCTTTACACAGTTCAAGATTTGTTGATCCAAAGATGATGTCGTCCACATATACCTGAACTATGATGAGAACTTGTCGTGAATTCTTAGTGAATAAGGTTTGGTCAACTTTACCTCTGTTATATCCTTTATTTAGTAAAAAACTTGTCAGCCTTTCATACCAGGCTCGAGGAGCTTACTTTAATCCATAAAGAGCTTTGTTTAACCTGAAAACTTGATCTGGTTTAGTCGAAAACTGAAAACCAGGAGGTTGTTCAACATAAACTTCTTCTTTTAGAATTCCATTCAAGAAAGCACTCTTAACATCCATTTGTTAAAGTTTTATGTTGTTTGAACAAGCAAATGCTAATAGAATTATGATAGCCTCCATTCTAGCTACTGGAGCAAAGGATTCATCAAAGTCCACTCCATACTCCTGACTGTAGCTGAAGAGGCGGAATCTCGCGCTGTGTCCTGAGCGGGCTGTAGATCACCAGAAGATGTTTCTGCAAGAGAAGGGAAACGTATCAGAGGGCCCAGGGGATCTCCCTGGGGTAAAACCCTCCGATGGCTAAGTCAGTAGAGCGATGGTGGAAGCGAAAATTGGGGGAGGAGAGAGCTGGTGCACGAGAATCCTCTCCACCAAGGGTGAAGCGAATCGTTCTCAGGAGCTTAGGGTGTGTGAAATCCTTTCCTCTCTTCTCCGGAGGGCATTCCTTGCTTAAATAGTGCACTGCTTTCGAGAGTCCGGTGAGCTGAGGGCTTCCCGGCGAGAGTTACGTCTTCAGCGGGGGCTTTCATGGCCGGATCGTGGGAGCGTTACCCCTTGGAATTCGGCGGCACCCCTAACTCTCCCGTTGGCGGAGGACTCCGAACGGTCGCACCTGTGGGTAATCAAGCGGTCTTACCGAGCTACGGGGATGCCGGCTCGTGTCCGAGCGGTAGGCATGGCCCGGCGAAGGTGGGGTCGGATAGGTCGGCTGGAGCCTCTTTCTCTCGGTCGGAGAGTGGGCTTTAGACCGGACCTTCCATGTGACCTGACCGTTGTCTCGGGCCCTCCGAGCCTAGAAGGCCACCGGGGAGAGTTGGTTCCTCGAGTCTTTATTTATTGGGCTTTTCTTCCCTGAGTGGGCCCAGTGGGCTATCACTCGGGTGGGCTTGCCTAGTTGGACCGCGTGGGTCTTGTTGGGCTGCCTTGGTGGTGGGCTGCGGAAATCCCCCTCTCCACTTGTCCCCCTCCTACTCCCGAGCCAAGGAGGCTCGGATGAGTAGTTTTTCGAGGCTTTGGACCGGCGTGGCTCAGGTGGGTGGAATTCCGTTGGCGTTATGTAGCCGCTTATAGTGGTCGTCGAGGCCCGTAATGATGATCCTGACGGATTTGAAACAAAGGGGCCCCCCTTTTTCTCGGAGCACGGAACGGCGCGCCACCTCCCTTAGGGGTTTATAGGGGGTGCTGTTCATCGTTCTAGGCTTCCAGGGTTTTAGGCTTTCTTTGCTTCTTGATGCGCCGTGAGAGCACAGCGGAGATGCGGAGCCTTGCGGCGGCGTTCGAAGAGTTGGCGAGGATAACCGCGGAGGCGGTCCGGCAGCTTCCTTCTCCCCCGGAGTCTTCAAGCTCGTACGAAGGATCTTCTCCCGATCCGATGGCGGATCAGAGTCCGGAGCTTGTGCCTGTGAGGCGCGATCTCGTCCCCAACTGTAGCGAGTTGGGAGAAGCGGAGGTGCGGAGGCTGGAGCACCGTTTCCGTCTGCCTCTCCGCTATAGCTTTGCTGTGATTTGGTTGGCGTATCGGGGCAGTTGGAAAGTGCCGATATTTTTTGGGCCGTTTTCGCACGTCGATTCGGGAGACTTCTGGCGCGTGTCCTTCCGTATTACCATGCTTTGAAAGTCGAGGTGCTTCGCGAATCCCTCTAGGGCGGGGGGCAAGGATTTTGAGGTGACCTTCCCAGGGAGGTCCTGTAGCGTGTTTTCGAGGGGGGAGTCATTTAAGGCGCGTGGCCTCCCTTGGCCTATAAAAGGACCAAAGGGTGCTCCTTCTCTCTTAACACTTAGGACTTTCGCCGGTGGTCTGCTCTTATTCCCTCGTATTCGCTTTGCGTTGCGCCGCCGCGTTCGGAGCATGGAGGACCCTTCAGAAGGTGATGCTGTAGACGACGGGGAGCGGCCGGTTCCAGCTGTCCTGGAATATCGGTCGGGTCCCACGGTCGCCGCGCGTGCATGAGACGGGTCCGACGGTTGCCGCGCGGATCTGGAGAGGGCTTCGACGTGCGGGGGCACGCCGTTTGCCTCCTCTTGGCTCCGGCGAGGCTTCCGGGCAGACGCCGAGATGGGGGGCGGATGGGGGAGTTAGGGATGCCGGCCGCCATTCCCCTCCGTAGGAGGGGAGGAGGCGGCTCCAGTCCCTTCCTTATCCCTGTCCGCAGCCTCTTTCTCTCTCTTTTGTTCTTCATTTCTTTCACTCTTCGGGGGCTGCTTGCTTTCTGTTCGCCTCCAAAGAGTTGGCAGTTTGGAAGAAAGGGAACCTTCGCGGCGTGCCCTTTTTCCAGGTTGTTGCCAACTTGGAAGGTAGCCTTCCTTGCGTGAAAGGTGGCCTTCTCCTTGCCATCCCTCTGTCACCTTTGTCACGGACCACCCGAGCCAACTGGGTCGACCATCTCTTGTCCGAGCCAGTTTCTACGCGAGGCAGAGTCAGTGGCTGGATGCGAGAAGGTCAAGACCGGGTCGATCGGGCGATGGCCGTTTGCTGCGGTGCCAGATGGATTTTCGCTTTTTGTTATGTAATGTATTGGCAGTTGCCTTTCTGATGTACCAACAGTTATCTTGAATGAATGCGAAAGATAAGGGGGTTTATTTTACCCAATTTGTTGATACAGTATTCAGAAATAAAATCTGCGTAGTGTGGTTGCATTCCATGTCCGGGGGATGGGTTCCCCTTCCATTGTGGCTAACCTGTACGCACCTTTCCCGAGCGTCTCGATTACTCGGTAGGGGCCTTCCCAATTGGGGGATAGCTTGCCCGCCGCCTCTAGTGGTCGAGAGGCTTCTGCCTTCCTGAGGACGAAGTCCCCTGGTCGGAATTGTCTGCCTCAGACCCTGGCGTTGTAGTACCGAGTAAGGCGGCGCTGGTACTCCGTAGCTCGGGCGTTCGCGATCTCTCGGAGTTCGTCTGCCAGGTCGAGGTTCTCGAGCAGCTTCTGCTCGTTTGCCTCGGGCAAAAAGCTGATCACTCGGAGAGACGGATTGGCGATTTCCAATGGAACGACGGCTTCGGTGCCATATACCAGTTGAAAAGGGGTCTCACCGGTTGCCGTTCTGGGGGTCGTTCGGTGCGACCATAGTACGCTAGGCAGTTCCTCGAGCCAGCTACCCTTAGCCTTGCCGAGTCTGGTTTTTATGCCCTTCAAGATGGTCTTGTTGGCATTTTCAACCAGCCCGTTGGCCTGAGGGTGGGCGACCGAAGTGAAGTGGTTGCGGATATTTAGGTCGGCACATCTATCTCGGAAGTATCGAGAGTCGAATTGCCGCCCGTTATCGCTCACTATCACTCGGGGGATGCCGAAGCGACAAATGATCGATTTCCATACGAAACCCCAGACGACTGTCTCGGTGATCCTCGCTGTTGCTTCAGCCTCGATCCACTTGGTGAAGTAGTCGATGGTGACGATGATGAACTTCTTCTGGGATTGAGCCGTTGGGAATGGCCCAAGGATGTCAATCCCCCACCGAGCGAAAGGGTAGGGCTCGGTAAGGGTGACAAGTTCCGTGGCCGGCTGGTGGACCAAATGGTCGAACCACCGGCAATGGTCGCAATGTTGTACGTAAGCCGTGCAGTCGCGCTGGAGGGTCGGCCACCAGTATCCTTGCCTTAGCAGGATTCTGGCCAGCGACCGACCTCCTGAATGTGCTCCGCACAGGCCTCGATGAATCTCCTCAATAGCTTGGCTCGCTTCGTCGGGGCCGAGGAACTTATGAAGGGGCCCGAAGAACGATCTTCGGTAGAGGGCGTTGTCGAGGATGACGAAGCGCCGAGCTTGGTACTTCATCCGGTGGGCTTCTCGAGAGTCGGAGGGTTCCTGGGAGTCTCGTAGCCAGGATAGGTAGGGGGAGCGCCAGTCGTCGGGAGTGGCCGAGTCAATGGCGAGGAGCTCCGAGTCTATGCTCGGGCGCTCTAGCTCTTCTAGGAGGACCGATCATGTACCTTCCGGGTCTAGGGAGGAGGCCAGTCGGGAGAGGGCGTCCGCCCGAGAGTTTTGCTCCCGAGCTATTTGGACTACCTCGAACTCCTCGAACTGCTGGGCCAGGCTCCGGACCAGCTGGAGGTATTTGATCATAGGTGCCTCCAGAGCTTCGTACTCGCCACTGACCTGGCTTGCGACCAGCTGGGAGTCGGTGTGGATCCTGACTCGCTCAGCCCCCAACTGTCGGGCCATGCGAGCCCCCGAGATAAGGGCCTCGTACTCGGAAGCATTGTTGGACGCCGGAAAGTTGAACTTTAGGGCGTACTACAACTCTATTCCTTCGGGGGACCTTAGGAGGATCCCTGCGCCGCTGCCGACCGAGTTGGACGATCCATCGACGAATAGCTCCCAGGTTGGCCCGGTTGCTGTCGGAGGCCTGTCCTCGACCAGAACAGTGCTCTCGGCGATGAAGTCGGCGAGCGCTTGCCCCTTGATAGCTGATCGTGGCCGATACGAGATGTCGTATGCCCCGAGCATGATGGCCCATTTGACAAGTCGCCCCGAGGCCTCGGGGTGGGCCAGAATCTTCTTCAGTGGCTCGCCGGTTAGCACGGTGATGGGATGCCCCTGGAAGTAGGGTCGGAGGCGCTTTGCGGAGGTAACCAACGCTAGCACGAGTTTCTCAGTTGCGGGGTACCTCCGCTCGGCCTCGTCGAGCACCTTGCTGGTGTAGTAGACCAGCCTCTCGACTCCCGAGTCATTTCTGACTAGGACCGAGCTGACCGTTGATGGCGTCGCCGAGAGATAGAGTAGCAAAACCTCACCCGCAACGGGCTTGGAAAGCACCGGGGGTGAAGCTAGGAGCTCTTTGAGCTCGGCGAACGCTGTCTGGCATTCCCCGTCCCATGCGAACGTAGCAGACGCTATTTTAGGCCCCCTCATTAGCTTGAAGAAGGGCAAGCATCGTTCGGCTGCACGGGACAGGAAACGACTGAGAGCGGCGACACGTCCCGTCAGGCGCTGGACGTCTTTAATGCACGTGGGCGGGCGCATGTCCAGGATGGCCTGGACCTTGTCAGGATTTGCTTCGATCCCCCGCTGAGTGACCAGGAAACCCAGGAACTTCCCGGATCTTACTCCAAAGGCACACTTGGCGGGGTTGAGCTTCATGTTGTACTTCATGAGGGTGCCGAAAGTCTCGGTCAGGTCGGTGAGGTGATCGTGAGCCCTCGGGGTCTTGACGAGCATGTCGTCGATGTAGGCCTCGACGTTCCGACCCAACTGTCCCTCGAACATATGGTTGACCAGTCGCTGGTATGTGGCTCCAGCATTCTTCAATCCGAAGGGCATCCGGGTGTAGCAGTACACGCCGTAGTCGGTGATGAAGGCGGTCTTCCCGACATCTTCAGGGTTCATTCGGATCTGATGATAACCCGAATAGGCATCCAGGAAACTGAGTATCTCGTTGCCCGAGGTTGAGTCAACCAGTTGGTCGATGCTCGGTAGCGGATAGCAGTCCTTGGGGGTGGCCTTGTTCAGATCGGTGAAGTCTACGCACATTCGCCACTTGCCGGTGGTCTTCGGCACCAGGACGACGTTGGCTAGCCACGTTGGGTACAGGACCGGTCTGAAAAGACTAGTCTCTTGTCCCTTGGTGACCTGCGCCTTGATGATCGCCTGTTTCTCGGGCGCATGCTTCCTCCTCCGCTGCTGTACGGGTCTCACGGTGGCATCGAGGTTAAGCTTGTGCATCACAGTTTCCTCTGGTATACCAGGGAGTTGATCGTCGGACCAAGCGAAGACCCGGACGTACCCAGAAAGAAACTCCTTGTATTGCTGATGTTCCTTCGGTGGTAGGTCGGAACCGATCCTCACTCCAAGAGCCGGGTCGTCGTTCAGGAATACCGTTAATAATTCGCCACCGGGCTCGGTGGTCACGGTTTTTCCTTCGACTCCCCTGGGGCCCTTATCCTTCCCGTCCGGCCTTGAGGCTTCCACCGAGATATTGTAGCACCTTCTAGCCGTGGCCTGGTTACCTCGGACTTCCCCCAACCCGTTTTTGGTGGGAAACTTCATTTTTTGGTGATAGGTAGATGGTACGGCCTTTATTCGGCTGAGAATTTTTCGGCCGAAAATGGCGTTGTACGCTATCATACCTTTAATCACTATGAAGTCCACTATAACCGTAACGGTTTTGGGTGGGGTGCCGATAGTGACCGGCAGGCTTAGGGCTCCCTCGGGGTAGGTGGCCAGGCCATTAAACCCGCACAGGGGTGTTCGGATCGGGCGGAGCTTGGATGGGTCTTCCCCCATCTTGAGAAAACAGTCATAAGATAATACATCGGGGGCGCTCCCATTATCAACCAAAATCCTGTCTACATTGCAGTGATTTATCGTGGCCGAGATAACGAGGGCATCGTCATGCGGGGTGCTCAGCCCTTCCAGGTCTTGGTCGGAGAAGACTATGACCTGGGGCTCCGTTGGCGGGCCTTCGGAGGGCTCTAAGGCTCGGCTGGCCCGCTCGGCATGACGTTTCCTTCCTCGGCTGGTGTCGCCTCCCGATGCCGCTCCTCCGGAGATGACGTTGATGTGGACCCCTCGGGGGGCGTTGTCGATCTCCTCTGCGGCGTCTCGGTCTTCTTTGTGCCCGGTTGTGAACTGGGCTAGATGCCCCAGACGGATGAGGCGCTCGATCTCGTCTTGGAGCTGATGGCAATCTCCGGTGTGGTGCCCGTGGTCGCCGTGGAACAGGCAATGCCTGTCCCGCTTGCGGTTCTTCGACCTCATCGGCTCGGGCTGGCAGAGAAGTCCCGAGTCTTTGATGTCTTCATAGATCTCGTAGACTGGTGCGGTCAAGGGGGTATACCGCTCGTACTTTCTCTTGCGCTCTCCTTCTCGATCGCGCTTCTTCCTCGAGCTAGGGTTTGGCTCGGAGGTCCGCTTTTTGTCCCCCTCTCGACCCGAGCCGGTTGTGTCTCGGTAGGCGCTGAGTACTTCTTCGCACTCGGCGTGGCGCAGTGCCAGAGTCACTAGCTCGGTAAGGGTCGAGGGAAGGTGGAGGACAAGCTCGCGGCGGAGATTCTCATCCCGGGTGCCCCCGGTCAGTGCGGTTGTGGCTGAGGCCACATCTAGGCGGGGGATCCTAAGGGCTTCCGATTTAAATCGGTGGACGTAAGTCCGGAGCCTCTCCCCTTGCGCCTGTTTGAGAGCCAGGAGCCCCGCTACTGACCTTGGGGGGGCGCTACCGGCGAAGCTCTCCTTGAAAATTCGCCCGAATTGCCTGAAGTCTCGGATGGACCCCGGGGCGAGGGCTCGGAACCATGCCTGAGCGCCCTGGACCAGGGTGGCCGTGAAGGCTCGGCATTTGATGGGATCCGGCGTTCCATGCAGGGTCACCAGGGCGTCGAAGCTGTCGTAGTGGTCGGCTGGGTCGCCTTGGCCGTCGTAGAGCTTGAAGGTTGGGATGGAGGCTCTAGGAGAGACCTCTGCCTTCAAGATGTACTCGGAGAAAGGGGATTTCTCCTCGTCCTCCGGGAAAGAGGTCTTCTGCAGGGCGCGGAGAGCGCGCTCTTGCTCTGCGAACCATCTTTCAAAATATCATAGCCGGAGGGACAGTTCCGGCTGTGGCCGCGCCGTGGGGCTGGGGGGGGTGTCGTGGCGATCTCCCGGAGCACTAGTGCCCGGGCGCGGCGGCCTCGCCCCCTGCTTCCCTCTCCTCGGCGTGGAGGAAGCCTCTTGCTCCTCAGGCGGAGCTTGCGAGGGTCCTCCGACGTCGTTGCGGAGGAGCTGTCGGCCGCGGAGGGTGAAGCGGCCTCCGGCGGTGTGCTACGTTGCACTCCTTCGAGGGGGACTTCCTGACGGGGCGCGGGACCTCGCGTCCTGGGCCGCCTGGGCCCTCATGAGCTCCACGAGGACGTCCATCTTCTCGTTGAGGGCTTGGAAGGCGTTGGCGCCATCGTCGAGGGGTGTCCTTGTCTCCGCCGGGGGGGTGGTGGTCCGTTAGTGGGGACGCTGGCGTTGGAGGGGGGGCTCTGCGAGACCCTAGGGGGGACGCCTCCCGCCGCTGCCACAGCCTTACCTGCCCCGCCGGCGGATCTCCTCCCTGAGCTTTTTCTCACCATCTTGACTCTTCGTGCGTTTCCCACAGACGGCGCCAGATGAAGAGGCGGAATCTCACGCTGTGTCCTGAGCGGGCTGTGGATCACCAGAAGATGTTTCTGCAAGAGAAGGGAAACGTATCAGAGGGCCCAGGGGATCTCCCTGGGGTAAAACCCTCCGATGGCTAAGTCAGTAGAGCGATGGTGGAAGCGATAATGGGGGGAGGAGAGAGCTGGTGCGCGAGAATCCTCTCCACCAAGGGTGAAGCGAATCGTGCTCAGGAGCTTAGGGTGTGTGAAATCCTTTCCTCTCTTCTCCGGAGGGAATTCCTTGCTTAAATAGTGCGCTGCTTTCGAGAGTCCGGTAAGCTGAGGGCTTCCCGACGAGAGTTACGTCTTCAGCGGGGGCTTTCATGGCCGGATCGTGGGAGCGTTACCCCTTGGAATTCGGCGGCACCCCTAACTCTCCCGTTGGCGGAGGACTCCGAACGGTCGCACCTGTGGATAATCTAGCGGTCTTACCGAGCTACGTGGATGCCGGCTCGTGTCCGAGCGGTAGGCATGGCCCGGCGAAGGTGGGGTCGGATAGGTCGGCTGGAGCCTCTTTCTCTCGGTCGGAGAGTGGGCTTTAGACCGGACCTTCCATGCGACCTGACCGTTGTCTCGGGCCCTCCGAGCCTAGAAGGCCGCCGGGGAGAGTTGGTTCCTCGAGTCTTTATTTATTGGGCTTTTCTTCCCTGAGTGGGCCCAGTGGGCTATCACTCGGGTGGGCTCGTCTAGTTGGACCGCGTGGGTCTTGTTGGGCTGCCTTGGTGGTGGGCTGCGGAAATCCCCCTCTCCAGTAGCCTTTAGCTACAAGTCTAGCTTTATTCCTAGAGATGACACCTTCCTCATTCAGTTTGTTCTTAAAAACCCATTTTGTTCCTATTATATTGAAATTTTCAGGTCTAGGTACAAGCTCCCAGACATTGTTTCTATCAAATTGCCCTAGTTCTTCACACATAGCAGTTACCCAATTCTCATCACTTAAGGCTTCTTCAATGGTTTTAGGCTCAATTTGAGAAACTAAAGCAATTAAGTCCTGATTCTGAACATTTCTAAAATGAGATCTTGTCCTAGGGGGATCATTAAGACTACCAATAATATTGGTTACAGGGTGGTCTTTTAAAACTCTGACATTCATTGATGACTCACCTTGTTCAACTGTACTTACTGGGTTCAGATCAGTGGGTTCTTCTGCCGGTTGTACTTCCTCCTCTTGCATTTGTTCCAGGAACTCTCCATCATGACTTGTAGACCTGTTATCATCATTTGGACTGTTAGAGATTTTTGTTTCATCAAAAATAACATGAGGGGTTTCCTCTACAGTTCTATCAGTTTTATTAAAGACCCTGAAGGCTCTAGACGTTTCAGAGTATCCTAGGAATATTCCTGGAATACTTCTAGCATCGAATTTATCTAAGTCTCTCTTGTTGTTATTATGAATGAAGTATTTTGAACCAAAAATTTTGAAGTATGAGACATTAGGCCTCTTACCTTTCAGGAGGTCATATGGTGTTTTCTTATGTATGGGTCTTACCAAAGCTCTATTAAGTATGTAGCAGGCTGTGTTTGCTGCTTCTGCCCCAAAACTCTTAGGTAGCTGACTCTCCATTAGTAGTGTTCTTGCCATTTCCACTATTGTTCGATTCCTTCTCTCCACAATTCCGTTTTGCTCTGGGGTCCTGGGAGAAGAAAATTTGTGAGTCAGTCCCTCCTTGTCATAGAAGCTAGAAAATGAGGAGTTCTCAAACTCTCCTCCATGATCTGATTGAATAACAGTGATCTTGTGCCCTATATGTTTTTGCTTATTGAAAAAATGTTCAAATTTTTGAAAAGCATCACTCTTATTTGCCAAGAAGAACAGCCATGCAAATCTAGAGTAGTCATCGACAATGACAAACCCAAATCTCTTACCATTTAGACTCTGGGTTCTTGTAGGACCAAAGAGATCCATGTGCAAGTGTTCCATGATCTTTGTTGACAAGCTCTCAGACCTAATTTTAAAGGAAGCTCGAGTTTGCTTGCCTAGAGCACAGGCCTCGCAAGGCTTAGAGAATGAATTGAACTTTAAGTTAGGCATGCCTCTAACTAAATCAAATTTAGCTAATTTATGCAAGGTGTTAAAGCTAGCATGGCCTAGTCGCCTATGCCAGTCAAACATGTTATTCTCTGAATCAGCAGTGAGACACAGATTAGACTCAAACTCAACATCAAGATCCACAATATAGACATTATTGACTCTATATGCAATGAACTTTATTTTCTCGGAGTTTGGTTCTAAAATTTTGCAAGTATGCTCATCAAAAAGAACCTTGTGACCCTTGTCACATAACTGACTAATACTCAATAAATTGTGTTGCAGACCTTCAACCAATAAGACTTTCTCAACAGAGTTGGAGGTTTTCTTACCAATGGTTCCGGTCCCAATGATTTGGTCTCTGCCTTCAATTCAAGCTTGCTGAACTTTCTTTGATCCCCTGTCATGTGCCTCGAGCAGCCACTGTCGAGATACCACTTGTTGTTCTCGGCTGCTAGGCCCACCTGCAAAATAACAATTTAAGTTGTGTGCTTTGGAACCCAAGGTAAGTTGGGTCCAAAAATACCGTTCAATTCAATAAGCATAGTCTTGGGAATCCAGATCTGTTTTAATCCCTTTTTCTTTCTGTACTGAGAGTTGACAGTTTTGTTATTGGTGTGCATTTTATTAGTTTCCTTTTGTTTCTCAAGGTGTGTCCAGTTTCTGTTGATAAAGGTTTGGGTCCCAGCCAAACCATAATTTTCAACCTGTCTAGATGAAGGGATTTTATTGACAGTATTCTGTGTATAGTTAGACGTTCCCATGTTTCTTTTAAAATAGCCCATTCCTTTATTAGAGTCATAGTTGTTGAATTGACAGACACCTTGCTTCTGGTGCATGGGCTTGTTAAATTTCTTGGAGATATTTTTTCCAAGCTCAGCCTGTTGTCTATGGATGTTCTTTTGTTGTTCAGTGGTTTTGGAACTGGATGGAATGTCCAGCTTCTCTTTTCCTTTCTCAGTGCAGAAGGTAGTGGTTTTTACCCCAAATGCTTCCTTCTTACTTGGGTTGAAACCCAACCCTTCTCTGTTAAAGTTTACTTTGGTGCCTAACAAGGCATTCAAATTACTCTCTCCCAAAACAAACCTCTCAAGGGTTTTCTTCTTATCTTCCAGCTCCTTCCGCAGACATATATTGTTTTCCAGCAATTCATCATTGACCCTTTTAACAGCTTCATACCCTTCCCTGAGTAAGTCATTTTGTCTCAGGTTTTCTTTAGTATGTTGATTGGTTTCATCAAGCTGTTTTCTTAGTTTTTCAAGCTCCTTTTTAACAAGATTGTTCTCATTTCTTACATTTTCCATTTGATCTAATTCAGCTATCAGTTTGGAATTTTCTGTCTTGATGAGTTCTTGTTCTTCATTAACCATATTGAGTTTGCATTTTGTGACTCTATGTTCTTTAGCTATGGCATTGTACATATCTAGCAGTTCACCATACTTATCTCCCCAGTCATCAATAGAGTAAGTCGCAAAGGGATTGATTACCTCATTTTCTTCGTCAGCCATCAGACATACTCCTTCAGTCTCCTTTCCTGAGGAGTTAGTCTCTGAGTCTTCTTCTTCATCGCTCCAAGTGCATACCATAGCTTTTGGCTTTTTCCTGTACACTTTGGAGCCTTTCTTATGGTAATCCAGTGTCTTCTTCTGAAGCTCAGGGCAATCTTGCTTTATGTGCCCAAGGTTCCTGCAATGATAACACATCACACTTTTAGCATTCCTATCCTTATCATTGCCATTGTTTGGATATTTACCTGATGAGTAATTTCTTCTTCTCCCATATGATTTTCCGTTCAGTTTCAGAAATTTCCTGAACTGACGGTGAGCAGAGCTTTTTCACTCCAGTCAAGGTCTGGAGTTTCATCAGAGTCTCCACTGCTGCTGCTGCTGCTACTACTACTATGTCGTTCAACTTTAAGAGCAACATTCTTGCCCTTTCTGTCACTTCCTTCTCCTGTTTTCTTGAGATTCATCTCATAGGTCATAAGAGACCCTATGAGTTTAGTGACAGTCATGGTTGTTAAATCCTTCGATTCCTCTATCACAGTGGCCTTTGTGTGCCACGCTGGAGTCAAAGATCTCAAGATCTTCCTGACTATATCCCCTTCAGATATTTCCTTTCCAAACCCCTTGAGGCTGTTTGTGATCAGTGACAGCCTAGCGTACATATCAGTCGCGCTCTCCTCTGACTTCATCTTAAATAATTCATACTCAGAGGTTAGGTAGTTTACCTTGGTAGCTCTGACCTGCGAGGTACCCTCGTATATCAGCGCTAGTTCATCCCACATCTTCTTGGCTGTCTTGCATGCTGAAATTCGGGCATATTCTTCAGGGTGAACTGCGCACTGGATGATGTTGAGCGCAGACCAGTTCAGTCCGGATAATTTGACTTGTTCTTCAGACCACATCTCCTCATTCGGAGGTAACTCATAAGGTCCAGTTGTAATGACTCTCCACAGCTTGTGGCTCTAAGATCGGATGAAGACTTCCATCCTGTTTTTCCAAAAGAAATAATTAGAGCCATCAAAATATGGGGGACGGGAGATTGACTGTCCTTCAACTATGTAGCTGCGAGGACCACTGGTTCCAAGATTACCCTGGTCGTTGGACCACATCTCGGGTAAACCTGCTCTGATACCAACTGTTAGACGGGAGGACGGTGAGCTAGAAGGGGAGGGGATGAATAGATCACCGTTTTAAAAAATTCTTTGACTGAATCGAGGCAGGACCCTTAACCAATATAACGTAATTCACGAGCGCAGAACATAAATGACTCAAAGAGTCATCGACACATATGCACAACCACCTAGCGAGCGGTCAGACCAAGATTTCAATCATCAACATTCACATTTACTTAATGAACCCAGACAAAATCATAAGGAATAGAGATGCACACAACCATACCACGGAGAACAGGAGATTTAGATGGTTCAGTCTGCAACCTGCAGACTTACGTCCATCCCTCACTCAAGGTCGAGTGAGGCTTCCTTTCACAAGAAAGAACGGCAGACTCAGTCTGCCTACAAGACGCTGATCCACAGCTTGGGGATCGAAATCCCTACAGATGCTGATCACACAGCTTGAACCCAGGTCTCACACCCCAAGACCTGACCAGGAGATTACTCTCCCTTCCTCTTAGACAAGAGGGAACCCAGCAGTGACTCACCCTCACTGCAATCCAGAGACACTGTCTCTCTTCCTCCACAGCCGGAGGGAACAACCCAGATAGCCTCCTCACTATCTGATCACAGCAACCCCTGGAGACCACCTCCCTTCCTCTGATCTGATTCAGAGGGAATCACAATGCAACCCAGAGGATCCACCTCTCTTCCTCTACACCTAGAGGGAACGATAAAGCAGAGTATCAGAATTTAAGAACAGACATCTGAAAACATAAAGAGATATCGAAGACAATCGAACGAAGAAACAATGTAGCTTCTTAAAGAAGCATAGATAAAGCATAGCAGAAAACCATCCTCTCCTTCACCACTCTCTCTCTCTTCCAGGTACGATCAATGAGTGGATCAGGAAGGCTTCTCCTCTCCTTCCTCTCGCTCTGGCCTCAGCCTCTTCCTTGTGGTTTTTTCGACAGCTTTTCAAGAGCAGAACCCTTCATATATATATCCAACCTCACGAGAGAGTGAGGGTTTGGAAGACACACTCGAAGACATGCTTCCGGATGAACCGAGCCACGTGTTAGATGATTGTTCCCTCGGATCACGTGCTCACATGATTGGAGTAACGTTCCAATTTGTCTTTTAGTCCCTGTAAGGTTTCTGGTGCGGACACCCGAGCAGTCGATCGGCACGACACGCCGAGCCACCGGTACCGCACGCGGAGCACGACACGAGCCACCACAGCATCCATCTGGCTCGGAGACAGCTTGGAGACTCCGCCTTGAGCCTCCCCATTTATTATATTTAGCTAGACTTTATGTGTGTGTAATTTGTATTTATTTCGTTGCATTCGGTTTGCCATTTTGAGTGTAATAGGGGCTTACGAGTATTTCGGACCCCGTGGGCCCCACGGGCCCCCCGGGCCCCACCACATTGGGCCACCTCAGCCTAGGGTCCCACATGGGGCCAGTCAACATGCCACATGGGAGCATCTAGAAGTTTGAATGGTATTTGGACACATGGGGGACAATGGACTTGAAAAGTCCAAATGAGAGGCCACCTACCCCCACCTACCAAGTCCAACTTCCACATCCTTGCCATTCTAGTCAATAGGCCGCCCCCCCCCTTTATTTTTTTTTAATTTTCATTTGTGTGGATGGTCACATGCAATCCTAGCCCTCAATCTCCCACCCCTAGATCCAACGGTGGAGGATTGATTAGATTGGTGACCTATATATGCTTGTAATTTCCATTTTTGATGATTAATGCCATTTGAATCAAGAAATTGTTGGAGCTCCAGCTTGGTGCGCCCCTCTCTTCCCCCTTGCAGCTGTGAAGGTTGCCTCTGGAGGTGTGACTCCTCCCCTATCAGTTCCGGTCATCGCCGCCGCCGCCACGAGCCGCCATCGCCACCACCGGAGTTCTGTCCACGCAGTACCACAGCCACTTCCACGAAATTCCAGTCTCAGCCACGGCCTCAGATCGAGCTGAAACTTTTACTGGATGTCCCAGAGGTGTCCAGCACGTCCTCAGAATTTTGGTTGGTCATAAACATCTCATTTGGTATTTTTTGATTTTCGTCCAATCACAGTTTCCAGATCTGTCTACTGTCTGTTTCCATTTCCACCCGCCCAGAGTTTCAAGTCTTAGGTCCTTTTTTTGATTTTCTTTGGTTCTCCCAATTTAACTGGGTGTCCCTTACATCCATCCCTTCATCCACCATTTTTTTTAATTTTTGGTTCGTCAATTTCATATTTTCTAAAATTCGTTCTCAGTCCTAGCTACAGTACTTTCTGCCAGTTCCCAGATCCGACCACCAGACACTCCAAAAATCCTATCAAATCACCACCAGCTCCAAATCCAATTCTAAAAATTGTCCCATCTTCATGGTTTGAATATCTACAAAGTTGAAGAAGAGCTTGAAGTCTGATTCCTACGGAAAGTAGGCGGTCAACGGTGGTTCTCAGACAAGTACCCTGTAAATCTGATGTCTCGGTTACTGTACAACAGGGATTTGTAAATTCATTAAAGTCTAGATCTGGCTAGATCCATCAGATCTCTTTGAGTCTAGATTGAAGCATTTGAAGAGAGCTTTCCAACGATAGCTCATGCGTCCCGATCCGACGTCGGGATCGACCGCAGCGGCTGTTTTCGCCGGAGCGCGCACCTGAAAACAGCAAGCAGAAATCCGTGGGCAGCATTCCAAAAGCTTGGAGATCGGAGTTGTTCGGCCACCGGTCGGTGTTCCCGGCCGACCGCCTTCCGTGGAGACGTGCCACCAGGGGTCCCCATCACAGTGGGACCCACTCCTGCAGATCCGGAGGCCAGCGCCACCCGTGGGCCCCACGGGCCCGCAGAACCCGCCGTTCGGAAAGCACTAAAACGCGGAGTTCGGCACCGCCGGGCGACATCAAGATGCTGCCCGTCAACCCGAGTTGCGTGATTCCCGGGCTCCACATGTGACCTTTTACCTCCCTGCGTGGAGTGGGTCAAATCTTTGTATTGCTGTGATATTGTTTAACCGGGAGTCCGTGATTCGGCCGGGGTTGTCTTCGCCACGCTGGGAGCGTGGAGGTAATGGTCCGAACCTCTTGGCGTTCATTTGCTTAGCTAGTATACGGTCTTTTGCCGCTGCCGAGAGTGTAGGTTCCTAGCCCGTGTGTCCATGTCACCGCTGTGAGCGTGAGAGTGACCCGTCCCGCGACTCGATCCGAGTCCGGAAGTGAGTCTGACTACCTTGAACTCTGCCGGTTCCTTAACCGCGCACGATCCACGTTTTCCCTCGCATGGGACGCCGAGTGAGCTTGTACTTCTGTTAGCGACGTTTGCCACTAGGAGCTCGTAGTGTCGGGCTTAGCGTCTCCCTGGTGTGTATTGCTGGTCGCGTCTTCATTTAGAGTCCGAGGGTGGCACTGTATAGTGTCGTCTCCCGTGTCCGTCCCGCATCAGTTTGGTATCAGAGCAAGTCGAGTCTAGGGTAGTCGTTGCATAAGTCTTGCATAGTCTAAGGTTACCCCACACACACCTTCACTCGGTATATCCAAAGGTGTTGTCCGACCGTTAGGCTTCGCCTACCGGGAAGACCACACACTTGCGCGAGTGACCTTCGGGTCGATTACCTCCGCCGCGTACCGAGTCTTGGCCGTGTCTAGGGTGTAGTCGAGTCTCATTCTTTTCAAAAAAAAAAAAGTGTTTTAAATTACATTCTTTCAAAATACCAAAAAAGGAGTGTTTTCAAATTGCAATTAGGTCTAAGTGTATCATTTAGTGTGTTTGCATTAGTCGGTCGTTGTCACCTAGTCCGTACGTCTTTGCATGCCCACCCGTCGAGGCACCCAATACTCGCCACCACCACCTATGGCGGACTCCCGAGCCCGTAGTTCCGATGAGTCTTCCACGGCCGAGATGTTCCGGGCCATCATGGATCGTTTAGACACGCGTATGGATGGTCTTAGTACGCGTATGGATGGCATAGGGACGCGTCTAGAAGGGAGGATGAAGGTCCTCGAGGATCGGGCCGGGGTTTCGGAGCAGTCCATTCAAGGCCTTGTTGGGAGGATTGCCGTCCTAGAGAGGGGCCCAGTAGCGGCGCAACCCGCGCCGACGAACGGCCAACAAGAGCCGGTGCAGCAACCCGCTGTGCCAAGGGCTCAGGTAGAGGATGTCGGGAGGCAACAGGCGCCTATAGTGGATGATTATGCCTCCGACAATGATCACGGGGGTAACGGTCGTCGTCATCAACGACGGAATCGTGATGACGAGGATGACGACCGCATTCTTAGGGGTGTGCGTGCGGACCCTCCCACTTTTAGCGGGTCCTTGGACCCTAGGGTGTATCTAGATTGGGAGGCCGGTATGGACCGGTACTTCGAGTGGTTTGAGATGACGGACCACCGAAGAGTCCGATATGCGAAGATGAAGCTGCAAGGGCAGGCCCAAACTTATTGGATCAATGTGGAGAGCCTGCTCAACCAGCGACGTCAACCCCAAATCGGTACCTGGGATGATATGAAACTCAAATTGAGGGAGAAGTACCTTCCTGCCTCATATCGCCAACGTCTTATAGACAAGTGGCAAAGCATCTCCCAAGGGAACCGATCCGTGACTGAGTACACCGCCGAGTTCGATGAGTATTATTTGCGGTGCGGGGTCACGGAAGAGAGCACCATGACGATATCCCGCTTTCGGAGAGGTTTGCGGCCTAATTATCAATATGAACTCTTTCGCCGCAATGCCACCACTTTGGAGCAGGCATATCAGATTGCTCTCGAATTGGAGCAGTTCGAGGCCGAGTTCGAGTCACCCCATCGGTTGGGCTCCTTTCCCCTTCGTAGTGTCGAGTCCCGTGGCTCATCTGGCACATATCCGAGGGCCCCCATGGCTCGACCTCAGGAGCCCGCTCGCCACGAGCCCTTTGCTCCTAGGCCTCGCCCTCCACCCCCGAGGGACCTTCCTCGTCCCCAGCATCTTACGGCCCCACCCATAGCCCGTCCACCGGCACCTGCACCACCCGCACGTCCTTTGTTGCCTACGCCTCCTATCCGTCGGGAGGATAAAGGTAAAGGACCTATGATTGGGGAGCCTAGTGGATCACGGCAGCAGTGTTATCGCTGCAATGGGTTTGGCCATTTCGCCAACCAGTGTCCCACTCGCCCATCTCTTCACATTGGGGACACACAGGCTGAGGATACCACCCCTGCGGGCCTAGAGTTAGTCAGCTATGAGGCAGATGAAGAGCTAGCTGACGAGTACTATGAGATGGGAGGTGAGGCCCAGGATGCCCAGCAGTTAGACGATACCCATGTGGGGGTCGTCAGATGTATCCTCACCCAGCCACAGGTCAGTGATGACTGGCGTCGGACCACTATCCTTCATGTATTCTGTAGGCTGGGAAAGCAAATTTGCAAGGTGGTCATCGATAGCGGGAGTTGTATCAATGCAATCTCCACGAACGCTGTCACTCGTCTTGGTCTCACACCCGTAGACCACCCTTGCCCCTACCAGGTATCATGGGTGGATACAACTTCCATTTCGGTCAGGCTGCGGTGCTTGGTCCCGCTGCAGCTCCACTCCTACCGTGACGAGATCTGGTGTGATGTTCTTCCCATGGAAGTGGGAAGTATCATTCTTGGTAGGCCATGGTTATTCGACCGAGATGCCACACTCCATGGTCGGTCGAACACCTGTACCTTCGACCACGATGGCCAGCGGGTCACCCTCCAACCCGTTCGGCCCAGGAGCCCATCTGTTAGGGGTCCTACTGGCCCTAGTACTCCGAAGCCTTCCGTTCCCGGGCCTAGTACCCCATCCCCAGCTCGGGCTATGACCGTTACCTCTGGCCCAGGAGAGCCCTCGACGAGGAGATTGATGATGATTAGCTCCCGGGAAATGGAGCAGGAGCTTAGTCAGGGCTGTCCGGTGTTTGCCATTACGGTCCGAGAGGTGGAGCGGGACTCCGAGGGTGAGCTCCCACCCGAGGTTGTTCCCATTCTGCAGGAGTATGCTGATGTATTCCCCGATGAGCTTCCCGAGGGACTCCCACCTATGCGGGATATTCAGCATGCCATCGACCTTGTTCCGGGCTCTTCTTTGCCCAATCTTCCTCATTATCGAATGAGCCCCACGGAGCATGCCGAGCTTAAACGGCAGGTCGATGAGCTTGTGCAGAGAGGATCTGTCCGGGACAGCATGAGTCCATGTGCTGTACCCGCATTACTCGCCCCGAAGAAGGATGGCACGTGGAGAATGTGCATTGATAGTCGTGCCATCAACAAAATCACCGTGAAGTACAGGTTCCCTATTCCCCGCCTTGATGACATGCTAGACATGATGGCAGGTGCCACTATCTTTTCGAAGATCGATCTTAAGAGCGGCTATCATCAGGTGAGGATTAGGCCAGGTGATGAGTGGAAGACCGCATTTAAGACCAAGGACGGTCTATATGAGTGGTTGGTCATGCCTTTTGGGTTGACCAATGCCCCTAGCACTTTCATGCGGCTCATGACTCAGGTCCTTCGACCTTTCATTGGAGTCTTTGTAGTGGTGTATTTTGATGATATCCTTATCTATAGCCGCACCACAGGGGACCACTTAGACCACCTTCGGCAGGTCTGTATACTTCTTCGGCGAGAGCAGTTGTTTGCGAACCCACAGAAGTGTGCTTTCATGACATCTCAGCTTACCTTCTTGGGTTTCATTGTGTCTAGTACTGGGGTCTCCGCCGATCCGGAGAAGGTCCGGGCCATTGTTGAGTGGCCGGAACCCCGTACGGTTCATGATGTCCGCAGCTTTCATGGCCTTGCGACGTTCTATCGTCGCTTCATCCGCGGATTTAGCTCCGTCACTGCCCCGATCACGGATTGCATCCGTAAGGGCACATTTGTATGGACGAAGGCCGCATCTGCTGCCTTCAGGGACATCAAGGAGCGCATGACCCAGACACCTATCCTTCGACTGCCTGATTTCTCGAAGGTGTTTGAGGTCTGTTGTGATGCGTCGGGTGTTGGGATAGGAGGAGTTTTGAGTCAGGAGTCCCACCCGATCGCATATTTCAGCGAGAAGCTGAATGATGCGAAACTGCGATATTCCACATATGATAAAGAGTTTTACGCAGTTGTTCAGGCTCTTAGGCATTGGAGGCATTACCTATTACATCAGGAGTTTGTCTTATACTCCGATCATGAGGCTTTGAGGTACCTCCATTCCCAAAAGAAGCTGAATTCGCGTCATAGTCGTTGGGTTGAGTATCTCCAGCAGTTCACCTTTGTGCTAAAACATAAGGCTGGAGTGGAGAACAAGGTGGCCGATGCCTTGAGTCGGCGAGCATGTCTTCTTACCACCATGAGTGCCGAGGTCATAGGGCTAGAGAAGATGAAGGAGGCCTATGTTGATTGTCCTGACTTCGGTCAGATTTTTACTACTCTCCAGGCCGGGCCCTCGAGAGACCATGATGATTATGTGCTTCAGGAGGGTTACCTCTTTCGAGGTAGCAGGCTATGTGTTCCCCGAACTTCGGTTCGAGATTTCCTAGTGTGGGAACTACATGCGGGAGGTCTAGCCGGCCACTTTGGTCGGAACAAGACTATTGAGGCAGTGGAGCATCGATTTTATTGGCCGAGCTTGAAGCGCGATGTTGCTAACATCGTGGCTCAGTGCCGTACATGTGCTACGGCCAAAATGAAGAAGCAAAGCTCGGGCCTTTATACGCCTCTCCCCGTGCCTGATGCCCCGTGGCAGGATGTCAGCATGGATTTTGTTTTGGGATTGCCACGTACCTCCAGGAAGCATGATTCGGTCTATGTGGTGGTTGACCGTTTCTCGAAGATGGCCCTCTTTATCCCTTGCTCAAAGACTTCGGATGCTTCTAGGGTAGCCCGCCTATTCCTTACTCATGTGGTGTGCAAGTTCGGGTTGCCTCGCACTATAGTGTCTGACCGTGATGTTAGGTTCACTTCCTATTTTTGGAAGACACTATGGCATATGATGGGTACGCACCTCAAGTTTTCCACTGCATACCATCCCCAGACAGATGGTCAGACCGAGGTGGTCAATAGGAGTCTGGGTGATCTTTTGAGATGTCTTGTTAGGGACCGCATTGGGGATTGGGATCTCATTCTACCTATGGCTGAGTTTGCATATAATGATTCGGTGAATAGGTCTACTGGCATGAGTCCATTTGAAATTGTCACAGGTCGTAGGCCTAGGAAACCCGTTGACCTTGTCCCCATGCCTGTCCATGCTAGAGTGTCGGAGTCGGCCGAGTCATTTGCTAGGCATGTTAGGAGTTTGCATGACGACATCCGTCGTCACATTGAGTCCAGCAATGCACGGTACAAGGAGTTAGCCGATGCCCACCGACACCACCGAGAGTTCCACGAGGGCGAATACGTCATGATCAGGGTAAGACCTGAACGGTTTCCCTCTGGAACCGTTAAGAAGTTGCAAGCTCGCGGAGCCGGTCCATTCAGAGTGTTGAAACGCGTTGGATCCAATGCGTACGTTGTGGACTTGCCCGAGGAATATGGTATAAGCTCTACCTTCAATGTATCGGATCTTGTTGCATATAGGGACCCAGCGGTGATCCCTAGTGAGCCTTTTGAGCCATCTCCTCCCCTTGAGAGTGATCCCACACCTGAGTGTCCACTTCCACCTCCAGCCCCTTTTTCACGGCAGCGTGAGCATATAGATCGTATACTGGACGAGCAGGTGACAGTTACCAGGAGTGGATCTTACCCGCGCTACCTAGTGCGATGGAGAGGACGGCCCGCTACTGAGGACACTTGGATCACACATGGCGAGTTGCAGCGGATCGATCCGGACCTTTTGGAGCGATACAGGAGCGATGCAGACCCTTACTCGACAGGGTCGAGTTTCTCCCACCCGGGGAGAATTGGTGCGGACACCCGAGCAGTCGATCGGCACGACACGCCGAGCCACCGGTACCGCACGCGGAGCACGACACGAGCCACCACAGCATCCATCTGGCTCGGAGACAGCTTGGAGACTCCGCCTTGAGCCTCCCCATTTATTATATTTAGCTAGACTTTATGTGTGTGTAATTTGTATTTATTTCGTTGCATTCGGTTTGCCATTTTGAGTGTAATAGGGGCTTACGAGTATTTCGGACCCCGTGGGCCCCACGGGCCCCCCGGGCCCCACCACATTGGGCCACCTCAGCCTAGGGTCCCACATGGGGCCAGTCAACATGCCACATGGGAGCATCTAGAAGTTTGAATGGTATTTGGACACATGGGGGACAATGGACTTGAAAAGTCCAAATGAGAGGCCACCTACCCCCACCTACCAAGTCCAACTTCCACATCCTTGCCATTCTAGTCAATAGGCCGCCCCCCCCCTTTATTTTTTTTTAATTTTCATTTGTGTGGATGGTCACATGCAATCCTAGCCCTCAATCTCCCACCCCTAGATCCAACGGTGGAGGATTGATTAGATTGGTGACCTATATATGCTTGTAATTTCCATTTTTGAGGATAAATGTCATTTGAATCAAGAAATTGTTGGAGCTCCAGCTTGGTGCGCCCCTCTCTTCCCCCTTGCAGCTGTGAAGGTTGCCTCTGGAGGTGTGACTCCTCCCCTATCAGTTCCGGTCATCGCCGCCGCCGCCACGAGCCGCCATCGCCACCACCGGAGTTCTGTCCACGCAGTACCACAGCCACTTCCACGAAATTCCAGTCTCAGCCACGGCCTCAGATCGAGCTGAAACTTTTACTGGATGTCCCAGAGGTGTCCAGCACGTCCTCAGAATTTTGGTTGGTCATAAACATCTCATTTGGTATTTTTTGATTTTCGTCCAATCACAGTTTCCAGATCTGTCTACTGTCTGTTTCCATTTCCACCCGCCCAGAGTTTCAAGTCTTAGGTCCTTTTTTTGATTTTCTTTGGTTCTCCCAATTTAACTGGGTGTCCCTTACATCCATCCCTTCATCCACCATTTTTTTTAATTTTTGGTTCGTCAATTTCATATTTTCTAAAATTCGTTCTCAGTCCTAGCTACAGTACTTTCTGCCAGTTCCCAGATCCGACCACCAGACACTCCAAAAATCCTATCAAATCACCACCAGCTCCAAATCCAATTCTAAAAATTGTCCCATCTTCATGGTTTGAATATCTACAAAGTTGAAGAAGAGCTTGAAGTCTGATTCCTACGGAAAGTAGGCGGTCAACGGTGGTTCTCAGACAAGTACCCTGTAAATCTGATGTCTCGGTTACTGTACAACAGGGATTTGTAAATTCATTAAAGTCTAGATCTGGCTAGATCCATCAGATCTCTTTGAGTCTAGATTGAAGCATTTGAAGAGAGCTTTCCAACGATAGCTCATGCGTCCCGATCCGACGTCGGGATCGACCGCAGCGGCTGTTTTCGCCGGAGCGCGCACCTGAAAACAGCAAGCAGAAATCCGTGGGCAGCATTCCAAAAGCTTGGAGATCGGAGTTGTTCGGCCACCGGTCGGTGTTCCCGGCCGACCGCCTTCCGTGGAGACGTGCCACCAGGGGTCCCCATCACAGTGGGACCCACTCCTGCAGATCCGGAGGCCAGCGCCACCCGTGGGCCCCACGGGCCCGCAGAACCCGCCGTTCGGAAAGCACTAAAACGCGGAGTTCGGCACCGCCGGGCGACATCAAGATGCTGCCCGTCAACCCGAGTTGCGTGATTCCCGGGCTCCACATGTGACCTTTTACCTCCCTGCGTGGAGTGGGTCAAATCTTTGTATTGCTGTGATATTGTTTAACCGGGAGTCCGTGATTCGGCCGGGGTTGTCTTCGCCACGCCGGGAGCGTGGAGGTAATGGTCCGAACCTCTTGGCGTTCATTTGCTTAGCTAGTATACGGTCTTTTGCCGCTGCCGAGAGTGTAGGTTCCTAGCCCGTGTGTCCATGTCACCGCTGTGAGCGTGAGAGTGACCCGTCCCGCGACTCGATCCGAGTCCGGAAGTGAGTCTGACTACCTTGAACTCTGCCGGTTCCTTAACCGCGCACGATCCACGTTTTCCCTCGCATGGGACGCCGAGTGAGCTTGTACTTCTGTTAGCGACGTTTGCCACTAGGAGCTCGTAGTGTCGGGCTTAGCGTCTCCCTGGTGTGTATTGCTGGTCGCGTCTTCATTTAGAGTCCGAGGGTGGCACTGTATAGTGTCGTCTCCCGTGTCCGTCCCGCATCAGTTTCAGAGAACATTCAGACAATCTCAGGAATATTCAAGTCATAAATTGTTCACACAGATTGCACGGGACTTATGAAAGGACAGAAGAGCACGTCAACGCACTAAAGTCAAGATGTTAACGCAATGGATATAAAGAGAACAAGTGCTTTGACAAAACACACTAATGCGTCAACGCATCAGTCGACAGCGGTGACGCTTCTGCTGGGTGGTTGATCAAAAGAACCTTTGGTCAAAAACTCAAGGTGCCGACGCTTCCATTGTGTAGCGTCGCCTCAGCTCCTTAGACGAGACACACAATGTCTTGGTAACAACCCAATGCATCAACGCTCTAGGTGACAGCGTCGACTCAGCTTCATATGCGAGACGCTCAAGCCCTTGGCACCAAGCCAATGCGTCTACGCTTCCATCGTGCAGCGTCGACGCAGTGGACAAAACAGCAAGCGAACGATGCACTAATGCGTCTACGCACCCAGCCAAGTGCGTCAACGCACTAAGTGTACAGAACCCATATAATCAAGACAAGTATGAGCTCATGGGTGTACATGATAGAGGAGCATCAAAACAGAAAAAGCATGATGAAAAAGCATTTGATCCATAGATGTGCATGCAAGACAACAACATTAGATCCTAAGAATATTTAGACAATTCAAGATCTTTATCATTCATTTAGGAGCAACAAGATGATTATCATATAAATAATGTGATTCATAGTGTTAGTCATCATCAAAACTACAGAGATGCAACATAATTAACGTCATAGCCTTTATGGTATGGCGGACTTTTGGTCCCGACTCAGACTTCACAATCGACTGACCAAGTCAGATCGAGCACATAATGAAATCGTCACACATGTGACTGGCACGCCAATTAACCAAATCAATAAATCAATGAATCAATAAAACATTCCAAAATATATATTAAAAAAATAAAAATTCCCGCGTCCACATATACATATTTTTTTTTTGACAAAAGACAGAGTGCACAAATTATCTAAATCATAACTAAGATTAAATTCCCAAATAATACCAATGTCCAAGATGACAATTATCCAAATAACCATATGTGATAATTCTAATCCATGACATTCCTTATTCAAATCTAAATACTGGGTTACAAGCCTTAACAAGCTTCAATCAACTAGACTGATATAACTGGAAATACATAAAAGGACTCAAGAAAATAAAAAGACACGACTAGCTGACAGTAGATGATCGGTGACTCTAGCACTCTTCACTCGGTCTCATTCTCATTCATGTGGATGTCGCTATCCAAATTTCCTGAAAAATGTTAGGAAGCAACTGGATGAGAAAATCACTCAGTAAAAATTATATCTCAAGTTCAAGTAATCTTTAACTGATTTACATGTTACATGTAATGCAGATATAACAATGTATGATGAACAAGTACGAAAAATCAGGTATACGGGTATATCTATTGTAATATCCTGGACCTTTCGGATCTTTCTTCGTGGGTCTCGGATCTGGTTTCTCAGAGTGTCCGGCTCCGTTGTGTCAGAAATTTTATTTCGGACATCTTTTATGTTCGGGTCGGTGCGATTTGGAGTGCGTCCGTGACTTTTCTGCATGTGTTTTCCGATTCCCTATGTGTGTTTTGGTAATTCCTTACGAACCTCGTTGCGGGTGAACCGGGTCGTTCACCTAGGCGAGAGTGGTACCGTTGCGATCGGTGCATTCCGAGGATCGCGGAAATGTAATTTTTAATTTTTTGATATTTTCTAGAATTTTTGGATTTTCTATAAATATCACTCTTTTCTCTCTCTCCCCCACCCTTCTTCTTCTTCTTCTTCCTCTTCTTCTTCTTCCCACCGTGACCGCCCCCTCTTCCTCTCTCTCTCCCATTTTGATGCGGCGGGCCTCTCTCCGGCTGCAGACGGCGGTGGGGCGATGGCGCTATGACGTGGGTGGCAGCGAGGTGATCTCGTGGGCGTGCGATGCTCGTGGGAAGTATGAAGGAGTGGGGTTTCTAAAAGCATTCTTCTTGGTTTGAGCTCGATTCGGCGGAGCTTTCGCTCCATTGAGGTAGGGGGATGAATCCCTATGCTCATCCCATCATCCCCCACGATTTGTAGGCCGAATGGGAGCCGAGAGGGGTGATTTTGAGCGGGTTAGGGCAAAATCATGTTTTGGGGAGAGTTCACCCGATCTATGGATTTGAGCCGCGATTCGGTGTTTTGATGGCCGAGAAGCATGCTAGGGGTCCCCAAGGGTCTTCCCCTTTGATTTCCCCCTCTTCTATGGAGGCATGGGGGCATGGTCGATGTTTTTGGGCGTTTCACGCCGTTTCACCGTCGGGTCGGTGTGACGGTCCTTCCATTGATCGTGACACAGTGTGACATGCCCAGGAGGGTGCGTTACAGCCCTGTTTTAGCCAAATGGGGGTCTATGGGCTGTGACGGTCCCACGATAGATCGCCAGGGCGGTGTGACGCGCCTGGGTTGGACCGTCCCGAACGATTCGACCGTTGGTTTTGACCGTTGGGGGTCAAGGCCTGTGACACACCAGGACTGGCGCGTCACAGCCTTGTGACGCCATTGTGTGGGTGCGTCAGAGCGGACGCATTCCCACCCTATGACGCACCAAGGTTGGTCCGTTACAGTGTGTGATGCACCGAGTGGCACGCGTCACAGCTTCTTCCTTCGTGCCTTGTGAGGCATCAGGCTGGGTGCGTCAGGGCCTGTGACGCACCAGGGTAGGCGCGTCACAGTCATTTTTGCATCGAGGACCTGACACCCCTGTGTTGGGCAATCAGGTGGCTGTGACGGTCTAGCCTTAGACCGTCAGAGCTTGTGGCGCATCTAGAGTAGACCGCCAGGCTCAGGACTGTACCGGGTGGTTCGCAGTCCCGTTTCTTCTCTGACTGTGGTCACCATGTGACGGTGCGGGTACGTGGGACGGTCCCCGTACGTTGTCGGACACGGACGTGATTTTCCGTTGACTTGAGAGTCTACTCCTTTAGTGACCATCCACTAGTCGTAGCCCACTAGTACGCGTGTGCTGGTCTCACTTGGGAGTAGGTGTACAGGCTTACACTGAGGACGATTTTAGACTGGTTTTCGTCGGGCCCCACGTCTTGTAGCCAGAGTCCAGCTGAGGGGAAAACCGGTCAGAGGTCCAGACCAGGGACGCGCGGTCTGTGTGTGCACACGTGGCTGGGGGCGGTTGGACCCACACTGACGGGCGTGACCCCAACTAGTCACTTGTTTGTGGTTACTTGTACTGTGTCTCAGTTCACGTTGGGCCGGAGGGGGACACCTGAGGCGCGGACTAACACGTCAGTGGATGCATTCGGCCTTGCTTCTAGTGGGAGGTACTCCTGTCGAGTCGGGAATGACAGACTGTCAATCGTTGTGACTTCGACCTTCGGCGTTTTGTCATATTCGCCGTGGTGTTCCGATCGTTTCACCGTGGCACGTGTGTCAGTCTTCGTGCCGTGAGATCGGTGTTTTTTAGATGGCAGGGCTTCCCTTTCCGAGGTACTCGCTCACTGCTAGCGTAGCGGTTTCTCCGTTTGCGAGGTAGGGTTCGAGTGATCCCTACTGAGTCTTGTTCTGAGACTCATTCCCTGCGTATTTTCACCATGTTTCAGGTGAGGCGCGGCTTCAGGGGAGCGCGTCTGAGGCTCAGCGCGGTTCAGGTGTCCAGCGTTAGTGCCAGAGGTCAGAGCCGGGGTATGTCCCGTGTAGCTGTACTTTTTTTTCTTGTCTCTGTGCTAGTTGTGGACTACTACTGTTGTTATTTTATTATTATCTTGTGGACCATGTATCATGTAAAATGTTAATTTATTTTCTACTTAATTATATAACTGTTTCATTTCTATAATTATTTGTGATACTTGTGTAGTCTCCACACCATCCTTTTAACCCTTCCGAGTCCTCGGACTCGTGGGTGGCGGTGCGAGTCTCGGGTTATCGGGCCTTCTTGATAATCAGATTCTCGGGTCATTACAGCTGGTATCAGAGCGCGGTTGTGGAAATTATACGAGAATCATAAGTAATTGTAGTGGTCCACTAGTTCACAGCGATGATGTACCGTTGACACTGGCATCGGGCATCGTGTGTTTTGCTTAACCTTGTTGTTCCGTGTTTCCTATCTTTTGCTTCAGGAGCGAGCATGGCGGGGCACTCGCTCTCGACAGGGGCAGTCGGCTGGAGGTTAGGAGATCCAGCAGGAGGTTCAGTAGGAGCAGAAGGAGCAGAGTAAAGTGCCACTAGCGGCCACCGAGGCAGCGGATGCTGCGAGGTTTCCGGGGGCCGAGGATTTCTTCCGAGGCATGTACCAGCTTATGTCGCAGCAGTTCGGCGGAGAGGCTGGTGAGGGCGCGTCGACCAGGGGTTGGCCAGGTCGAGCAGTGAGGGATTTCATGCAGTTCCATCCATCTTACTATGGCGGTCAGCCAGACCCTGATATGGCTCGGAGTTGGCTCGATGAGATGGAGTGGGTGTTCAGTTCTGTTGGGTTCTGTGTGCCCCCTCGTTGTCTTTGACAATGGTTTTGATGATTCCTCTATAATGTGTGCTTTACGCTTTATAACATTTGTTAAGCTAACACGATGTATTCTTGTTTTGCAGGTGGTTCAAATACAATGGTCTTCAAGGAAATATCCTTAGTGTGGTTTGAACTTCACCTATAATTCATGTTGACTCGTGTGTTGTACATTAGACTTTGGAGCCTTCAAGTTTTCCATGAAATGTTCTTCATGTTGTTCACACCATCTGGATTCTTGATAATGAAAAAATTGATATATGGATTATTCATGTTGCATGGTTGAGTGGGTTGTTCAACTCACTCTCAAGTTGCATTTTGATATCAAGAATTTCATGTTAATTGATCAAGTATTTTAGGATGGTATTGCATACCTGTGTGACAAAAGTGAGTTCAGTCTTCATTGGATTGAACTTGGGTGCTATGCATCTGATTAAAGGCTGTATGTGAATTTATGGAATGAACTAAGTATCCATGAGTTGTTTGATTGAGTTGAATGAGTTACAAAATGTTCAATTGTCCCTTGTTAAATTGGGTTTCATGTATACACATCATTCTATTTAACTATGGGACTATTGATTCAATTCTTGGAATGAACTATGTATTTTTGGACTGAATTTGGATTGGTTTGAATTAATCATTAATTTGAGTTTCAGATATACAGGTAAGGTTTTATTCTCAATCTCTTCAAGACATGGTAAGAGTGATGGTTTGGTTTGAATAGAACCTCGGGCTATATGCTCATTGCTTGCTTAGAGTAGTTGGGTTTGCATGTGTCTCATGCATGCCCTTTCTCAACTCTCATTGTTTGATCTGGCTCATTTGGGTTTCAATGTTCATTAACCAAAATCTTGTTTGAATGGTGAGTTGAAGTACCTGATTGCAAATGGTCTTGATGGATTTCACATCTTCACCTCATGCTATTCTATTGGCTTAGTCATGCCTTCAACCGGGTTGAATAAGGGTCCTTGAACTATCTTGGCTTAACTCTCTTGAAAATGAATTGGTTGATGGTGCCGGTGTAAATCTACCCACAAACCTTTGTTACAAAGGTAAGAATCATTTCTGGATGTATTTTCTTATGGAAAGTTTGGGCTTATTTCATATATCATACTTCACATGTTGAATTTGCATTTCGCTAGTTGAAAACTAGCTCTCATTGTGAAAATAATGAAAACTAGCTCTCATTGTGAAAATAATGTGGTTAATGCTTACATTTGTTGGATGATTTCTACAAATGCTAACATCTTGTTTTCAATGCATATTCATTTGTTTTACATGTTGAATGAGGAGGAATGATTGTTGGTTGGACAAAAATTGATGTTATTCGGCTTTAGAATGAGTTCTCTTGTGAATTCATCAAGATATGTTAGTTACATGCAAACTAGGTTATTTAACTTGCTTTTAATCATTTAATTTCATGTTGAATGGTTGAATTCATTGGCTTGCATGTTTATAACTTTAGATGACCTCTTGGAATCACATCTTGATGTTTGGAGATAGTTGGGTCGACCCCCCACACTGGATGGGTCGTCCCCTGGGCAGAACAGGGCACTTTCAGCCTCTGGCTGAAAGTGGGTCGACCCCCCTTCAGAAGTGGGTCGACCCCCCTGTGACAAAACCTGGCAGACAGCATTCTGTCTGGCAGGTGGGTCGACCCCCCTCCAAAGTGGGTCGACCCCCCCTGTTCGCAGCACCGCGCGTGATTTCTGTAAGTCACCGTAACCCGACCAAATCACATCCAAATGGGCTTAAAATTTACACACTTGCCCTTGGGTTAGTAATGAACATATTAGGGTGGTTTTGCTAGGGTTTTGCAAGGGTATTGTGGTCATTTGTTCAACTCTTATCTGCCCTATATGTAGCTTGCGATTTTGGATCGAAAAACACACCCAATGTGCTAACATTCTCTATTTGCTACAGGGAAGAAGAAAGGGGAAGAGGAAAAACGTGAAAGAGGGCACCGCCCTCTACTGGAGGATAAAGAGAAAGGGTTTGCATCGGTGGAGAAGGAAGATATATCCTCCATCGACCGCATCTCGTGATCCCAAGCTTGATGCTAGAGGAAGGGGTTGCTACTCCTCTCACCGGCCGCCGGTTTGGGCGCATCCATCAAAGGGGCTAAGTCTTTCTCTCCTGTTTTATCATTGTGAAGCACTCTTCTATCTTGTCTCCTATTTGTGTGAAGGTTAAGGGGATATATAAATCATTCTCTTCTACATTCTTGTTTGAGATTTGGGGTTATTGTTCCATCTGCTTTTATAGTGAAGAAGGAGAATGAAAAAGAGTTGAGGGACATTAAAGGAGTTGGGTGGAATGAGTTTCATATATAGATACATTTGTTTTTATTCTTTTGTCATGCCCCCTTCTACCAAGATATGCCTTGGAGTATAGTGCTTTATTTCTTCTATTTGTTCTTGGTGGTTGCAGACATGGTTGGAGTTTGAATTTGATGAAATATATGCAAGATCCTCAAGGAGGACGACCTACTACACCAACCAGCTGCGGATAAGCATTTCTCCAATCCGAGCTTCAACAAAAGATCCTCTTAAGCTACTGGAGAACAAAAGGGAAAACATTCCATATCATTTCCCATTCCCTTAAAATGGTTTTCATGATATATATATTTTGCAACGGGCATTTATTGTATATCTTCTTTGTTTGTTAAACTCAGAATATATCTGTGTGTGTGTGTACGGAGCTGCGTCTCCGTGTGGTTTACTGTCCGGGGTGTGTTTCCCCTACCCGTGTGTGGTTATTGCTGCGGAAGCAGCGTGTGTGTTGGGGTTCGTCCCCTTGTTGCTGCCGTCGCGCAGCGTGGTAGTGAAGCCTCACTCGGTTGGGTGAGGGGTGGACGTAGGGAGCCCGTCGTGGTCCCGAACCACCTTAAAAATCTGTGTCTTGTGGTTTGCCTGTGTGTTTGCCATTTCTTCTATCTCCCTTCATAGGTTCAATACATAGGTTTTTATCTCACTACGCTATCACACATTGCTACCTCCGTTATTTCTATTTGAGCTTAACTTCCTTGTTAATCACTGTTTAATCTTTGTTAAACTTGAACTGTCTAAATTGTTACATTGTCAATTCGAGTGAGATCGGAAAGCGTGAGAGAACTCTTTAATCTCACTCCTGCTTAAGAAATCAACGTTGCAATTTTAATTCCGCTGTGGTTGTCAAGGAAAGTTTTTTTTAAAAAAAATCCGCCTTCTCGGTAATGGGGACAATTCAACCCCCCCCTTCTTGTCCGCCATCTCTATCTGGGCCAACAATTGGTATCAGAGCTAGTCTCTGATTTTTATTCTACGGACCTCACGGTCTAGGAGAAACGGTCGATTCATGATGGCTAGTTTGAACTCTGTTCCTATATTTGATGGTTTTGATTTTGATTCATGGCTTGAAAAATTATGTGCTTGGTTTGTAAAGACTGATCTGAGTCTTATGGATTTAATCACTCAAGGTCCACATGTCTTACCCAAAAATGAATCAAGATGGACCAATGAGCATAAAAGAATGAACACTGATAATATTTTTGTTTTGAATGTTCTTAGAGCTGCAGTGAGCACTGACGTACTTCCTTTTGTTTCTTCTTGTAGGTCAGCCAAAGAGATTTGGGATGGGCTACGCGAAGCCCAAAAAGATAGTTGCAATATTTGTAATTGCCTGGCGGCAAATGAAGAAATTGAGCGAAAAAGTGAAGAGACTTCAAAGGTAAACTCTAACTCTAATTCTGACTCTGATGAAGATGATGAATTAAGTTTTAGTGAACTAATGGAGGCGTATGATGAGCTTGCTGATAGATACAAAGTTTTAAAATCTGAAAATAGAAAAATAAAGAAGAGACTTGATGATGGTTCAAATGTTAACTCTCCATGTGCTAAGTGTGCTCAAAATGAACATTCTTGTGTTGATAACTCTTCATGTGGGAAATGCTTAGAGTTTGAGAAACTTGTCAAGTCCTACATGATTGAAGTTAATGACTGCAAAGAATCGATTTCTATTCTGAAATCTGAAAATGAAATATTGATGAGTAGAATTTCAGAATTTGAAAACATTGAAAAGGAAGCTAAAGAAAAATTGCATTGTTCTAACAGTGATCAATTCCTTATTGATGAATTCATACAGACTGAAAAACATGTCAAGGAAATTGAAAACCTGAAAGAACAAAACGATTTGTTGCTTGATAAAGTTCGCATGTTTGAAAAAGGAAAACATGTTGTTATGAGTGATAATCTTGAAAATCTTCATATGTTGGAACAAGAAATTGCAAGTGTTAAAACTGTCAACTCTTTATTGAATGAAAAACTTGCATTGTGTGAGAGCGAAATGAAGAGCTTGAATGAATCCTTGTGTTTGCATGATAATGAAAATCAAAAAGAGAAAAATACTTTTGTTAAGTCTTGTATGCATGAAAACCTTCCTTCTGTTAAACACTCTCATGCATCAAGAAAAAGGATGAATGTCTCTTGCTATTACTGTGGCAATTTTGGCCACGACATGTATGACTATTCCATCTTGAAATCTGACGATGAACGTGCTTTAAAATCAAGAATGGAAATGTGTGAAACCTCTCATGATCAAGAAAAACCCACAAAGAAAAATTTCCATGATCATTGCTATTATTGTGGTCTACATGGTCATACTTTTGAAAACTGCTTCATAAAAGAAAATGATGATGCATGGTCTGTAAAGAATAATTTTTCATGTTATTACTGTGGTGAAAGTGGACATGTAATGGATACATGTTCTCTAATGAAAAATGATGAAAATCGGTTTATGAAAAGAAATTCCTCGCATTGCTTTTACTGTGGTCAGAATGGTCATTTGATGGATGACTGTTCTATTATGAAATTGGATGATGATTGGCATGCTAAGAAACATAGGAAATCTTTAGTTCATGCCAGGACTAACCCCTCGGGACCCAAGATGGTTTGGGTACCCAAATCACCAAAATGAGAATCTGTTTTGTAGGGGCACCTTAAGGTCAAAAGATGTCAATTTATAAAGGACCCTCAAGGTGAGAATGAAAAAGGTTGATTTTGAGAATTTCCTTACTTAGGTTCACTTTGATAAATCTGAAAATGAAACTTTGGGTCCCCTTGTTAAAAGGCCCGAATGCACTTCTTTGCAATCTTGTGAATAACCTTAGTTTTGAATGCTTGGAACTACAAATATTCAGTTTGCTTTTCATACTCACATTCTTTGCTTTTGCAAATAAAAATTGGGTTTGGATGTTTTACACTGCACATATCATATACATCTTTACACATTTGTAAATATAAGTTTGCATGTGCATACATATTTCACATACGCATCCACATGCTCATATCATGCATACTCATGCATATCATTTGCATATTCTTCATACTTGTGTGCTTGAATGTCTTGATTACTCGGTATATGAAATGGTGTTAGTGGAAAGTTAGACTACGTCTAGCCGGAGGCTTTCAATATGCGTGATGGTGGTCTTCGGACCTAAGTTCTCCGCCGAGTACCGATAATCTACTTGCTTGAAAAATTCAATTCAATGAATACTTGATTGTATATATGATACACCCAATTTTTTGACTCCTTCTATGACTCATTCCTTGCTATTTGAAAATGCATTGGTTTGGACATGTCTGTATATGGCATATATTAAGGGAGAGACCTTTATAACCGTGCATACATTTAGGGGGAGACATAATTTTGAATTGACTAATTCATGTCTTACATTCACTACAACCACCCACACACACTATTGCACCTTTTTGAGATAAATGATTCAACTAGATAAGGATTACAGTTTTCTATTCTACACTTTTCTGAACTATTGATTCTCTACATGGAAGTCACATATCTCGTGAGGAAAAAGCTGTTCACCCCTCTAAAAAATTGTATAAGTGATCCGAGTAGCCGGGAATCCCCCCTGAAATAAAGGAGGAAACTCGCGCCGAAAAGAGAAACTAATCCACCTTAAGATAAGTGTGATTAGCCACCGAGTAGCCGGGAAGTGTCCCTGAGACAAAGGATACAACTCGCGTCGAAAAGTGTCTTTTACACATCATAAAAAGTGACGAAACTGAGTAACCGGGAATTGGCCCTGAAACATGTTGGATACGGACTGAATAGATCTAGAGGGGGGGTGAATAGATCTTTCCCCCTTTTTGATAATTTACTAACTATCGACCAGAAGAGCTACTGGTAATTAATGAATTATAGAACTAATGCGGATAGTAAAGATGCAAGCATACGTATAGGAAATCAAACACACCCAAGCACACCACAAGAGAGGATTTTTAAGGTGGTTCAGTCTCTTCCTGAGACTTACATCCACCCCTTGCTTAACTCAAGCAAGGCTTCACTATGAGAATCTCTGATCTCAATCAAAACACAGCTGACACACAGCTTGTACCTGCTGACACACAGCTTGACTCTGCTGCCTCACAGCTTGACAATAATTGTAATCAGAAATGAAAAGATGATAAGAACAGGTGATGAAAGACAGGACTGAATATTGGCGTGTGTAGAAGAATAGGTGTTCAGCCTGGGACTTGATCACGCTTATGAAGAAGCCTAGACTCCCTGTTGATCTTCCAGTCAGTTGCCTTCGATTGTTCTGCTGCTGGAGATCGCACAGTCTTGAGCTAAGTCTTCCTTCTGCAGCAACGAGATTGCCTTTAACCTTTCTGCAGATTTTTGATTGGTGGAGAGCTCCTTTTTCCTCTTCTGTGTATATCTTCCTTGGCTTCTATTTCGTGCTCTCTCACTACTTGCTTGTTCGTGATTTGTTGCCTTATATACAGCTCTTTTTATTTTCAAGAATAAAGTTCTTCCCGCTCAATTTTCAGATCGAGCGCCAATCTGCTAGAAAACAGGGATCGGTTTAAATCCAATCGTTAGAACGAGTTTGACCACTTCTAAGCAAGATTGTTTCCTTGATTCCCGTGCGGAATCTTATCTTCTGAGCAGCCCAACAACCTGCAACAACCATCTGCAGGTTTTAAGGAACCAAAACAGAATTCGGTTAGAGTTCGGTTTTGGACGATATATAAACCCGTGGTCGACCATGACCCTGTCGCTGGTCGACAATGGGCAGTCCCCAGACGGCCGATTCTTCTGGCTGAAACTCACGTCGCCTGTTGGTCGACCACAGCCTGGTCGCTGGTCGACAGGGGGCAGTTTCCAGATGGCCAGCAGTTCTGTCTGTTGTTTCTGTCTTTTCTGTGGTCGACCAGAGGTGGGGCTTTGGTCGACAGCCAAGGTGCTTCCAGAAGACAGATGATCTGATGCTTTTCTGGTTGAGTTCGTTGGTCGACCATAACCACTTCCCTGGTCGACAAGCGGCCTTTGACACTTCTTCTGATTTGTTGATTCCACTTGGATTTCAGTGGACCTGAAATTACTTAACTTATCAGAAGTAAATTGAACTATCAGATTTATATTGAGTTGATCAGAAACATTGTTTGTCATCATCAAATAGTCATGAGTCCAATACTTTGAAGGAACAATCAAACCACTTGTATTTGTTATGAAACAAGATAGAACTTGATTAATCAAACATATCCTATTGTCATCATCAAAACCAAGGGATGCACAACATTCTCCCCCTTTTTGATGATGACAACCATGAGTCATTGTGACAAACAACAGATTATAAAATTCATTTGATATTGCATGCAAGGCTATCATAGCACAGATTTCATTCAGACAATTCGTTTGATGTGTCTTTCAAAAAACAAAAGCACTAATTACATGAGAGACTCAAAAAAGGATAAAGACACTGAGGACACGTAGACAAAGTAAACTTGACATCTAGACACTCATCTAGACACAACCAGACACACAATGACACATAAAGTCCTATCTCCCCCTTTGTCAACAGCAAAAAGAAGATCATTTGAACAATCCCTCTGAGGAGGATGAGGAAAGAACCATCGCGATGCAAAGAACGAGCGGTCACGATTAATCAGCATAACTCAACTTTTTGGAAGGTATTAAAGTGTACGCCCTTTCTTTAACAGAACACTTATGGAACCTTTCCACCCTTATTCAAAGACCACCTTGTGACCAAATAGAGTGGGTATAGTGGTTCAATGAATTTGAAAGTATTACACCAATAAATTGACTCCCCATATCCAATTTCTTTCACATGGCTCCTTGAACTTATAATATATTTCAAGAGATAATTGGACTAACTATGCTAGCTGAACAGTGTTTTTAAACTTGTATTTGCATGCTATGCTTTAGGTCAACCATTTTCTCTGCCTTTGTGATGCTTTAAATTTTTCTTTTTGAATCATTTGAGAGCTGTGGTTAGGTTGATCACATGCTTTTCTACACGAGGAGACACGCTTTGTACACGCCAGAAACCCCGGCTACTTAGCATGCCTAACCATTCCACAAATGACTGGGACACACCTTTTATCCGTGAGGATATACGTTTATCAGACGCCAATATCCCCAGTTACTCAGTATGCCCAATCAATATCAGCAGAGTTAGATTGGATCTTCATGACACACTGGTCTCCCATCTATTTTTCAGCTAATTTTTTGCTTTGAGATGAAGAACAGTAGTTTCTCAGACCTCAATCCATTGCTCTACCATGAAGGCAGAATTATGGCGTATTCCATGTACATACATGTTAAATTTAAGTTTATTTTTACTGTTCAGCACAAACACAGGTAGAGAAACAGTCTCATTACTAAAAATCATAAGTTCTCAAAATCTTGTGACAGAGTCATAGTTATGGTTTGAATTTATTGCAGTAGTACAGTTCAAATTCTCATTACTACACTCAACCTCTACTCTTAATGATTACCTTGGTGATTTTATTGAAGGATATGGTTAGGTTTTTCAATGTTTTATCAAGGAATGAGTTTACACTTTTTACTCCCCCTCAATTTGTGAGTCCGTGCTGAAGATAGAAAGCAATAAGTTGGCCACAAAGAGATATAGAGACACAAGGAATAGGAAGTGTGAACAAGGATGAGTGAGTAAAGCAAAACTGAGCTCAGAGTCCAAAAAGTTCAGAAGATTTCCCACCAAAGCCAGCACCCTGACTAGATCTAATTTCCCTTTTTCAGGTCCTTTGTCGACCATGGAGTGGCTTGTGGTCGACCTCTGTGCTGACACAGAACCTGCCTGTTAAGAAGACTGCGTTCTGACAAACCTGTTGTCGACCATTGGATCGCCTGTGGTCGACAGCTGCGAAGTCCCAGAGCTAACTATTTCCTGTCCTGATGCCTTGGTCGACCAGCGCCTTGTCTGTGGTCGACCACAAGAGATGAGCCGTAGAGAACCAGTATTCTGTAGAACTTGCTGAAGTAGCACCCGACACAAGACTTCCAAACTCAAAAACCTGACCAGTACTAGAGACCTAGTTGACATAACTTAGACAGAAATGACAGAATCTATGCAGTGTACACAAGAATATGATTATTTCAAGAATTTTCAGGAGAAATTCTACAAATTCCTAACTCCCTTCTTAGAGTTGAAAATCTGTCATTGTTAAGGGGTTTTGTGAAAATGTCTGCCAGTTGTTTTTCAGTTTCTACAAAATGAAGCATGAAATTTCCTTTGGAGACCTCATCTCTTAGAAAGTGATGACGGATCTCAATGTGTTTTGTCCTAGAGTGTTGAATGGGGTTTTTAGACAAATTAATAGCACTAGTGTTGTCACAGAAAATAGGTGCACATCCAAGATCTACATTGTAGTCTTGGAGTTGATGTTTTATCCACAAAACCTGTGTACCACAGCTCCCTACTGCGACATACTCTGCCTCAGCAGTGGAGAGTGCCACAGAATGCTGTTTTTTAGAAGCCCATGATATTAAACATCCACCTAATATTTGACAATAACCACTAGTACTCTTCCTATCAATTTTGCAACCAGCATAATCAGCATCTGAATATGAAATCAAGTCTAGTTTGCAGTAAGTAGGATACCATAAACCCAATTCTTGGGTACCGGCAAGGTAACGAAAGATACGCTTGACAGCCCCTAAATGTGAATCTCTAGGGCTAGATTGATATCTAGCACACATGCATACACTGAACTGAATGTCTGGCCTAGAGGCAGTTAAATATAGTAGGGATCCGATCATACCTCTGTATTTCTTGGCATCTACCATGTTACCTTTTACATCAGCCTCCAATGTTGCATTTGTCCCCATGGGTGACTCTATTGGTTTGCAGCTCTCCATGCCAAACTTTTTCAGCATCTCCTTTATGTACTTGGATTGATTTATGAAGTAGCCTTCTCTACATTGTAGAATCTGCAATCCAAGAAAGAACTGTAAATCACCCATTAAACTCATTTCAAACTCATTGGTCATTAGATTTGCAAATTCAGTACATAATGAAGCTTCAGTGGATCCAAACACAATATCATCCACATAGATTTGCACAATTAGTATATTCTTACCTTGGGTCTTGGAGAATAATGTTTGATCAATTTTACCTCTTGTGTAGCCCTTTTTGGTGAGAAATGAACTCAGTCTGTCGTACCATGCCCTAGGAGCCTGCTTTAAACCATACAAAGCCTTATGCAGTTTAAAGACATGATTAGGAAAATCATCATTTTCAAAACCAGGGGGTTGTTCCACAAAGACTTCTTCCTTTACAAAGCCATTTAAAAAGGCACTTTTTACATCCATTTGCTGCAATTTAATTCCATGGGACGCCGCAAATGCTAACAATATTCTAATGGCTTCTAACCTTGCAACTGGAGCATATGATTCTTCAAAATCAACTCCAAATTCTTGGTTATACCCCTTAGCCACCAACCGAGCCTTGTTCCTCATAACAACTCCTTCTTCATTAAGCTTATTTTTATAAACCCATTTGGTTCCAATAACAGGATGAGATGAAGGTCTGGGAACAAGTTTCCAAACCTGATTTCTTTCAAATTGATTTAATTCTTCATGCATGGCATTTATCCAAGATTCATCTCTTAAAGCTTCCTCTACATTTTTAGGCTCAACTTGAGATACAAGGGCTAGCTGATCTAATTCATCAACTGTTTTAAGCTGAGATCTAGTTTTCCTCGGTTCATTAATTCCTCCAATGATGTTATCTAGAGGATGATCTCTGAGAAATCTCAGATTTTCAGAATTGTTACCTGGGATGATCTCTCCTTCGGGTTGATCATTGGAATCACCTTGCTTTGGTTCTGCTTCAGTCTCCATTGGTTCCTCTTTGCCTTCCAGAAATTCCCCATCTTCATCTTTGCCTACCTGTCCAGTTTTGTCAAAGTCATTATTTTCATCAAATGTGATATGTGGGGATTCTTCAACTAGCTGATCTTTGGTGTTGTAGACTCTATAGGCTCTTGATCGGTCAGAGTATCCCAAGAAGATTCCTGGGTCACTCTTTGGTTCAAATTTGTCCAATGATCTCTTGTCATTGTTATGAATAAAACACCTTACACCGAAGATCCTAAAATGAGCTAGAGATGGCTTCTTACCTTTGAACACCTCATATGGAGTTTTCGCACTAGATGGTCTTACCATTGCCCTGTTTACAATATAACATGCTGTATTGACCGCCTCAGCCCAAAATCTTCTTGGAAGATTGGCTTCAACTAACAGGGTTCTGGCCATTTCAACAAGTGTGCGATTCCTTCTTTCCACCACTCCATTTTGCTCTGGCGTCCTTGGTGAGGAGAACCTGTGATTTATTCCTTTGTTCCTGCAGAATTCATCAAACTCTGAATTTTCAAATTCTCCCCCATGATCAGATATTATTGAACACACTTTGGACTTACCATCCTGCTTCATTCTTCTGTAAAAATCCTGAAATTCATGAAAGGCATCGTTTTTATGTGATAAAAACATTACCCATGTGAATCTAGAGAAATCATCAACTAGTACATAACCGTACCTCTTACCACTAAGACTAGCAGTTCTTGTTGGGCCAAAAAGGTCCATGTGCACAAGTTCTAGTGGTCTAGAAGATTGACTTTCAGTTCTACCTTTGAATGATTTTCTTGTTTGCTTACCTTGGGTACATGATTCACATACTTTGACATTTTGAGCAAACGAAATTTCAGGTAAACCAGAAACCATTTTATTCTTAACCAATTTGTGCAGCACCCTGTAGCTAACATGTCCTAGCCTTCGGTGCCACAACCAAGTCAGGTCCTCCTTCTTGGCGGTGAGGCACAAGTTGGAGTGGGCTGGATCATCCAAGTCTATCATGTAGACATTATTTACTCTCTTGCCCATAAACTTAACTTTAGCCGAATTTGGTTCAAGAATTTTACAGATCTTAGAATCAAAGACTACTTGATGGCCTTTGTCGCATAGCTGACTGATGCTTAGAAGATTATATTCCAGGCCATCCACTAGCAGTACATCTTCAATGCAATTTGTAGATGTCTTACCTACCTTACCTTTCCCAATGATCTTGCCTTTGTTATTTCCTCCAAATGTCACATGTCCTCCATCTTTTGAGTTTAGCTCGGAGAATTTTGCCTTATCCCCTGTCATATGTCTTGAGCAGCCACTATCTAAGTACCACTTGTTGTGTATAGCTGCCAGACACACCTGCATCACAAGTTACACAGAAACTTTTGGACCCCAATGGTACCCGGGTCCAAGATAGCTTGTGAAATTATGAAATTGCTGCAGTAATCCTTTGGGAACCCAGATTCTGTTAGAGCAGTGTAAATTTTTATTTCTGAACTTGTTCAGATTGGGTTGCTTTTGTTCTAAAGCTTCTTTAATCTGAGTCCACCTTTGTGTATTCAAGTTTTCATTTTGTTTTACCCGAAAAAACCTGTGATTTCTGTTTGCTTGTCTGGCCATGGTCGACTTTTGGTATGTCTGTGGTCGACCATCGCGTCTCCAGAACTCAGCGTCTATTCTGGCAGCACCTCTGGTCGACATCTGGTGTACCTGTGGTCGACCACTGCTTCTCCAGTAACCAGCGCCTGTTCTGGCAGATCCTCTGGTCGACAGATGAAGGGTCTGTTGTCGACCAGCCTGTCTCCAGACATCTTGTTTTCCAGATTTATGTCTTTTAACTTGGTTTAGTCCTTGGTTTGTTTGGTGATTTCTGTGAATTTGGGTTTCTTGTTTATTATTTTGAATCTTATATTGATTGACTGTTTTCTCTTTAAAATTTCTCTCTTCCTTGGTGACATTGTTCCTTTTGGAGGAGCATTCAGCTACATCCTCTTGTTTATCTTGGTATAGATTAATCAGGGGCCTTTTTCCTTTTGAGTCAGCAATCCCAGTTACGGTTTTTATTTGGAATTCCTTTTTAGCCGTAGGATTGTATCCTAACCCTTCTTTTTGAAAGTTTACTTTTATTCCCAAGACAGCATTTAAGTTTTCTTGACCTTGAGTCATTTTTTCCAAGGTCTCCTGTTTGTTTTTCAGGTCACTCTTAATTCTTTCTATTTCTCTTAGGAGTTGGTTGTTTTCTTCCTTGAGTGAATTGTTTCTTTCTTGACTTAACTTAGTTTCCTGTTCATATTCTTGAGTCTTTAGTTTTAACTCATCAATGTCGTTTTTTAGCATTTCATTCTCTTCGGACATTCTCTTGTGGTTTTCTTCATCTAAGTCCATTTGATTCAGTTTGTTTTTCAGTGACTTGATTTCCATTTCTAGTTCAGTTTTGTTATCCATTGAATTGCTGTCTTTATTCAGTTGACTGATCTTCTTCTTCAAATGTTTATTTTCCTTTCTTATTCTTTCATAAGTATCAAGCAATTCTGAATATACTGCTTCCCAATCCGAACTAGAGAAGTCTTGAAATGGGGAACTTACCTCAAGATCACTGTTGTCTCCCTTGGCCATCAGACAGAGCTTTCCTTCTTCTTCCTCGGAAGTTGTTTCCTCTTCACTGCTCTCTTCCTCCTCACTCCAAGTGCTAATCATCGCCTTGGGTTTCTTGCCTTTCCACTTGAAGCTTGATTTCTTAGGAGCTTCTGGACATTCAGCCTTCATATGTCCAGGCTGCCTGCAATTGTAGCAAATGAGTTTGTTAGAAGGAGCCTTATGTTTATCAGATTTAAACTGGGATGACTTCCTTACCATGCCCTTTGGATTTCTGAATCCTTTACCTTCCTTCCGCAGGAATTTTTTAAATTTTCTTGTAAGCATGGCTAGCTCACCAGATTCTTCACCTGAGCTAGATGAGTCATCATTGTCAGACACCTCAGAGGTGCTTGTCTTAGTCTTTAGGGCAAGTTGCTTCTTTTTCTTGCCCTCATCTTCCTTTCTCTTCAGATTGACCTCATAGGCCATCAGGGATCCTACTAACTCATCCACTGTCATTGTTGTGAGATCCTTTGAGTCCTCAATGACTGTGGCCTTGGTATGCCACATCGATGTGAGAGACCTTAAAATCTTCCTCACTAATTCCTGCTCTTTGTATGTCTTCCCTAAGCTCTTCAAGCCATTAGTCAGTTGTACTAATCTGGCATACATCTCAGAAATACTTTCATCATTTTTCATCCTAAACATTTCATATTCTGAGACTAGCATATTTGCTTTTGTCTCTCTTACCTCGGAAGTACCTTCGTAGATTACCTTTAGACGATCCCACATTTCTTTGGCTGTTGCGCATTGGGAAACTCTTGAGAATTCTGTGGGGTGTAGTGAGCACTGCATCACGTTCATGGCTCCCCAGTTGACAGTTGATTTCCTGACCTGTTCTCTGGTCCAGGTTTCTTCATCTTCCGGTAGCTCAAAAGGTCCATGGCTCACTACCCTCCACATCTCGTGGTCTTGCGCACGTAAGAACACCTGCATACGATTTTTCCAATAAGAATAATCAGTTCCATCAAAATATGGAGGTCTAGTTACAGAGTGCCCCTCAGCTATGAGGCTTTTAGAATTCAGTCCGCCCGGTCTCTCCTGGTTGTTAGACCACATATCTGGAGAACCTGCTCTGATACCACGTGTTGGATACGGACTGAATAGATCTAGAGGGGGGGTGAATAGATCTTTCCCCCTTTTTTATAATTTACTAACTATCGACCAGAAGAGCTACTGGTAATTAATGAATTATAGAACTAATGCGGATAGTAAAGATGCAAGCATACGTATAGGAAATCAAACACACCCAAGCACACCACAAGAGAGGATTTTTAAGGTGGTTCAGTCTCTTCCTGAGACTTACATCCACCCCTTGCTTAACTCAAGCAAGGCTTCACTATGAGAATCTCTGATCTCAATCAAAACACAGCTGACACACAGCTTGTACCTGCTGACACACAGCTTGACTCTGCTGCCTCACAGCTTGACAATAATTGTAATCAGAAATGAAAAGATGATAAGAACAGGTGATGAAAGACAGGACTGAATATTGGCGTGTGTAGAAGAATAGGTGTTCAGCCTGGGACTTGATCACGCTTATGAAGAAGCCTAGACTCCCTGTTGATCTTCCAGTCAGTTGCCTTCGATTGTTCTGCTGCTGGAGATCGCACAGTCTTGAGCTAAGTCTTCCTTCTGCAGCAACGAGATTGCCTTTAACCTTTCTGCAGATTTTTGATTGGTGGAGAGCTCCTTTTTCCTCTTCTGTGTATATCTTCCTTGGCTTCTATTTCGTGCTCTCTCACTACTTGCTTGTTCGTGATTTGTTGCCTTATATACAGCTCTTTTTATTTTCAAGAATAAAGTTCTTCCCGCTCAATTTTCAGATCGAGCGCCAATCTGCTAGAAAACAGGGATCGGTTTAAATCCAATCGTTAGAACGAGTTTGACCACTTCTAAGCAAGATTGTTTCCTTGATTCCCGTGCGGAATCTTATCTTCTGAGCAGCCCAACAACCTGCAACAACCATCTGCAGGTTTTAAGGAACCAAAACAGAATTCGGTTAGAGTTCGGTTTTGGACGATATATAAACCCGTGGTCGACCATGACCCTGTCGCTGGTCGACAATGGGCAGTCCCCAGACGGCCGATTCTTCTGGCTGAAACTCACGTCGCCTGTTGGTCGACCACAGCCTGGTCGCTGGTCGACAGGGGGCAGTTTCCAGATGGCCAGCAGTTCTGTCTGTTGTTTCTGTCTTTTCTGTGGTCGACCAGAGGTGGGGCTTTGGTCGACAGCCAAGGTGCTTCCAGAAGACAGATGATCTGATGCTTTTCTGGTTGAGTTCGTTGGTCGACCATAACCACTTCCCTGGTCGACAAGCGGCCTTTGACACTTCTTCTGATTTGTTGATTCCACTTGGATTTCAGTGGACCTGAAATTACTTAACTTATCAGAAGTAAATTGAACTATCAGATTTATATTGAGTTGATCAGAAACATTGTTTGTCATCATCAAATAGTCATGAGTCCAATACTTTGAAGGAACAATCAAACCACTTGTATTTGTTATGAAACAAGATAGAACTTGATTAATCAAACATATCCTATTGTCATCATCAAAACCAAGGGATGCACAACAAAACAAAGGGCATGACTCACGTCAAAAGGTTAGTCACACCATTTTAGTTATAAAAAATGGGGTCATACGTAGCTACCAATAGTCGAGCATTGTGTATGAAAGTGTATGGATGATAAGTTCCTTTTAGTGTTTTCTAGAAAATATGATTATCCATATTGTCTTGGAATTCATTGCTCAATCTTCACATTGCACATGGGTTTGATTGTAAGAATGTTCTTTATGAATCTGTCATATTTCATAGTTTATGCAGTACCTTATTGTGTAAGCACGACTCTCTTAATATTGTACATGTTCATCATGCTCTATGATCGATTGCATTATCCTTAATCCGTCCCGAAGGGACTTGCATGAGTCTATACTAATTATGCTTGCTTGAGTGCTTGAATGCTTGACCTAAATTGATCATATCATGCTTACTTCATTTACATGCATCTATAGATCATACTTGTCCATAATAGGTTAAATAACCCATTGTCAGTTGGTTTTTGGTTCTTGACAATTGGAGAAAATAACGTGCTTTCTTAAGCACAACACACTTGTGCATACCATATAGTTTTATCTTTTGCATATAGTTCATATTCTGCATTCTACTTTACATTGCATATATCTCAGTTTTCTTAGATTACTTGTGCATATAATAATTTGTTCATTCATATTGCAAAAATCACAAAAATAGTTCCAAATGCACTGAATTCATATCTCTCTTGATTGCTCCTCAACTTCCCGCCCTTATCTTCATGGGAAGTCCATTGCTGGGTTCGTGTGCTTACTTCTTATTCCTGTTGGAATCTTCTGATCTGCTCTTTTGTCCCCCATTTTTTGATTATGCCAAAGGGGGAGAGAAAATTGTATATCCACAATATATTGTCATCATCAAAAAGGGGGAGATTGTTGGGTTCTGTGTGCCCCCTCGTTGTCTTTGACAATGGTTTTGATGATTCCTCTATATTGTGTGCTTTATGCTTTATAACATTTGTTAAGCTAACACGATGTATTCTTGTTTTACAGGTGGTTCAAATACAATGGTCTTCAAGGAAATATCCTTAGTGTGGTTTGAACTTCACCTATAATTCATGTTGACTCGTGTGTTGTACATTAGACTTTGGAGCCTTCAAGTTTTCCATGAAATGTTCTTCATGTTGTTCACACCATCTGGATTCTTGATAATGAAAAAATTGATATATGGATTATTCATGTTGCATGGTTGAGTGGGTTGTTCAACTCACTCTCAAGTTGCATTTTGATATCAAGAATTTCATGTTAATTGATCAAGTATTTTAGGATGGTATTGCATACCTGTGTGACAAAAGTGAGTTCAGTCTTCATTGGATTGAACTTGGGTGCTATGCATCTGATTAAAGGCTGTATGTGAATTTATGGAATGAACTAAGTATCCATGAGTTGTTTGATTGAGTTGAATGAGTTACAAAATGTTCAATTGTCCCTTGTTAAATTGGGTTTCATGTATACACATCATTCTATTTAACTATGGGACTATTGATTCAATTCTTGGAATGAACTATGTATTTTTGGACTGAATTTGGATTGGTTTGAATTAATCATTAATTTGAGTTTCAGATATACAGGTAAGATTTTATTCTCAATCTCTTCAAGACATGGTAAGAGTGATGGTTTGGTTTGAATAGAACTTCGGGCTATATGCTCATTGCTTGCTTAGAGTAGTTGGGTTTGCATGTGTCTCATGCATGCCCTTTCTCAACTCTCATTGTTTGATCTGGCTCATTTGGGTTTCAATGTTCATTAACCAAAATCTTGTTTGAATGGTGAGTTGAAGTACCTGATTGCAAATGGTCTTGATGGATTTCACATCTTCACCTCATGCTATTCTATTGGCTTAGTCATGCCTTCAACCGGGTTGAATAAGGGTCCTTGAACTATCTTGGCTTAACTCTCTTGAAAATGAATTGGTTGATGGTGCAGGTGTAAATCTGCCCACAAACCTTTGTTACAAAGGTAAGAATCATTTCTGGATGTATTTTCTTATGGAAAGTTTGGGCTTATTTCATATATCATACTTCACATGTTGAATTTGCATTTCGCTAGTTGAAAACTAGCTCTCATTGTGAAAATAATGAAAATTAGCTCTCATTGTGAAAATAATGTGGTTAATGCTTACATTTGTTGGATGATGTCTACAAATGCTAACATCTTGTTTTCAATGCATATTCATTTGTTTTACATGTTGAATGAGGAGGAATGATTGTTGGTTGGACAAAAATTGATGTTATTCGGCTTTAGAATGAGTTCTCTTGTGCATTCATCAAGATGTGTTAGTTACATGCAAACTAGGTTATTTAACTTGCTTTTAATCATTTAATTTCATGTTGAATGGTTGAATTCATTGGCTTGCATGTTTATAACTTTAGATGACCTCTTGGAATCACATCTTGATGTTTGGAGATAGTTGGGTCGACCCCCCACACTGGATGGGTCGTCCCCTGGGCAGAACAGGGCACTTTCAGCCTCTGGCTGAAAGTGGGTCGACCCCCCTTCAGAAGTGGGTCGACCCCCCTGTGACAAAACATTCCAGACAGCATTCTGTCTGGCAGGTGGGTCGACCCCCCTCCAAAGTGGGTCGACCCCCCCTGTTCGCAGCACCGCGCGTGATTTCCGTAAGTCACCGTAACCCGACCAAATCACATCCAAATGGGCTGAAAATTTACACACTTGCCCTTGGGTTAGTAATGAACATATTAGGGTGGTTTTGCTAGGGTTTTGCAAGGGTATTGTGGTCATTTGGTCAACTCTTATCTGCCCTATATGTAGCTTGCGATTTTGGATCGAAAAACACACCCAATGTGCTAACATTCTCTATTTGCTGCAGGGAAGAAGAAAGGGGAAGAGGAAAAACGTGAAAGAGGGCACCGCCCTCTACTGGAGGATAAAGAGAAAGGGTTTGCATCGTTGGAGAAGGAAGATATAGCCTCCATCGACCGCATCTCGTGATCCCAAGCTTGATGCTAGAGGAAGGGGTTGCTACTCCTCTCACCGGCCGCCGGTTTGGGCGCATCCATCAAAGGGGCTAAGTCTTTCTCTCCTGTTTTATCATTGTGAAGCACTCTTCTATCTTGTCTCCTATTTGTGTGAAGGTTAAGGGGATATATAAATCATTCCCTTCTACATTCTTGTTTGAGATTTGGGGTTATTGTTCCATCTGCTTTTATAGTGAAGAAGGAGAATGAAAAAGAGTTGAGGGACATTAAAGGAGTTGGGTGGAATGAGTTTCATATATAGATACATTTGTTTTTATTCTTTTGTCATGCCCCCTTCTACCAAGATATGCCTTGGAGTATAGTGCTTTATTTCTTCTATTTGTTCTTGGTGGTTGCAGACATGGTTGGAGTGGGAATTTGATGAAATATATGCAAGATCCTCAAGGAGGACGACCTACTACACCAACCAGCTGCGGATAAGCATTTCTCCAATCTGAGCTTCAACAAAAGATCCTCTTAAGCTACTGGAGAACAAAAGGGAAAACATTCCATATCATTTCCCATTCCCTTAAAATGGTTTTCATGATATATATATTTTGCAACGGGCATTTATTGTATATCTTCTTTGTTTGTTAAACTCAGAATATATCTTTGTGTGTGTGTACGGAGCTGCGTCTCCGTGTGGTTTACTGTCTGGGGTGTGTTTCCCCTACCCGTGTGTGGTTATTGCTGCGGAAGCAGCGTGTGTGCTGGGGTTCGTCCCCGTGTTGCTGTCGTCGCGCAGCGTGGTAGTGAAGCCTCACCCGGTTGGGTGAGGGGTGGACGTAGGGAGCCCGTCATGGTCCCGAACCACCTTAAAAATCTGTGTCTTGTGGTTTGCCTGTGTGTTTGCCATTTCTTCTATCTCCCTTCACAGGTTCAATACATAGGTTTTTATCTCACTACGCTATCACACATTGCTACCTCCGTTATTTGTATTTGAGCTTAACCTCCTTGTTAATCACTGTTTAATCTTTGTTAAACTTGAACTGTCTAAATTGTTACATTGTCAATTCGAGTGAGATCGGAAAGCGTGAGAGAACTCTTTAATCTCACTCCTGCTTAAGAAATCAACGTTGCAATTTTAATTCCGCTGTGGTTGTCAAGGAAAGTTTTTTTAAAAAAAAAATCCGCCTTCTCGGTAAAGGGGACAATTCAACCCCCCCTTCTTGTCTGCCATCTCTATCTGGGCCAACATTTCATATCTTAAACCTTTTGGTTCTTCATGTTTCATCTTGAATAATTCTAAAGAATATTTGAAAAAAAAATGCCGCAAAGAGTGATAGAGGTATATTTCTCGGTTATTCTTCATCATCTAGAGCATATCGAGTATATAACCTACCTACTCTTGTGGTAAAGGAAAGCCCTCAGGTGATCATTGATGAATACACTATAAGACTGTCTGACAAATATAACAACTTTTTTGACGTAGGGCATGAAGATGGAGAAGAAAAGAAAGATAAGAAAATCCAAGATGCGGATCAAGCAGAGTTAGGCAACAAGAATGATGAAGGTCCAACCCAAAATGAGGACTGCAACAAGAATGATGAAGGTCCAACCGAAAATGAGGATCTCCCGAAGCAATGGACGTTCCACAAGGACCATCCACAAGACAATGTCATAGGAGATATGGATCAGGGCGTAAAAATAAGGGCTTCAATCAGGAAAGTTTAAGAATTTGATAATCTTGCATTTCTTTCTAATATTGAGCCCAAATCTGTAAATGAAGCATTAAATGATAATTTATGGATCTTGGCTATGCATGAGGAATTACACCTATTCCAAAGGAATGAGGTGTGATTTCTTGTGCCTAGACCTAAGAACCACCCGGTGATAGGAACTAAGTGGGTTTTTCGAAACAAACTTAGTGATCAAGGGGTGGTGATTAGGAATAAAGCCCGGCTTGTAGCCCAAGGCTATAGTCAAGAATTAGGAATTTATTTTGATGAATCATTTGCACTCGTGGCTAGGCTTGAGGCTGTTAGAATATTACTTGCCTTTGCATGCTCTAGGAATATAAAACTTTTTCAAATGGACGTTAAAAGTGTGTAGTGAAGGAAAACGTCTACGTTGAGTAGCCACCAGGATTTGAAGATGAGAAGAACCCGGACCATGTGTACAAACTTGACAAAGTATTGTATGGTCTGAAGCAAGCCCCCCATGCGTGGTATGAAAGGTTAAGTACTTTTCTTTCAGAAAATGACTTCAAAAGAGGTAATATCGATCAAACCCTTTTCATTAGGAGCAACAATAAACACATGCTTATTGTTCAGATATACGTTGATGACATTATTTTTGGAGCCACTTCTGATCCATTAAACGATGATTTTGTAAAATTGATGCAAGGGGAGTTTGAGATGAGTTTGATGGGGAGTTAACATATTTTTTGGGCTTGCAGGTGAAGCAGTTGAAAGATGGCATCTTCATCAATCAAATAAAATACACAAAGGAGCTCATCAAAAAGTTCAAATTCGACAATGCAAAGCCACAGAAGACGCCTATGTCAACAACAGTGAAATTAACAAAAGATGAAGAAAATAAGTCTGTCAATCAGAAATTCTTTAGAGGAATGATTGGTTTCTTATTGTACTTGACTGCTAGTAGGTGAGATATCATGTTTAGTGTTTACATGTGTGCAAGATTTCAATCTGATCCTAGAAACTCACACATGTTAGTAGTCAAAAGGATTTTCAGATATTTGCTAGGCACCACGGATCTTGGTCTTTGGTTTTCACATAGTTGCAATTTTGATTTCGTAGCTTACACGGATTCCGATTATGCTGGGTGTTTAGTGGATCGTAAGAGCACGAGTGGGTACATTCAATTTTTTGGAGGTTGCATGGTCTCATGGGCCTCTAGGAAAAAAAATACTGTGGCATTGTCAACTGTCGAAGCCAAGTACATGGCGGCAGGCAATTATGCAGCCCATGTGCTTTGGATCCAACAACAATTAATTGACTTTGGCATTTCTTTGAATGATACACCCATTCTTTGTGATAACACTTCTGCGATTAATCTTTCCAAAAATCATGTTTTGCACTCTCGCACAAAGCACATAGAGATTAGACATCACTTCTTGCGAGATCATGTGAGTAAGGGTCATTTTGAACTTATACATGTAACTACGGAAAATCAACTTGCATATATTTTCACAAAACTCTTAACTCCTGACAAATTCACTCAAATAAGAAGAGAACTTGGAATTTACGGTTTGAATGAGTAACTGTGCTTGAATGCCATGATTCTCTGGTATCTCAAATGGCGATTGTGAAAAGTTGGATTATGTCCAGCTGAAACTTTCTCCATGAGTGATAGTGGTCCTCGGACCTACACCTCCGCCACGTACCGAAAATCATCTTGCATGACTTTACTTTCAAATCCTTACTTGTTTGCATGTATATATATTTCTAGAAGACCATTTCTTGACAATCTTCTAAGACCTCACCTCCTTGTTATATAAAATGCATTGATTTTTATCATTTGTGAATGTGACATATACAAAGGAGGAGGATTTGTTTCTATTTATGCATACATTTAGGGGGAGACAGAGCTATGTTATGACAAATTCATTTTCTACATACATAGTAATTACCCACACACATTGCACAAAAAAAATGATGCATATGACTTTGATTGATAAGGATTTTAGAACTTGATTTCAACACTTTATAGGAAATCAAATTTCTACATGAAAATGAAGAGTAATCGTGAGGAAAAAGCTGCCAACCCCAATCAATAAGTGGAATGTGGAACCGAGTAGTCGGGAATCCCCACTGAAATAAATGAGGAAACTCACGTCGAAAAGTAAAGTTAAAATCCACAAGAATCAAAATTGTGATGAATCATAGTACCCGGGAAACCCCATTGAGACACATGAGGTGACTCACGCCGAATGGTGAAATCTAATAAAAATAAAAAAAATAAGAGGGTTATGCGAAGCTCCCAAAAGGTGAGGATTTAAATGGAATTGTAGAAAGGAAATAACCCTCTAGTGTTTTCTAAAAATTCTATCAATATCCATATATGTTTGAAGTACATTGCTCATTTTCACATATTTCACTCGGGTATTATTGTGATGTTTGTATAGCTTGAATTTGTTCTTATCATGGCTTATGCAGTGCTTCTAACATATGCATGCACTACCTTTTTTGATTATGCATCATGTTTTACACTATGACTTGAATCAAATGCTCGTTTGGTATCCTTCTATCCCATTGAGGGGGAGATATACATATGTACATGCCTGCTTGTCTTTCATGCTTGCCTGCTTGTTTGCATGAGTTTGGAAGTTTGGAAGTCTTTGTGCATGTATGGTTGGTTTTCATGAAAAATGCTACAGCTTTTGTGTTCCCCATTTTTTATTATGCCAAAGGGGGAGAAAAATGTTTAGATTGCCACAATGTTTTGTCATTATCAAAAAGGAGAGATTGTTGGGTATGTGTTCCCACATTATTGTTGACCCTGGTTTTGATGATAACAAATATTGTGAGTTTGTGGGAGAAAAACATTGTGTGTGGTTTAATGAGTTCAAAACTTTGTGTGTTTGGGATAGCATGTGTCTTGAAATGGTTATTGGATGCCTTGTGATTGAATGATTCTTATTTGATTGTGAAAGTGATTAAATAAATGTGAGCCTTAATGAATCAGTCATTCAAGCTTTTGGAAAGACATAAAATGTTCAATGAAAGTGCTCATTCATGTGTAAATGAATATCCCTCACTTGAGGTTTCTTGTTATTTTGCATATCGGAGTTTCAAGAATGCCAATTGCATATTTAAGCTTCCATGACTTTGTATTTGTCAAATATGTGTTTGTTGGTTGAGGATGGAAGTCAAATTCTTGTTAAAAGTTGGTTCATTGTAGTATATTTGAATGATCAAGTTCAAAGTGCCATATTTGATGCTCATATTTTGATTATGATCTAATCGCCTGTTTCATCATGTGTTTCAGGTCAAAAAATCATGATTGATCATCATGGGGTTATGATAACATTTAAATATTTATTTCCCCATGATTTCATGATGATTTAATGGTGTTTTCTAACCCCTACTGGCAGGGGTCGACCCATAGGGTCGACCAGGGTCGACCCTTAGAAGAACTGGACTGGGCTGCACAAATCTGGGATTTTCCCAGATTTCGGTCGACCGCCCATAGGGGGTCGATCGACCGAAATTCCCAGTGAAGGCTGGGAATGGGTCTATAAAATCTAGGTCGACTGCCCCATTTCTCCGGTCGACCGGTCACGGCGTAAACCTAAAAACGTGGATCCAGAAACCCACTAAACCAAATCCTTTTGTGCTCTAACTTTACCTATTTGTCCCTAGGGTTGATATACACATGTTAAGGGGGTTTTCTATGGGTTTGGTGAAAGGTTAATGTGTCTTTTGGGCTCTCTACCTTGCATATAAATATGAGTTACGAATTTGTGAGGAATTAACCCTAATGTGCTTGTTTTCTATCTTGTAGGTGAAGAAAAAGGGGAAAAGAAGGAGGAGCTCTTAAAGGAAGGTTTTGATCTACATCCATAAATTTTTGGAGCTCGCGGCTGAAGAAAGAAAGGAGCGGAACGAGAAGGGGAACGCGTGGACGTTCTCATCGTCGACATCCAGCCATCCTCTGACTTGAAGCTTAGAGAAGAATTTCTACAACCCCTTTCTACTCATGGGGATTCATTTCTACATCTTGTTTGCATCTATTTGAGTCATTGTCTTTTGGTTTACAAGTGTGTATTGATCAGATCTATCATTTCTGAACTCCGACATTGTGAGTGTGTGGAACCATCGGTGAATGGTGTTGTGCCCCTTAGGCACAAGCATGCACTATGTTGATTTGATGATAGCAATGCTATTTTGTTTTGATGATAGCAACAAAGTGAGTGCATTTCTGTGCATCCTTTATCCTTGAGATCCTTGAGCATTCTGCATATGATAGCAACATGAATGATTATAAAATGATGTTTTGAATGCATTATTCTGTTTGAATAGATTGCATTAATGTGTTCCAGCATACATTGCATTTCCCCAGTTTTGCATGTCTGTACATTGCATTTGCTCATGCCTTAGAGTCTATACATTCATGTGCACAGTTCATGCTACCAAGTCTATACATTGCTGGTGCGAGCAGTTAAGTCCATACATGGCTAAGTCTGTACATTGGATGTGTCACAGACAAAGTCTGTACAGTGAGCGTCTCATTGGTGAAGTCTGTACACTCACCAGTTGAACTTCAAAGTCCATACATTGGACTGTAGCTTGCACGAAGCTAAGCCCATACATCGCTCAAGTCTGTACAGAGTCCAACGTCTTAATTTACGTCTCATGCATCGTCTCTCAAGCATTCAAAGTGTGTACATTGAATAGCATGCATTTCATGAAGTCTGTACATCCTGTGTCTCTGTTAAGCTTTAAAGTCTGCACATGGTTCACCGTCTCATGCATAGTCTGGACAGTTGTGGGTCGACGCTCCCTTCTGATGGGTCGACGCCCCCTTTGTTTTCCAAGTCCATACATTGATCTTCATATTCAAAGTCTAAACATTGGTCAAGTCCACACATTGTGCATTCTGACTTGAAGTCTATACAACGCTGCATTGGCCAAGTCTATACACTGCATTGTTGATTGTTGGCAAAGTCTGCACATTCTGTAGTTCAACGTCTGCATGCATGAAGTCTATACACTGCATGGCTCGCATGGCTGCAAGTCTGTACGCCGCAGGCTAGCAAGTCCATACACTGCATGGCTCGCACGGCTGCAAGTCCATACATTGCATTCCTAGTAGACCAGCAAGTCTATACACTGCAGGGTAAAACCCAAAGTCCAGACATTGCTGCATTGCTTGCATTTCAGAGTCTATACATCGTTCATGCATGTGCACAGTTCGTGGACAAAGTCTGTACATCGCAGCATGTATTCATTGTTAAAGTCTATACAGACTTCAGCGTCTCGTTCATGCATTGTTTATGAAGTCTGTACATTGGACTGTGTCTTTGTACATCATGTTAAGGCTATACACTACACTGTTCATGCACAGAGTCTGTGTCTCATGCATCGTCTATGCAAAGTCCATACATTGCATTCAAAGTCTGTACAGCGTTCGTCTCAGCCACTGTCTCATTCAGCGTCTCACGCTTACAAAGTCTATACACTGGTTGGTGGAAGCAAGTCTATACATTCGACTGTTCAGCCTGTGATCAAGTCTGTACAGCCAGGGAGACCATTAAGTCTATACACTCATTCACTGTAGCTTGCACGAGGTGAAGTCTGTACATTGGCATTAGTTTTCCAAGTCTGTACATCAGACTGGTTGAGCAAGTCTGTACAGCGGTTGCATTCTCAGGTAAAGTCTATATATTGGGACTTTTACCTACGTTCTGAACTGAACTGAGTAAGTCTATACATTCCTCATATCTTTTACCTACGCTCAGTTCAGTAAGTCTGTACACTGGGAACTTTATTGACGTTGCCTTGCCAAAGTCTACACACTATGAACCTTCAAGTCTGTACACACTTTACTTGTTCAAGTCTGTACATCGTCCAGCTCTTTGGCAAGTCTACACATCTCAAAGTCTATACACTCGCTGTCTTCCATTGTTTCATGTCTGTACAGACTTTACTTCATTCAAGTCTGTACATCGTTAAGTTGTCTTTGTGCCGAAGGAAGTCTATATATTCAGATGAGCTTGAAATTGACGACCAACAGAAGTGGCGTCACTTTTGATTCAAATGCCTAGGATGAAGGCGTCTTTTACATTGTGCATACTTTGATGCCATAGCCAAGTCTATTCACTCGTAGTGTGCATAATGCAAGTATGTACATAGTCATATGCATTCCTTCATATTCAAGTCCATACAATCAGTGTCTGCATTGCATTGCATTCATCAGTTGTGAAGTCTACACATCGAGTCGAAGTCTGCACATTGTTGAACGCTCATCAAGTCCATACACTGGCAATCTCTTACATTGCCTAAGTCTACACGTTGGATGCTGAATGCTCTTCAAAGTATGTACAGCCGTTGCTCTCTTATGTGAAGTCTACACATTGGGGCAAAGTCTGTACATTGCATTCACCTTCACAAGTATATACAATGCATTTCATATTCAAAGTGTGTACAGGGTTTAGACTTAGACTGATAATTTATTCTCTGTCTGACAGGCACCCTTCGTGAAGCCCAATGAATGGCACGTGATCCGAGGACAAGGGGAGTGCCCAGATGAAGACACATGTACTGACAGCCTGCTGGATGCTGTCACGTGGTCTGAATTCTTATGGCGGGAAATGTGGAAGCCACACGCCCATTATCCACCTGCTGATAGTATATAATGAAGCTTTTATCTTCAGATGGAGGCAGATCAACTGAAGAGAGGCAAAGTCTATACATCCAGTCTGAGAGCAGCAGAGAGCCTTCGATCCACAGAGAGAAGAAGAAAAAGAAAGAAGAAGAATCAGGAAGAAGAAAAGAAGAGCAGAGAGTGAGAGATTAGCCGAAGAAGAAGAGAAAGAGAGAAAGAAAGAGAGACAGTGAGATCAAGAGAAGAAGAGTGAAGTCTGAAGATCTATTTACTGGACTGTGGATCAAATCCAGGCCAGTCTACTCTGTTGAGAGCTATATTGTGTTTTTCATTTACATCTTTCTGTTGCTGTCTTGTCTATCTTATGTTTTCATTTTAAACCTTTTATCAAGCTGTTCGTCAGCAGTGCAAGCTGTGATGCACAGCGGCGAGGTGGATACCTCGGACGGGTTAAGCTGTAGTCCCCAGCGGATGGCAAGCTGTGTTGCCCAGCGGTTGTATGGCAAGCTGTGATGCCCAGCTGTTCAAGTTGTGAGTCAGCGGAAGCCACACTCGGGTTGAGTGTGGGGTGGATGTAGGTCTGCTGGACCGAATCACCTAAAAACCCATTGAGTAGTGGTTTGAATTCTTTGTGTGTTTGGCACTAGATGAATGCATAGGGTCGAGATAGGTTGATCTTCTATATGTGTTCATTTCATTGATGCGCACACTATATGCTTGACAGTGGTATTGTGTGTTTGCTTGATCTGTCTAATTGCTGCCCACATTAGATGTTTGCTAGGAGCACTCTTCATATTTGTCTACAGGTTCAGTAGATGACTGGAGTAGTTTTTCCTCAGTTAGTCTTAGTGCTTTTATTCCGCAGTTCTGAGCACTAGAATTTTAATTGGGCGAAAGTTTTTTAAAGGGTATTCATTCACCCCCCCTCTGAATACATAGCTTCGAACCCAACACTTGGTATCAGAGCGGGTTGCTGTGCATAGGATCTAACAATCCGCAGCAGATCCTGCATTATTTTGGTGCATTTCAAAGTGGGTCTCTTGAAATTGTGTTTTGCTTCATTGACTTGTGCTTTATTTTGATCATCTGGTTTTAGTGCATTTCATGTCATTTGTTTTACTGCGCTGAATCTGTTTGCCATCTATTCTAATGGCTCGACCTCCGGTTTATGATGGTTCTAACCTCGATAGCTGGCTAGGAGGCCTAAGTGTGTACATAGACTCCATCGGTCCAAATTTGTGGAATCTCTAAAGGCCCACACCGATTACCTCATGATGAGACCAAATGGTCTAAAGAGGACAGAGTGAAGGACCATGAAAATACCATGATTCTTAATATCCTGAGAGCTGCTGTCAATACTGATATATATACTTTTGTTTTCAGGTGCACATCTGGAAAGGAGATTTATGACAGAATCACTTCTGCTCATAACAACCATCAGGACAGCTGCTTAATGGCCAACCGAGATAATGAAGATTCATCATCTCAGGTAAGCTCCGAATCAGATGGATACTCTTTTGATGAATTGATAGTGATGTATGAAAATTTATTAGAAGTATCCAAGAAATTAAAATCTGAAAACAAAAAGTTGAAAAAGAAATGTGATAAAATAAAATTGAAAGATTCCTGTGAAAATTGTCCAAATCTGAATCAATCTTATGATGCATGTACACTAGACGTTCAGAACCTTAAGAAACAAAATGATTCTCTAGAAATTGAAAAATAAACATGCTTGGACAAAATGTCAGAAATTAAGAATCAGCTGAATGATAAGAAAAATGAGCATCTAAAAAGCATGCAAGAACTTACTAAAGTCAATTCTGAATTAGACAAATTGAAACTTGAGAATAAAGAATTTCAAAAGAAAAATGAAAACCATATGGCTAGAATAAATGAAATCAATGGGGAAGGTTCACATTCCTCTTCTGCTGAATCAAACTGCAATATGTGCTCAGCTCTAAGAGAACGTAATGAAGATCTTTATAGTGAGAATGAATGGCTGAGTAAACAAATTATGTCACTTAAAGAGGATCATAAAAACTTGGTGGCTGAGAAAATTAGAGTGGAGGAAAGAGAAGATGAGCTAGTTGAAAAGCTGGAGCTGATGTCTGGAAGTGGAAAATGTAATGAAACAGTCATGAAGCTATCTGAAGAGAATAAAGAACTGAGGGAACAAAACAAGAAACTGATGGTTTTAAATACTGTTTTCTCACATAGGTTTCTGACTGTCGAAAAAGAAAAATATGTTATTAAGGAAGCTCAATCACAAAGACTTGAGGAGGAAAACACTGAACTGAAAGCTGAAGTTGAAAAATTAAAGTTGTTAAATACTGGCTTATCTGAAACACTTCTCACCTTAAAGAAGGGAAAGCTCACTTGTGATGAAGAATCACAAATGTTGAACAGTCTAGAACAAGAAATTGAGAAGTATAAAACTGCAAATAATGTCTTAAGTGAATGTGTCAACTGCAGTGAACAGGAGATAGCTAATTATGAGCTTCATATAACATCTTTAGAAAATAAGATTCAGGAACTAGAAAAATCAGCATCAAATTCTGCCAAGAATGAAAGAAAAGTAAAAACTGTTGTGAAAAGGAAGGATGACAATTCAAGAAAGGGGACAAGCTGTAGTCCTGATGTTAAGGAAACTATCAGCAACCAACTATATACTACCTTTGTGCATAGTTCTGATGTAGCTGGTACCTCAAGGCAATCCCCAAAACAAAATGAAAATCAAGTCACCTTCAAAATCTATCTTTCAGTTCAAAGCCCAGAAAATTGAAAAGCAAAGAAAACCAGTTGAGAATAATCAGAAATTGAAAAGAAAGAGCCAAACAAAGAAGGCAAAGAATAATTCTGGTTATACTCTGAAATTTGTTAGCTCTGCTGAATCTGTTGGGTCAATGTAAAATGCTCATGATTCTTGTGCTCATTCACATGCATCTGTGAATTCATCTAATAGAAATCATGCCCCTAGGAAATCTGATACTTCTTGCTACTACTGTGGTAGGCATGGTCATTATATGGATGACTGCAGTGTGATGAAAAGTGATGATATGATGCATGATAAATCTTTTTCAAATACTCATCACCACCCCAAAAGAAACATGTCTGCTTCAAACCAACACATCATTTGTTATAATTGTAACAAACGTGGTCATAAAGCTGTTGCATGTTGTTTAGGCCTTCTTGGGGATATAATGGCTCAAGAGGAAAGCACCCAAGGTGCTTCGAATGTGGTAAGTATGGGCATGCAGTCAAAGACTGCTGGCATGCTCAGGGAAATAGATTGAACTCTAAATCTGTAAAATTCCCTGCTTTCTATGATTCTGCTAGAAATAACTTAAGTGATAAAAGGAAAAACTCTGCATGCTTTGAATGTGATAAGCTAGGCCACAAAGATGCCAACTGTCGGCTGGCTGAGTATGGAAAGAAAAATTTTCATGTTAATAAAAGAAATACTCATGCTCATACACATAATTTTCATACTCATGTGCATGCACATGGGCATCATGTTTCTGCTAACATGAACAATAAAAACAAAAGTTCTGTGGCTTCATGTTACTATTGTGGAAAATTTGGACATTCCATGTTTGACTGTTATCTAATGGAATTTGATGATAATGCTGCAAAAAGAATGTTTAGAACACATGTCAGGGTAAATGTAGGACCCAAAGCTGCTTGGGTCCCTACAAGATCAAAATGATCATAATGTTGTCGGTGTGCCTTGGGTCAAAGAATAAACAAGGGTTAACAAACCAAGGCACTCAAATGGAAACCCCATGATTCAACTCTTAAGGTCAGTTCTGAACTTTGTTTTAATTTCATCATCTGAAATTGTTATTCTACCTGTTTGATTTTTGATGATCTCTTCATGTCTAGCTGATCAGCCTGCATTCCAAACTCAGCTACTGAGTTTTAATTCTGCATATATGATGCACTTCTCTCTTACAGTTATTGCATTGTGTAAATAAGATGCTAAATGCACTGCACAATCATGTTTGTAGTCGATGCATACCTTATACTGAGCTTGAATGATTCATCTAGTGCATAGAGTCTATGCATGTGTCTTTTGTTATTGCATTGCATGCTTGTTGTTAAATGCATAACTTGCACTGATTTTAAATGGGTCATTTAGTGTATATATTAGATGCATGTGTCCAATGTCTGCATTCATCATTTGAATCAAGAAAATTGTTCAATGCATCAAGACTGCTTTGCAGTGCATTGTCATGCATAACCCTGGTATATCAAATGGTAAGTTACTAAAAGGTAGAGAAATCTGCTCGGAGGTTCTTACTATGTGAGAAATGGTCTTTGAGACCAGGTTCTCCGTCTAGTACCATGGGTCCTGTCTTCATGTAGAGCAGTGTATTGCATATCATGAAAAATTGAAAATTGAAAAGAAATGACTCATTGCATATCATTAAATCTGAAAAATCTGAAAAAGCATATAAATGTTCATGACTTGAGCGCATAAACTTGAATTGATTGCATACTTGCCTCATGTATCATTGTTGCATAGTTTGCATGTAGAACAGTCTAGTGCATAGCATATTGTTGCATCATGGTGTCAGGGGGAGCTGAGAGTTCTGTTAAATTCATTGAATCCTTGTTACTTCTCACTGTCCCCACTCAATTCATTCATATTCTTTTGACATCAGATGTTATTGGACCTTATTACCTATTGCTATCATTTCCCTAACCTTCACTGAACAACAGTATTGCCTCTGGTTTAGTGAATTGAGTTATGGTTATTACAATTGTTCATTTTTAAGAATCACTCTTACAAATTGAAAGGAACTAAAGGTTTAACCTTTATAAATTGAAGAGTTAAGTGTCTGCCTTCAGAATTTGAGATAAAAGAAAACATTTATAGCTCTTAATCTTTGTCTCATGATTAAAATAGAAAAAGTTTTTTTTTTACCTGAATGTGTTAATCTGGAAATATCTAGAACATGCTAATAAGAGTGTGCACTGATTTTTAAATAATCACTCTAAAAGAAATAAGGGCAGCAGTAAATAAGATCATAAAAGTAATGAGCTGAACATAGTGACAGAGCAATGACTGAATTGTACTGAGAAACTGTGATCTCCTCCAAAGAAGCAGAAGAATTCATATGTCATGAAGTGCTTCAGACTACCTCTGTTCATAGGGTCAAATCTATAGGGGGAGTCCTCACCAAGTAACTGGGGGCACTGGCCTCTGATCAAGGTGTGCCCTTAATGTCAAAGGTGAAGATAGTCCCTTGTAGGTTTTGATCTGAAATAGATCTAGTAGTTTATGCCTAGTAACTAGGGGTACCTACCTCTGATCAAGGTGTACACCTAATGTCAACAGCATAAATGCCACTGGTCTATTCACTTAGCTCAGTCTCTGAAAAATTAAAAAGTGAAAAATTAATATGTTGTAACCCTTCGAAAATCAAAAGTCATTGAGTGAAATCTATTTTTCTCAATACATATTCAAGTTGCCTTTCTTGATCTTCCATGTTTAATCACAAAAGGGTATTATTTCTGACTTCTCTATTAAAACTATGTGCCTCAGATTCATGGCTATAAATGAAATCTAAAACTCTTTTTCAGGAGTCAGCTGTTTTACTCTAGATTTATCACTGTTAAACCTGAATTTTTGTCAAAATTGTATATTGCTGATTCTTATACTTTAACTATTGTTTATAATCAGGCTTATTCTCTGAACCAATGATTCAGCTGTTGTCTAGTGACCTTCCTACATTCTCTACCTTTGTATATCTGTCCATATTCCTTCTCAAAGGGGGAGCAATTATTTAGGGGGAGAAATAGTTCAGGGGGAGTCATACATTCAGGGGGAAAATGAGGTGCTCTAAGGGAATTTGTATGCATACTGTCATGTTGCACTCATGTTTATACTGTTTTTCTCTTTTTGATTATGTCAAAGGGGGAGAAAATCTTGGTGACTTACTGTCACTTTGTTGCCATCATCAAAAAGGGGGAGAATGTTGTGCCCCTTAGGCACAAGCATGTGCTATGTTGATTTGATGATAGCAATGCTATTTTATTTTGATGATAGTAACAAAGTGAGTGCATTTCTGTGCATCCTTTATCCTTGAGATCCTTGAGCATTCTGCATATGATAGCAACATGAATGATGATGAAATGATGTTTTGAATGCATTATTCTATTTGAATAGATTCCATTAATGTGTTCCAGCATACATTGCATTTCCCCAGTTTTGCATGTCTGTACATTGCATTTGCTCATGCCTTAGAGTCTGTACATTCATGTGCACAGTTCATGCTACCAAGTCTATACATTGCTGGAGCGAGCAGTTAAGTCCATACATGGCTAATTCTGTACATTCGATGTGTCACAGACAAAGTCTGTACAGTGAGCGTCTCATTGGTGAAGTCTGTACACTCACCAGTTGAACTTCAAAGTCCATACATTGGACTGTAGCTTGCACGAAGCTAAGCCCATACATCGCTCAAGTTTGTACAGAGTCCAGCATCTTAATTTGTGTCTCATGCATCGTCTCTCAAGCATTCAAAGTGTGTACATTGAATAGCATGCATTTCATGAAGTCTGGACATCCTGTGTCTCTGTTAAGCTTCAAAGTCTGCACATGGTTCACCGTCTCATGCATAGTCTGGACAGTTGTGGGTCGACGCTCCCTTCTGATGGGTCGACGCCCCCTTTGTTTTCCAAGTCCATACATTGATCTTCATATTCAAAGTCTGAACATTGGTCAAGTCCACACATTGTGCATTCTGACTTGAAGTCTATACAACGCTGCATTGGCCAAGTCTATACAGTGCATTGTTGATTGTTGGCAAAGTCTGCACATTCTGTAGTTCAACGTCTGCATGCATGAAGTCTATACACTGCATGGCTCGGATGGCTGCAAGTCTGTACACCGTAGGCTAGCAAGTCCATACACTGCATGGCTCGCACGGCTGCAAGTCCATACATTGCATTCCTAGCAGACCAGCAAGTCTATACACTGCAGGGTAAAGCCAAAGTCTAGACATTGCTGCATTGCTTGCATTTCAGAGTCTATACATTGTTCATGCATGTGCACAGTTCGTGGACAAAGTCTGTACATCGCAGCATGTATTCATTGTTAAAGTCTATACAGACTTCAGCGTCTCGTTCATGCATTGTTTATGAAGTCTGTACATTGGACTATGTCTTTGTGCATCATGTTAAGTTTATACACTGCACTGTTCATGCATAGAGTCTGTGTCTCATGCATCGTCTATGCAAAGTCCATACATTGCATTGAAAGTCTGTACAGCATTCGTCTCAGCCACCGTCTCATTCAGCGTCTCACGCTTACAAAGTCTATACACTGGTCGGTGGAAGCAAGTCTATACATTCGACTGTTCAGCCTGTGATCAAGTCTGTACAGCTAGGGAGACCATTAAGTCTATACACTCATTCACTGTAGCTTGCACGAGGTGAAGTCTGTACATTGGCATTAGTTTTTCAAGTCTGTACATCGGACTGGTTGAGCAAGTCTGTACAGCGGTTGCATTCTCAGGTAAAGTCTATACATTGGGACTTTTACCTACGTTCTGAACTGAACTGAGTAAGTCTATACATTTCTCATATCTTTTACCTACGCTCAGTTCAGTAAGTCTGCACACTGGGAACTTTACTGACGTTGCCTTGCCAAAGTCTACACACTGTGAACCTTCAAGTATGTACAGACTTTACTTGTTCAAGTCTGTACATCGTCCAGCTCTTTGGCAAGTCTACACATCTCAAAGTCTATACACTCGCTGTCTTCCATTGTTTCATGTCTGTACAGACTTTACTTCATTCAAGTCTGTACATCGTTAAGTTGCCTTTGTGCTGAAGGAAGTCTATATATTCAGATGAGCTTGAAATTGACGACCAACAGAAGTGGCGTCACTTTTGATTCAAACGCCTAGGATGAAGGCGTCTTTTACATTGTGCATACTTTGATGCCATAGCCAAGTCTATTCACTCGTAGTGTGCATAATGTAAGTATGTACAGAGTCATATGCATTCCTTCATATTCAAGTCCATACAGTTAGTGTCTGCATTGCATTGCATTCATCAGTTGTGAAGTCTACGCATCGAGTCGAAGTCTGCACATTGTTGAACGCTTATCAAGTCCATACCATGGCAACCTCTTACATTGCCTAAGTCTACACGTTGGATGCTGAATGCTTTTCAAAGTATGTACAGCCGTTGCCCTCTTATGTGAAGTCTACACATTGGGGCAAAGTTTGTACACTGCATTCACCTTCACAAGTATATATAATGCATTTCATATTCAAAGTGTGTACAGGGTTTAGACTTAGACTGATAATTTGTTCTCTGTCCGACAGGCACCCTTCATGAAGCCCAATGAAGGGCACGTGATCCGAGGATAAGGGGAGTGCCCAGATGAAGACACATGTACTGACAGCCTGCTGGATGCTGCCACGTGGTCCGAATTCTTAGGGCGGGAAATGTGGAAGCCACACGCCCCTTATCCACCTGCTGATAGTATATAATGAAGCCTTCATCTTCAGATGGAGGCAGATCGACTGAAGAGAGGCAAAGTCTATACATCTAGTCTGAGAGCAGTAGAGAGCCTTCGATCCACAGAGAGAAGAAGAAAAAGAGAGAAGAAGAATCAGGAAGAAGAAAAGAAGAGCAGAGAGTGAGAGATTAGCAGAAGAAGAAGAGAAAGAAGAGAAAGAGAGATCAAGAGAAGAAGAGTGAAGTCTGAAGATCTGTTTACTGGACCGTGGATCAAATCCAGGCCAGTCTGCTTTGTTGAGAGCTATATTGTGTTTTTCATTTACAGCTTTCCGTTGCTGTCTTGTCTATCTTATGTTTTCATTTTAAACCTTTTATCAAGTTGTTCGTCAGCAGTGCAAGCTGTGATGCACAGCGGCGAGGTGGATACCTCGGACGGGTTAAGCTATAGTCCCCAGCAGATGGCAAGCTGTGTTGCCCAGCGGTTGTATGGCAAGCTGTGATGCCCAGCTGTTCAAGCTGTGAGTCAGCGGAAGCCACACTCGGGTTGAGTGTGGGGTGGATGTAGGTCTGCTGGACCGAACTACCTAAAAACCCATTAAGCAGTGGTTTGAATTCTTTGTGTGTTTGGCGCTAGATGAATGCATAGGGTCGAGATAGGTTGATCTTCTATATGTGTTCATTTCATTGATGCGCACACTATATGCTTGACAGTGGTATTGTGTGTTTGCTTGATCTGTCTAATTGCTGCCCACATTAGATGTTTGCTAGGAGCACTCTTCATATTTATCTACAGGTTCAGTAGATGACTGGAGTAGTTTTTCCTCAGTTAGTCTTAGTGCTTTTATTCCGCAGTTCTGAGCACTAGAATTTTAATTGGGCGAAAGTTTTTTAAAGGGTATTCATTCACCCCCCCTCTGAATACATAGCACCGAACCCAACAAATGGTTGAGGTTCTTTATGCTGCGGTGTTGCAGCTTGTGTTTGTGCTTAGATCCGTGGTGGATCGTGTAGGAGACGACATCTCCATGTCTCTTGGAGCGTAAGCTCCGTGCGTTTCATTTGAAGCGAGTGGATCCTCACCGTTTTGGTGAGGGGTGAATGTAGGGAGCCCGTCGTGATCCCGAACCACCTAAAAATCTATCTCGCATTGTGGTTGATTGTGGTTTGCTTGTTTACATTATTTTTGTTGATCGTGTGTGAACGGTAAGCTTGACAAAATTAATTTCTTCATAGCTTGTATTTTGTCCAATCATCATTTGCGTTGGTAGTTATTTAATTTGCTGCGTTAAAATTGAAAATTACCATCGTGCTTGGCGGGGACAATTCAACCCCCCTTCTTGTCCATACGAGAACCTTTGGGACAACAATAAAGATTAGAGTTTAGCAACTGTACTCTCTGAATAAGTTTGCATTAACCCTTAATAGCAATAAACCAAAACCATATGCATCATGACAGATTTAGTCTTACTTTATCCTTGTTTATTGTGACAGATATGTATTCTTTCAATGGATGCGTCAGGTCAAGTCCATAGTTAACAATATATTTTGTCATTGATCGAACAAGTGGTAAACGAGATCAGAGAGGACTACCTTGGTCAAGTGGTGACAAATCATGACTTGAACTATAAGAAGGCTGAGGAGGAGCTGATGAGGACCAGATGACACCAGTGCAGCACACTATGTAAACCTGATGCTGAAAGAGATTAGTCAGCCTTGTGTAGTCAAATCTGTGATGGAGGTGGCACAAAAGGTCACAAAATACATCTACAACTACACATTTTTATTGGCATGGATGAGAGAGCATTGTGATGGCAAACTGTTGAGACCTGACATCACATGATTTATCACTAACTACATCGCATTGTAGAGTCTTCTGAAGCACAAAGATGGGTTGAAGCAAATGTATAGGGGTGAGCCTTGGCTGAGTTCCTCTTTTGTTGCTTCATTTGAAGGAGGGGAAGTCGAAGGGATTGTCAACACCATCAACTTTTGGAACAGAGTCAAGATATTAGTTTGATTGATAGAGCCATTGTATGAGATATTGAGGTGTGTGGATAGGGATAGAGTACCAACCATGGGGTTGGTGTACATCAAAATTGAAGCTACAAAGTAGAAGATTCTTGCAACGTCAAAGAAATTTGGACCCAACATCTTAGACATTGTGAAGGATAGATGGGATAGGTAAATGAGCCGCGATCTTCACATGGCAGGTAAAGATTTAGAGTCTCTAATGTCGGTATCCATAGTTACATGATAATTTTTTTTAATATCTTGTGGTTGCAATATAATACCTACACCCGGCCTTTCAGTATTCTCGGGGTCTCGCTTATGATGATACTTTGATAGAATCTGTTAACATTGTCGTAGACCGACTGTCTCACAGCCTAACAGATACTGCTAATGCATTAAATAATATATATTTGGATACTTTACCCTTTTGTACATGAAAATAGTTATGTACATATTTTTTTTCTGATAATACAGATGAAAATATTTAGAGAGACAATTGGTTCATTTGTGACACCTAATGCCATTGCCAGCCGTGATAGACTTGATGCAGGTAATATACTTTGACATTGCATATTCTATAGCTAGACAAGTAATTATTGCATCTAATTATTATAATGTCCATCATCCACCTTAATAATAGTTGAGTGGTGGCTCAATTATACACAAGTACACCGACATTAAAGAAGATTGCAATGAAAGTTCTATCACAAACATCCTCCTTGAGTGGGTGTGAGCGGAGTTAGTCGACATTCTCCTTCTTACATACCAAACTCATAAATAGGCTAACACATAGAATACTTGACAAAATGGACTAGAAGCAAAAAGCTAAGCATGTGCAAATGGATGTAAGGAGAGGAGAGAGAGACTATGACCCAACAGATGTTGTGTACTTGCGAGACGATGATGACCCTATGGTTTCATGGGTTACAAGAACAACAACTGAGCGTGGTGAGATAGAACTTGACGAGGAGGATGAAGAATCAGGCGAGAAATCACAGCCTAATACTTTTCTCACAGCAGTTGTGCAACAGTAGTGGGGGAGGGAGATGACACCAATATGGAGATGGTTGGAGACGAGTGAGTGGCAGGACGTGATGAGGAAGTTAACTTGAATGAAAACCTCATCATTGGGGGCGGAGACACATCTTATGCATAAAATGATGTAGCATGAGAGCGATTGAAGCATCTTCTAGCAAATCTACGACCACCAGTCGCTCAGGTGAAATAATATATGTATATTGAATCACATATTTGATTTAAGAGCGTAGGCATATATCTATGTACCATGATGTAAGAAATAAATTACAGGTCGATCCGATAAATGAATAGTGGTCTCGTGTTACTACACCACGACATTCAATATCTACAGAACCAAGAATGATATCCACTTCTAGAGAGGCTAGGGGGAGTTCGTCATTTAGAGAAATGAAATCATATGGCAACAATAAGATTTATATGCTATATTTCATTGCTAATTGAATATGTTGTCCTTTCAATTGTGTAACCTTCGGCAGCATCCAAATAACCATCTCAGTCTGCTGCACTACGGCGCTCAGTATCTAAGGAACCCACTTAGTCATCTCAGGAATACTCATATGTTTAGACTTACATAGTACGAAATTACTTTAACTTTTTATCAAACATAACCTCCACTTCTCAAGTATCTAGAGGGAGATAACATGCAGCAGATACGCCGCTGCCTACTCCACATAAGAAGAAATCATCATGGATCACATTATTTAAGAGCAAAAGGGACATGCAACCACCAGTAAATTTGATGGACATTGCAGACTTGGAGATATTAGATCCCAATGCAGATGACGACACTCTAGAGCTATCTGTTGAGTCCCGCATCAGTGGGAGTCATGACTCCGATGACAATAGTACACCGAGAAGGTCTTCTTCCCATAGTCATGACAGTTCTCTTGGTGGTCAATGGAATTGTCGTGGGGATACTAGTATTGGTGGCCGAGAGTATAGCAGTGGTCAAGGCAGAGGTCATGGGGGCCACGAACATGTGGTATCAACAAAGGATCCACACTTTACACATGCCACGCAAGGTGAGGACCATGGTGCTCCACCGCCAGGGGCGAGGTGGGTAGCTGATTATTAGGATCCCTACTATGGAAGTTCTGTTGCAGACAGTACCAGCTATGATGGCATACTGTCTGATTTTGAGAGGATGAGCATATATGACTCTCAGGGATCTGGAAGTGAGTATGGATGGTCATTGCAAAAATAGCCCAGATATCATGACGATTCTGAGAGCAGTAGTCCATTCCTCCCATCATATCCATATCCCCATGCCCATGCTTCAATGTCGCAATATACCGAAGGATACGATCAACTCTCAATTGTGCCACCGCTAGTCGTGTACTCACAAGGTTCCCAACAGTATGAAGACTATGTATGCATGTACTGGGAGCACTATGTAGGTTCCATGCGTTATGAAGACTATTTGTTCTATTTGCGGAGCACACATAATGTTAGATTGTTTGGAGATGGGATGTGACCAAGTTTGGGCCCATATGATTAGGAGTATATATCATTTGTTTATATTTATACGTAACCATAAATTAATCATTTATTTCTTCATGTCTTAGGTTTTGCACTTGCCATTCAAGTAACTTATGTAAATTTTTTTAACATTTGTAGGTCATCATGGGCGGACGACGTCACCCTACGTGGGAGCATGGGTACATTATTGAGAGTGATCGACATGTGCACTGTAGATACTACGGCATCGCGTCACCGACATACATAGATTTGAAAAGCACCTAGCGGGAGTGGGACGAGATTGCCATGCATGCTCCTTAGTTCCAGAGGATGTCCGAGATTACTTTCGGACACAGTTACAGAAGGGATATGTTTCTCACAGCAGAGCTGCGGCATCGTCTTTCATGTCTAGGGTACCACCACCGCCAGCTCCGGGTGGATCAGGATCTTCCTCCACGTCTAGAGTTCGATCACCACCAGCACCAGTCCCACCAGTAGCAGATGATTGACATGCATGCGTAGATGCATTATTTATAGAATTTCATGTACCCTCCACCGCTACACATGATCCATTATTTGTACAGATGGTTACATATTTTTAGACTCATCCACATGCATGTCCATCCACTAAGATAGAGTTAGATTATACGGGTCATGAGTCTCATATATATGATTCTGATTGGGATTCAGGATTCACAAATGAGTCGGATGAGTGAATTTCAACATTTTTTACTTTATGAGTGGAGTTTAATAATGTCATAAATTATGTATATGTTCACTTTAACAAATTAACTTATCTTTTTTTGTCTGTTCAAATAATATGTTTAATTGGGAGGTGTAATAAGGTATTTCAATAGATAATGTTTTAATAATTTTATATGTGTAATTATTTATTGTTACATAATAAATTTATTAATATGTAGTCACTCACTATTTGTATCTTAATAATAGTTGGAAGAGTCAGCAAAATTAATCCTATGTAACCTAATATGCATCTTTGATCACAAAAAAAGAACTCAACATTCTATTATTTTTCAATGCATATATTATTTTTCAACTTAAATGACCTATTATTAGAATTTTATTTTTAAAACTTTAATAAAATTTTAAATTTTAAATAATTAAAAAATAAAAAATCATGGCCTATCGATATCCGTACCAGTACGCTGCACATACCAGCCGTATCGTCCCGTACCGGGCCATGACCAGTATGACCAGTACTGTAAACCTTGAAGTAATCAACCAAAGAATACTGCAAAAAAATACTATCTTATAGTGTTTTATAATGAAACCCCCCACAAAAAAAAACTAGTTGAAAGATCCTTTGGTAAGAAACTCCTCTTTTATAAAGCTAGACATCTAGGAAGTTTTCTCACAAAAATGGTATGTTTCAAAGCAACTTGTGTCAAAGTGTGTGTGTGTGTATATATATATATACATATATATATATATACATATATATATATATATGATACAGCGGCTTCAAATTGCATGATTGAATCTCAGTTGTTTAATTATTTATACCGTTGAATCTTCTCTAACATTATAAATTTAACTACAAACAAAAACCATTAATTCAAATCAGATGTATTAAAGCTGGCATTCAGCGAAGGATCTGGTTTATCCCATATAGAAGATGCAGTTTAAGGGATAACCATGTAATGATTTTCAGTAACTAACGCATCCTTTTATCCAACATGAAGAGTATACAAACTATCCTAACCTTCCCTCTAAAATCACCAACGAACAAGATTCTAAATCATTATCTTATAATATAAACTTCAAACAAGTTATAGATTATACGATCATAGGTCACATGATCACATCTTTTATTCCGGCCGGAGTATCAAAACCGACTGATTGTGCATGCATGAGCCGGAATCCCCATGAGAGCGCCAGTTTAATTTGAATTATTCTCGGGCCCCAAGGCCATGTTGCAACAGTAGTTTGAAGTAATAAAAAAAATGGAAGAAAGAAGAGGAAGGGAAAAAATAAAGTACAAAACATAGATGGGCCGGGGATGGAAATAATATCTCCCTCGATCTGCTGCTGGTGGTGTGGGTACCACGAATGGCATGCATGAATTTGGTGGCGGATAGCGGCAGTTGGTAGTTTTTTCTGGTGAGGAAGGTAGGGTGGTTGGTCTTCTGGCCAGAGATCAAATATAAGAAAAGCTTTTAAAAATAAAGGATGGGGCAAAGGGAGGAATCTCGCACCCCCGCCCATCTACATGAATGATCTCTGACCGCCGTGCATGGCGAAGGGGACCCATCTCTGATCTTTCCCCATCCTCCAACAAAGACAACATGCATGGGGGGGGGGGACCCTGACAGGAGATGAAGAAGAAAGAGGTACTGGTGGTGAAGAGTGTAGAGACACAATATAGACAAATTAAGGAGACGTGAGCTTGCCCTCAATATTATGTTTTGCCATGCTCCTCCATCTTTAAAGATGCATGGGAGAGCTGTATTAATAATCTAAGCGGAGTCTTAATTCCTTCCCATGCATGGCAGTATCAGATTTGCTTGCACCGTCAGACGCCAAACCAGATGTAATAACATACTATTTCGCAGTTTATGGGAGATGGATATGGACTAACATTGGAACGACGTAGTCATGCATCTTTTTACCTCCGTTCGCGAGTTTTGAGGGATAGATATTGGGCAAGACCGCTTGGACAGGAATATATATCGTTCCTGATAATTAATTAAACCTGAAACGACTGTTTTTCCCGCTCCCCCGGCCCACCGTTCAACATGCATCCATGGTCTCACATCTTACTTCTATATAATGTAATTATGATATCTTATATACGTATCCTCGAATATGGAAACTTGGCAATAAAGAATCAATGTCACTTCTTCAGACCCAATCATTAACAATCACAAGGCAATAGCAAATGTTAATGCAAAGAAGCGCTGCGGCAGCAACTGCAAAACAATTAATAAACAAAAAAACCGATCAGAAGCCAAGGACGGAGGAGACCAATTACGACCCAGATTCCTTTGACCCCCCTTCCCACTGGGAGCACGAGGATCAACCTCGAGATGCCCACACCCCACACGCGATGGGACCTGGCCGCACATGTGCCGCCATGTGCATGGCGCTAGGTAGCAAGGGCAAGGGTTGGGGCGGGGGAGGAGGAGGACGACGTGACCCACAACTGCGTGCGGAGAGGCTCACCGCACTGGCACCCATCTCCCATCAGCAGGGTTGTCGCCACCAGGGCACGTGCCAGACATGATCGACGATATCCCCCACGGAGGGGGAGCGGTGGGGTTTCCCCGTCCTCTCCTCCCCAGTCATGACCTCCCTCGCCCTTCCCTTGCCCCTCGCCCTAATACCACAACCACTGCTATTCCCATCCCCAAAATACTACCCACTTGCACAAGTTGGAATATTAACATCACGCTGTGTGATCATCCATCTGGTCAGAGCGGCGCGTTGGGCGGGGCTGTGGGTCGGTGGCCGGCCTCCTCTCCTCGGGCGCGGAGTCGGCCGTGGCGGTCGGCGACCAGGAATGCATGCCCTTAGCTCCATACCTACCAGGACTCGGTACGACAGAGAAAGTGTATGTTTAAGTTAAGAGAGCCGCTAAGCGACTCATAGCTAAATTAAAGCTCGCATTAGTTTAAAGGCGGAGGAGGTGGAGGACGCCGGTTTCGTTCACAGAATGCGAGGGGCGGTGCCTGTTGCTAACTTGCTGTCCTGCCGGTGTTCTCCAGAACCCATTTTAAAAACACCCCAGCTGATATCCCTGCCTACTTATGTACGTCTGTCAGGGTCTCAATCATGCACATATCCCGTGGCTTCACCGAGCTTGTCATTCTTACAGCAGCATCTGGCGACATTCAAATCTCGTCTTCCCCCCTGAGGATGCGGCAGCCACCTTGGCCCGCGGGGCCCTTCTGGGTTGGCGTGCAGCCCATGTGCCCGGCGCCCCCGGCTCGGCCGATCGCCTGCGCGGCGATTCCCCAGATGGGTATTGCTGTTGCAGACCTTGGAACATGACGAGACCCCTCCTCCGCATAAATGGCCCGAGGGATGCAGGCCAGGCCGAAGTGTGCGGTGTGGAGAGTGAGCATGCATGTGGTGGGTTGTGGCACTCTGGGCAGCGCAGGCGCTGCCAAGCTTATGATCAGGTGCCCCCGCTGGCGGTTTGGTCTCTCTTTGAGGACCACATATATGAAGATACGGCTACACATCTGCTGCTGACCGTTGCCAAAAGGTAGCTTTATGGTGGGACACAACACAACAGTAGGTATGCATGACGTGCTGCCATTATATACGGGGCCCCCACCCACTTACGTTGCCTGCTTGGACCAAAAAAAGAAAAGGTGGACAACATGACTTTTACCTGAAGGGGACTCGTTCCAAATCTTTAGAGTAATTATTTGTCATTTGCGAGGGAGGCCATAAGAAAAGCAAGGTTACGTGACCCTCCACAACATGGGCATGTACAGAGACGTACGTGATGTGTGCTATGGTACGTTGATCCAACGTACGCGGCACACAACGTTTGGACAGAATAACTCGCCCGGCCGGCCTGGTCAACCGAGCGAGCTTTCCTTCAATGGGTTCTCAAAGTTCCCCAAGTCCTCCTCACTTGGACAAGGAGGAAGCGCAGGCTCCCCCTCCCCGTTCGTTGACGGCTGTCCCACTGGTCGATCAGTGTTTTGCCCAGATGAGACATGATGCCCATTACAGTTCGTCCAACCGCGGGCATGGCCATGTGGCTGCTGCCCCACGGAGATGTTGATGGCGCCCCGCGGGGGCCGGCAAGAGAGCCATTAAATGCATGGCTAGCAAGTGTTTTTTGAGAGGTGGACAAAGAAGTAGCGGCGGGTAGTGGTGGTGTGACTAATAATATCTTTCTTCTGGTGGTTTTCACTGGTAATGGGCCCAAATTAATTGGTAGATACAAAGCGAGGGGCCTTTTCGGAGGGGAAAATGTTGCTTATGCGTATTATTTCAACTTGCTCTCTTTTTTACGCAGTATTTGGCAACCTGCAAGTGGAGGCTGCATCTTGGCTAGCTAGCTAGCTCGTCCCGCTCCGACAGAGATGGCAAGGGAGTCGACGGCAACACGTGGTAGGCTCCAACTGTGGGAAGGGAGGGGTCAGAATTTATGGTGCATCGAGTTTTTATCTGAAATTGTGGAATGCGAATCCGTTTCACTTGACCTGGAGTGTGGATTGAATTCGGTCAGTCACCTTCTTTTGTTTCGGCAAGTTGTCTCACCATATCCGTGAGTTAAAGAATTTTATGCAGAGTTCAACGTAACTTGATTCAAAGTTCTTTTTTTCTTTTTAAAAAAGTTAAATAATCTGTCACGGATAGAATTCAATCCACTTCCCATCATAAAAAGATCTACCGCCGGAAATATGATAGTATCTTATCTTAATTATATATAGTTGTTGCATAACACTTGAATTTGTAGCCGGGACCGAACAAGAGAATGCTAATTATAGGAGGGAGCGGAGCTTCCAGTGGTTAAGTCGAGCGTTCGAGCCGAGTGTCAGCAGACTTCCATTTGTGCTGGGGGTGAATGCCGAGCATCTGGGGGCAAATCTCCCTTGATGGTTGAGAGAGAGAGAGAGAGTTCATAGAGGAAGCCGAGCGTCTAGGGTCAAACATTTCCTACACAAGATAAGAGAAATTATCGATAGGGGATGTGTCGCCCCAGGAGAACCCTTAGATGCTTACGTCATCACATCATGAATGGTTTGGTAGCCAAAGATAGGCTAGAGAGTAGATCAGAGAGAGAGAGAGAGAGGAGTGAATACTAGGGTTTCTTCATATACATGGAAAAAGTTGTTGTGACCTGTCTTTATAGTCATTAAGTCGAGGGCATAGGATCCGTTAGGACGAGCAAGGGAAGGTCGCTGCAGGTTTGATGGTCGAAGAACGTGCGATGTGCGTCAGGCGACATGCTAAGGCGGTGACAGAATGGGGTGTTGGTGCACCCATCATTCGGTCGTATCGGCCAGCGTAGGTAGCTGATATTTGCATTTCATTAATACTCTTGAAATTTAAAAACTAGATAGAAGAAATCTAAACGGCAGGAATATGCCAAGTACTTGGGTTTGATTGGTCGTACGAGGAGCCCACATCAATAATATCTTCATCCAATAGTGATTAGACACTTAAGGGAAGGGTGCTGATGTGACTAGCGCTTTGAGAGGTGCATGAACAGGTGGTGAGATGATATGATACTCTATAAATCGTATTGAAGCATTGATGAGGAAGGCCACCAATCAACATTATGAATATCTCCCCAAAACTCATAGATGAGATAAGAAACATTGAAGTTAACCTAACAACTTGCCCGAGAAAGGTAGCCATGATACATAGCTAGTAGAAAAATGTGTATAGCCGACCCTTAAACCGCAACCGTCGGCGCTTTCAAAGAAAGGCGGACTGCTGTGACCATCATTCTCACAAAATGGCAATGAAAGATAAACGGCCGACGGTTTGGGTAGTGGACTATTGTGGAACACACTAAAATTCAGGCCATCTTTTCGTTAGCCTTTGGTCTTGTTTTGTAGTGTTTGTATCATCTTTTAGCATTTTATTTAGTGCGAGGGCGTGCCAGTTACAGAAGTGACATTTATTCGGACTTCGAGACTGGGATGGTCCGAAGCCACAGGTGCGCTCCGTCTGATCAACCAGACGATTATGGATATTGGGTCGAGATTGAGAACCCGTCGTGTCATAAAGGTCACGGTGTTAATTAGATCCCCTCGGAGAGGGGAAAATCTTTGATTAAACGCCAGGAGAAAGGGCCCTCGGGCCTTAAATCAATATTGATCAAAGAAAGGAATAAGAATTCTGAACTTCAAGAAAGCAGCCCCTATTAAGGGTAAACAGTCGAACAAAGCTGGTCATTAATTGACCAATTCATATCTAGACAAGAGTCCTAATTCATCGATATGTTTGCCAAGAATATAGCAAGTTTGATATCTGGGATTAGAGACTAAGGGAAACACAGTCAAATGCAGCAGAGTGTTGGCCCAAAGTGGGGTCAAGTTGTAACTATGACGGGATAGTCCCCAGGTTCAAGCATGACCCACAGAGGCCCTATTAGTGTCCCCATGCACAGGGTCTAAGGGAGGTAAAGGCCGCAACATTTCTTCTCTTATTTGGTTGTTTTTTTATTAGTTAGTTTAGTTCCTTTGTTATCTAAGCATTATCACATATTATCTAATTTCATTTTACTTATTTATTATTATTATTATCTTTTTTATTTTTGTTATTTATCATCTCCCCCTTTTTTATACCAAGGATCATACCAACAATATCATTTTACCGCTCATTACTTATGTGTATTTACTATTTTTTTATTACCATTTCTTTTCTTCTTTTATTTCTCTTCCCTTTTTTATGCAGAAGGGCTAGGGGCTAGCGTGACTATGGCGTTGACGCCATGTGGGCGGGAAGTCGATGCGAAAGGGGAGAGGATAGTGAAGGCTGTGTCGACGCCGCTCCTAGGCAGCGTAAACGCGACCGTGGTCAGCTCCCACCCCGACCTTGTCCATTTTCATTTGTTTGCTTGCTTCATTTTTTTTCATGTTATAGATTTATTCTAGACGCTCAAGGATATTAAGACCCAACCCCTTTTCTTTGATCTAGTCCTATTATTTTGATTTCTTTTGAAATGTAGAACGGGCTGGGGAATAGAGATATAGGGGCAGTTTATTTAGAGACATTTAGTAAAACTGTCTCAAAATTATCATAAATAGAGGCATTTTATATTTAATATTGCCTCTAAAATGATTTAATTTTATTCATTACTTAAAACTCTATATAGGGACGTTTTAAAATTGCCTCAAAATATTTATACAGGAGAAGAGAAATCTAGTAAAATGCCCCCAAAAAGCTTTTTCCTACGCGCCGCGAGCTCCCGCGCAAACTCAACTACCCCTACGTCGATCGACATTTCGATCTTCCCACGCGCGGAATCCCCCTTATCCATCTTCTCCACCACTCCGCCTCCTCTCACCTCCCGGCAGCCTCCCACGAGCAGCAGACTCTTCCTCATCATCTTCTCCGTCCGCCTCTCTGCCTTCTTAACCTCCGGTGTGCATCCATCTAATCCTTCACCCCTCTGCCTCATCATGATGCGGGACAGAAGTGGGGGGTCTCCTTCTTCCTTCTGCTCATAGTCGCGCTATACCCATTACACGCGTTCTGAAGAACACGCTATATCGTTTACGCGCGTTCACAGACAGCAGCAGAACGAAGAACCTCGACGTTGGGGCTCCCGTGGACGACTCTGGTGGTTCAAAGCACAAGGGGACAACACACAGGACGATAGACAACACACGGGGGATGCTAAAAATTGAAATCAAACCAAGTAAATACTATCTAGGATAAATTTTGTGAAGGTGGATGTGGGGGTGAACGGCAAGGGAAGGAGGGTCGACGTAGATGATGTTAGGGCCTTGAAGAGGCTTGGCTGGGGCCTCACACCCGAACCCTTCGTAGGTACGGTGCAGCCGAGCTCCATCCAGATCATAACAACACCCTTGGCGGAGGTGGGGGGGTGGAATCGAGGTTGGAAGAAGATCAAAGCTCCGAATGGAGCCTCACACTCGACCCCGTCTTAGAGCCGATGCACCCGGGGCTTCGATCATCCTCCGTTAAAGGGGAAAAGGAGAGGATCAGAGGGACAGAATTGGGCCTCGCACCCAGAGAGGGACGGAGGAAGGGGGGTTTCCAAAGATTTGGAGGGATAGCCATGGGCTACACTCAAGAACAGTCATACTTCGATTTCATTCATTCATTCTATGCTTAATCAAACGAACGGGGTACATATATAAGGAAAGGGAAGACAAAACGACGCTAACACGTCGATTTACAACCATGGAAGACAGCTAACATCGAAGACTTTGAGGAATTCGGCGCCGAGAAGTTGGACTGGCTGCACCCACGTGTCTGCCTGATATCGCGCTAGGGGAACCTAGCGCCTTCTTAAGGTCGCGCTAGGGACCTGTAGCGCCTTCTTCAAGATTGCGCTAGGGCCCTATAGCGCCTTCATGTTTGGCCTGGCAGTTTGCTCGATTTGCTTCGGCTTGACGGTTGGCTTGATTCCCATCAAAACCCCTCCACATGGAAAGGTTCGTCCTCGAACCTCGTAGCTCAAGATCCCAGTCTGTGAGAACAGCCTGGTTCCCTAAGCTCTGATACCAATTTGATGCGGGACAGAAGTGGGGGGTCTCCTTCTTCCTTCTGCTCATAGTCGCGCTATACCCATTATGCGCGTTCTGAAGAACGCGCTATATCGTTTACGCGCGTTCACAGACAGCAGCAGAATGAAGAACCTCGACGTTGGGGCTCCCGTGGATGACTCTGGTGGTTTAAAGCACAAGCGGACAACACACAGGACGATAGACAACACACGGGGGATGCTAAAAATTGAAATCAAACCAAGCAAATACTATCTAGGATAAATTTTGTGAAGGTGGATGTGGGGGTGAACGGCAAGGGAAGGAGGGTGGACGTAGATGATGTTAGGGCCTTGAAGAGGCTTGGCTGGGGCCTCACACCCGAACCCTTCGTAGGTACGGTGCCGCCAAGCTCCATCCAGATCATAACAACACCCTTGGCGGAGGTGGGGGGGTGGAATCGAGGTTGGAAGAAGATCAAAGCTCCGAATGGAGCCTCACACTCGACCCCGTCTCAGAGCCGATGCACCCGGGGCTTCGATCATCCTCCGTTGAAGGGGAAAAGGAGAGGATCAGAGGGACAGAATTGGGCCTCGCACCCAGAGAGGGACGGAGGAAGGGGGGTTTCCAAAGATTTGGAGGGATAGCCATGGGCTACACTCAAGAACACTCATACTTCGATTTCATTCATTCATTCTATGATTAATCAAACGAACGGGGTACATATATAGGGAAAGGGAAGACAAAACGACGCTAACACGTCGATTTACAACCATGGAAGATAGCTAACATCGAAGACTTTGAGGAATTCGGCGCCAGGAAGTTGGACTGGCTGCACCCACGTGTCTGCCTGATATCGCGCTAGGGGAACCTAGCGCCTTCTTAAGGTCGCGCTAGGGACCTATACGCCTTCTTCAAGATTGCGCTAGGGCCCTATAGCGCATTCATGTTTGGCCTGGCAGCTTGCTCGATTTGCTTCGGCTTGACGGCTGGCTTGATTCCCATCACATCACCTCCCTGGCCCCCTTCTCCTCAACGTCCGGTGTGGACTATTCCTCAACAGTCGCAGGAGGCACCCGGCCTTACTCAGCACCGCTACGTACAGTTGCCAACCTCCCGCCCTTCCACCCACACGGTCACCCCCTCCCTTCTCACTCCACTCAGCGCCTCGCTTCATCGCCGCTACGACTCGGTGCCTCCAAACATGGAGAGGATCTCGGTGGCCGTCCGTTTCTGCCCCTCAATCGCCCAGGAGAGCCCTGGCGAACGGCAATGGCGGGCCGAGGACAACTGCATCACCCTCCGCCCCCTCGGAACGCCCATCTTTGGCATCTCCTTTGCCTTCGGTGCGCGTCACCCCTGTTCTTCCCCACCTTCTCTTCCAAGCCCTAATTCCTAATGAATCGCCGATCCTGATCTGGTTGCAGATCACGTCTTCGACCAGAGATCCACCAACGCCTCCGTCCACGAGGTGCTCACAAAGTCCATCATCGAGGCTGCCGTCAATGGATTCAACGGTACACCTCCCTCTTTTCTTGATCCGTTCCTCCTGATTCGATTAATCACAAGCTAGAACGCGTAACCTTTGTTTCCCTTTTCAAATTTTCTGCCATTCTGCTACCTTTTGTACCTTCTAGGGATGGCATTTGCATATGGGCAGACCAGCAGTGGGAAGACGTACACGATGAACGGCTGTTAGAATGACCCCGAGATCATCCAGCTGGCTGTTAACGACGTCTTCAACAACATCCAGATGGTTCTTGCTATGTTCATTCGATTTTGAGTTCTTTTGTTGTTCCTAGGGCTTTCTTTATTGTCTTTTTTCCTTTCTCTTGTGCTGCCACTATATAATCAGATCAAAGAGAGGGAGTTCCTAATTAGGGTCTCTTACATGGAGATCTATAACGAAGAGATCAATGATCTCTTGACACTGGAGAACCAGAAGCTCCAGATCCATGAGAGCTTGGAGGTGTGCTATCCGGGAAACCCTCCTTAACTCCCTACATACAAAGCAATTGCCTTGGAAAGTCCTTTTGAGTTATCTAATCCTAGTTGTTCTACAGAGGGGGATCTATGTTGCAGGTCTCAGGGAGGAGATTGTGAACAGTGTAGAGCAAGTATTCAAGCTTTTCAAGCATGGGGAGGGTATCACTACTTTAATCCTCCTCCCTTCTTTAGTAACATGTTAATTTCCGGGAATTAACTAGTGGCATTTGTCTTGTTGCAGCAAATCGGCATTTTGGGGAAACAAACATGAACGTTCGGAGTAGCAGATCACACTCTATTTTTATGATGGTAGTTTGCTCGAAGTCTAGTTTTTGGTCTCCCTGTTATCTTTCTTCATTTCCTAATGTCATGTTTTGTGCTAATGGATAAACCATCTTAACTAGATTATTGAAAGCAGTCCAAAGAACACATCATCCTCTGGTGATCTTTCTAACGTAGATGCTATCCGTGTTTTTGTCTTGGTCTGTAGTCTCAACCAGCTTTCTTCATCTCCTTCTGGTTTGAGTCTGTTTCTAGTTTCTTAAGTAATCTTATAGTTAGTTTCCAGTGTAACACAACTTCCTATGCTTTTGGCATCCGTTGCTAAAAGAGATTCAACTCCAAGATACGCCCGGGAGGGCGATAGGGTGCCATCTCCATCATACTTGGTAATGCCACTAGGAGTGTTGGAGAATTTCTTTCCTAGAGAGGTGGCCTAGTGTATATGTTTTTTTGAAGGTTTTGATTGCCTATTTGGATATTAAGGAAAGAGTTGAGATGAAAAAGTCATTTTTTTGAAAAGGTCTTAGATGTAGGTCTATGTATGGGTGATTCTCCGCAATCTAATCAAAAGTAGGATTGTTACTTTTTTTCTTCTATATGTGACTTTGTGAAATTTGTTTGTGTTGGTCTATTTGTGCTGAGGCTAGATTCAACAAGTACGGAGGTAAATGAAGCACATGCAAATGTGTAAGTTGGCCATCAGACTGAAAATGGTAGTTCATGTAGTAGAAAATGTGGTGAGAGACCCTACCTTGTTCTTCTTTTACATATTCTATCTTATTCTTTTTCTCTCATTTCCTTTTTTGTTGCGTGCTCATGCCTCTCTATTCGATTATTGTTATTTATTATTTTATTATTGGTGCATGATTACCTTATCACATTTGCTCCTTGTGATTTGATTTTTTCCTATTTTTAGTTGCATTGTTTTGTTTGGCCATTTCTGGTTCTTATAAGTCTTTATCCTTTACAGAGGTGCATGTTCTTAATTTTGTGTCTCGGCTTTTCTGCATTCCAATTAAAAAATTGTGGACACAGAAACTCAAATGGCCAAACAAATGTTTAAAAAATTAGCTTTGAGCACTACTAGACGACGGGTGAATATCCACACTGTTCTACTTCTACCCAGCAGAGGTAAAAGTTTAAAATTAAGAAGTGCTTCTAGAAATTCATAGTGGGGGTACGTGTATTTGCAATTTGAAGAAAACGTTTATGTGATTAGTCTAATATTCGGGCAAGCAGAGGTGGGAAGTATTTTAGATAAAATTAGCAGTTCCCTTGAAAGAAATTGGGCATCTACATTTTGACTTAGTCGGTTAGATATCATTCCATCAGATTTTGTATTCCAATGTTCTTAAAGTGAAATCATCATTCACAATTTTGATGTCCATTTAGTGAGGAAAAAAAGGTGTTTGCTTATGCCATCTTTACTAACATGAAGCTGGTTTTCTATTTACCGATCACTCGATGTAATGCCCTTGTTTTATTCCCAGAAGGAAATGAGGAGATAACATATTAGAGATTGGACGAAGGACTGATAGAGGGAACCATAGTTACTTTTATGTTGGCTTCGTTGTATGTTGCTTGAAGCCCATTAAAACAATGAAATGTCTGGCTTTACTAACAATTGTGATGCTTTAATAACCAAGATTTTATCAAGTTAATTGGACTCTCAACTGGTGAAGTAATGATATAATATCTTGTTCAGGGTATCCAAATGAACATTCGAGAGGCAATTAGTAAGCAAATTGTACAAGAGCTCAAAATAAACCAAGCTTCTCAATGTCAACATATCGTTGTATGGTACCATGCTTTCTATCACAACGGGATTATATCAATGGTCCTGGAGTACATGGATTGTGGTTCTTTAGTAGATCTTATCTAACAAGTTAAAACAATCCTGGAGCCATATCTTGCAGTTGTTTGTAAGCAAGCAAAAATTATTTGAATTCTAAATTTGCATACTAAGAGGCTATCCACTTTAGTTGACAAACCTTCTTTTGTCTGAAGATTTATTTCCTTTGTTTTCATGACAGGTTTTGAAAGGTCTGGTTTGTTTGCATACTAAAAGGCATGTAATACACAGGGACATAAAGCCATCAAATTGTTAGTGAATCATAAAGTTGAAGTAAATATTACAGATGTTGGAGTGAGTGCAGTCCTTGCCACCTCCATGGGCCAGCGAAACACATTTGTGGGTACTTACAATTATATGCCGATATGATGAATAAACGCATGCCAGTTATTATGTCAATAAATTATTGTGATCATTGCTTTGTCTGAAGTATTTTCTATTAAAAAGGAGTCCGAAATATTCATGAAGCAATCTCTGATTTACCAATTTGTTTGACAGCCTGAGCGAATAAGTGGAAGCAATTATGACTGTAAGAGTGACATCTGGAGTTTTTGGCTTGGTAAATGAGTGTGCAATAGGCCATTTTTTTTACATACCCTAGTGAACTAGATGGTTGGTTGAGCTTTTACAATAAGTCTGTTTGGATCTATTATTAACCATACCACAGAAGGCTCTTCTTGACCTTTTGGCTCATGACTGAGCCCGAGGATTATACATACTCAATGAACTAGAACAATCTTCAGCGTTTGATCTTGAAAGATTTATAGAATTGATATGGCCACATGCATACCTAAGAAAAAAATGTTAACTGTTTCAAGTTTAGTACATAAACATGGGGTCATCTCAAGTCAACAGTCAACTTACTTTCTTGAGATAGGTACGTAGAATCAAGTTGTGGGAATGATCTTTAACATTAAGAAATCAAATCTTAATGCTTGGCCCACTTCCTGGTTTAAGCAATCGTCAAAGTTCTAGTGTGTGAGTTTCGTTTGTCTATTTGTTATCACTTAAAAGTTTTGCAAGAGATCGATGTTATGCCACCTGCTTGTACATTTCTTAACAACTTCCTAGCTTCATAATCAATGAGCACATTGCTATTAGATTATTAACATGAATTTCCATTTCATCCATTTTGACACAGAATTGGTTCAGCAAGTGTGACAGTTCATATTTATGTAGAAGAATTTGAGTCCGATGTTGCCAGGCATGACGTGGATGCCCAAGCTACATTGAAGCCATTGATAGGTTCTGCTTAGAATAACCAAGCTAAGGTGGTTTCAGATTTGGCGTTGTCTACATCATAGTTGAAGGAGTTCACTGGTAGAGAGAAGCACATGTTTGTATAGAGAAGCACATATTTGTGCAAACTTTGGTGTATGACCTGTGCATGCACATTTTGATCTTATAGTAGGTCCAATGTATGTATGAGCATATTTTTTTTGTTGAACAAATATAAACAAAGTTGAATGTGGTGTAATTACAAATGTGCAATGTTTTGTTTTTATGTCATGTTACAAGTTGGAATATATTTATTGTGTGATATGGATGTATACTTTAAAGCAGATTTAGAGTTGTTATAAGAAATGTTCCAAGATCTAAATATAGGGGCATTTCAGTCAAAGAAGTATCCTTATTGAGAATATTAAAAACATATTGTATGTGAAAAATGTCTCCATTTGTATTTATTAAATTGAAAAAAGTGTCTCTTATGTTTCATATTTGGGGCACTTTTAGAACAACAAATGTTTCAATAATTGAAAATATAGGGGTAGTTCACTAATTAAGTGCTTTTATAGATAATAATTAGGGGCGGTTAAAAGTGGCTCTACAAAAACTTTTTGAGGCAGTTCATATGAAGTGCCCTTAAAACCTATTGGGACGGTGGCTTTTGAAGCACTTACACTAAATGCCCCTAAAATAATTAAAAATGCCCCTAAAACATGTAAGGGCATTTATTATCATATATTGGGGCATTTATTAAATGCCCCAATATGTTACTTTTCTTGTAGTGACACTACGTCAGCACATGGGGGCCTGCCAGCACCAGTGTGACAAGTGGGTTTAGTAATGACACATAGCCTCTGTCACGCCCCGAGATTATGCAGAAGAAACAATCGGAGAACGTGAACAGTCGGCTAGTACGTCTCAAGTGAACAATATAATCAAAGCGTCAACACATTCATACATAAGAAATGAATGCACAGAATGATTGATCAAAAATCTAACTTGTATTGATAATGATAATCAAATTACAATGGTATTTGACTCAATTCACTAGACTCAAATAAAGGGAAAATACATAGACTCAACTTGACTTATGACTCTACTAGGTCTTCTCTCGATCTTTTAATCACTCTCGGATCCATCACTTGACTAGTCTGAATCCGACCCGCTAGAATTTTTTGAAAAAGATTGGAAAAGTAGGGAATGAGCCACATGCCCAGTAGGTATCTTGGTATCAACATGAAGGCAATGTTTAAATAATTAATATTTTTGCTCTAGAGTAAAGATACATGATGAAAACACGATGAAACACGTGAATAAACTAAAGTAACGAGATATGATTAAGGTTGAGATATGAGAGCATGATTGAAAAAATATATATATATCAAGAGTGTAAGTTTGACCTTTCATGAATAAGAATGTACTTTTTCAAAACCATAAAGGCTATGCACTAGAAAGTCATGTAACGTGAATGTACTTGCAAGCATGTAATTTCACAAGATTGCCTTGTGGATCTTCACCCGTATATAAAAAAAAAGTACTCCCAGTGCAATGCGACGCCAGTGTTCATCATACCCCATAATTTATAGTATGTTTCCGGCCATCTACTGATAACGCAAAAGTTCATCGTTTAAAATACGCGTATCAATCTTAAAAATTTTAACTCGCACTAGATGAAAGAAAGACGTAATATGGTGACAAGAAGGGTCGAATCCACAGGGAAGAAGAGATTTTTAGAGTTAAAAACCTTGGAGTCATTTGGAAAACACTTGTGATTTTGCGTTGCTTAAAGAAAATAGTGAAACGATGAATGAATCAAACACTTAATTAAAAACACCTATGACTATGCGCCTATGCTATAGAAAATAATTACATGAAGTGAAAAGAAGAGATAGAAGAAGAAGGTAGAGAGGGAAGAAGAGCAAGAACTAGATCAAAAGAATAATTCCTTTCATTAACTTAAAAGAAAGAGTACATGAAATGTGAAACAAAATTACACTAATGACGCAATGAGATTACAATGAAGTGAAATGACACAAAAGTAATAAAAATAAGAAAAGCCTAGAGTTTGAAGTTTGGAGAAGGTAGTAGTAATGGTGATGACGGTGCTGTGCTCTCTTGGCCTTGGATCATGAATCACCTTGCGGAAGATGTCGTCTACGCCGGGAGGAAGTCACCTTCGTCGTTGAAGCAGCTCTTGGAGGAGAATGTATGGGGTGAGGAGAGAGATCTAAGGGGAAGGGAGAGGTCAAGGTGAAGTTAAGGGATATGACAATAGTTTAGAAGAGAAGGGGATGGTAATGAAGGAGAGAGTAACTAAGACTACCTAGGTGAGATGGAAGAAGAAGAAGAAGAAGGTTTTTTAATATGAATAGTAAAAATCAGAGATAGAGCATTGAATAGTTGAACGTAACTTGAAAACCAGAAGGAATTAAAAGATGATGCAGAAGAATAAGTTGTAGAGAATTGACAAACAAAGAACTTTCATGAAGAAAGTAAGATGATAAGAGGAATGGAAGAAGGATAAAAATAGGGAAGAACAGAGAAGAATGCTGTCCACGATTGCACAGGATAAAATAGTGAAAAACTCAAAATAACTTGAAAACCGGAAGGAATTAGAAGATGATACAGAAAAAGAAGTTGTAGAGCATTTAAAATAAAGAAGGTTTGTGAAGAAAGCAAGAGGAGAAGAGGAGTAGAAGGGGGAGAAAATCGGCGGCCTAATATTAGGAGAGAAAGGGTGAAAATTTGCCAAAAGAAGAACTCCCTTTCTCCTCCTTGACATAGGCTATTTATAGGGAAAATTGAGTCAATAGAGGCTGTAGATTGTATCAAAAGGAGATTGATGGTTGGGATTTAGTTAGAATATGATGTATGGGGGAAAGGAAAAGGAGGTAGGCACCC